>CM040436.1:31997497-32709769 GCA_022702705.1 Papilionanthe hookeriana x Papilionanthe teres | reverse complement strand
CGAGAGGTTTAGTTTTAGAAATCATAAATCGGGGATGAGAGAAGTGTTTTGGTTTAGAGAAAATCTTAATTTCCAAGTGTTTTTTGTGTTTTAATTAAAACAAATCTTAAAGTTGATTATAACGACACTAGGTTAAGATCCCACGGTTCCATCCTTCCGGCATCGTTATTTTTATCGGATTCACTTAGTCCGGATGAATTTGCTAAACTCAGCTGAATGAGTTCCACACTTTCATTTAGACCGTGGGAAATCCAGTTAGCAACACGTAGGTTACATCATCAGAGGTATTCCCGATCATCCAACGGAGACGTTTTAATTTAGTTGTAATTGTAGTTTTGTGTTCGTTTGTGATTAAATTTTGAGTTGTTTTATATTTTGAAATGTTGTGGCGGTGAATTTTATCTTGCAATGACTTTTAACTTAATTTTGGTTTCGGTTTTAGGGATCTATCCTAAAGGTGTGGGTTTTCATGCAATTGTTGTTTTATCATGCAAGAAAAGTAAAATGCATTTGCAATAAAGTAAATTGCAAGAAAGTAAATTGCAAGAAAGTAAATTGCAATAAAATAAAAGCGTACACTGGAGGGTCTTCCCGTCATCCCAAGTGCACTTAAAACACAATTAGCATATTTAAGCGAGTTCTAGGTAAAGCTAAGGGAAAGGTTATGGTTTTCTACCAAATTCCTAATCCTATAGCTAGTCATTTCCTATGACGTCTAGGTTCTTTGGGTTTTGGTTTAAGGACGATTTTCTTCATCAAAGAATAATCAAATTCGATTGTTCTTATAAATATCCTATCATATTGAGGAAGTGCTTAAGAAGGATCTTAAACATCTTTTCAATATTTCTAGGATTGTTTTAAGTCCAAATGAATTTAATTATATAAATGAATCGATCGTCCAGAGGTTTTCAAGTCTTGTTAACTTGCTCGGTGAACTAGGACATTTGAATATCCTATGAGTGAAGTAACACTCCATTTAATGTTTCATTTAGGAGTTATAATAATCAAAGCTTTCGAGGGTAAATTAGTATTCAAATGATTTGATTTAAGTTAAAGGGTTTAAATTTGGAATAGTGTTCGAGTTGTTTTATATTTAATTTCTTTTATGTCTTAGGTGATGTTATATTTAATTTAACTTAATTTAATTGAGTTTTAATTTAATTTAATTTAGTTTAATTTGATTTGATGTTTAATTAATTTGATTTGATGTTTAATTAATTTGATTTGATTTAATTTAATTTAATTATTTAATTTAATTTAATTTAATTTAATTTAATTTAATTTAATTTAATTTAATTTAATTTAATTTAATTTAATTTAATTTAATTTAATTTAATTTAATTGTTTAATTTAATTTAATTTAATTATATAATTTAATTTTAATTTAATTTAATTTAATTTAATTATTTAATTTTAATTTAATTTAATTTAATCCAATTTAATTTACTTAATTTAATTTAATTTTTAATTTAGTTTTATCTTTAATTTTAATTGAAATTTTTGAAAGAGTTTAATAATTTAATTTTAGTTTAACGATTAAGTCTTTTAATATTTTGAATTTGAATTATCATTTTAATTAAGAGTTGAATATTAATGAGATGATTAATTTAGGGATTTTTAAATTAAAGAATAAATCTCTTCCTAATAAATATCCCTTATTTTAATAATTTCAATTTTATTATTCTTCCAAATTTAATCTATTATTTAATTAAAGTTTAATCATTTTAAAATTGTTTAATGAGTTTCTACCCTTTAATTATTTAAATTTCAATCATCCAAATCAGATTAGGATCAAATATTTTACTTGTTGATTTTTTATTAAACCTAAAGTTTTAATTAAGGGTTGAAAGTTTAATTACCATTTTACCCTTTAAGCTTAATAATTTCATAACTCACTAAATTGAACTTAAATGAACTTGAAATTTTTATGTGACTTCACTCATATGTCAATAAAGACATGAGAGGAGAAAATGTGATTTTTTTGTATTTAATTTATTTATATAATTATTTTTGGTGGAAAATAGAGATTTTCAAGGAAAATTTGATAACATGACCAAAGGAAAGTTTCTGTCCTTAAGAAAATTAGGGGACATTCCTAATGACCAGAGAAGCACTTGGACCAATTTTGGTGATTTTTTGAATTATATTATTTTTATTATAATTATTTTGAGTTTTGGAGTGTTAATTAATTTAAAAATAAGATAAATGTTGAAAAATGGATTTTATATTTTTCAAAAATCTCTCTGATATCAAGGAAACCAGAGAATCAAATTTTGCAATTTTCTGATTTTTCTATGATTTATAATAATTATTTTAGTGAAAATGCTAGAAAATACATTTTTTTTAATTTTAAAATTACCCTAGGGCTTTAAAATTTAATATCTCACTAAATAGACTTAGGAAAAATGTGGGATTTGTTCCTAAGTGATTAAAATTCAAAATGTGACATTTTGGTGAATTTTATTATTTTTGTGATTTTTATTATTTTTTAATTATTAAAAATATTAAAATATTATTAAAAATCAACTTTTTCAGAAAATTGAAATTTTAATTTTCTTAGATTCCCCTGATATCAGAGAGGCTCCAAAACCAATTTGGTGAATTTTTAAAAAGTATTTTAAAAGTTATGAATTTTTAAAGTTTAAAATGGCTAAGTGACTTAATCGACCCGATTAGTGGGGCTAACCAAGTCCAATTGACCTCAAATTTTTATGGTGGATTCCTCTGATCCTAAAGGTCAGTGGAGAATTGATTTCAAGTCAATTTGATACCTGGTTAACTCTAATTAATTAAAGACCTATTTTAGGTGTTTAAGCCGATTAGGGTTAATGCGAGTGAATTAACTCAAGTCCTTATTTTTCCTAGAGTTCTCTGGTCATAAGGAACATCACCAAATATTTCTAGAATTTATTTCACAACATGCTAATTTTTGGAATTAAAATACTCAAAACGACAACATGCATTTGAAAAATAAATAACTTTTCACGGAGATGGCCTACGACCTTGGAAAATTCGGGGAATGTTCCCGAGTTCGGAGGCTTAAAGCCACTATGGTCTCATGCCATGGTGAATTGTATACATGCATGGAGAATTAAATGTATGCAGAGAGTAAATAAATCATAAAAAATAAAATACTTAATTAAATTAAATGATTTCTTTTCCACATTATTCTCCTCCGTTCAGCTGAGCAAGGGGGTATTTTTATTTTATTTTTGTGATTTTTCTACACAAAGATATGGATTTTTGAAGTTTAGGGAATTAAATAAATAAGAAAATACCCTAATTTTCTATTTATCCACGCGGCGCCGGCGAAACCTCGGCGGCTCCGAACGCACACGCGTCGCGCTCCCATTCGACGCCGCCACCCGAGTCGGCGGCCGGGCCCCGCGGTTCTCGTACCGTCTCTCGGTCCGACGCAATCTCGGCCGTCCGTGCGCGCGTGTATCGAATGGACGGCATCCGTTCATCGTCCCCAGTGTTCTCGCCCGAGAGCCGTCCACACTAAATCCTACAGATCTCACTCGATTCTCGATGGATTTTCATGTTCTTATACTCTATGGATTCGTCTTGAAGAGACGAACACATCTATACGGCTAACATGCATTGAAACTAAGGCATTTGAAATGGAGAATCTCCGGAAGCTCGGGATGGATAGTTAACTCATACCTTAGCTCGGAGAAGTGTGGCTTCAATCCGAGAGTTGTTGCACCTTCGATTGGGTCCCGGCAAGCTCCGGATGAAGTCTCACAGTGCAGTGAATTGCCTAGCTATGAAAGTGACCACGGCCGATCACAAAGCTTGGAGGCTGGAGCAAGCCGAGGTGGCACTGGAGATGGGGCTTTCGGTGGGAAACTTCTCCTCTTGGTCCGGTGAAGGTGTAGGACCAGTCGATTTGAGGATTGGCTCAACGTGGCAAAGTGTCCTGGTTTTGGGTGGAATTTCAGTTGAGAAATTGGGCTCTGTTGGTGGGGATTAGGGCAAATTGACACTGGGGATCAACTGCTCTAAGGATGGTGAAGGGTTTGGAACAATTTTGGCAGAGTTTCGGCAAGGTTTGTGCTTGGCTCTTCTCATGGCCGAGAGGGGTGGAGTTTAAATAGAGCTGGGCTGGGGGCCTCCGGGGAGAGTTAGGGCTTGGGATCAGTTTGCTCCGGTGAGGAGAAGATCGGCCATGGTGACCACTAGGGATGGGGCGGCTCGGCAAGTGAGAATTTCAATGTTGGCTCACATGTGAGCTCTCGGCCATGGTGTTTTCCGGCGGCACGGTGGCCGGCCGGCCGAGCATGGGTCACCCTCGGGGTCGGGTGGGTCGGGGGCTGGAGGTTTGTGCAATCAATTGGCCATGGACATGTGTAAAGGCTTTGATCCGAAGTGGAATGGGGCATGGCTAGATTTGGACCTAAATGGGTCAACCCACCCATTTGGGCTAGGTGCACCACCCAAGGCACTGGTTTAGGCTGAGGAGAAAGTGATTTGGATCAGCTTGATTAGTGGGGTCAAGTCACAATCCAAGTACAATTAGGCTTAAGCATGGTTTAGTGGAATCATGTAAGTGGTTAACCACCTTTAGGAGTTAAGGAAAGAGCCTCCTCCTTTTGCCCAAAATGGCATGGTGACATGTAAAGAGGCTCTCATGGCTTGCATATGGCTTATGCATGGCTCCATGGCTCCATTTGGCTTGGGAAAAGTAAAGTCAATTTCATGGAAATGGATTTAAGGAAAATTTTGGTATTTAGGGGTGATTTGGCATGAGGCTTGATTTGGAATTATTTGATGATGAATTTAGGACTTAGGGATGATTTTAATTGAAAGTATGATGAGGGGAAATGTCATATGGGCCTTGGAAGAATTTTGGGCTTTTTTTAAAGGGTTTTAGATGGGCTTTTAAGATGGATTAGGAAAGTGGGCTCTTGAATTTTAAAATGGATTTTGGGATGAAATTTTGTAAAGAGGTTGGGCCAAATAATTATTGGGTTTAGCTCATGGATGTGTCATGAGTGACTTGAAGCAAATTTGGGGTAGTTTGGACTTGAATTGGGTTGGATTTGAATTCTTTTGGTGAATGGGCCAATGTAGGTCAAATTGGGCTAACTTGGGCCAATGTTGGGCTAGGGTTGAAATTGATGTAAAATAAATATTAAGAAATGTTTATGGGAGTGTTTCAAAGAGGTTTTGGCTTTGGTTGGGTTTTAATTTTGAGGTTTGGGCCTATTTGGGTTAGATTTGGGTTTAGGTCAAAATTGGGCTTTTTGATTTTGGGTTGAATTTGAGTGGGGTTTGGGTCAAAATCTTGGGCAAATCATGTTAGTGTTTTGTTTATGAGGATGTTAAGGAAGGTTTAGAAAAGATTTGGGGTTAATTGGAGTTGAATTGGGTTAGTTTGGGCTGAGTTTGGGTCATGGGTCCAAATTTGGGCTTTAAGGCCCAAAGTGAAATTGGATCCAAATGTCAATCAAATTGGACTTGGATTTGGTCTAAATTGGTATTGGGAATGTTGAATTGAAGTTTAGAATTGAATTGGACCAAAATTGGGGTCAATTGGGTATGTTTGGTTTGACATTGGGTCCACTTTGGGTTAAAATGGGTCGATTTGGGGGTTTTGACAAAAGTAGGGTAAATTGACAAAATTGACCCATGGTGTAGTTGGACAAAATGAAATTGGGAATATTTAGGATTTTCTGGAATTTTCTGGGAATTTTTTGAATTTTTGGATTTTTAGGCCAAGAAGGGTATTTTGGGTATTTGGAGGGTATTGGGGGGTATTTTTGGAATCTTTGGTATTTTTGG
This sequence comes from Papilionanthe hookeriana x Papilionanthe teres, assembly GCA_022702705.1. NCBI lineage: Eukaryota > Viridiplantae > Streptophyta > Magnoliopsida > Asparagales > Orchidaceae > Papilionanthe > Papilionanthe hookeriana x Papilionanthe teres. The sequence continues at coordinate 32,703,982 of CM040436.1, read as the reverse complement.
GTATGGATGATCAATTTGAGTGATGTGGAGATGTTTGGGATTGATTTTGGAAAATTTTGGGTAATTTGGAAATTTCGCAAAAATTTGGGTAATTTCAAGGTTTTGGGTAGGTTTAGTAGGTGTAGGGTCTCGGGGGTCGAAAATTGAAAATTCGGGAAATTGAAGATTGGGTAAACCTAGGTGGAAAGAAATCATTTTGGTTGAGCCATGAAGCCATTTCAAGCCCATATGAGCCATGAGAGGACTCATTTGAGGCATTCATTATGTTGTTCCTAACCCTCTTAACCGAGGGCTTAGGGGTTAAGGACCATCCATGTGAATCACCTACATGAGTCGGGAGGTTAAGTTAGGTATGGGTGTGGTTTCGGGAGGTATGTGGAAATGTAGTGTGTAAGTGTAGTGTAAGTCGAGCCCCTTCACCGAGACCGGGCCACCCGGGCGAGTCCTAAGGCCGAAGAGTCCTATAGGAACTCATCCTTTAAACTTCCACATTTGATTTCAACCCTCTAGGTGATTAGGGGTCTATAGTCGAGTTTGTGGAGTTTGCGGGGAGTTTAGAAGTGGTTTGAATTTCTAAAAGGCGGGTCCCAATTCTAGTCCTCTAAGACAGTCAAAGGAAAAGCCTAAGGCTAGATCCTAAGTACTAAAGAGAGAAGAGAAGACCTCATCAAAAATGAGGTCAACACGGAGTTTAAAAGCATTGGAGATCACCTTCATGAGATGTTTCATCAGATTGAACATCTAGAATGGCAGATGAAACTTCAATTTGATCATTTTGCGGCTTATCAAGATACTCAAGTTGAAATGTATGTGAAGAACAAGTGGATTGACGAAAAGACGGCTACTGATTTCCCGAGAGCGTTAGTGTTCTTTCCAAGCAGAATACACAATTTCCCTTGTGAAGATTAGAGTATTCTGGTAATGAGATCGTTATTATATGGTTTGTTGAGTCGTTGTATCGACGTAGTGAATCGATTGTATCTGTGTATTTGCTTTCATGTTCAATGTGTGTTGTTTTTGCTTAGAAATTGTTGTGTTTGATTGTGTATTAGGACCTTGAATCAAGTATGATAGTTATTTGGAATATATTGAGCCAATATTGAAGATTATAAATGGAATTTAGTGAAGTTTGATTTAAACTATATGTTTGATTGGTGGATTTAATATTTAATTTTTAAAATTTTTGGAAAATGTTTTGGAAGTTAGAAACTGAAGCCCTACTCTAATGTGAGTAATTGGAAGTTGAATTTATGAATTTTTGTGGAAAATTAAATTTAAAATTATTTTTTTGTGAAAGGCGAGTCTGGCGCCTAGGCTCCAGAATTCGGCGCCTAAGCGCCGGTTCGGCCTACACCCAAAAAATTTCTTAAATACCCCCAAAAGCCATTATCGACGCCTAAGCCTTCTTCTTCCTCTATTTTTCGCGAAAATCGGCTTTTAGAATCCATTTTGAGGTCAAAACATCAAGGATTTGGGCGCGAAACAACTCGAATTCCTCGTCTCAAGGTCAGATCTACACTTTAAACCATTTATTTTCAATTTTCACCAAAGATTTCCCTAGGTTTTGCAAAGAACCGAAATTTTGATTTTTAGTGATTTCTTTGGATTTTTAAACTTATTTTAAGTTTTCTAAACTTAAAAAGAGTTTAAATTTTTTATTCCTAAATTTGTTCTTGTTTTCTTTTACGTTTAGATGGCTCCAAAATGTAAACGCGGGAAGGCACAAGACAACTTCGATAGCAGCAAATTTTCTACTACGGCTGCGCATTTTCGATTCCATGAATTTGCAACGTCGAGGAAGTTCATTTCAGAATGAAGTTTCAATCATCCGGGGGAGATGATTAAAAACACTATTATTGCGCACAACTGGCAACGATTCTGTTATTTCACTGCTGTTGTTGTTATCCCTATAGTTTGAGAGTTTTATGCGAACTTTCTGGATGCCGAAGATTATGAAGTTTTTGTCAGAGGTTTCAATGTAGGATTTACTCCTGAAAGAATCAATGTATTTTATGGCCTGCCACCGACTATAGAGTGCCACTATTCTGGATTATCTCTATTTGAGGGAGATTTGGATATGATCATTGCTTATTTGATAGACGGTACTTGGATCTTGGAAGATCGGGAACGGAACACTTCAAATCCTCAAATTAAATGGTATTTCTAAAGCATGGCACTATTTTATTTACGCAAGATTGTTACCTTCCAACCACCCGAGTGAAGTGACTAGAGATCGAGCGATCTTAAACTACCGCATTCGAGAAAGGAAGCCTATTGATGTTGGCGTATTATTTATGATTCGTGGATTCTCTTGCGAGATCCGGCACTACGTTGGATCGGGATTCCCATCTCCGATTTATTCATTATGTATTAGCAATGGAGTCACTTGCGGATATTTCGGAGGAAAGGTTGAAGACTACTAAGCCGATTGGTCGGGAGAGCATTAGCATATATGATCGTCTTCGAGGGAAGAGATCGGCGCCCTTCTTCTTACGCACCCACTCTAGGTAGACCTTCTACTTCCCGACCTTCTACTTCTGCCGAGCCACCATCGAGTTTACAGGAGTCGATGCATGATCGGTTTATAGAGCAACGAGCGGGAGTTATTTCAAACTCATCTGCGGGGTTGATGCTATTGATAGGAAACTTGATCATTTATCCGATTATACCCGGAGGAAGAGTAGCTATGATGCTGAGTATGATGAAGCCCTCGTCGATTTACGAAGGGTGAGCATGATGTTAGTTTCCCTACTTTTCCTAGTTTCACACCATTTGTTGATCCTAAGGATGTTGAGTTTTCCTTTGGTGATGATGATGATGGTGAGGCTACAGCCAGTGACTAGTAGTTGATAGATCTCTATGTTGTGCTACATTGTTGTTAGTTTGTTTTGTTTAGTTTGATGTTTGATGTATGTTGATTTGTTTATGTACCTGTGTGGATTGATTAGTGTTAAGATTTTGTTGTTAGAATATTCTTAGTATATTGTGTTTGAGGCTCGAGATTAGAGTTACTTTATGATATGTTTGTTTCGATCTCACTGTTTAGTAATTAGTAATTTTGCTCTGCTTTTATTTAGTTTTAAATTTAGTATAATCATAAAAATTAGTACGCTTACTTTTTATACCTGCTTCAATTTTATCTTTATTATTCATAAAAGCATGAGTAGAAGTAAATTTTTCTTTTTAAGATCGTTTTTACATACTTAAAAAAATTTCCTTTTCAAAATTATGATTTTCTTTCTCTAATACTTTCAAATTTTCATAGTATACCAAAATTTAAGTTTGGGGAAAGGGAAAATACATTGAAATTTAAATTTTATTTGTCCTTAAAGAGCTAATATTTTATTAAAATAAAAATTTTTTAACATAACTTAAGGAATGAAGAATCTATTTAAGATCATTTTTATTTTTGAAATTATAAATAATTTAGTGAACTTAACCAAAATTTTAATAACTTTGATTGATTTTAAGAATAGAATTATTTAACTTAAAGAAGAATAAGATTAAGGAATTTTTCTATTCATGGTAGAAATAATGGAATTTTAGAAGTATTAAGTAATAAAAAATTATCACTTGAAAAAAGAAAAGATTGAAAAACTTTTTGAATTTTTATTCATGTTATAATAATTAAGTGGAAATGTATAAGTTTTGAAAATATAAGTTAAGGATAGTGAAGTTTAAAATCATTAACAGGTTATCCAGATATAGTAATCCTCTCTATATGAAAAAAAAAGAGAAGAGAGGGGAAGCTTGAGGAAATGTCTAATAAAAAATTGGCTTCACTTGAATTATCTTATAGAAGGAAAACTAGTTACATATTTTACTTGATTTTTATGCACGAATCTTTATTTAGGAAAGGTTTTTCAAGAAGATCTTTTTCTTGTAAATAATCTACGAGATCTTAATATAATAAACTTCTATTATTTTCAAAATGGATGAAAATTTTGAAATCTTATGATTTGGTAGTTGGATATTCTTTAAATTCTTAAAATTAAACCTAGTTAGTGAAATTGGGTTTATAATTTACTAAAGACTTTATAAAATCAAAAATTATAAGGAATCTTAAATATTTATCTTTTATTCCAAAGGTTATACATTTTATATAGTAAAAAGGGTTACTTGAGGACAAGTAACATTTAAGTTTGGGGGATTTTGATCCATAAAAAATACTTATTTTTATGCCTTGATTTTTATCAATTTCTAAGGATATTATGCTTTAATGAAAGGTATTTTTGTGTTTTTGGATGTAGGTGATGTAAAACGGTCCAAAAAAGGAAAAAGGGTGAAAAAGGAACAAAAAGGAGCAAAAATGGAGCAAAATATAAGAATTATAAAAAATTATAGCCTAGCGCCTAGGCGCCAGAAGTTGGCGCCTACGCGCTAGACTCGATACAGAAACTGTCAAGTTTTTGATGACTTTTGGACGGTTATTTTGACGGAGTGAGCGGTTATTGGACATTACAGAAGGCGGCGGTTGTTCCTTGATAATAGGACATGTGATACATTGCATTTTTAAGCTCCAAAAAGGTTTTAATCGTGAAGAGGTGCGAGCCAAAGTGAAGAGGTGCTAAGAACTGGACGCGGTGTCCGGCGCCTAGGCACCAGACAAACCTTCTAAAAGATTCATTGAATTTGGACATGTTTTGAAGAGGTTCCTCAAGGCAACCCTTGAAGTCTATAAATAGGAGTCCACTCCTTCAGAAAAAAGTGTGCCCCCATTTCATCCCCTATCTCTTAGCCACTTTAGGATCTCTCATCCTTAGAGAGAGAAATAAAGAGAGAAATTTAGGGCCACTTTTATTTAGTTTAGTGATTTTATTTTCAAATTGTTGCATCTGGAGTTCATTACACTGTGGAGTGAGTAAGAATCAGAAGATCTGTAGAAGGAATATTTGAGATAAGTATTTATTTTTGATTCAAAGTTTATTTATTTGCTTTGCTGTTTATATTCAATGTGTTCTGAGTAGTTAGTTTACTTTCTTCCTTCAATAATGAAAAAATAAATAAGATAATATAAAATTCGATGGAGAATTGAAAATCAAAATATTTTCAAAATATTGTGATGATATTAATACCTGATCTTACTTTACTTTTTAAATTGGCCATTTAAATTGTTAAAACCTATTGAAGAGTTTTGAGACTTAGAAGGAGAAGAACTCTTAACTTGTATATGTCACATGAATCCTTGGGTAGTCGAAGGCCATGCGCGGGTTATTCAAGGTAAAGTGCAAATAAATAGGAAGATAAGATTTAAACGACGTAGAATTGATAAGTTTTTAGACTGATAGACAGACTAAATTCTTATAATTTAATTTATAGATAAGGAAAGGGTCACTAGTAGGGCCGACCATAGCCACCCTTAGACATCAAGTAGTGAGCCTAGATTAACTCATTCTACTAACAATTCATTCGGACCTGATCTGTAGATTAGCCAATGTTCTTTGCGCCTGGATCAAAGGGTAAAGAATAGGAATGCTTCTATTTGGCACAATACCATAAAATAGATTCTCCAACGATTATTAAATTATCTTAAAAATCTTGGATTAATTGAAGGAAGAAAGTTGTTTGTTTTATATTGTTTTCACAAAATCATTTTCTTATTAATGTTTTCTTTATCTGCATCTAGTAAATTAAAAGTAATTTATAGTTAGATTAAAATAAAAAAAGATTTTGAAATACAATATTTAAAAATTTATTACCCTTTTTCCTCGTGGGATCGATACTGGGGTCTTTGTTTCAAAGCCCTTTATTACTTGAAACGATATGTATACTTGCGTAATACCCAAAAAGTATATAAAATATTTTCCTTTAAAATTATATTTTACTATATAAACATATATTTAAAAAGTATTAATCACTAACGGCCTAGCATTCAGTAGCAATCAAGTTTTATTTAATGTTATTGACGTAAATTAAAATTTGGTACACATCTATATAGCAAGTTATTCCGGGTCAAGTTTTCGTGCCTTTGTCAGAAATTAAATTTTCTAGCAGTGGTAAAAAGTTCTTGTATTTGGAAATACCAAAATCAGGTCAGCAGTGATTAATTTTTCTTTTAGAATATTGAACGCATTCAGACAACCTTCATTAAATTCAAATTTAGCTTCTTTTTCTAATAAATGGCAAAGAGGTTTAGCAATTTTAAAAAAATCCTTTATATATCTTCTATAAAATCTAGCATGACCCAGAAAACTTCTTACATCAGTAACGGTAGTAGGTGGTTGAAGTTCGGTAATAATTATCACTTTTGCCTGATCAACTTCCATCCATATTTGTGAAATTTTATGTCCAAGTACAATTCCTTCTATGACCATAAATTGACATTTTTCACTGTTTAGAACTAAATTTGTTTCTTCACATCTTTTTAGAACTTTCGCTATATTTTCCAAGAAAGATTCAAAAGAAGTTCCAAAAACTGAAAAATCGTCCATAAATACTTCAATTCTTTTATCAATCAAATCACATAATATTGACATCATACATCTTTGAAAAGTTGTAGGTGCATTGCATAAACCGAAAGGCATGCTTCTAAAGGCAAATGTTCCATAAGGACTTGTAAATGTTGTCTTGTCTTGGTCCTTGGGAGCAACGGGTAATTGATGATAACCAGAATATCCATCCATAAAATAGAAATATGAGTGTCCAGCTAGTTTATCCAGCATTTGATCCAAGAAAGGTAAAGGAAAATTATCATTTCTAGTGGCGTTGTTTAATTTTTGATAGTCAATGCAAATTCGCCATCCAGTAACTTGTCTTGTTGCGATTAATTCATTTTTTTTATTAACAATGATAGTTACTCCTTTCTTCGGAACACAATGAATAGGACTTACCCATTGGCTATCCGAAATAGGATAAATAATTCCAGCATAACCATTTCAAAATCTCTTTCTTAACAATCTCTTTCATAATTGGGTTCAATATTCTTTGGGGTTCAATAGTGGGTTTACAATTTTCTTCCATTAAAATCCTATGCATACAGATTGAAGGGCTTATTTCTTTTATATCTGTAATAGTCCAATCAAAAGCTTTCTTATAAATCTTCATGTCGGCATATTTTTAGGTTGAGTGTTGTATTTTTGAAAAGAGGTCGCCTACAGAAATTGTCAGCGAATTTTTAATTTAATTTAAATAAATGATTTGAAAAGTAGTATTTGATTTTGAAAATAATTTTAAATTTGAAAACTTTAAGATATGAAATCAAACTGATCTCACATCCCGAATAGTTTATATAAACGAGCACCGCACCACAAACTGTATATCTATCCCGGAGAGTAGACACACTGCTTGTTGATGGGGCTCGGTTAAATAAACTAGAAGATTTGTGACATCCGTTTGGTCTACAAACCAATTTTACATGCCGACAAATTCTCCTGCTTAATATAAATGAATTAAGCATTGTTTATATTACTTGGATTCTTAAAGTTCCCTATAAGGGCAAGCCCCTATAGTTAATTACATCTTAAAAGAAGTGAATCATTTAAGAAAACTCTCGATAATAATCAGTGGTTTTGCTCTCAAGAATTTCAAAGTTTAAGGTTTTCAAAGGATTGGATTTTTGAAATTTCAAAGGGGATTAGCTCAAATTTGGAACATTTATTTTTAGGAGTCCAAAAGGAAGAGAAGTAGGAGAAGCTGAGGATCCAAGAAGAATCTTGGCAACTTCCCACACTATCCTATGGTTTGGCTTCAATTTGGAAATTTACTTAATGTTTCCATCCTGCCAATTTTAATTAATTAGGACTTATATTTGCATGACATAATCATACAAATAGCCTCGAAGATGTGAGGGTTTATGTCGTACCAAACGACTACCTCGGAGTCCTAAGACCGGTTAGGGCTTAATTTACATAACATGATTATACAAATGCCTAACAAAGAGTTGAGGATTTATGTTTCACTAAGCAAACTACCTTGAAATCCTACGGCTTTGGTTGTTAATACTAGGAATGTTTAGTTGATGTAGAATTGTTTTGCTGACGAAGATGGCCGTGCTGCCCACCGTGCTCCAAGCTCCTTATTGTTGCAGAGGTTTAGTTTTAGAAGTCATAAATCAGGAGATGAGAGAAGTGTTTTGGTTTAGAGAAAATCTTAAAACCCAAGTGTTTTTTAATGTTTTAATTAGAACAAATCTTAAAGTTGTTTAAACAGAACCGATTAAGATCCCACGGTTCAGTCATCCCGACACCGTTATTTTCATCGAATTCACTTAGTCCAGATGAATTTGCTAAACTCAACTGAATGAGTTCCACACTTTCATTTAGACCGTGGGAAATCCCGTTAGTAACACGTGGGTTACATCATCCGAGGTATTCCTGATCATTCAACGAGACGTTTTAATTTAGTTGCAATTGTAGTTTTGTTGTTCTATTCGTGATTAAATTTTGAGTTGCTTTATATTTTTAAATGTTGTGGCGGTGAATTTTATCTTGCAATGACTTTTAATTTAGTTTTGGTTTCAGTTCGGGACTATCCTAAAGGTTTTGGTTTTCATGCAACAGTTGTTTATCATGCAAGAAAAGTAAAGTACAGTGCATGTAAGTAAATCGCAATAAAGTAAATTGTAATAAAATAAAAGCGTACACGAGGCTCTTCCCGTCATCCCAAGCTGCACTTAAAACATATGTTAAGACATTTAAATGTTCCAACAAGTACTTAGGTAAAGCTAAGGGAAAGATTTTGGTTGTCTACCAAAGTCCTAATCCTATAGCTAGTCATCTCCTATGACGTCTAGGTTCTTGTGTTTGGGTTTAAGGACGATTTTCTTCATCAAAGAACAATTAAATTCAATTGTTCTTATAAACATCCTATCATATTGAGGAAGTGCTTAAGATGAGTCTTAAACATCTTTTCAATACCTCTAGGATTGTTTTAAGTCCAAGAGAATTTAATTATACAAGTGAATTAATCATCCAGGGGTTTAAATTTTGTTCTCTTGCACAGTGAATTAGGACATTTGAATATCCTATAAGTGAAGTAGCACTTCACTTGATACCTCATTTAAGAGTTATAATAATAAGAGCTTTAAAAGGGCAAATCAACTTATTAAATATTTTAATGATTTAAACTTAATGATTTAATTTTGATTTTGATTTAATTATAAAAGAAAATTAGTTTAAGTTTGGAATAGTGTTCAAATTATTTTAGATTTAATTCTTAATGATTTAATTTAGGTTTGTTGATAAATGATTTTGATTTAATTTAATTCAATTTAATTTAATTTAATTTAATTTAATTTAATTTTAATTTAATTTAATTTTTAATTTAGTTTAATTTAATTCAATTTAATTTGATTTAATTTTAATTTTAATTTAATTTAATTTAAATTTATTTTACTTTTAATTTAATTTAATTTGATTTTAATTTAATTTTAATTTTAATTTAATTGAGATTATTCTTTTAATTTTTTAATTAAGACTTAAGTATTATTGAAGTGATTTATTTAGGGATTTTTAAATTAAAGAATAAATGTCCTCTTAATAATATCCCTACTTTAATAATTCTAATTTCTATTATTCTTCCAAAATTTCAATTAATTAATTAATTAAAGTTTTATTTTAATTATATTTGAAATGGTTAGTAGGTTTCTACCCTCAATCATTTAAGTTTCAATCATTCAAAAATCAGTTTAAAATCAAATATTTTTCCCTCCCCTTTTTTATTATTCCTGAAAATTTAATTAAGGGTTGAAATTTTTAATTACCCTTTTGCCCTTCAAGCTTAATAATTCTATAACTCATTAAATTAAGCTCAAATGAACTTGAAATTTTTATGTAATCTCACTCACATGTCAATTAAGATATTAGAGGAGAAAATGTGATTTTTCTGTATTTAATTTATTTATGTAATTATTTTTTGATGGAAAATAGGGGTTTTCAAGGAAAATTCAACAACATGACCAAGGAAATGCTTCTGTCCTTGAGAAACTTATGGGATATTTCTAATGACTAGAGAACCATTTGGACCAATTTTGGTGATTTTTTTAATTATATTTTATTTATTAGAATTATTTTGAGTTTTGGAGTATTAATTAATTTTAAAATAAAATGAAATTTAAAAAAAGGATTTTATATTTTTCTTAAATCTCTCTAACCTCAAGGAGTCCAAAGAAACAAATTTTATATTTTTCTGATTTTTCTTTGATTTATTAGAATTATTTTAGTGAAAAGGTTGGAAAATACATTTTTTACTATTAAAAATTACATCAAGCCTTTAAAATTCAATATCTTATCCTAGGGACTTAAGATAAATATTTGGTTTGTTCCTAAGTAATTAGAATTCAAAATGTGACATTTTGGTGATTTTTAATATTTTTATGATTTTTATTATTTTTTAATTATTAAAATATTAAAATAATGATAAAAATTAACTTTTTTAAAAAATTACAATTTTAATTTTCCTAAGTTCCTCTGATATCAGAGAAGCTCCAAAACCATTTTTGTGAATTTTTGAAAAGTATTTTGTGAGTTATGAATTTTTAAAGTTTAATTTCACTCATTTTGCTTAAGAGGCTTAATCAACCCATTTGGTGGGGTTAATCAAGTCCAATTGATTTCAAATTTTTATGAGATGTTCCTCTAATCCCAAAGATCAGTTGAGAATTGTTTTTAAGTTAATTTGGTGTGTAGTTAACCCTAATTATTTAAAATTCAATTTTGGGTATTTAGACCAATTAGGGTTATTCCAAGTGAATTAACTCAAAACTTTTTTTTCCTAGGTTCCTCTAGTCATAAGAAGCATCACCAAATTTTCCTAGAATTTTTTTCTCAACATGCTAATTATTGGAATTAAAATACTCAAAACAGTAACATGAACTTGGAAAATCAATAACTTCTCATAGGGATGGCCTCTGACATTGGAAAATTTAGGGAATGTTCCCAAGTTCAGAGGCTTCAAAAGCCCTATGGTCTCATGTCATGGTGAATTTCCTATATGCATGGGGAATTGAAATAGTGCAGAGAGTAAATAAATTATTAAAAAATAAAATACTTGATGAAATGACCTGATTTCTTTTCCACATTACTCTCCTCTGTTCACTGAGTAAGAGGATATTTTTATTTTATTTTTAGGATTTTTCTACACAAAGTTATGAATTTTTGAAGTTCTGGATATTTAATAAATAAGAAAATACCCTAATTTCCTACTTAACCACGCGGCGCCGCGTCAACCTTAGCGGATCCAAAAGGCCACGCGACGTCTCCTGGTTCGGCGCCGCCATCTGAGTCAGCTGCTATGGGGCCCGCGGTTCACGTACCGTCTCCTGGTCCGACACCATCTGAGCCGTCCGCTCGATACACGCGCGATCCAACGGCTCCCAGTCATCGTCTACGACTGGTGTGAACTCGTGACCGTCCACACAAAAACTCTAAGATCTCACTCAATTCTCAATGGATTTTCATGTTCTTATGCTCTATGGATTCGTCTTGAAGAGACGAACACATCCATATGGTAAACATGTATTGAAATTAAGGAATTTGAAATGGAGAATCTCCAGAAGCTCGGGAAGAAGAGAGAGTTCATACCTTTGCTCAGATAAGTGAAGCTTCGATCTGAGAGTTGTGTCACGTTCGATTGGGTCCAAGCAAGCTCCGGATAAAGTCCCTTGGCTCGGTGAATTATCTAGGTACAAAAGTGACCACAGCTCGATCACAAAGCTTGGAGGTCGGAGCAACTGAGGTGGCTCCGGAGAGGAGGCTTTCACTCGGGGAACTTCTCCTCTTGGTCCGGTGAAGGTGTAGGACCAATCAATTTGGAGATTGGCTCACTGTGGTGAAGTGTCCCGGTTTTGGACTTGAATTTCAACTCCGAAATCGAGCTCGCAGAGAGGAAATGGCAGGGGGATTTCGGTGGGGATCAAATTCTCCGGGTGTGGGGAAGAGTCCGGAATTATTTTGGCGAGTTTCCGTGTGATTTGTTTCGACACCTCTTCCATGGCCGAGAGAGGTGGTGTTTAAATGAAGTTGGTTGGAGTCTCTCCTGGGGGAGTTAGGGGTTGGAATTAGCTGCTCTATGCAAGAGAAGAACAGCCATGGTGGCCATTGGGCATGAGGCAACTCAGCAAGGGAGAATTTCAATGTTGGCTCACATGGGAGCTCTCGGGTATGGTGTTTTCCGGTGATCCAGGTGGCTGGCCGGCAAGCACGGGTCACCCTTCTGGTCAGGAGGGTCAGAGCTGGAGGTTTGTGTAAGCAATTGGCCAATGCCATGTGCAAAGAGCTTGGATTAAAATGGCATGGGGGAGAGGCCATTTTGGCTTGATTTGGTCCAAGCCATGGTTTTGGGTTAGGTTCATCTCGCCATGACCTGGTTTTGGGCTGAAAAAATCAGTTGGGTCAGCTAGGAAGGGGTGGTGAAGTCCCCATCCAAGGTGTGTAGCATGGAAGGGGTTAAAAATTCTTAATGAAGGATTAAGAAAGGGGACCCTTCTTTTGCTACTTTGGGTATGGTCACATGTCAAACCCCCCATGGTTTCATATGGCTTGTAAATGGCTCATATTTGGCTCCATTTGGCTTGGGAAAAGTTAAGTCAACTTTCATGGGGAAGGATTTTGTGATTTTTGGCATTTTGATGAGAATTGTCATGTGGCTAGAATTGGAATGGTTTAATGATAAATTAGGACTTTAGAAATTATTTTAAGTTGAATGTAAGATGAGGGAGATTGTCATATGGACTTTAGGATGGGTTTGGTTTTTTTTAAATTTTGGTAAAGGTGGGCTTTTATAATGGTTTAAGGGAGTGGGCTTTCATGTTTCCAAATGGGCTTTTGGATGAATGGTTTGTAAAGGGCCATGTCAAATGAATGTTGGGTTTGGCTTAGGGATGTGTCATGAGTGATTTGAAGCAAGTTTGAGGTGATTTGGAATTGGATTGGGTCTAATCTGGGTCTCTTTGGTAATAGAGTCCAAATGGGTCAAAATGAGTTATCTTGGGCTAAAGTTGGGCTAATATTGAAATTGATGTAAAATTAATGTTGGGAAATGTTTATGGGGGTGTTACAAATAGGTTTCAACTTTGGTTGGGTTTTGATTTTGGGATTTGGGCCCATTTGGGTTAGGTGCAGGTGTAGGCCCATTTAAGGAATTTTGGGTTTGGGTTGAAATTGAGTAAGGTTTGGGTCCAAATTTTGGGCAAATCATGTTAGTGTTTTGTTTTTGGGGATGCTAGGAAGGTTTTAGAAAATATTTGGGTCAAATTGGGATTGAATTGGGTTGGTTTGAGCTAGGTTTAGGTCATGGGTCAAAATTGGGCCTTAAGCTTTTAAAATGAAATTGGATTCAAATGCCAATCAAATTGGGCTTGAATTTGGTCTAGATTGATATTGGGGATATTTAATTGAAGTTTAGAATTGAATTGGACCAAAATTGAGATCAATTGGGGTGATCTGGTTTGACATTGGGTTCATTTGGGTTTAAAATGGGCTAAATTGGGGGTTTTGGTAAAAGTGGGGTAAATTGACAAAATTAGCCCATGATGTAGTTGGACAAAATGAAATTGGGAATATTTGGGATTTTCTAAAATTTTTTTGGGAATTTTCTGAATTTTTGGATTTTTTTGGGTCAAGAGGGGCATTTTGGTAATTTGGAGGGTATTGGGTGTATTTTTGAAAATTTTGGTATTTTTGGCTGGAGATCGTCAATTTGAGTGGGGGGGAAATGTTCAGGATTGATTCTAAGGAATTTTGGCAATTTAGGTGATTTTGCAAATTTTGGGTAATTCTAAGGGCATTTGGTATGTTTGATGGGTGTAGGGTCCCCGGGGTCAAAAATTAAAATTTTGGAAGAATGAAGATTGATCAAATATGAGTGAAATGGAATCACTTTGGTTGAGCCATGAAGTCATATTAAGCCTATATGAGCCATGAGAGGACTCATTGGAGGCATTCCCTAAGTTGTTCCTAACCCTCTTAACCAGGGGCTTAGGGGTTAAGGTCCATCCATATGAATTACCTACATGAGTCAGGGAGTCAAGTTGGGTGAGGGTGTGGTTTTAGGATTTGGATTTTGTGTGTGTGAGAGTGTAGAGTATGAGTGTAGTGAGTGTGTAAGTCAACCCTCACCAGACCAGGCCACCCAGGGTAGTCCTAAAGCCAAAGAGTCCTATAGGGAACTCATCCTTTAAACCTTCACATTTGATTTCAACCCTCTAGGTGATTAGGGGTCTACAATCAAGCTTGTGGGGTTTGCGAGGAGTCGGGAGGTGTTTGAACTTCTAAAGGGTGGGTTCCACTTCTAGTCCTCTAAGATAGTCAAAGGAAAAGCCTAAGGCTAGATCCTAAGTACTAAAGAGAGAAGAGAAGACCTCATCAAAAATGAGGTCAACACTTCAGAACTCCTATTAATTTTTTTTCTGGATCTTTGCTTAAATCTGAAGATATAATTACAGGTAAAGTTAATGAATTTCCATGAAATGCATACTATAAATGTGCACGTAACATTTTTAATTCCAGTTTAGGGGCTTTTTCAATTGAGGGTAAAAGTATATCATTTTTAGCTGTGTCTAAAATTTTTTAATTTTCATGAATATAATGAGTTTCTTCAGATAAATTTTCTTCATTTAATTTTTCAATTTCTTCATTTAATGACTCATTATATAACGTAGATTCTTTACCTTTATCACATAAATGACCTTACATTTTTCTTGATAATGCTTTTCAATTATATAATCAAAAATATCCATCTGATAGCATTTTTCTTTATCAGGATACCTCATTGATTTCAGAACATTAAATGTTATCTCTTGATCATTAACTCTCATCGTTAATTCTCCTTTTTTCACATCAATCATAGCTTATCCAGTAGCTAGAAAAGGTCTCCCTAAAATGATAGGTATTTCTTTATCTTCTTCCATATCTAGAACAATGAAATCCACCGGGAAGATAAATTTATCAACCTTAACAAGAACATCCTCTATAACTCCTTTAGGATAAGTGATCGATCGATCAACTAACTGAAGAGTTACAGTGGTAGGAGAAATCTCTCTTAAATCTAACCTTCGAAAGATTGAAAATGGCATGAGATTAATACTAGCTCCTAAATCACATAAGGTTTTTCCACAGAGTTTTTCTCCAATAGCACATGGTATAGTGAAACTTCCAGGATCTTTAAATTTCTGAGGTAATTTCTTCAAAATTATTGCACTACATTCTTCACTTAATGCAACAGTTTCATAAGCTTCAAATTTTCTCTTCTTTCTTAAAATATCCTTCATAAATTTTGCATAGCTTGGCATTTGCTACAAAGCTTCAGCAAAAGGAATGTTGATGGTAAGTTTCTTAAAAATTTCAAAGAACTTAGAAAATTAATGGTCAAGCTTCTATTGTTTTAGTCTTTGAGGAAAAGGTGGTGTTGGTCTTTCAATTTCCACTTCAATAGGTACTACAGTCTGATCTTTACTTGGAGAAACGGTATCTTTAGGTTTTTCAATTTCTTCAACTTCTTTCTCTTTTTCAATCTCATTACGTGTTTTCTCTTTTAATTCCTTTCCACTTCTGAGTTGTACAGCTTTTGCTTGTTCATGTTCTTTTCCAGATTCTTTAGGATTAATTTCGGCATTGCTAGGCAGTGTTCTTTAAGGTCTGTAATTAATGAAATTAGCGATTTAACCCATCTGATTCTCAATATTACGAATAGAAGTGTTTTGGCTTTGTAGTTAATTGCTTAGTTGCAAGATCAATTCTTCTACAGACAACTTTTTTTGCTGATTGTTATAACCAGGAGGGTAAGTTGGTCTATAGTTTGAATTTCCTCGATTGTTCCAATTTGGATTAACTTGATTATTATTCCATTGTTGATGTTCATTAGTCCAATTAAAATTAGGATGATTTTTCCAACCAGGATTATAATAATTAGAATAAGGGTTACTAGTTTTACTAGCAATAGCTTGCAAAGTTTCCATTGTTTGAGAATCATCAGAATTTGCAGAATTATCATTACTTACATGGGATATGTTAATAGCAAAATTATCTAATTTCTTGGATATCACAGCCACTTGTGAAGCTAAAATAGAAAAGGCTTCATTATCTTGAATACTTGCCATTCTTTTAGGATTAAACCTTTCAGAAGGCCATTGAAAATTATTATTAGCCATTTCTTCAATTAAAGTGTAGGCTTCTTCAAATGTCTTAGCCATTAAAAAATTACCAGCAGCAGCATCTATAATAGATCTAAGTGATCCAATAAGTCCATTATAAAATGTTTGAATGATTAACCAATCTGGTAAAGCATGATGAGGACATTTTCTTAATAGTTCTTTAAATCTTTCTTAAGCTTCATAAATTGTTTCTCCATCAAATTGCGTAAATGAAGTAATATCATTTCTCAATTTAGTAGTTTTAGAAGGAGTAAAATATTTAGCAAAGAATTTTTGTGTCATTTCTGACCAAGTTTTAATAGAATAAGTTGTTAATGAATTAAGCCACATCTTTGCTTTATCTTTTAAGGAAAAAGTAACGAGTCTAAGCCTAATAGCATCATCAGAAACATTATTATATTTAAAGGTAGCACAAAGATCTAAAAAACTAGCAAGATGTAAATTTGGATCCTCATTAGGTGTTCCTATAAATTGATTATTTTGAACCATTTGAATAATAGAAGGTTTAAGCTCAAAAGAATTAGCATCTATAGATGGCATTTGAATACTAACATGAAGTTCATCAGCTGTAGGGTTTGCATATTCCCTTATTGGTTTATAAATATTTTGTTCATTAATTTCGATTGGATTTTAATTATTGTTATGTAAGTTAGCCATTTCTTGATGTTTTGAAATTTTTTTCCTTTTTTTAATTCTTTTAATTGTTCTTTCTAATTCAGAATCGAAAGGTAGTAATCCTTCAGATCCAGAACTACGCATAAACTTTGAAATATTTTTGTTTCTGTTTTTGTTTTGTTTTTATGTTTTTCTTTTATTTTTCTTATCTTTCTTTTTTACTTTTTATTCTATTATATCCCCGACAACGGTGCCAAAAACTTGATGCGATGCGACTTTATATATGCTTTTAAATACAAGAATTTGATAACACTTTTTAGAATATTTAATTCTTGAAAAATGGCTTCAAAAACTTGATGTACGATGTTTACTTTTACTTATGAATTTATATTTAGATACTATAATAATTATTGTAAAAGTCACAATTTTAAACGCAAGTATATGTATCGTTCAAGTAATACAGAGCTCTAGTGGAGTCCTGGATATCGATCCCACAGGGAAAGTGTTTTTATAAAAATTAAAAAATGTAAGAAGTATTTTGGAATTATTCAAATTAAAAGTAATTTATATATATATATATATATATATATATATAACCAAAATATTATTCTAAGAAAGTCTTACATCTAACATGAGGGATTTCAATTAAATCCCCATGTAAAACAGAACTAAATAAAGGAAAAGAAGAGTAATTAGCACTATAAATAACATCCTGAGATGAAGAAGCCTTAGTTGCAAGCCAATTAGCAGGTTGATTACCCTCCCTATAAGTATGACTTCAAAGACTGCAATAGATGAAGAGAGTAAGTTAATTTTATTTATCCAGATCTGAAGAAACCAAGGCACAGCAACTTGTGACAATAAAATCTGTAGTAAATGCAAAGAGTCCATTTCCAAGTGCATGAATTGATTATTCTGCATAATAGCAATTTTCAGTCCCTAAAAGGCAGCAACTGCTTCAGCTTCCAAAGCATTTAAAGCAATAATAGGTGCTGAGAAAAACCATAAACAGTGACCTTTAAAATTTCTGCAAAGACCTCCAATACCATCTATAGAAGTTCTGAAGCTTCCATCAATATTAATCTTAAGCCATGGATTCTTAGGTGGTCTCCATATAATAAGCATAACTTTGTTTTTGGGGCCATGAGATGAAGAATGGACAAAATGTTGTATCTTACTGAGAAAAGTAAGACAGTTTCTAATGATGAAATTAGAAGAGAACACCTTGTTATTGAAAATTAAATCATTCCTGGCTAGCCATAAAAACCAGAAAATGATAAAAGGAATGAAATAATAAGAAGTAGCTTTCCATTCTTCCCAGCAATCATTAATTGAACTCCGGGAAGAGTAATGAGTTTGCAGTCCCACAGCAAATAACACGGCTTTCCAAACCTCCTGTGCCCAGTTAAAATTTAGAAAAATATGCCCAATAGTCTCTTCAACACAGTGACACAAATGACACCTGGATGGACCTTTGAGTCCCTTAAGTTTAAGTATATCGTCTATTGGTAGCATCTTCTTAAACAACCTCCAACAATAAAAGGACATAGAAGGGGTTATATATTTACTCCAAAGCTTAGCACCCCAATCATTCCTTTACCAAGTAAAACAATTTTGATAAATGAATTTAGATAAACTTTGATTATGAGGCTTTTTGATAATAATTTTATCTTTTCTCCAAGGATGAATAGGGGTATTTAAGATCTTATTATGAATATCAACAGGAACATAATCTTGGAATTTATGCAAATTCCAAACACCATCACTCCAACACTCAGCAATTTATCGAATAGGAAGGTTATGATTATAGTGTGCTTGAAGGGACTCATCAAACAGCCAACTATCAAACCAGAAGTCAATTTTTCCTTTACCAATTTCCCAAATAAACATCTTTTCAGCATGAAGTCTTACTTTAAGCAACTCTTTCCAAGTTTTAGAATCTCCAGGCTTAAGACTGACCTTTGCTGGATGTTCATTATGACAATATTTAACATTCATAAATCTTGCCCACAAAGACTGTTGTGATCTGAAACTGATCCATTGCTTACAGTAGAATGTAAAACTCAGATGTTGAAAGCTTTTAAAACCTAACCCACCACAATCAATTGGCTTACATAACTTCTCCCAATTGGTCCAATGCATTTGCTTATGTTGCCTCGCCCAAACAAATTTATTAAACATTATAGAAAGCATTTTCTGTGTACTCTTCTTCATTTTAATCATCTGCAGTGTATAAAGAGGAAATGCAGTTAACACACTCCTAAGAAGTGTTATTCTTCCACCATTTGAAAGAAAAGAATTAGCCAACAGTTAATTTGAAAGGATATTTTAGAAATTATATCATCATAGTGTGAAAGTCTCCTTCTTCCTTTGATTAAAGGAAAGCCCAAATACTTAAGAGGATATTGAATCTCCTTAAAATTAGTGAAATCTGAAATCCAATTTTTCATCTGAACACTGATTTTAGAGCTTGCAAGGAACTCGACATTTAGATGTATTAAAAGCCATTCCGTAAATAGCTTCAAAGTCGACCAAAACTTTCACGAGACATTTAATAGATTGTTTACTTCCATTGGAGAATACTATCACATCATCAGCATAGGCTAGATGACTGATTAATTGAGTATATCTATGCTGATACTGAGTGTATTGATGAGTAAGCTGCATTTGGTTCAACATTCTTGATAGATAATCAAAGACAAGGATGAAAATATAAGGAGACAATGGATCTCCTTGTCTAATGCCCCTTCCAAATTTAAAGAATCCATGGCTTCTACCATTAATTAGAACACTATGATAATTATTGTTTAACCATCTATAAATAAGGTTACAAAAATTAGAACTGAAACCTCTATCTACAAGAACTTTAAGAATAAAAGTCCAACTGATAGAATCAAATGCTTTGGCCAGATCCAATTTAAAAATAATATTAGAACCTCTGCAGCATTTATCTATATCAACTACCAGTTCTTGTGCCAAAATAACATTGTCACAGATGCATCTTCCCTTTATAAAAGCACTTTGATTTTCAGAAATAAGATCCCCCAATAAAGGTTGTAAACGAGCTACCATAACTTTACTTATAATTTTAGAAAAGGTGGATGTCGACTAATGGGTCCGAAATCCTCGCCGATTGGATTTGCTTTTATCTTTAGGAATCAAAACAATGGTAGTGGAAGCAAAATACTTAGGAAGATCAATTCCTTGAAAGCAACTTTGTACTGCTAAAACCACATCAGATTTGATTATCATCCAGTTTTTGATATAGAAATCAGCTGTAAATCCATCTGGCCCAGTTGTCTTACTACCATCAATTGTTTTAATAGCCTCAAAAACTTCCTTAGCATCAGGAGGTTGAACCAGGAAATCCATATTCACATTACTGAAATCAGAACTTTTGAGAGCACGAGAATAAGCAGCAGAACTAATAGGCTGATAAGAAAACAATTTATAAAAGTAAGCAATAGCATCATCAGCAATCTCTTTAGAATTGACTAACCATGTATTATCAACAGATTTAATTTTCAATATAGTATTAACAGATCTTTTATATTTAATAGCCGCATGAAAAAAATTTGGAATTTCGTCACCATGCTTAAACCAATTGATGACTGCTTTTTGTTGTAGGAAAAGTTCTTCTTTCAATATAGCAGAGTTTAATTTACTATAAGCCTCATTAAGACTATGTTCAGAGTCCAAACCATCTTCAACAAGCTTTTCCATTTCATTTACCATAGATTATGCTTCAATAACTTTCTGATGAACATTCCCAAAAATAGTCCAATTCCAATGCTTCAGCTTACTAGCAATCCTTTTTTGTAATTGCCAAAGTTTAGAAATAGGATCAGAATAAAGGACTTCCAAAGGAGCCTTCCAATTATCAGCAATCATTTGATTATAATCGGGATGAGTAGACCATACATTAAGATATCCGAAAACAAGATTCTTAACGACGAGAGAGAGAGCACATCTGACCAATAAAGGAGTATGATCAGATCCCAGTCTTGCCAAATGTTTAACAGTAGTAATAGGGAACATGCTTAGCCAAAGTTGATTAACCAGAATTTTATCAATTCTTTCATAAATATTTCCTCTCCTCCAATTAAAAGGAGAGCCTTCAAATCCAATATCAAAAAGATTAGCTGAAGTAATATTATTAGAAAAGGTCAACATTGCTTGTAGATTAGGATTTCTCCCACCCTTTTTCTCACTAGGATGTGCTATGGAATTGAAATCACCACCAACCATCCAAGCTATCGACTCATTGAATTAATAATGTGATGTAAAATATTCCATAGATCTAATCTATCAACATTTAAAGTAGCAGCATATATAAAAGAAGCAAAGCCATTGAACTGATCTAACTCAAAGTGGAAATGCAGCAGCTGAGAATGATTAAGCAAGATCTTTATCTTCAACTCTTTTCTATAGAACGACAGATTTTATGAGAACGAGTTAACCACAAAATTATATCCGAGAGAATTTCTTAGTGAATCTATCAAAATTGGATTTCACCAAAGGCTCTAAAATGACAATAATCCAAAAGTGGTGAACCCTCGTTTAAGTTTAAGAGTCTATTAAGGGAGCCGTGGTCGACCACTCCCCTAATATTCCAAAGACAAGAATTTAATCATGAATAGCATTTTTTCCTCCTCTAGTCAACCTAGAGGAAGAATTTTCAGCTGCAATAGCTTGAAGAATGTTGCTTTCAGAAAGATTTTTTAACTCCAGGGATCTCTTCTTTCTAGCTTTTTGTATCATCCAGTCATTATTAATATCATTACTAATATCTACCATTTCTATAGAAATTGAAGTATCTTTCTGAGTTGTTTGTTGAAATACAGGATAATTCATAGGCTTAGGGTGAACCTCAACTGTTTGATAATGAGTAATAGTATTATCTTGCAAAGCCTCATGAGAATTCTGAACTTCTGTAGCAGCAGTAATTCCAGAATCTAAAACAACTAATTCAGGAGAAGTAGACGATTCAATTAAACTAGAAGCTCTTGGTAAAGGATTTGCATTTGCTTTTGTACAAACTTCAGTAGGAACAATCAAAGATTCAGTATTTCTAATACTTTCTTCATTCTCAGAAGTAACATTAACGATTTCAGAATTGATAGGTAAAATATCTGATGCAATAGCGGAAATGCGAATCGGATTCAACAACAGGCTCCTTAGTAGTTATTTGCAGCTTTTCCCCAGTAGGAGCAGTTACAGTAGTCTGAACAGGATCAATAGTAGTTCGCAAATCTTCCACAGTAAGGACAACAGTCTGATCAATTTTTTTAGGATCTATAATCCTATTGGTCTTCAAATGAGGATGAAGCCTGAAACAGCTATAATTGGAATGTCCAAACATTTTACAATTATGGCAGTAAAATGGCTTATTTTCCATTATAACAGTTTGCCAATATCCATTATGTGGTGTACCAATCCAGATTTCTTCAATATCAGCAAGAGATACATCTCTTTCCACAAGAATTCTAGCCACAGAAGGCCTAGTAAGTTGAAAGGTAGCCATATCCAACTTCAGAGGCCTACCTAAGGCAGTCCCAATAGCATATAGAATTTGATGATTAAATAAATGAAGTTTCAGATTTGGTAGTTTATACCAAATAGGAATAACATGTGGTTCTTGATGAGGATCAAAAGAAGGAGACCATTTTAAAAGTTTCATAGGGATGCCATCAATCAAAACAATTTTTTTGGAAAATAAATTAGCATAATCCACTTCTTTGGTAAGTTGGATCATAATATGCCTTCCATCAAAAAGACCAACCTTCCAAGAACCCAATAATCTGAAATTCTCAAAGCATTTCCTTATGATATCCATTGTAGGATGTCCAAATTGAAATTTACCAATTAAAGTATATTTATGTACATCCACAAGAGAGGAAATATCAGAATCAGATAGAATTAAGGCAGGCTTACCACCCTTCTTCTCAATTTTCTTGATGAATTGGCATTCTCCCTTACCATGAGCAGCATCATGATAAAATTGTGGAAAAACCAACTTATCGAAGGATTTGATGAATCAAGACCAATCACTTCAGACAAAAGTCTTTGCGGAGATCGAATTTGCTCAGCCATACTCGAAAAATAGAAACCCGAAGAAGAATCAAGAATCAACGAAGTCCAAAATTCAAAAAGATCAAGAGCCGGAAAGCGAATTTAGATGTTACAGCAGCAAACGCAAGGATAGAATGAAAACTAAAAGAAATAGTATTCAAATCTACCAAACATCAAAGGAATTTAATGAAACTGAGAAGGAAATCAAGAATCGCACCAAGAACTCTCCACAAAATACGGCTCCCCATCATATATATATATATATATATATATATATATATATATATATATATATATATATTATTTTCAAATTTAATTTACTAACAATTTTTACTATAAGCAAGTAAACAGTAAGCAGTAATAAAGTAAAGTAAGCAGTATATAAAATTCAATGCAAGTATAAAAACGACTTTCTCCTTTTAAACTAATCCAAGATTTTTAGAATAATTATCTTTCGTGGGGAATTTAGATTATGGTATTGTGGCAAATAGAAGCATTCTTATTCTTTACCCTTTGGTCCAGGTGCAAAGAACATTGACTAATCTATAGATCGGTTCAGGATGTTTTATTAGTAGAATGGGTTAATCTAGGCTCACACTACTAGATGTCCAAGGGTGGCTATGGTCGGCCCTACCAGTGACCCATTCCCTTTCTATAAACCAAATTATTAGAATTTAGTCTGTCACTCTAAAAACTAATTAATTTTACGCTCAATAAATAATATCTTCCTATTTATTTGCACTTCACCTTGAATAACCCGCATAAAGCCCTCGACTACACAAGGATTCATGTGATATCTACTAGTAAAGAATTTATCTCCGGATAAGTCTCAAAATTCTTCAATAGGTTTTAACAATTTAAATGGCCAATTTAAAAGTAAACTAACATCAGGTATTAATATCATCACAATGTTTTAGATATTTTAAATTTAATTCTCCTACAAAATTTAATTAATTTGTTGTCTTTTCATAGTTGAAAGGAGAAAGATAACTAACTACTCAGAACACATTGAAATCACACAACAAAATATATTAATAAAACTTTGAACCAAGGTACAAATACTTTTCTGAAGTGTTCCATCAAGTGATTCGCTGACTTCTACTGACTCCAAAGCATTGATGAAAGACTCCAACAGCAACAACACACAATAAATACTCAAAATAAACTCACTAGATACAAAGTAAAGTGGCACCCTAAGTGTGGAAGAGACTAAAAAAACTAAGTAAAACTTGAGGGGGGAGAGAAGGTGCTAAAAGGGGCCATTTTCTCTGTAGAATGGGCTCCTATTTATAGAGCTCTGAATTTGACCAGGGGTTGCTTAAGGCACCCTTTCAAAATTCGTCCAAATTCAATGCATCTTCTAGAAGGTAACTGCCGCGCCTAGGCACCGGACTCCGTGACCAGGTCTTAGTACCTCATCACTTTGGATCACACCTCTTCGCGATTAAAACTATTTCCTTGTGTCCAAATGCATTGTATCATATGTCCTATATATTAGGAGAAACTTCTAGTCTTTTAGAAGCTCTAATAACCGCTTAACTCCATCAAAATAACTCCCTAAAATCATCAAGAAAATCTTAACAACTTCTGTACTGAGCTGGCACTTCGGCGCCGGATTCTGGCGCCTAGGCGCCAGGCCAATAATTCCAATATTTTGCTCCATAAACTCCATTTTTGCTCCTTTTTGCTACTTTTTCCTTCTTTTCCCTTCTTGGACTCTTTTTTAATCACCTACATCAAAAAACATGAAAATACATTTCATTAAAGCATAATATCCTTAAGAATTGAATCATAAATAAGGCATAAAATGGGTATTTTTTAGGTAGATCAGAAAGGAATGGTGGAATTCAAAATCATTAAAGTCCTATCCAGATACAGTAATCATTGCCTTATAAAAATAAGAAAAAGAAAAGAAAAGAAAAAAGAAAAAGAAAAGAAAAAAAGGAAAGAAAAGTAAAAAAAAGTAAAAAAAAAAAGAAGAGTATGTGAAAAGGAAAGCGAAGCTTGAGGATTTAAGGGCCTAATCAAAAATTGATTCCAAACCTGATCTTTTAGAGTATAAGATTTGATGAAAATCTTGAAGCTTATAAATATAATATAGTGAGTATAATTATTTTTAGTAAAGATTTTTAAGTAAAAAAAATAAAATGCCTAAACACTATATTTTGAAGAATCTATAAGTATTTATGAATAAGATAGAAACTAGTATTTTCATTAACCTTTAACTAAGAGATTTCTAAACTTTAAATTGGTCTCATTTACTAAATTTTTTTCAAAATTAGACTACCACATTTCTAGAGCAAAATTTTAGAAACTCCTAAAGATACTCATCACATAATTTAGTTCTATGATTTTTATATAATTAAAGTGTCACTTGAGGACAAGTAACATTTTAAGTTTGGGGGATTTTGATACACCTAAAATTTATAGTATTTTTATGCACATTTTTATGCCTATTTTTTATGATATTACACTTTAATGGAAGGTATTTTGTGTGTTTTTCTTACAAGTATGATTAAATGGATGATTGAGATGAGAAAAAGGAAAAAGGATCAAATTTGGAGTAAAATAAAGAAAATTAAAAAAATTGATGTGTGGTGGCTAAGTGCCAGAAGTCGTGCTTACACGCTAAAGCCCCACAGCTATGCACCCAGATCTGAAGCTTACGCACAAGTAGGCTCGCGGCTAAGCGCCGGTACCCCTCACTTATGCGCGACAGTTAAAAAGGAGGAGTTATTTTAATTTAAGCACCATTTGAAGAGGTTTTTGAAGCACCTCTTGGTGAGAACGTGGGTAACTACCTATTGGTGCCAAATTTAATTCAAATTACTCTTGAATGGATGCATCTATTGGAAGATATGTTGAATTGGGACACAATTTGAAGAGATACAAAGACACCTTTTGAAAAAAGACAGACGAGAGCTTAGCTTTGACGATAGTTGATCGTAAGCTGAAAAGCATATCTTGTCCACCGAACAGGTCTACTCTTCTTTTTCGAAGTGTAAGGGCCAATTTTTTGAGCAGAAGATGTTCAAGTCATACTCTTTCAGAAGAGGTTGCTTTAGAAAGATTTTCAAAAATCTTCTCAAGCAGGGCATGTAGCTTCCTATGAGGAAACCTAAAGAAATAGAGAAGTCCTAAGAGCCAACTATTGCCCACACCATAAATACGTAGGGCACGTACTTGAGGACTATTATGTCTTTGAGAATTGGCCTGAAGCCGACTATAAGGCAGGGGAGATAGATATTCCAGGGCAGTACCTAGAGAAGCCTCTTACACAACGGTCAGCTAGAGTTGTCACTGTCATTTCGGCTACTCCCATTGCTACATCTACTATAGCTAGTGTTATTGATGTATTCCTTTCTTTTATATTACAAACATAAACTCATAATAGGAGTTTGTTCCCTCTGAAGCATCTTGTACTGTTGATGAAGCAATGAAGGAAGACATTTTTGCATAATTCTATGTGTTCAAGATTAACTCTCATGGTTCCGACAAAGTTGTTCTTAAGTTTTATAACCCCTCCTCTCCAATTTAAAGAATTCAAGATTGAAACCAAGTTCCACATCATCGATGGGAACAAGTCCTTTAGAGCCTTCCTTGGATGAGCTTGGATTCATGAATATGGGATGGTATATATGCATGAACGAGAAGAGTTTTCTATTTTGGGTGATGCCCAACCCCTTTTAGTGAATGAAGTTAGTATATATGATGATGTTAAGTATTATGTTCCTCATAGCAAGGCGTCTACATCTTCTTCTAACACCGTAGGATGTTCTCGTGCACCTCCACTTTCTAATGCTTATCTATTCGAAGAAAAGGAGGTAGTAAAGCGAGAAGAAAGGTTACAAACCCCACTCACAATGGAGCCAACTAGAAGGCTCCCTGCTCTGTCGATCTCTAAAGTCACCATATGTGTCTATTTCGATACAAAATTTGAGGCAGAATAGGCCTTCGGATAGACAAACATGAAGGTTCACGTGGTGGTACTCTGGATGACTCTGAGGAAGAGATTCTATGGACACAATTAACAGTTATGGT
The DNA here is from genome assembly GCA_022702705.1 of Papilionanthe hookeriana x Papilionanthe teres. Taxonomy (NCBI): domain Eukaryota; kingdom Viridiplantae; phylum Streptophyta; class Magnoliopsida; order Asparagales; family Orchidaceae; genus Papilionanthe; species Papilionanthe hookeriana x Papilionanthe teres. The sequence continues at coordinate 32,677,167 of CM040436.1, read as the reverse complement.
CTCTCATCTGCCCAAGTTGACTTTCGATGATGAAGTGCAGACTATCAACCAAGTACCATGGGGCCATTGTAGGGATCTGATGGCTGCTGTAATTCTATGCTGAAGATCTCAAGTTCTTTTATGTACCTCCTAGATCCAAGTATAATGAGAAGGTAAATTTATTTTATAATTGGATTTGCATGTAATCAACTCAAAGGTAATGCTTTTATGTGATGGTAATGAACAAGTGAAGGACATCCGCTTTCGTATTATTTTTCACCTCTCATTTATAAAATCCTAGATGATCGATTATTGCCTAAAAGGTGGTCCATTCACTAAGCCAAGTTGTGTATAACTATGTGGCAAAATTGCCTCCGATGAGATAGATTCAGACTAGGATATGTCAAGAGTCAGGATGATACAAAAATCCAGAACGCTTCATATATGATGATATGCTCGCCTCTTATTAGTGAGGATTATGAGTAACTTGAAGTCAAAGAGGCCGCTTCTGAGTTTGATTATGGAATTTCTTTGACCGTTGATGACTTTTTTGAAGTCAACTTATGCACTGTTGACAATCCTCTTCCTACTTATATCAGTTAACTCTTATATAATTTGATGGATGCCAAATTCATTGAGATTCCCAAGAAGTTTTAGGACTGCCTCGCTTGCAGCTAAAATGCTCGATTTAGCTCCAAAGGTTGTCATCAATAATCTATCCATTGATTCGAGTGTCACTAAGGTAAAACAAACCCCTCGGGGGATTTGGCCCGAGATTGAGCTAAAAGTCATTGAATAAACGAAGAAGCTCAAGTCTAGCTCCATTAATGAAGTTTCTTACCCTACTTGGCTCTTTAGCATTATACCCATTTAAAAAAAGAACAAAAATATATGAGTTTGCAATATTTTTCAGGACCTAAATAAGGTCTGTTTGAAGGACAACTTCCCTCCACCAATATCAGAGTTGATGGTACATGTCGCTTCTTCATATGTGATATTCTCTTTTATGGACAGCTTTTTTAGATACAAGAAAATTTGTATGGCCACAGAGGAGGAGCAACATATGGTTTTTCATACTTCCATAGGCATCTTTTGCTAGAGTCATTCTCTTTGGTCTCAAAAAAACTGGGCAACCTATCAAATTGCCATGACTCACATCATCAATGACATGCTACATCACAAGGTCGAATGTTATATGAATGATATAGTTTTCAAAAGTCAATACGAAGAGGATCATCTGCCAAATTTAAAGACCATCTTTGAACACCTTAAAAAATACAATTTGAAGATGAAGATGGTGAAGTGCACCTTCTGTGTCTCTTCCAGGGCTTCATAGTCCCTCATAAGGGTATAGAAATTAACCCTAACAAGATCAAATCCATTATTAGAGATGTAGTCTCTTAAAATCTTAATGCAATTGGACTCTCTATAACTATCATTCATTGGGAGGTTTATTTTAAATCTCTCAGGCAGAGTGTTGCCATCCTTTATCGACTTTGATCAAGAAGGTTTCACGTTTCAATTGGGATAAAAATGTGATGAAAATTTCAACCATATCAAGCATTAAGTTCTTAATCTGTCAGGTCTAGCTGCTCTCATCTTAGGAAAGCCCTTTATACTCTACATTGCCCCTCTTAATGAATCAATGGAAGCTTGGTTGGCTCGGGTTAACGAAGCTGGAAAAGAGTGTGCCCTATATTACCTTAGTTGGTGCCTCATCCAAACTAAACGGAAGTATCTGACAATCACGACACACAATTTGGTGTTGATATTCTCAGTTCAGAAGTTGAGACATTACATGCTCTTACACCATATTAATATGATCTTAAGGGTAAACCTGTTGTAGTAATGGATGACTCACCCCACTCTAACTGGGTGATTAGCGATATGGGCCATGCTCTTATTACAGTTTGACAGGTGATATGTCCCTCTGTGAGTCATTAAAGGACAAGCTTTGGAAAATTTTCTAGCGACACATCTAGTCCAAGCTGGCTCACCGTTAAACGATGACTTTCCTGGTGGTATGTTAGTCGTCAATTCTGATGGAGGGTGTTCCATAAAGGAGGATTCATCAGAATACCTCTTGAGGGTGAGAGACAGCATCAACCTCATTTTCATTTTCCACAAGCATAGTATTCTTCATTGTTCTTATAGCCTGATAGATCCGCGTACGAATAACAATGTGAAATACGAAGCATTGGTTCTTGGATTAGAGTTGTCCATCAAAATGAAGATCAAAAGGATGAAGATTTATGGGGATTCCTAGCCACATGTTGAGAACCTAAAGTGTTCTATAAACAGATCTCTTAGCATACCACAAGAGAGTGATGAAATTACTAGTGCATAATCGCGATGTTGCTTTAGTTAAGATCTCTCGTTCCCTAAATAGCAACGTTGATGCTTTGCCTAAGCATGCTAAGGAACCATTGAGTCCAACAGGTGACCATGTAATAGTTGTAATCCAAGATAGAAGGGTCCTGTCATAGTTGTTTCTTGAGCCTTCAGGGGCAACTCCTTCAAGAAGTGAAGGCACAATCCTCTCTACTTCTGATGAGCCACCTACTGATTGGTGTTAAGTTATCACCTCACACTTAATGAAAGGAGTACTCCCCACTGACCGATCTCTTGACACTCAAGTCCAGAGGAGATCATTGTCATACACTAATCTAAATGGTGCCCTTTACCAAAGCTCATTTGACCAAATGTAGTTTTGATGTGTCGGAAAGGATGAGATTCAATAAAATGTTAACTAAGGTCTATGATGGTTTTTGTGGGTCCCAACAGTCAGGCCCCAAGATGAATGCCAAGATTAAGAGGCTCGGATATTAGCGGCCTTCGCTTAGACTTTGCTAAGGTCTATGATGGTTTTTGTGGGTCCCAAGAGTCAGGCCCCAAGATGAATGCCACTCAAGTCCAGAGGAGATCAATAAAATGTTTACTAAGTTCTATGATGGTTTTTGTGGGTCCCAACAGTCAGGACCCAAGATGAATGCCACTCAAGTCCATAAGAGATCATTGTCATACACCAATCTAAATGGTGCCCTTTACCAAAGCTCATTTGACCAAATGTAGTTTTGATGTGTCAGAAAGGATGAGATTCAATAAAATGTTTACTAAGTTCTATGATGGTTTTTGTGGGTCCCAACAGTCAGGCCCCAAGATGAATGCCAAGATTAAGAGGCTCGGATATTAGCGGCCTTCGCTTAGACTTTGCTAAGCGGTGCCATCATTGCTAGTTCTTTAGCCTAATACCTCACCAAAGCCTGTATACGCTGGGTTTGACAGTAACATCTTGGCCCTTTGATGCCTAGGAAACCAATATTTTAGGGCCTATTGATCCTTCATCCTCTAAAGAACAACATTTTATACTTGCAGCCACCGACTACTTTTCTTAGTGGACTGAAGCCATCCCCATGAGAGAGGTCAAGCCTAAAAAAGCATTCCACTTTTTGAAAAACTATATCGTGTATACTTCTTTTGTGCCACACCATATCAATTTTGATAGTGGGATAGCATTCAAAAATACCAAAATCAAACAATTCACTTGTTAATATCAGATCGATGGGTAGTATTCCAGGATATACTACTTGAGAGCTAACAATCTAGCTAATGCTTTCAATATTACCTTAATAAACCTCATGAATAATATCCTTCATGTTAATAATAAGGAATGGCATGAGAGGCTTTTCAAGGCATTGTGAGCATATCGTACAACATATCATACATCAAATAGCTCTACCTCTTAAGCTATGACCTTCGTGTTCGAAGTAGTCTTTCGTTTGGAACTCAAACTGCCTTCGTTGTATGTTGCTCTATGCAACAACATCACCAATGATGATAATATCCAACTCAAGTTAGACGAGCTTGATAGTCTCGAGGGACATAGGTTACAAGTTCAACAAAACCTAGATTTATATCGCTCCAAAATGGCTATAGTTCATGAAGAATTAGTGAGACCGAGGACCTTCATGGTTGGAGACTTGGTGAAAGTTCTACGCCACCCAATTGTGACTCACATCAAAGGCATTAAAATTTTGAGCCCACTTGGGAAGGACCTTTCATGATCGACAAAGTCTACAAAGGAGGGCTTACTTTGTTGATTGATGCGGAAGGATCTCATCTAGTGCCCCTATCAAAGGGCGATACTTGAAGAGATATTTTGCTTAGTGCTCTTTTGCTTTTCATATACTCGATGTAATTTATGAGGGAGTGAATGTTTATGGTTTATGTTCTTTATAATCTAGCCATTTAAAAAATAAAGAGACTGCATTTTTAGCTATATCTTCATTATCTGAGTTGCTTATGGTGATTGCCATGTATCTATCAAAAGATCACCCATAGTTCGAAATAGTTTCATGTTGGAGAAATAGTGTATTTCTCTTAAATTGATTGTCGGTTCACTTTTCAGCAAAGTGGAAGTCCTACAGGCGACTTATACCTGGATAAGAGAAGCCTCACCCCTCTCTTACCCTATCTTCTGTTGATCCACTCAGCCAGACCATTACACCTGCTCGTGATCATGGTTAATGCACACATTACATTCATCTTTATGAATGTGGATTACATGCTTGTCTAGCTGGCTTAGAAAGAACATGACTAATATCCCTTTTTGGATGTGTTTTAGCTTAAAGGCTAGACATTTACATGGGTAGACCATAATGATAATCTATCCCTACCATTACAATGTGAGGGATTCTTATCACCATGTCGGAAGGAGGCATGTTGTATCGGTTAGAGTGTTTTATTATTCCTAGCTGATAAATGCCTAAGCAGAGTACCTTCAAACCCGCATTCAATCCCTAGTAGGGTCACCTCATTAGGTGTTCAAAAAAATCTTCTTCTACAGGTTGGGCTACCTATATCTCCCTCACACAAGCACTACTCTATTAGTCTTTCAGGAATCCCCCATGAGGGTTGATTCACCAAAGTTGGCAGAAGCACTCTAGAAATGAGCCAATGTATTCATCCAACCCCTGAGTCTGATTGCTTTGTCATACCCTCCCAGAAGGAATTACCTCATCAATTTTAAGTCATCCTCAGAGAGAGATTCACTTGACAAGCTCCTAACAAGGTTATCTCAAATGTTGGGCCACTCAGTCCACTTTATCCATGTCAGTAATATGACTGATTTGGATAATCCACTGCCTTGCCAGTATAAATTTTGTATTAGTCATAGTACTTGCTCACGTAACTAATCCATGCCTAATTAAGATGCTCGATAGCTCATGAGATGGTGATGTTTTTTCTTGATAAGTACTACTTTATTTGTTCTTGAGGAAATTTCCAGCGGAGTTTTCTGAGTTGGAGCCTACAAAAGAACCCCATGGTTGGACCGTCTCATGCACCCAAACCTTAGATATCTCTTCAGTATCTTGATCAAATAATTTGATCCTATAGACCATATTAGAGTTTTTTTTGTACTAGTTGTGGTCTGCATTTGCCTAATCTGCCCATGTAGATATGAGGATATTTTCATTCCAATGGAAATTCCTTAACGGAATCCAATAAATATTTCCAACAGAGCCCTCTTCACAAATATACCTCTTATAGGTTAGGCTGTGTGATTTTCTTAAAAAGGAGGGCCATTCGACTGATCCATAAGGAATCACTTGTGTAATCATTATACTAGCATTTGTGAAAGCAACGTGAGGCTAGACTGTCTCATGCATCCTACCCTCCTTAATACCTATATGGTATTATAACCGACTTGGCTGACTTTGCTCACCATTTAGAAGTGCACATTTCACACTAGTTCAATTCCTTTGTAGCCGCAATTGTTTCATGCATGAGACAAGCATCCTACACTCAAAAAACCCTCAAAGAGGATCACCTGAAATCCCTAGTAAGGGTCACTTTCCTAAAATAATGTAAAGTTTTAACATGGTGGATAGTTTTGCGCATCAAGTGTCTTTTTTATGCCTTTTTTGACCGGTGTGAGCTCATTAAAAAGGCCTAAATGATATGTTCAAATCCTTATGAAGCATCAATGGAGCCTTGAAGGTATCCCCAACAAGAGTCTTCCAGTTGGTACATTCAAAAATAGTCCCTCTAGCGATTCTTTTGACTTAGTTGATCCTACTCACCATGTCAAGCTATGTGCCTAACTAAACTGAGCTTTATGCTTGCCAGATTATTCCATGCTTAAGACAGGCATTTTCATGCTTTCAAACCTCCCCAGTATGTGCCACCTTACTAAGGTCTACGAGGTACTACGAGAAGTGGTTTGTTTTTTCCACTCACCTCTTCGATACATATATGAAAAGGTTGAATCTAATCATAATTCCCCCTGATACACCATATTGGTTAGACTGCCTCAGCTAGTCAACCAATACATATCTAATCGTGGTATTTTTGGTGTCCGACAATACAATGGTGTTGTATATTGTGAGAAGTGCATTGCTCATTCTTACCAACAAGCCTTGGAATGCTAGACTGCTTTTCCCTTCCAGCATATGATGTCGTTGAACAATATGACATTCTATTCGACTTTTTTCACGTTGGTGTCTAATCTCATGAGGATTCTTTTTCTCTATAGCCACCAGCTACAATGTTTCTCAGTTCATATGTCCTTAACATCGGCTCTATTATCAGGATATCTTGTCTTTTCATACCTAGAGATTTTCAGCCACTTATTTTGAAAACTCTTGAACTGTACAACCTTTTCAAGACGATCCCCTATGATAGCATGATGGATGACTTATGTCATTTGAAATGATCCAGCCTTCTCAATTAGCTATACTTTTAGTTAGTGTCCAATTATGTCTCAAGTTAGGATATGTCAGATGTTCTAGCCACCGAATTAAGCTATGGGTGTCTCACCCGACGGGAACCACAACAAATGCTTAGTCAGTTTCTTACGTGGAGACATATCAGATGACTCAGGTTACATGAAATAACATAGCCTTCTTACCTTGCATACCCCTTAAGGTATAATATAAGTTTATTGGTATTTCTCCTTATTATAACAGGTATTTGAGATCTCACACCTCAGTCACATATCATGAACAGATCTGAATCCTAGCATTTTTCTTTCTAATACAATCACTCACTAAAACATTCAAGTTAGATACGAGCCTTTAGACATTCCTCCTCCACCTATAAATAGATGAACTGATACACAAGTGATGAATGTCTTCTCAACTAGTTGTATTATTCAGTTACTAAACTAGTAATGATTCTTATCACAATCCACTAGTCTTCTTAGCCGTCTAACTGAACTATGAGTTTTTTGCTCGATGGGAACTAGAACAAATGCTTGGTTAATTTCTTACGAGAAGACATATCAAATGACTCAGGTTACACGAGATAACCAATCCTTCTTACCTTGCTCACCCTTAAGTCGGATGTAAGTCTCTTGGAATTTCTACTTATTTTTTCAGTCACTTTAATCCTTACACTTCATCCACCCATTGCTCATGCCTCTATGGTCTCTGGACCCATATTTTGGCCTTGAATCTTTAGCCTCTTAACATATCATGCATGTCATGCCTCTATGGCACTTGAACCCATTTTAGTTCACGCCTCCATCTTCTTTAAACCTATTCAGTGTGGTCATGCCTCTACACCCCCCAGACCACCATGTTGGTTCCTGCCTCTACAACTCTTGAACCCATTCCTAGGTCATGCCTCCAAGGCCTCTAAACCTATCCATCATGATCAAGCCACTACCGCTTCTGGACCACTATGTTGGGTCATGCCTCATGAACTTTGAACTCATTTTTAGGTCAAACCTCTATGGCCTCTGAACCTATCTTTCATGGTCATGTATCTATATCCTCTAAACCACTATGTTGGGTAACGCCTCTAAGGTTTTGAAACAATTCCTTGTTCATGCCTCTACGACCTCTGGAACACGCCACAGGTCATTCCTTTATGACCTTTAAACCTACCTTTTGGGTTGGATGTAAGTTGCATATGAATTCTTCCTCACCCCCCCAGGAGTGGATTTCATTCTCAGAGCTTTCATTCCTAGGGCGTCTATCACTTTTTGGTTGCTTAGTTCATGTGGCTCGCATAACAAACATTAGCTTGATCCAAAGCTGAGCTGCTACTAACAAGTGCATGGTGCATTAAAGGCATAGAACACTTGTTAGGATCCTTTTTGGCATATATTTTTTATTACATTAGTGTAGGGTGTCCACCATCAAGATTTGAAATGGTCTACGATTTGTCCGTAGCATTTGATAGCTATAGACACCCTCCCAGGAATCTCTAGCACTTATTCTTCGTAAGGAGCTAGGGTTGTTAGTGATATAGCCTTACCTAAAAGAACATACCATCTGAGGGGTTCATCCAAGACATAAGACATTCTCAATGCTTTTGCTAGTGTTTAGAGGTCACCAACGTCCATAGAGCCTTTCATGGTTAAGGAAAGTCACGAAATTCTCTTATACGCACTACAGGAAAGTTAAAGTTTGGCCCACGTCGTGGTTTAGGGAGACCATTAGAGATGATTTCCCTAGTGAATGACTGGTCAAAATACTTAATTCTAAATTTATGGAACTACCTTTCACTCTTATGGAGTCTCCTGGTCAAAATTAGGATTTTGGGGCTAGAGAGACACATAGGCACCGACCTTGGGTGCTGGGCATCAAAATGCCCTCTCTGATGTCTAAAATGAGTCTCTAGAATTCTTGTGCCAAACTAAGTGCCTAGGTACCAGTTTCACGTTCCTAAATAGTTTAAAAATGGCCCTTTCCAGACACCCAAGAAGGTAGTCACCAGGAGTCTAGTGCCATGGTTCCAAATTGAGCACCTAGGCTCCAGGTCAAGGCGCCAGTCCCTTTACAGGTCTCAAAATAAGCTATTTTTGGTGCAATTTTGACTCTTGAGGCAGAAAAAATTGTAAATGGTGATGATGAACCTTGGGTATGGGAAAAGGGTATGGCTAATACCTTTTTTATCCCTCCTTTAAAAGCTTCCTATTGATTCTATTGAGGGCTTTCGGTTAATTGGTGGGCTGAGCTGGTGTAAGCTAGGGGAAGGCCTCATTTCAGCCAATCCAATCTTATCGATTGATCTATATGGATCAAAGGCAACTATGATCCCTCTTTCCCTCTTATTCTTCATCGGTAAGCCTTAGAGAGCCTTGGAGAGAGCTTTCGGGGAGAGCCTTGGAGAGCTTGGGAGACCCGTAGAGAGCACTTGGAGAAAGCTAGTGAGCTTTTCTCCTTCATTCTATTCTTATCCTTCAAATTCCTCTACCTTATCTCCCTCATTTCTACCATCACTCCTCTTGAGAGTGAGAGGAGGTTTTCTTGAAGAACTTGGTGAGCAAGGGGATTAAGGTGCTTACTGTCCTACACTTAAGTAGAGCTTCATTCTTACTTGGGGAGGCGTTGTCGGAGCACCCCCGGAATGTGGGCTTTTCTCCTACTATTAGGAGAGCTTCATTTGGAACATGAGCGTGGGACTTAGACCAACCATTGTGGTGGTATAACCTATTTAAACCATTTGTGTCTTTCATTCTTAACTAGTCCTATGAATAGTTTTGACTAGGCGTGTTATTCATATCACCCACACAGGGTGAGTGTGGATGGACGATGCTAGTCGGCACATCCATGCTCCCTTGGATTGGCCATTAATTTCCTAGAGTAAGCTCTAAGTTATGATTCCCATGAGTAGTCAAGTCCTATGCATAGTCGAGAATTCCTTCTCTATAAACCGTAGACCTAAATCCTAGTGGTTTAGATTCTTAATCTCCCCTTGCTTTGGCTTTCCCCAACCTTCCTTGGAGGGGTTGGGATGTTTGGACTTTATAATGTGAGAAAAACTATTTATCTAGCCCACTTTATAAAGATACAAGGAGTTGTGAAATAGGAAAATATTTGTAGTTATCTCACTTCATAGCATCATGGAAATTTTCCCTCTTTGAGACCAGGAGGTGAAATCACCCACAAATCTCACTAAACTAGGAGGCGACTACTCTGTGCATCCGAGTGATAAACCATAGGTGTCATATGTGAAATCATTAACAAGTGTGTGGCTTGTTATCTAGCATAAATTCTTGCATTTAATTGTGTCATGTGTTTTCTGTATGGAGCATGTTACACTTACATGTCGCCTCGACCGGCCACACCAGCCACCCTGGCCCATGTCAACCGACCACCTTGGTCAGACTGGCCATCCTGGCCCTATCAACTGACCATTTGGGTCTGACCGGCTACCTCATCCAGATCGATCAATCATTTTCCCTTGACTGGCTGCCCTAGCCTGATCAGCATCACCTTCTGCCTCAACCAGCCACCCAGCCGGATTCACTTTTGTCTCGACCAGCACCCTGGCTAGATCAGCATCACTTTTTCCTTGATCAGCTACTTTGGTCTGATTGGCATAGCACATTGGTTCGACCAGCTGCCACAGCACGGTCAACTAGTGACAAGCCGCCTTGGAAAGGTCGACTGACCACTTTTGTCTGACTAATCACCCTGACCCGGTCAACTAATCACATAGGCCCGACCACAAGCCCAGTCAACCGATCACTTATGTAGTGTATATTTTGCATGCAAATTAGTGTCTGATTTCTTTCTTACAAGGTGTTCTATACCATGTATTGGTTGTCATTCGCATGTGTGTTCAGTCATTATTGGGTTAATTAGTGATTCTCCCCAGTGGCGTCCTATACCCTAGGAGAACAAACGTGATAGTTCTCCTACTATTTTCTTGCATGACATCTTGCATAATCTTTATCACATGCTTGAGTTTCATTATGAGTGTTTATTCATACACTCACCACACTTTTATGATTCTACTCAGTAAAGATCATCACCTTTTAGGGTCATAGCCTCCACGACACACCCATCTTTCAGACATATTCCTCCACGACACGCCCACCCTTTCGAATCATTGTACCTCTAACTCCACGGCACACTCAACCTTTTCTATCACTGCGTCTATGACACCCCATCTATCAAGTCAACCTCCATGACACACCCACCCTTTCGAGTCACTGCCTCCATGACACACCCATCTTTTGAGCCTCTGCCTCCATTGCATCCATGACACACCCATCTTTTGGACCTCTGCCTCCATGGCATGCCCACTTATTCATATTCACTACCTCCATGGCACACTCACCCTCACCACTCTTATGCACGTTTGTTTGCAATTTCATTTGCATGCATGTATGGATAGTGAGTCAAACTCAGTAGGCTAATATTTTGGTTGTTTTGTAGTTTTTCTAAGTCTCTTGCTATAATATATGAGCTTACAAAAATGATATGAAAATTGGCAACGACACCAAAAACTTGGGCCGTGAGGAAAATATGTATGTGTGTCAAAAACTTGACTCCACACCAAGTATATTTGTTGATGATTTAGATATGAAAATTATGATTTTTATAATATGGGATACTACGCAAGTATATGTATCGTTTATCAAGTAACATAGGACTTTCTGATTAAGCCCCGAGATATCGAAACCACAGGGAAAATGTAAAATCTTTAAAGAAATCAAAAAATTATCTTTTTACTTTTTTTATGGCTTTTGAAAGTATGTATTGATTTTGAAAAGTTTTGAAAGTCGATATGTCTTTTGAAATTTCCTTAATAAAATGTTAAGCAAGAAATTAAAATTATAATAACTGATAACACTGTATGTAAAATACTATTAACTAGAATATCTTTTTCTTTCCTTTTATGAAGTAGTAATAATTATTAAAATATTATTGTGGAAGTATATAATTTTTTCTTGTGACAAATAGAAGCAAATGTGTTCTTTACCCTTACTTGGTTCTATAAAGATCATAGGTTAATTTGAAATTTTTATCATTTTGAACATGGTTAGCAGTGGAGGATATCAGTCTCTCACTCTAGAGTTCCCTCGATTCCCACCACCTGAGGACTAACTTCTCATAGCAAAACTCAAAACTTCAAACCAAATTAGGGGGTTTTAGCCTTTCACTCTAAAATCCTCTAATTTTACTCCCTTACATAAAAATATCATCTAATATTACATTCAATTATCTGGACTACAATTCTCACCCATATAATTGCATGTGATTCTTACTAACTTTTATGAGACAATACCATTTTGGATCTTACATAATCTCAAGAAATTTTACAACTTAATAGGCTAAATTAAGAAGTACATAAAGTATTTAGAGTCAATCTTCACAACTTTTTCCAGCTTTTAAACACTTATACTTTCCACAATAATTCTCTATAAATTAATTACTTCTCCATTTAAGAAAAAAAAAGATAAATTAAACTACTCAGAATGCATTGAGAAAATATAAAAACACATTGACTTGAAATTAAAAACCATAAGAAAAACAACAAAGAGAAACAACTATTAATTAAAAAAACTAAATGTAAGAACAAAAGTAAACACTCATCTGAAAATTCTCTTCACAAGACTCAAGAAGTTCCTCTGAAACTTTAACTATTCACTAAACTACTCCTCAGAGCGGATCTCCCAACTCCGATGACTCAAAATAACTTCAAACTTCAATAAAAACTAAACTAAAAAGAAAGAAAAGAAGTGGGAAGAGGAAGACTTCACTCCAACCCTTTTCTCTTTTCTACTCTCTACTCCGACTCCTAATTAAAACATAAATAACAACTTTGTAAAAATGCAATGGAAGAACCCTTCAAAATGCAAAGGAAAGGCTCCTTAATCTTTCCTAAGACCCTCTTTAAATAGTAAACCAAAAGGTGCCTTGGTGTCTCTTCAAAATGTATCCAGATTTAATGTATCTACCAAAGAATGCACCCCTTCATTCAAACTTGCCACCCAAAGGAAGTTATGGAAATTACCACCAAGAGTTGCATCCCATCCCCTTTGAAATTGGCGCCAAATTCATTTGAATTTAAATTTTTAACTGTAGCGGCTAAGCGCTCACTCAACTGCGCTTAATCGCCAGTGCCAAATTTTCATTTTTCATCTTTTTTTTGCTCCAAATTTGATCCAATTTTGCTTCTTTCATCATGACTATCCATTTTTATCATACATGCAAGAAAAATAAAAAATACCTTCCATTAAAGTGCAATATCATTAAAAATAGGTATAAAAATGTGCATAAACATACTATATATTTTAGGTGTATCAAAATCCCCCAAACTTAAAATGTTACTTGTCCTCAAGTGACAATTAATCTCATAGAACATTTCAGCATGCAAATTATGTAATGAATTTCTTAGGAAGATAACAAAATTTTTTTCTAGAAATGGAATATTCCAATTTAGAAAAAATTTCAGTAATTAAAACCATCTTAAAGTTTAAAAATTTCATAAGTAAAGGAAAATGATAAATATAAGTTTCTGTCTAATTCAGAAATACTTGTAGATTCATCAAAATATAGGACTTAAACACTTATTTTTCTCACTTAAAAATCATTAATTTGAAAATAATTTTACTTACTATATTATAACCTTAAGCTTTAGATTTTCTCTGAACTTATATCTTAAACTTTCAGGTATGAAACCAATTTTTGATTAGGCCCTTAAATCCTCAAGCTTCTCCTCCCTTTTCATATACTATTTTTTACTTTTTCTTTTCTTTTTCTTTTTTTTATAAGGCAAGGATTACTATATTTGGATAGGCCTTTAATGATTTTGAACTCCACCCTTCCATTTAAAATAAAGGTCAGATATACATCTTTCACTTATAAATTATAATAATAATATTTGAAAATTACTCTTCAATAAAAGAAATTTAAGCTTTGAAGAATAAAAGTCAAATCTTCTATTTATCCAAAAATACAAAACTTCTTGCTAAAGATAGTTTAACTTTATTTAATACCTCTTCATTAAGAAAATTTTAACTTTATGTTTTTCATGATTACTATAAATTTTAACTAAATTCTTTTATTCATTTCTATATTCAAAATTTTTGTTCTCCTAATATAACTTCATGTACATAATTGTTCTCAATCAAAAATAAGATTTATTTTTAAGTATTCTTGAGAATCAAATAAAATTTTAGGTTTTTTTTTAATCATTATTTTTTAAAATTCCCCTCAAAACTTTAATTTTTAGATAAGATAAAATATTTAAGCATAAGAAATGATACATGGGTGAGAAATAAAAACTGACACATCATGTTTGCAGGAATTTTTAATATCCTAATATGCAAGTATAACCATTTAAATAACAGGAGTAAAATGAAATCAAATTTAGTTTTTTTTTTAACAATTTTTTAATACAAAGAAAAGTAAAAAATTTCAAAAAGACTTCTACAGTAGTGGAGATTTTCAAAGCAAATATACACCAACTAAAATAACACACTGATGCAGATAACAGATAGTAGTGGAATTTGAAAATTTTTAAACATGTAGTTTCTTAAGTAGAAGTTCCTAATAGTGATTTATAACCTCCTAATAATTTTTGAATTAAAATACACACTACTAAAAACTCTGACAAAACATACACATTAAAACATTTACTATTACACATAACTACCACAAAGCAACATATAAAACATTAATACAACCAACAACAAACACATCTGAATATGCATAACAGACAAAAATAATACAAACTACAGTTTTACATACTATCAAGGTTCATATCACAACATAATAATCAAACTAAATACTAACAAACAAACATCAGCAACAACAATAAAAGCACCACAACGAAAACAAATAATACAAATCTACTCATCATCCTCATCATCATCATCATCCTGCTCGTTCCAATCTCTAGATGGCACATAAAGTATGTAGAATGGATGAGGGGGCATCTCAGCGACTCCGATCACCTCTAATCGACCTATCCAAATATCGTCGATAACTCTCCTCATACTTATCATGTTTCACAATATATCTTTCTACATTATCCATCTTACCATCCATATCTTTCAGATGCTCTCGAGTAAGACTCACTTTTTTCAAAAATTTTCTTAATAAACCAGTCTGTGAATCAATAGATGATGATGCACGTGAAGTAGAAGCACGAGAAGTAGATGCAGCAGAAGCAGAAGCAGTAGATGCCCTACCAAATCCTCCTCTCCAACCAAACTCTGAATGTATAGTGTAAGCACCAATGCTTACACTGGTAAGTTGGTCTCAATGGTTGAAGTACCTCTTCCCAGGTTTCAAACTTCACTCCAAATTTTTCACATAATGAATGAATCAAGGAAGGAAATCCCATACCTGTAGTAGTGGTTGATCTAATACTGTTCAAAAAATAATCATAAATTATTCATCCAATGTCAATAGGCTTCCCTTGTTGAATACAATGGTTCAACACAGCTCTTTTTCTCGTTACTTCACTAGTGTGGCTCGAAGGTAACAACTGAGATGAGATAAAATAATGTCATGCCTTAGAAATGGCATTCAATTTGGAAGAAGGAAAGTTCACTCTTCTATCATTTGTAATTTTCCATAACCCTCTTCCATTAGTCAAAAATTCCATGATCTCATCTAACTCTCCTTCCGTAGGATGATAGTTAGAATAAAAACAAAACATTTCAGGAGGTAGTCCATAAAAAGTATTGATTGCCTCAGATTCTCTTCTGCAGCAGACAAATTTGCATAAAATTCTCTAACCACAGAAAGAACAGCAAGAGCGGAGAAGCAACTGTAATTCTCCCAGTTCCTTCTAGCAATCATATCTTCAATCACCTCTCCAGGTTTACTAAACACTCGCTCATGAATCAACTTACGTGACTGCAATGCATCGACGTATCGTTCCTCAGCCCTCATACTAACAAATTTGTCAGAATCAAATCTTATCTTTTCTCGTGCACGCTTTGACTTTGGAGCCATCTCTAAAAATTCATGAAACATTCACCATAAATTTCAAAATCAAACTAAACTTGCTAAATTATATACCAAAAGATATTTTCACTAAATCCAAGCATCAAGTTTTTCCTCAAATTTTCACCATGAATAGTGATTTTAAGATTTTCCAAAATGTACTCAAAATACATGGTGAAAATCAAAAATTTTTACTTAGTAGTAGTGCTATTACCTCAAGGAATCCAAATCTAACATTTTTTGTTGAGATCGGCTCTTCAATGATCCATAATATGATGCCCTAGCCTCTCTTTCGTGATAGACTGAAGGTTGAAGACGATGAGGTAGTTTAAAAATGGCATTTTTCGGATTTTTAACTATTAGGAACCAATTTTCGTGAACTAGCACCTAAGCGCGAACTATTGGAGCTTAGCCGCGAAATTTGGCGCTTAAGCAC
The DNA here is from genome assembly GCA_022702705.1 of Papilionanthe hookeriana x Papilionanthe teres. Taxonomy (NCBI): domain Eukaryota; kingdom Viridiplantae; phylum Streptophyta; class Magnoliopsida; order Asparagales; family Orchidaceae; genus Papilionanthe; species Papilionanthe hookeriana x Papilionanthe teres. The sequence goes on along the minus strand of CM040436.1, from coordinate 32,661,051 downwards.
TGGCACTTTGGCGCTAAGCTGTCAATACCTAGATTTTCACAATTAAGGTATATGCACTAAATCACTTGGTTAATCACCCTTAATTACTCCAAAATAATTATTTCTCCCCACATAAATCTTCAATATTCCAAATCAAAATTAAATATCCACTGATTCCACACAAATTTCACAAAAACACAAACTTATATTAAAACAAACAAACACTTAATAAAATTCTAGAATTTCTATCCACACATAAAGGATGAAATTCTCTATAATCTCAAACTGACAAGTATACATCTCTAGGATGTAACCATCACATCATCAGGCTTAATTAATACTTAAATATAAACACTAAACACACCAAACATAACACAAAGAACACTAAATATAACACATAAGAACACTAAATAAATAAGAACAAAGCATTCTTAATTCCATTCTCCGTTAGGCGGATTATATACAGGACCGCTATTATTCTAATTTGACCCTTCTGGGATATAATTTGATAGAACGGCGATAATTGTTCATTCTTTCATCTTCTTCTTCAATCCATTTGTTTTTCACAAACATCGTCTTATCTGCTTCTTCCACATACCTTGAATGACTGAATTGCATCTTGAGTTGCCATCCCATGTGCTCCAACTGCAAATTAGTTTCATTGATCTTTGCTTCCATTGAAGTCACTCGGGCTTCAATATTTACAATCATTTCTGCAATATCTTGAATACTAACAGCAAGAAAACCATTGAATAATTCTTTAGCACTATCACTAATGAACTTACTTTTGTCAGAATCTTGCTTCTTCTTCATCTTCTTCTCCCAGGAAGACATGATGCACTCAAAACTCTCTTCTTAAGACTCAGAAATGAAAATAGGACTTGGGCCAAGTGTTTCTCTTAAATTAAGTCCTTTTTATAGACTCGGGAAGTGCTAAATCCGTCCCAAGACGTTTTAAAACTCCAAAATAACTTCCAAAACTACTCCCCCACGATCTAGGCTTCTAGAACCTCATTTTTCACATTTTTTGTAACTGCGGCGCCTAAGCGCCAACTAGTCGGCGCTTAGCCGCCAGTGCTCAATTTTGCACAGGTCTGCTAAGTGTCCAAATTTTCATTCTGACTTCTCTAAGTCATTAATTAAGGTCAAATAAACTCTACTATAATTTAAAATTTCCAAATTACTACCACTAAAAACATAAAAACAAACCAAACAAAGTAAACAAAGCACACAAAACAAACATAAAGCAAAACACATCGATAATTATAGGTTTCCTCCCACAAAGTGCTTATTTTAACGTCTTCAGCCTGACATACCCAGAACTCATTCTGAGTGACCCAACATTAAATTATTATCAGATTTAGAATTATTGACTGAAAAATATGGTTTAAGTCTATGTCCGTTAACTTTAAATATTTTTCCAGTCTTAGGATCTTGAATATCTACAGCTCCATAAGAAAAAACATTTATCACAACAAATGGACCCATCCACCTGGACTTAAGTTTTCCAGAAAATATTCTCAATATAGCATTATACAGTAAAACTTTTTGTCCTGGTACAAGATTTTTAGTAAGAATCTTTCGATCATGCCATAACTTCATCTTTTCCTTATAAATCTTAACATTTTCATAAGATTATTCTTTATTTCTTCAAGCTCATTCAATTGCAATAATCTCTTTTCAGCAGCATCTTTCAATTTATAATTGAACTCTTTAATAGCCCAATATGCTTTATGCTCGAGTTCAAATGATAAATGACAAGCTTTTCCAAAAATCAGCCTATATGGGGACATTCCTATAGTGTTCTGTAAGTGATCCCATAGGCCCACGAAGCATAATCCAGTTTGATTGACCAATCCTTTCTATTTGGATTAATAGTTTTTTCCAATATTCTTTTAATTTCACGATTGGATAATTCAACCAAACCACTTTTCTACGGATGATAAGCAGTAGTAATGCGATGATTAATATGATATCTCTTTGCTAACTTCCCAATAATCACATTTCTAAAATGACTTCCCCCATCAGTTATGATTACTCTAGGTATTCCAAATCTGTAAAATGTATTCTTTTCTAAAAACTTTGTAACACTTTGAGCATCACATCGAGGTAAAGCAATAGCTTCAATCCATTTGGAAACATAGTCTACTGCTATCAAAATATAAATATTTCTGAAAGATGGTGTAAATGGTCCCATAAAATCTAGTCCCCAAACATCAAATATTTCAACTCCCAACATATAATTGAGGGGCATCTCATTTCTTCTTACCTACACGCTGACATCTATCACAATTTTTAATATAATCATTCACATCCTTAAAAATTATAGACCAATAAAATCCTGATTGTAATATTCTATATGCAATTTTAGCACTTCCAAAATTTCCCCCACAATCAAAATCATGACATTTTTGAATAATTTCATAAGTCTCTTCCAAAGGTACACATCTTTGAATTATAAGATCATTTCCTTGTTTTTATAAAAATGGGTCATCCCAAAAATAAGTCTTAAGCATCGTACATAAATTTCTTCTTTTCTTGGTATGTCAAACCATAGGGTATAATATTACTAACAATAAAGTTTACTATGTCTGCATACCACGAAACACGTAATTCTTTAACAGTGAACAGTTTTTCATCAGGAAAATGTTCATTAATTTCTTCCATATCAGAAAGAGATTTTTCAATTTCAAGCCTGGACAAATAATCAGCAATTTGATTATCAGAACTCTTCCTATCTACTATCTTAAAATCAAATTCTTGCAAGATAAGAATCCATCTTATCAGTCTCGATTTTGCATCATTTTTCTTCATTAAGTATTTAATAGCAGAATGATCAGTATATACCGCACACTTAGTTCCAATTAAATATGATCGAAATTTATCAAAGGTAAATACTATACCTAGTAACTCTTTCTTAATAGTGGTATAATTAATTTGAGCTTCATTAAGAGTTTTACTAGCATAATAAATTACTTTGAAATTTTATCATATTTCGACCTAAAATAAAGACCAATAGCATAATCACTAGCATCACACATTAATTCAAAAGATTTTTCCCAATTTGGTGAAATTATTATAGGTGCGGTGATTAATTTTTCTTTTGAGGTTTCAAAGGCTTTGAGGCAATCATCATCAAAATTAAAAATTGCATCCTTTTCCAGTAAACGGCAAAAAGATTTTGTAATCTTTGAAAATTCTTTGATGTAACTCCTGTAGAATCCAACGATATCCTAAAAAATTCTAATTCCCTCATATCAAGTTGTGCAAGGTAAATTAGATATAACTTGAATTTTTGCAGGATCTACCTTCAAACCTTTTCTGAAATCTGATGTCCCAAAACAATTCCTCCTACTACCATAAATTGACATTTTTCCCAATTAAGGACCAAATTAGTTTCTTCACAACGTTTTAGAACTTTAGATAGATGTTCTAAACATTATTCAAACGAAATTCCAAACACTGAAAAGTCATCCATAAAAACTTCAATCCCTTTTTCAATCAAATCACAAAAAATAGCCATCATACATCTCTGAAATGTAGCAGGTGCATTACATAAATCAAAGGGCATTCTTCTAAAAGCAAACGTACCATAAGGACTGGTAAACGTAGTTTTCTCTTGATCCACAGGAGCAATTTGAATTTGGTGGTAACCAATATATCCATCGAGAAAATAAAAGTATTTATGCCCAAATGTACTATCCAACATTCGATCTAGAAAAGGAGTGGAAAATGATCTTTCCTTGTGGAAAGGTTTAATTTTCTATAATCAATGCATATTCGTCACCCTGTAACTTATCTTGTTGGTATCATTTCATTTTTCTCATTAACAGTCACAGTGACTCCTCCTTTCTTAGGAACACAGTGAATAGGACTAACACATGCACTATTTAAAATAGGGTAGATAATTCCAGCATCCAACCATTTTAAATTTCTTTTTTAACAACGTCATTCATGATAGGATTCAATCTCCTTTGGGGATCAGCCCGCGGTTTGCAATTATCTTCCATAAGAATTTTGTGCATACAAATTGAAGGATTGATTCCTTTAATATCAACAATTGTCCATCCAAAGGCTTTCTTGTGCTTCCTTAAAATTTCAAGCAAACTCTCTTCTTCTTTTTCAGTTAATTGAAAAGAAATTATAACGAGCAAGGTCGAGGATTCACCTGAAAAACATACTTCAAATAATCGAGAAGTATTTTTAGCTCAAGTTCGGGAGGTTTTTCAATCGATGGATCATAAGATTCATCTCGTTTCGACCATATCCAACAATTCAAAACTTTCATGAACATACTTTAAATCTTCCTCTTGAAAATCTTCAAAATCAAATAACTCCTCTTCTTGCTTATATTCCAATTCTTCTCTTTCAGCTTTCTCTTCATAAGTTGATTTGAAATGATATTCACGTAAATATTCAATAACATCCATCCTATAAAACTCATCTTCTTTACCTCTAGCAGGATATTTCATCGATTTTAAAATATTAAATTTAACAGTTTGATCATTAACCCTCATCATTAATTCCCCTTTTTGCACATCTATCATAGCTCTGTCTGTAGCAAGAAAAGGTCTCCCCAAAATTATGGGTATCACTTTATCTTCCTCCACATCTAACACAATGAAATCCACAGGAAAAATAAATTGATCCACATTTACTAAAACATCTTCTATAACTCCTTTATGACATGTGATCGAACGATCTCGCTAATCGCGAGTTACGTAGTTGGGGTTATTTCTTCGTCCCGATCTTTTGAATTTTGATAGAGGCATAAGGTTAATGCTTCGTACCCAAATCACATAAAGCATTTCCATAGAATCTTTCTCCGATCGCACATGGAATTGTGAAACTACCGAGATCTTTAAGTTTTTTAGGAAGTTTTTTCGAATTATAAGACTCGCACTCCTCACTAAGTGCAACAGTCTCATTTTCTTCAAACTTCCTCTTTTATTAAGAATATCCTCATAAATTTTGCATAGCTTGGCATTTGTTCTGTGGCTTCAGCAAATGGAATATTAATGGTAAGCTTCTTTAATATCTCCAAGAATTTTTAAAATTGCTTATCCAACTTTTGTTGACGAAGTCTCTGAGGAAATGAAGGTGGTGGTTTTTCTAAATCAACCTTAGGTGGAGAAATAGGTCTTTAAAAACCTTTTGGAGCATCCTCTTTAGTCTTTCAATCTCTTCTTTCTCTAATTCAGTTTCTTTTTGAACTCTACCTTCCAATTCTTTTCCACTTCTCAGTTGAATTGCTTTTACTTGCTCTTTATTCTTTTCTCTTGGATTCACTTCAATATTACTTGGAAGCATTCCTTGGGATCTATTACTTAAGGCATTTGTAATTTGTCCCAGTTGATTTTCAATATTTCTGATGGTTGCTCCTTGAATTTGTAATTGATTTCCCATATGTGATACTACTTCTTCATTAGATAACTTCTTCTCCTTATTTTTGTAAAGCAATGTCATAACCTGAAGGATAAGTTAATCTATTATTATTATTACCTTGGTTGTTCCAATTCCCCAATGGGTTTACTTGGTGGTTCCCCCATTGTTGATTAACACCACCCCGATTATTGTTATTCCAGTTAAAATTTGGATGATTCTTCCAACTCCGGGTTATAATAATTGGAATATGGGTTGTTAGGTTTACTTATAAGCATTCACAGCTTCTGGTGAAGAATAAGAATCAACCATTCGGCCTAATGAATTTTCTTCAATCATGAGATTCGGTCGAGAAAAATTCATCCCAAATTGGTCTATCTTCCTTGATACAAGAAGCAACTTGATTTGCTAACATTGTAAAAGCATCATTCTCATAAACACTGGCTACCTTTTTAGGATTTAACCTTTCAGAAGGTCATTGAAAATTATTAGTAGTCATTTCTTTAATTAAAGCATAAGCATCAGAAAATGGTTTAGACATTAATGATCCACCAGCAAGAGCATCGATGATTGATCGAAAAGATCCAACTAATCCATTATAAAATGTTTGAATTATTAACCAATCTGGTATCGCATTATGTGGACATTTCCTGAGGAGATCTTTAAATCTTTCCCATGCTTCATATATTGATTCCCCTTCAAACTGACAAAAAGATGTTATATCATTTCTCAACTTAGCAATCTTAGATGGCGGAAAATATTTAGCAAGGAACTTTTGTGACAGTTCACCCCAAGTTCTTATTGATCCAGGTGGTAATGAATGTAACCATATTTTAGCTTTATCCCTTAGTGAGAAATGAAAAAATCCAAATCAAATAAAGATCATCCGAAACACCATCATATTTAAAAGTAGCACACAACTCTAGAAAATTAGCAAGCTGCAAATTAGGATCTTCGGCTTTGCTCCTCAAACCGATTATTAGACACCATTTGGATAATAACGTGTTTAAGCTCAAAAGAATTAGCAGCTACAAGCTAGGATTTTGAATACTACCACAAAATTCATCTACCGTAGGGTTAACATAATCTCTTAAAGGTCTTAATTTCGATGGATGCCTACATTTTAATTTTGATAATTTACCATTTCTTGAATATTTTTAATTTTTTCTGTATTTTTATTTTTTTTTATTTTTCTGATAGTTATTTCTTATTCAGAATTGTAAGACACAAGTCCTTCAGAACCTGAACTATGCATACAACAATAAAACAAAACAAAACACAAAACACTAACAAAAATAAAGAAAAGTAAAAAATTTAAAATTTCTTAACTCTCTTTAAAATGTAATTTAATTGTTTTCCCCGGCAACGGCGCCAAAAATTCGATCCCCGTACCGATAAATATATGTACTTACAAATATTATATGAAAATTGGCAATGCACCAAAAACTTGGGCCGCGAGGAAAATATGTATGTGCACCAAAAACTTGACTCCACACCAAATATATTTGTTGATGATTTAGAATTGAAAATTATGATTTTTATAATATAGGATACTACGCAAGTATACGTATCATTTATCAAGTAATATAGGACTTTCTGATTAAGCCCCGAAATATCAAAGCCATAGGAAAAATGTAAAATCTTTAAAGAAATCAAATAATTATCTTTTTAATTTTGTTTATGGCTTTTGAAAGTATGTATTGATTTTGAAAAGTTTTGAAAGTTGATATGTCTTTTGAAATTTCCTTAATAAAATGTTAAGCAAGAAATTAAAATTATAATAACTGATAACACTGTATGTAAAATATTGTTAACTAGAATATCTTTTTATTTCTTTTTATGAAGTAGTAATAATTATTAAAGTATTTTTGTGGAAGTATTTATATTTTTGTTGTGACAGATAGAAGCAAATTTGTTCTTTACCCTTACTTGGTTCTATAAAGAACATTGGTTAATTTTAAATTTTTTTCATTTTGACATTGGTTAGGCAGGGAAGATACCAGTCTCTCACTATAGAGTTCCCTCGATTCCCACCACCTGGGGCCTAACTTCTCATAATAAAACTCAAAACTTCAAACCCAATTAGGGGGTTTTAGCCTGTCACTATAAAATCCTCTAATTTTACTCCCTTCCATAAAAATATCTTCTAATATTACAATCAATTATATGGACTACAATTCTCACATATATAATTGCATGTGATTCTTACTAACTTTTATGAGACAATACCGCGTTGGATCTTACATACTCTCAAGAAATTCTACAACTTAACAGGCCAAATTAAGAAGTAAACAAAGTTTTTAGAGTCAATCTTCATAACTTTTTCCAACTTTTAAACACTTATACTTTCCAGAACAATTCTCTGTAAATTAATTACTTCTCCATTTAAGAAAGAAAAAGATAAAGTAAACTACTCAGAATGCATTGAGAAAATACAAAAACACATTGATTTAAAATTAAAAACCATAAGAAAAACAACAAACAGAAACAAGTATTAATTAAAAAAACTAAATGTAAGAATAAAAGTAAACACTCATCTGAAAATTCTCTCTACAAGACTCAGGAAGTTCCTCTGAAACTTTAACTCTTCACTAAACTACTCCTCAGAGTTGATCTCCCAACTCCGATGACTCAGAATAACTTCAGATTTCAATAAAAACTAAACTAAAAAGAAAGAAAATAAGTGGGAAGAAGAAGACTTCACTCCGACCCTTTTCTCCTTTCTACTCTCTACTGCTACTCCTAATTAAAACTAAAATAAAAACTCTATAAAAATGCAATGGAAGAACCCTTCAAAATGCAAAGGAAAGGCTCCTTAATCTTTTCTAAGACTCTCTTTAAATAGTAAACCAAAAGGTGCCTTGGTGTCTCTTTAAAATGTGTCCAAATTCAATGTATCTACCAAAGAATGCACCCCTTCATTCAAACTTGCCGCCCAAAGGAAGTTATGGAAGTTACCACCAAGAGTTGCATCCCATTCCCTTTGAAATTAGTGCCAAATTCATTTGAATTTTGATTTTTTACTGTGGCGGCTAAACGCCGGCCCAGCGGCGCTTATCCGCCAGTGCCAAATTTTCATTTTTCATCTTTTTTTTGCTTCAAATTTGATCTAATTTTGCTTCTTTCATCATGACCATCCATTTTTATTATATCTGCAAGAAAAACACAAAATACCTTCCATTAAAGTGCAATATCATTAAAAATAGGTATAAAAATGTGCATAAAAATATTATATATTTTAGGTGTATCAGCCATGCATCATGTTTAATCTTTTTTGTATGTTTGTGTGCTTATTATGCATGAAAATATATTAGGGCATTATTTTTTAGGGAGCTGCGCCTATAAATATGTACACACATAGGTGCCATGAAGGAGGAGCGCATAATGATTTCTAACATTTTACTAGCAGGTGCCATTTTGCTCCCCCCAATCAAAATGCATGGCTCATTATGTGATTCATGTTTGTTGGCCATTCCAACTAACATTATTTTCATGCAATTCGATTATGTATTTTCTCTTTTAAATATATTTGATAGAGTCCTTATGTTGAGTTCGTATTGAAATTATGAGTTTTGAGGTGGATGATGCATCGAACCATGTGATGGAGAGCAATAGCGGTAGCTTGTGTTCTGTACCTTAAGTCTGAATTCTATATTTTTTTAGATTTAGAATCAAACATATATATGCATATTCTGATCACTCTTTTTCTTTTATGGGATATGTTGTAAACACACCGGAATCGACCTTTTATTATTTTGTGTTGGCTTATTTTCTTGCCTTATTACGTGCTTGAATAGTTGAAATAAATTTTATTGTTCATTTCTGTAATTTATCTGGATGTCACGAAAATTACAATTTAGGCTCTATAAGACCTTCATTTTCGTACATGGCCTTTGGGACAGTTTTAAAACAACTTGTATTGCATGGACATTTGGGTAATAGGGCCTCCACAATATCTAAGGATTGCTCTAGATAATTCCATCATTTACATGTGTCGAGGAGAAGCCTTGTGCTTCTCCAACCTGACCGATTGAACATATATTTGTATATATGAGGTTATTTAGTGCACCTAGGTCTTTATAAGGCTCCCCAACTTAGATGGGGTATAATTCCATTCGTTGGGAACATTTCTATTTTTGTAGCTGAACCTCCCTTTCTCCTCTTTTTCACCTGCATCCTTGTCATTTCGGTAGGTATAAGTCTGAAGTCTTGGAGCTCCACCTGATAGTCATAAGATAGATTTTCCTTCATTTTACCTTAGATCTATGGAGATTTCCTGTGGATGACACAATCAAAGGATTACTAATTGGGGATCTCTGGATGCGTTGGGCTGACTACCTTCATGACCAGGTAGACTTAGGGTCTTAGTAGCTTAAATTTACAGGTCCATGGTACCCTGACCTGACTACCTCTGCCTTTAGAGATTACTCTTACCATCCTTTGACTACCCCTTTTAAGCCCTATCGCTCTTTTTCCCTTCGTTGGTATCATCTCGATGGCTTGATTGGCAATGAGCTGCCGCCTGTTTGGGATTGATGATTTGTCCTCTGCACTTATGGCCCTGATGCACTTTGATGCATAGGGATTCCTTGTCAGGATAATTCGATTATTGCTGGATCCATATGCTGAACCTACCTAGGGACCATGAGAGATTCACTCTTCACCATGTGGCTTAGTGAGAGCTTTGAAAACATCGGGGTATCCCATTACGGGATAATCATTCTTTGATAGCCTTGTGTTAGTCGTCACCACTAAAGTAAGCAAAAATTCTTTGGATCAAGTGTATTTTAGGCAACCCCCAAGACATTATTAATCATGTGGGAAACGTCTCTTTGGGAGCACTCAAGACCTCAGAACAGGCAAACACACCTGGATCTCTTGTTTTTGGTGTTCTATGTTGGTATTTTTTTGTAGATACTAGTCTAAGGTGCTTCGACCTAATCTTTTTTGGGCAGACATACTTGATCTATCAATTAATGTTTATCACTTGTAGGCTCTCTAAGTTCTTCCTCTTGTTTGTCATATTTAACGTACGTCTGTCTCTTCCCATTCTTCTCTTTTCTCGATCATTCGTATGATCTGAAAGAGAGATTTATTTGGAAAATGAAAGTATATGATGATAGACAAATTGGTGACTCCATTAAAAATGAAAAAATAAAAAGAAGAAAAATAACCACCAATTCCGTAAAAGAAGTTCTTCTCCCTAAATTTGGTGTTAGAAGTGAGTCCACAAGTGTAAGTTGTGTTAAGTTGGTCATTGCTCTGGTTATTTCAAATTTCTACTTGATTGGCTTAGGTTTGCTCCCACTGCTAGTTTCATGCACTTGGGTTATTATTGTTCCAATCAAATTTTGGGTACTCCATCAAGCTTGAGATGTAGGAGTTGGGATAGTTATGATTGATCATAGTTCTTATGGCATCCATAAAAGTCATGCCAGAATTACCTATTAGTCTATAAGCTATCTCATCACCGGTAGAGATCCTGACACTAAATTAATTTCTAAGTTGTGTACTCTCCTAGATATTTCAGCAATCTATGACACTAAAATATTCAACACTTCAGAATTATGCCCACTAACTATATTTCTAGGAGTGACTCTCTAAGGTGCTCATTGAAATTCATTTGTGTTTATTTCCTCAATCAGTGCATAGGCTTCCTTAAATGATTTGGATATAAGGGACCACCTAACTGCAACATATAAACTCAACACATTAGCTCATTACAAAATAATTTGATAACCAACCAATCAATAAGGGAATGGTGTGGGCACTCCATAAAAATTTGCTTTGAACCTCTCCTAGTCTTTATAAATTTTCTCACCATATAATTTGGTGAAGCGTATGATGTTTTCTTACATTTGATAGTCTTGAAGAGAGGAAAGAGTTGGGCTAGAAATTTTCAAATTAAGTTTCTTCAAGCGATGATCGATCTAAGAATGAAGGACTACATCCTTTTATTGATTATATCCGCAAGTGAGAAAGTTAGTCTTAATATAACAGCATCATCAGAGATACCGCTAAACATTAAGGTAACAGAAAGTTCTAAAAAAATATACAAATAGACGTATGGGACTTTTATGGTTAGGTGATCCCCCAAACTCGATGGTTTGAAGCAATATAATCAGTTCAGGTGTAAGTTCAAATGCGAGGGCTTCTACAACACGGTAACTAATACTAATCTGCAGTCTAAGTTTCGAGGAGTTAGCATACACCCTAAGGTTTTTATATTGCTTTCCTTGAGGATTTAACATTTATAAGTGTTCATATATTTTTATTCTTTTCTTGAATTTTTCAAAAATAAAAAATAATAAAATAAAGCTAAAAAACATAAATAGAAAAGGGAAAGAAAATGTTAAACATATACTTTGATCATTTCAACCAAAATTCACCTACAACTAAAAGTTTAACTCATTTTCCAAACAGTTATGTCAAAACCTTCATGTTAAGAAAATCTATAAATTAAGTAGTCAATCACGCAAGCATACATGTCAATTAAGAAATATACTAATTATGAGTCTGCTTTTTGATCCCATCAGGAAACTTGTCAAATTCTTCTAACAAGTGAAGTTCTCACTTAAGTATTGACTGTAATTTTAAGGTTTAATTTACATAAAGAAAGGTCTAAAATCCTAGTGTAGAAAAAAGAAACTAAACTAGGTTTTGTGAATATTTCAAATCTGAAATGGTTCATACTTCTGTAACACCTATCAAATGATTTCTCAAAGTTTTCTTATGAAATCCACACTATTGTTGACAACTAAGGGCATGTCTTCCTTAGCCTATTTCTATGTCATAAGAAGAGTTAAAAATAATATTAAAGTTACAGGGACTTAACAATGTAGCATTTCTCTAAATTCCACTAGTCCCCTATCAAGGTTATAATATTCTAATGACAATATATTTATTCCACCAGACTATTAGCTGTTAGCATAGTTGTTCTTTTAGGAAACTGTTAGAAGTCCTAATTCGCAAGAGGTTTTAACATTATAACAAATCATATTTAAATTAAAATAAGATAAAAAAGTTCACATCAACATATAAAATCCATGCACGAAAATCTTGTCTAAAGAACAAAACCTATAAAATAAAACTTTGAGAAAACAACATAACTAACATCACATAAAAATATATTAACTACTATGTATGTGAAAAGAAAGCACAAATTTTATTATTGGGGGCATAAAAAGGAAATAATGTGAGAAATACAGAAAATTCAAACTTGAGCCAATTTCACCTCACAATAGACCATTATCCTGACTATTCAATATAAGATTTTTTTATAGATCTTTCTCATGAAACTGCATTAAATCTCTTCCCACAACCTCTCTAACTAGGAATTTTTCGCAAGGCATGACCATGATCCTGACTGTTCAATATATAGTTTTTTATAGTTCTTATGGCATCCATAAAAGTCATGCCAAATTACCTTATTTCATTCCTAGAAATGCATTCAACATCTGTTTCCTATAAAATAGAATAAAATTAACTTTCTTGAGTGTGAAATAATTATAAAAAAGGAAATAAATTATGAAAGTTATGCAGGAAAATCACGTAAGTATACATCATATCAAAGCACTGTAGGGAGCCAATTTAAAATTTGTTCTAGCATTAGCCTAGACACTTGTCAATTTTAGAGGATTCATTACAACCATATTTAAGAAAAATTTTAGGATGACTTTGTGATTTTTTTGGAAAAGTTTAAAGGAGAGTTTTCGAGTTGGCATCGTTTAAGGTTCTCAGAAAAATGTTTTTTGAGACACTGGAGAAAAATTCAAAAGTTTTTGCACTAGAAAGTGGTACGCTCTCTACTTTGAAACTTATTATCGAAGATTTTCTTATCTTTCTCTTTTCTTAGCATCTTGAAATTCTAGAACCTAATATTCCTTTTCTTTTAAACATTTGTTGAACCATAATTTTCTTGTAGGTAACCTTTGAGAATATTAACTTGACTATCATTTTGATTATAGCATTAGAGTTCTTTATCTTCATATACACAATGTATAAGTTTGAATGTTTCATTAACTTTGTAGTCATTAGTTAGTAGATTAAGAGGTTTATTTGAAATCAAGAGATTAAAAATTAACTCATCGTAAATAAAATGTCAAGGTAGATTAATCATATGTTCGAGATAACTATAATAAATCCATATAGTTCTTATTAAATTATGGAGAGCATCGAATGCATTCTCTCACATTGAATTTATCAAGAGTTAGGTAAGTTATGTTAGAAAAGGTAGAATCCTAGGTTTGTGTGAGCAAAGTACAAGTCACCTCTAGTCAGATTTCAATAGCTCAAAATAAACCTCCTTGTTAACCGCTCAACTCAATCCCTGTGTCTCAACTTAATTCTCTTCCATATAAAAAAATTTTCATTGATACTAATAAACTTACATTTTTCAACATTTTTTGTCTCCTTCTTACGAAGTTCTACTCTATAGCATTAAATATAAAATAATTAAAATAATAAAACAGTGCTTGTAATATGAGAATTAAAAAAGTAAAATATAAAATTAAATATCAAGCAAATATGCAACTTAATCTAGATAACCACTTATCTTTCCAAAGGAAAGAAAAAAATTTAATCTATGCAATCATTTAAAAATGGTAAACTAGGGCACCTCACTAAAGATTATCATGATTTAAATAACAAAGCTGAAAAGAAAATTCTAAATCACTTTTAAACAATAAGCAATGTAGTGCATATTGATAATGGAATAAGGATAGTGAATTTTGTGAGGACTACTTTTCTCTCTATAGAAGCCTAGGATCTAGCCTTAGGTTTTCCTAGTGACCGTCTTAGATTCCTAGAGATAGAACTCACCCACATAGAACTTCTAACTAAATCTAGATCACATAGGGTTTCAAGAGGTTAAACACAAATACTCAACTATTGGTTGAGATGATGATGGTTGAAACTGGTAGAATCCCAAGCCATGAGAGCCCAAGTCTTTCAGCAAGTAGATTCAAAAATAGCCCTCTAATGACTCTTTCGACTTGGTTGATCCTACTCAACATGTCAAGTCTTGTGTCCCACTAATCTGAGCTTTATGCTAGTCAGATTGTTCCATGATTTAGACAGGCATTTTCATGCTCGCAAAGCTCCCCGGTAGGTGCCGCCTTACTAAGTTCTGTGAGGTAATACGAGAAGTGGTTTGTTTTGTCCCCACATCTCTTCGATACATATCTGGCAAGGTTGATTCTCATCACATTGCCCTCTGATACACCGTATTGGTTATACTACTTCAGCTAGTCAACCGATACATGTCCGATCGTGATATTCTGGTCTCCGACAATACCATGGTGTTGTATATTGTGAGAACCACATTTGCTCATTCTTACCAACAAGACTTGGAATGCTAGACCACTTTTCTTACCTAGCATATGATGCCCTTGAACAATATGACATTCTAGTTGACTCTTTTCATGTGGGTGTATAATCTCGTGAGGATACTGTCTCAATAGCCACCAGCTACAATGTTTCTTGGGTCAAACGCCCTTAGCATTGGCTATATTATCAGGACATCTTGTCTTTTCATACATATAGCTTTTCAACCACTTATTTTGATAGCTCTTGAACTATACAACCTTCCAGGAAGATCCTCTATGATAGTAGATAGATGACTTGGGTCATATGAAATGATCCAGCCTTCTCGTCTTGCTATACTTTTTTGTTAGTGTCCAATCACATCTTAAGTTAGAAAATGTCAGACGTTACAGCCACCAGATTGAGCTATGGGTGTCCCACTTGCCATAGCAGATGCTTGGTTAGTTTCTTACAAGGATACATATCAAATGATTTGGGTTACTTGAAATAACCCAGCCTTCTTACCTTGCATACCCCTTAAGGTAGAATATAAGTCCCTTGGCATTTCTCCTTATTATAGTAAGTATCTGAGGTCTCACACCTCGGCCAAGTATCAAGATCAGATCTGAATCCTAGAATTTTTCTTTCTGATATGATCACTTTCTAAAACATTCGAGTTGGATACGAGCCTTTTGACATTCCTCTTCTACCTATAAATAGATGACTTGAGGCATAAGAGATGATTGGGTCTTCTCAACTAGTTATATTATTCAGTCATTGAATTAGTCGCGGTTCTTATCAGAATTCTCCAAGCTTCTCAGACATCTATCTAAACTATGGATGCTTCACTTGATGGGAACCAAAGCAAATGCTTGGTCAATTTCTTACAAGAAGACATATCAGATGACTCAAGTTACATGAGATAACCTAACCTTCTTACCTTGCTTACCCCTTAAGGCTGAATATAAGCCTCTTGGCATTTCTACTTTTTTTCAGTAACTTGAAGCCTTATACTTTATCCACCCTATGGTCATTCCTCTATGGTCTTTGGACCCATATTTTTGGCCTTAAATTTGTGGCCTCTTAACCTATCCTGCTTTTCATGCCTCGATAGCCCTGGAACCCATTTCTAGGTCACACTTCTATCTTCTTTAATCCCATTCAGTTTGGTCATATCTCTACGTCCCACATACCACCATGTTGGTTCACGCCTATACGTCCCCTATACCAATTCCTAGTTTATGTCACTAAGGCCTCTAAACTTATCCTTCATGGTCATGCCTCTACGGCTCCTGGACCACTATGTTGGGTCATGCCTCTATGACCCCTGAACTCATTTTTAGGTCATGCCTCGATGGCCTCTGAACTTATCCTACATGGTCATGCCTCTACTTCCTCTGAATCAATATGTTGGGTCGTGCCTCTACGAGCCTTGAAATAATTCCTTGTTCATGCCTCTATGGCCTCCGAAACACGCCACTGGTCATGCATTTATGACCATTAAACCTACCTTTTGGGTTTTATGTAAGTCCCATACACATTCTTTCTCACCCCCTAGGAGTGGATATCATTCATAGAGCTTTCTTTCCTAGGGTTTCTATCACTTTTTGGTTACTTAGTTCATGTGGATCACATAACAAACATTGGCTCGATTTAAAATTGAGTTGCTACCAACAAGTGCATGGTGCCTTAACGGCGTAGCACACTTGTTTGAATCTTTTGTTAGCATATATTTAAGTTTCATTAGTGTAGGGTGTCCACCTTCAAAATTTGAGATGGTCCAAGGTTTTTTCGTAGCATCAGACAGCTTAAGACACCCACTGAGGACTCTCTAGCACTTGTTCGAGGCATTGAGCTAGGGTTGGTAGTGATATAGCCTTACTTGAGAGAGCCTACCATCAGAGGGGCTCATTTAAGACATAAGATGATCTAAATGCCTATTCTAGTATTTAGAGGTCACCGTACATCCGTAGAGCCTTACATGGCCAAGGTAAGTCACAGAATACTCTTTTATGCACTATAAGAAAGTTAGAGCTTGGGACACCCTACCCATGTTGTGGTTTAGGGCGACCATTGGAAATGATTTCCCTGGTGAATGGATGATCAAAAAACTTAATTCTAACGTTATGGAACTACCTTTCACTCTTATGGAGCATTCAGGTGAAAATTATGGTTTTGGGGCTAGACAGACACGTAGGGGCTAACCTTGGGTAGCTGGGCACCGAAAATGCCCTCTCAGATGTCGAAAATTGAGTCTCTAGAATTATGGTGCCAAACTGGGCACCTAGGTACCAGTTTTGGGTGCCTAAGTACCCAAAAAAACTTAAAACTGACCTATTTCCGATAGCTGGGATGGTAGGCAACAAGGGCCGGGTGCCATGGTTCCAGCTTGAGCGCCTAGGCTCCAAGATCAAGGCGTATAGGCTCCAATCCCTTTCTAGGTCACAAAAAATCTATTTTTGTGCATTTTTTACCCCTTAGGCAGCCAAAATTAGAAAGGGTGATGATGAACCTTGGGGATGGAAAATGAGGATGACTAATACCTTTTTTTATCCCTCATTTATAAGCTTTTTATGGGTTCTATTGAGGGTTTTTAGTTAATTGGTGGGCTGGGCTGGTTTAAACTGAGGGAAGGCCTCATTTTAGCCAATCAAAGACTATCGATTGATCTCTATCGAGCAAAGACCGATCTAATCCCTCTTTCCCACTCATTCTTCATCAGTAAGCCCTAGAGAGCCTTGGAGAGAGCTTTTGGGTAGAGCCTTAGAGAGCTTGGGAGATCTTTAGAGAGCACTTGGAGAAAGCTAGGGAGTTTTTCTCCCTCATTCTCTTCTTCTCCTTCAAATTCCTCTACCTCATCTCCCTCATTTCTTCCATCAAACTCTCCTACACTTAAGAGTAAAGTTTCATCTTTTCTTAGGGAGGCATCAACGGAGCACCGCCGAAGCACCGCCGGAACGTAGGCTTCTCTCCTACCATTAGGAGAGCTTAATCTGGAATATGAGTGTGGGACTTCTACCAACCATTGTGGTGTTATAAACTCTTTAAACCTTTTGTGTATTTCATTCTTAGCTAGTCCTAGGAATAGTTTAGACTAGGAGTGTTAGGTCAAATCACCCACACAGGGTGAGTGTGGTTGGACGATGGTAGTCGATGCGGCCATGCTCCCTTAGATTGGTCATTGATTTCCTAGAGTAATCCCTAGGTTAGGATTCCCATGTGTGGTCAAATCCTATGCAGATTCGGGCAATCCTTCTCTGTCAACCATAGACCTAAATCCTAGCTGGTTAGATTCTTGTTCTCCCCTTGCTTTGACTTTCCACAACCTTCCTTAGAGGGATTGGGATGTTTAGACTTTATAATATGAGAAAAGCTTTTTAGCTAGATCACCTTATACATATACGAGGAGTTGTGAAATGGAATAATCTTTGTAGGTATCCCATATCACAACATCATGGAAATTTTCCTTCTTTGAGACTCGCAAGGTGAAACCACCCACACACCTCACCAAAGTAGGAGGCAGCTACTCTGCGCATCTGAATGATAAACCATAAATTTCATATGTGAAATCGTTATCATGAGTGTGGTTTATTATCATGCATAATTTCTTTTATTTAATTGTGTCATGTATTTTCTACATGGAGCATGTTACACTTACATGTCGCCTCAACCGGCCACACCAGCAACCCCGGCCTAGTTGACCAACCACCTTGGTCAGACCAGTCGTCCTAGCCATTATGACTGACAACTTGGTTCTGATAGGCCAACTTTTCTTGATCGACCGATCATTTTCCCTTGGTAGGCTATCCTAGCCTGATCAGCATCACCTTCTACCTCAACTGGCCACACCGGCTCGACCAGCATCACCTTTGCCTCGACCTCACCACCCTGACCAGATTAGCATCACTTTTGCCTTAATAAAATGCTCTGGTCTGAATGACATAACACATTGGTTTGACCAGCTGTCCCAAAGACAGTCAACTAGTTGCTTGGTCTGGTCGGCCACCTTGGCAAGGTTGACTGACCACTTTTGTCTGACTAGCTACCCTGACCCGGTCAACCAATCACAGAGGCCCGACCGTAGGCCCAGTCGACCGATCACTTATATAGTTTATGTTTTACATGTGCATTAGTGTCTGGTTGCTTGCTTGCAAGGTGCTCTATACCATGTATTTGTCTGTCATTTGCATGTGTGTTTGGTCTCTATTAGAGCAAGGGCTAATTCTCCCCAGTGGCGTCCTATACCCTAGACAATCAAACATGATAGGTCTCCTACCATTTTTCTTGCATGACATCTTGCATAATCTTTATCACATGCTCTACTTTCATTTTACTTACCACACTTTTATGATTTTCCTCAATAAAGATCATCACCTTTTTTGGTCACAACGTCCACGACACACCCATCTTTCAGACCTATTCCTCCATGGCACTCCCACCCTTTTGGGTCAATGTACCTTTGCCTTGACAACACGCTTACCCTTTTGGGTCACTGCCCCATGACACCCCATCTGTCAGGTCAGCCTCCATGACACACCCACAATTTCAAGTCGCTGCCTCCATGACACACCCACCGACTCAGATTCACTACCTCCATTACACACTTACCCTCAACACTCTTACGCATGTTTATTTGCAATTTCATCTACATGCGTGTATGGATAGCGAGCAAGACTTGGTAGGCTATGATTTACGATGTTATGTAATTTTTTTAAGTCTCTTGCTATTTTTTTCTACAGGTTTTCCTGTGCTATCCATGCATCATTTTTGAGCATTTTGGTGCACTAGTGTGCTTGATATGCATGACAATATATTAATGCATTCTTTTGCAAGGAGCTGTGATAATATAAATATGCACACACACATGTGCCATGAAAGAACAGCAAGTAATCATTTCTAACATTTTGCTAGCAAGTGCCATTTTGCTCTCCAAATCAAATTGCATGGCTCGTTATGTGTTGCATGTTTATTGTCCTTTCCAAATAACAATATTTTCTTATAATTCGAGTCTTTATTTTTTCTTTCAAATTTATTTGATAGTCCTTAGACTGAGTCTATATTGAAATTAAGGTAGGTCATGAGTTTCGAGGTAGATGAAGCATCGAACCACATGACGAGGAGCAAGAGCGTGAGCTTATGTCCCATACCCTAAGTCTGAATACTATATTTTTTATAGATTTAGGACCAAACATGTATGTGGAGTTCGACCACTCTTTTTCTTTTTTGTGATATGTTGCAGACCCATCGGCATCGACCTTTTATTATTTTGATTTGGCTTATTTTCTTAACTTATTGTTTGATTGAATGGTTGAAATAAACTTTATTGTTCATCTCTGTGATTTATCTGGGATGTCACAAAAGTTACAATTTAGGCTCTATATGACCTTAAAATTTTAATTTTTTCTATAAAAAAATCCTAATAAAATATTTAAGATAAATTTAAATCTAGGATTAAAAGATTCAAAATTTTTAAAATCTTTCCTACATAGACTTTTGGATAATTTTAAAATAGGATGCATTGCATGGGCATAACCCAAGTCATATAATAAGACCTCCACAATATCTAAGGACTACTCTAGATAATTCCATCATTAAGATGTGTCGAGGAGAAGCCCTTGTTTTTCTCAAACCTGAGTGGTCAAACATATATTTCTATATAAGAGGTTGTCTAGTGTATCTAGGTCGTTATAATGCTCCCCAACTTAGACGGAATATAAGTCCTTTCGTTGGGAACATTTCCACCTTTGTAGCTTCACCTCCATTTCTCCCCTTTTTCGGTGGCATCCTTGTCTTTTCGGCAGGTATATGTCAGACGTCTTGGAGCTCCACCTGAAATTCATAAGATAGAGTTTCCTTCCTCTTACCTTGGGCTATCGAGGTCCCCTGTGGATGACACAGTTCATGGATTGCTAACTGGAAATCTCTGGAGGTGTTGGGCGGACCACCTTCACGATCAGATAGACTTACAGGTCCATGCTAGTCTGACTACCTCTGCCTTTTAGGGATTAGTCCTCCCATCCTTTAATTACCCCTTTTGAGTTCTATCGCTTTTCCCTTCATTGGTATCATCTCGGCAGATTGATTGTTGATCAGTTACTGCCTATTTGGGATACGATGATTTGTCCTCTGCCCTTATGGCTCTGATGCACTTTGATTCATAGGGATTCATTATCGGGATGATTCAATTATTTTGCAGGCTCTGTATGCTTATGAGTTTGTTATCCACGTAGGGACAATGAGAGACTCACTCTTCACCATGTGTCTTAGTGAGAGCTTTGAATGCATCTAAGCATACCATTAAAGGATAATCATCCTTTGATAGCCCTGTGCTAGTCATCAGCACTAAAGTAAGAAAAAAATTTTTGGATCAAGTGTACTCTAAGCAACTCCCAATACATTATTAATCAAGAGGGATCCATTTCTTTAGGAAAACTCAAGACCTTAGAACAAGCAAACACACCTGAATCTCTTATTTTTTGTTTTATATGTTGGTATTTTTTCGTGGATACTGGTCCAAGGTACTTTAGCTAGATCTTATTTTGGCGGACATACTTGACCTATCATTATGAGGTTTATAACCTGTAGGCACTCTAAGTTTTTCCTCTGTTTTGTCTTCTTTAATTTATGTTTGCCTTTTCCCATTCTTCTCTTCTCCCGGTCATTCATATAATCCAAAAAAGAGATTTATTCAGAAAATGAATGTATATGATGATAGACAAATTGTTGAATCCATTAATAAATGAAAAAATAAAAAAAGAAAAGAAAAATAACCACAAATTCTTTAAAAGAAGTTCTTATCTTTAAATTAGAGGTTAGAAGTGAGTCCACAAGCGTAAGTTATGCTAAGTTGGTCACTGCCTTGGTTATTCCAAATTTCTACATGAATGGCTTAGGTTTGCTTCCACTGTTAGTTTCATGCACATGGGTTATTATTGTTCCAATCAAATTTTGGGTAATCCATCTAGCCTGAGACGTAGGATTCGGGATAGTTGTGATTGATCATAGTTCCTATGTCATTCATACAGTCATGCTAGAATTACCTATTAGTCTATAAGCTATCTCATCACTGGGTAGGGATCCCGACATTAAATAAATTCCTAAGTGCTATACTCTCCTAGATATTTCAGCAATCCTTGATACTAAGATATTCAACACTTCAGAATTATTCCCATTAACTATGGAGTGACTCTCTCAGGTCCTCATTGAAATTCATTTGTGTTTATTTCATCAATTTTTGCATAGGCTTCCTTAAATAATTTGGATATAAGGGACTACCTAATGTAACATATAAACTCAAAGTTCACATCAGCTCATTATAAAATAAATTGACAATCAACCAGTTAGGAAGGGAATGGTATGGGCACTTCTTAAAAAAAAATTTGAACATCTCCCAATCTTTATAAATTTTCTCACCGTCAAATTGAGCGAAGAACGTGATGTTTTTCTTACATTTAATGGTCTTGAAGGGAGGAAAGTGTTGCAATAGAAATTTTAAAATTAAGTTTCTTCAACGAATGATTGATCTTGGTGTGAAGGACTATATCCTCCAATTGATTATATTCGTAAGTGAGAAAGTGAATATTCTTAATATAACAGCATCATCGGAGACACCGCTAAACTTGAAGGTAACAGAAAGTTCTAAAAAATTATAGAAATGGAGTTATGGAATTTTTTATGGTTGGTCGATCCCCCAAACTTGATGGTTTGATCATTATAATCAATTCAGGTGTAAGTTCAAATGCAAGGGCTACTGCAACACGGTAACTAATACTCATGTGCAGTCAAACTTGTAAGGAGTTAGCATACACCCTAAGATGTTTAAGTTGTTTTTCCTGAGGGTTAACCATTATAAGTGATGATATATTTTTATTCCTTTCTTGAAGTTTTCAAAAATAACAAACAAAAAAATAAAGCTAAAAAACATAAATAGAAGGGAAAGAAAATTTCAAACATATACTTTCATTATTTCAACCAAAATTCACCTAAAATTAAAAGTTTGATTCACTTCCCAAACAGTTATGCCAAAACCTTGATGTCAAAAAAATCTATAAAACAAGTTAGTAAGTCACATAAGTATACATGCTAATTAAGAAATCTACAAATTATGAGTATGCTTGTTAATCCCACTAGGAAACTTATCAAATTCTTCTAACAAGTGAAGTTCTCATTTACCTACATTTTTAATGTAGTTTTAAGGATTATTTTACATAAAGAATGGTCTAAAATCTTAATGTAGAAAAAAGAAAACTAAACTAGTTTTGTGAGTTTTCAAATTCAAAAAGGTTTATACTTCTCTAACACTTGTCAAATGATTTCTCAAAGTTTTCTTATGAAATCCACACTATTGTTGAAAACCAAGGACATGTCCTCCTTAGCCTATGTCTATGTCATATGAAGAGTTGAAAATCATATTACAGTTACATGGACTTAACAATGCAGCATTTCTCTTGAATCTATTAGTCCCCTATATATCAAAGTTTTAATTTCCTAATGACAATATACCTATTCCACAAAAGCATTAGTTGTTAGCATAGTTGTCTTCTAGGCAACTGTTATAAGTCCTACATCGCAAAAGATTTTAACATTATATCAAGTCATATTTAAAGTAAATGAAGATAAAGAAGTTCACATCAACATATAAAATCCAGGCACGAAAAAATTATCTACAGAACAAAACCAATAGAATAATACTTTAAGAAAATAACATGAAATCGCATAAAAATGATATTAACTACTATGTATGAGAAAAGAAAGCACAAATTTTATTATTGGGGGCATAAAAAGAAAATAATGCGAGAAATACATAAAACTCAAACTTGAGCCAATTTTTCCTTGCAATAGACCATGACCCTGTCTGTTCAATATAAGCTTTTTATAGATCTTCTAATTAAACCACACTAAATCTCTTCTCATCACCTCTCCAAACGCATAAAGATGGACTCTAGGAATTTTCCCCAGGGATTAGGGAAAACCCTAAGGTTGACAAAGATTTACCTAAAACCTGAAGAGAAGCAACCTCCATAATATCCAAGTATCTCCTCAAGTATTTGATATCTTCCTATACATACTAAGGGCACCAAAACATCAAGAAATCATTTCAAATTTGGTAGTTTGTGGTGGGACGTGTTGGGAAGTGGCACGAGCATGTCGTGGTCCCTAAAAGTAAGCGAGTTTGTCGCGTGCTGACACTAATGTTCTAAATCTGGAGTGGCTTGGGTGTGTCGTATCTATGGTTGGGGGAAAAATTTTTTGGTTTGGATGTGTTGCGCGCTCTGGAAACTGACATGGGCATGTGGTCTTCGGGCGCAGGTGCTTTGGTATTTACTTGGCCGAATTACCTTATTTCACTCCCAAACGTGCATTCAACATTTGTTTCCTATAAATTACAGTAAAAATACATTTCTCTAGTGTAAAATCATCACAAAAAAAGTAGTAAAATATGAAAGTATGCAGGAAAATCATGTAAATATAAATAATGTCAAAGCACTATAGAGAGCCAATCCAAAATTTGCTCTAACATTAACCTATACGGTTTTCAAATTTAGAGGATTCATTAAAACCATAATTAAGAAAATTTTTAAAACAATTTTGTGATTTTTTGGTAGTTTGTAGGTGCGTTTGGAGTTGGCATCATTTAAGGTTCTCAGATAAATGTTTTTGCGACACCGGAGGAAAATTCAAAACTTGTTGCACTAGAAAATGGAAGATTGCTAAAATCTCTACTTTGAAACTTATAATTGAAGGTTTTCTTATCTTTCCCTTTTCTTAACATCTTAAAATTTTTGCACAAAATATTCTTTTTCTATTAAACATTTGTTGAACCATTATTTTATTGGAGGTAACCTTTGACAGATTAAGTTGACTATCGTTTTGATTACAACATTAGAGTTATCGATCCTCATATACACAATATCTTGTTGTAAGTTTGAATGTTTCCTTAACTTTCTGGTCATTAGTTAGTAGATTAGGATGTTTATTTGAACCGAGAGGCTAAAAATGAACTCATCGTGAATAAAATGTCGAGGTAGATTAATCAAATGTTCGAGATTTCTATAATGAATCCGTGTAGTTCTCTTTGAAATTTGAAGAGCATTCAATACATTTCTAGTCATATTTCAACACCTCAAAATAAACATCGTTGCTTAAATTGAAACCGGTCAACTCAATCATTATTAGTAAAATTCAATCGCTGGGTCTCAACGGTGATGATTTCCTTCAATCAAATTGTAGTTTTATACTAGTACTTAGTTACTTTAATTGTGGTTAACTAAGATTTGTTTTGCACATAACCTAGTTTCAACAATCTTAAAAATAACCAGTTCAATTTCAATATTTATAATTCAATCTCTATGGTACAATACTCTTTCCATAGTTTATTATTTTATTCATCCACATTTGTCTACGCAAAGTGTTAGCCTAGTGGAATGTCACAATAGCCATCAATGGGCTTACTTTTAGTTACATTATTTTACAATTTTGCAAAAAAAAAATATATTATATGTATTTCATATTAATGTTCGACTATCTGACTGACGAGTATACAATCAATCTATTTATTGTTTACTATGATTGATAGTTACAACATCATTATCTTTTCCTCTTCTTTGCAATCCAATTCAATGAACTGCATGTCGAATTTAATCAAAGATTCACATCAGAACCAAAAATAATATAGAATATAACCGTATTTGATTCAAAAAAATCCAGCTAAATGGAAGCTTTAGTTGACAAAAGATACATTATTATTGAGGCTATATGCCTTTCATCACAAACCTACAAGATTCCACCTTATAATAATTAGGATGAGCTTGTTAACCAATTATAAATGGTCCACCATCCAATTGAAAAAGCGAATTAGCCAACACAATGAGATCTCAATAAATATAAATTCATTTTCTTATGCCACCATTTATTTGTATGCTATCCAGATGTGAAAACCCCTTTATTTATTTATTTGAAACAAGAATTAAAAACTAAATGTTGTCTAAAATTCTACTTTTATCTCGTTGAGCTAAATCCAATTAGTTATGGAAAGCTACGTTGGGATATTTATATTCATACCAACCAATTTCTATGTATTTGCATATCTAACACCTAAACTCTGCCTTTTATATTTATAACACCCGAGTTTTTAATTTCACATTATAAGTACCACTATTTTAACTTTTGAAATTTGAAATACACTTTCATTTATAAGTAAGATGACCTATATATATATATATATATATATATATAAATTAAAGTTTAAAGTTTTTGATATGTAAATACATAAATTCTGAGTGGAATGTAAGTAAATCGTCCTTAATTATTAGGCAATACAGCTTAGATTATGAGACAACCACAATTAATTAGATAAGCAGAAGTGTAATTATAATATGATTTATTGTGAATATGAATTAGTTTAATAACATTACCTAATATTTTGGTAGTATTCAAATTTAAATTAAATTATTGTCTAACATATATTTGGGGCATTTACATTGACACAACCCAATTCCAACGTTTATCATTTAAATTAAAACTTATAGAGCATTTTTCTAATACTCTTATTAGTGCCGATCTTAGTGATCTTGGCTTTCATGGTAACAAGTTTACTTGGCACAGAGGTAATGTCTTCGAACGTCTTGACAGATTTTTTGCTAATGCACATTGGATTAATAATTTTGCTATCTACAAAGTTTATCATTTATCTATTTATGCCTCTGATCATGCTCATTTTATTTTTAAAGTCAATATATATAATAATGTTAGTAGGTACTCTTTTAAATTTTTTAGCATGTGAATTAAGCATGATTCTTATTTACAATTTCTTAAAGATAATTGGAAGTCTGATGTGACTAATTCTTCTGGTATTAAACTTTGGAGATTACAGAAGAATTTGGTTAAGGCTCTTAAGACTTGGAATTGGAATGTTTTGGGAAACATTATTAGAAATGTGGAGACTTTAGAATCTGAAGTTTATTTGCTTGAGAAAGATTATAATAATGATATCATTCATATTACTGAGCTAATTAAAGGTCAGCAGAAATTAAATGAGGCTATTTCTATTGAGGAGCAATTTTATGCTCAAAAAGCTTCTAAGACTAATTTCTTAAATGGTGATAGAAACTCCAAGTTCTTTCATGCTTGTATTAAGAATAGGAAACAGATGAATTGGATCTCTAAGATTGTTAAATCTGATAGTCCTATCCTCTCTAATCATAATGATATTACTAATGATGGTGTGAATTATTTTTCTACTGCTTTTACTAAGAATGATGATACTTTTATTCATATTGATATTAGCTTTTATGCTGATATTCCTGTTATTGTTAATAATATGTTGACTAATATTCCTAGCTCTATTGAGATTAAGAATACTATTGATCAGATGGACACGGGTAGGGCTGCAGGTCCTGATGGTTTTAATGTTGAATTCTATCAAAATGGATGGGATGTCATTCAGAAAGAGGTTACTGGAACCATTCAAGATTTCTTTAGGGGTAAAAATCTTCCTACTTACTTCAAAACTTCTAGTATTGTTTTAATTCCTAAGAAGCCTAATGCTATTAGTTGGGATAATTTTAGACCCATAAGTTTGAATTCTATTATTTCTAACATTATTTCTAAGATTATTGTTAATAGATTGCACTCTATTATTAACAAGATTATTAGCTGTAATCAATCTGCTTTCCTCAAAGGGAGGAACATTTGTGATAATGCCCTTATTGTTCAAGAGCTTCTCATGAATATTGATTTAAAGAAAAGAGATGGAAACATCCTTTTTAAAATGGATATCCAAAAAGCTTTTGATAATATTAGTTGGGATTTCATTTTAAAGATTCTTGCTGTTATTGGTTTTAGCCATAAGTTTTGTCAACTCATTATCAATATTCTGAAGGATAATCATTATTCTCTTATTATTAATGGTGGTAATTATGGATTCTTTTCCGCTTCTAAAGGTCTGAAACAAGGTGATCCTTTATCACCTTATCTTTTTATTATTGCTTTAGATTACTTTTCTAGATGTTTGAATAATCTCTATAATAATTACCCTTCTCTTAATTATTATCATAAAGGTAATATGTTGATTAGCCACCTTTGCTTTGCTGATGATTTAATCATTTTTACTAATTCCAATAAAAGAGCTATCAAGAAGATCTGGGATTTGATCTTGATGTTTCAAAAATTTTCTGGTTTATCTTTTAATACTTCTAAATGTTTCTTTTATTGTGCTAAAAGCATTTCTAACTCTAAGAGACATTGGATTACTGAGTATACTGGTTGTAACAGAGATTATCTTCCTCTTTGTTACTTAGGTTTTAACCTTTCTAAAGGTAGGACTAGAAGTTATATGTTTTCCAATCTTATTGATAAAATTAAGAGAAAGTTTTTTTTCTTGGGAGAACCGTTTTCTTTCTTTTGGTGGTAGAGTTACTATCATCAAAAGTATTCTTACTTCTTTACCTCTTTATTCTTCTCAAATTATGCATATGTCGAACATTACTATTAAAAAGATTGAGGCTCTTTTCAATAAATTTCTTTGGGAAGGCAAATCCCATTCTAACATTCATTGGAGAAGTTGGTCTAAACTTTGTAAACCCATTGATCATAGTGGGTTAGGTTTCAGAAAATTGTCTGATTCCATTACTTTTAACTACATGAAATTATGGTACAGATTTAGACTTAATAACTCCTTATAGGCTAAGTTTATGAAGAATAAATATTGTGGTGACAATCATCCTCTCGCTATTTCTGTTAAGAATTCGGATTCCCTTATTTGGAAAGAGATGCTTGAGGTGGTTGGGATTGCTGAAGCTTACCTTTACTGGGATATTGGTAAAGGGGATGTTTCCTTTTGGTTTGATGACTGCTTGGTATTGGTGCCCTATATGTTTCTTATGGAGGCCCTGCTGACATCAATATTAGAGTTAATGATTTCTAGCAATGTGGTAAATGGAATATTCACAAGCTTAAGCAGTTTTTGAAAGATGAAGATGCTCATTACATTAGTTCTATCCCCATTTGTGATCCACAAATGGATGTTCCTAAGATAAAAGGTAATATTGGTGATTCCTGTACTAAGAGTTTTGCTAATTTCCTTTCTTTTCCTCCTGGCATGAATTTGAAATGGATTTGAAATCCTTGGCTTAAACCATCGATTTCATTTTTTATTTGGAGAACTTTTAACTCTCTTATTCCTACTGATGACATTCTTAAATTGAAAGGTTTAAGATTATCATCCCGTTGCTCCCTATGTCTCTCACATGAATAGTCAATTAATCATATTTTTATAAACTGCTCATATACTCTTAATGTTTGGCGTTTATGTATTAGTATTTTGCAACTAAATCACCTGCAGTTTATTTATAATTCTATGACTGATCTTTTTGTGGGCTGGAAATCTATTGGAGCTTTTTTTTTTTGCTTCCTTACCTGTTATTGTTTCTTAGTTTATTTAGGTTATCAGAAATAACATTAGATTTTCTAATTCTTCTCCTTCTATTCATGTCACAACTAGATTAATCTGTGGCTACTTGTTTAAAAGTTTTAATTTTCTTAGTTCCTGTAAGAAGAATTTTGTTAAACTTAATAGTCTTCTTACTAATTTGGGTTTCATTATACATGAATTGAAATATGCTCCTCGGATTACCAAATGGTTGAAACCCATTATTCCTTTTGTTAAAATTAATGTTTGATTGCTCTTGGACTAATAAAGCTGCTAGTATTGGTGGCATTGTTTGAGATTTCGCAGGTTCTCTGTTTTACTGGTTTGCGGCTAGAGTTGTTTCTTCTTATCCACTTACTGCGGAGGCTGATGTTGTGTTATTTGGTATTCAATTTGCTAAACGGATGGATTAGAAGTATGTTGAAATCGATATGGATTCGCTTATTCTTTGGAATTGTTGTTTGCTTCATGCTATTCCTCATTGGTCTATATCTATTCATTTGAAGAAGATTTTCAGCATTGCTAATACTCTTTGTATTAAATGGTTGCACACGAAAAGAGATGGTAATAAGGTTGCTCATTTAGCTTCTAAATTGAGGTTACTTACGCATAGTGCTTGAATCTTGTTAATGCTGCCTTGTATGATCTATAGTTTTTAGGTTTTTGGTGGTTTTGTGAGTGTTGTATTTTCTCATTTCTTTTGGGATAATTGTCTTTTTTTTTTTTTTTTTTTGGGTGTGTTGTGTTGTATTGGATTTTTTATAGGACTTTTATCCCTTATTTAGTATTTTTTTATTTTATCAATGCGTAAAGAGCCGTATAATGTTACCAACACAAAATCCAAAATCAAATTCAACCCCACCAAATTTCAAGCCTTATGGCTAAATTGACAAAGCCACATCAAATTCACCTCAAATATGTCAAATTATATGTGACAAATCCAATCTTACCAAATTCCCATCAATTTGCATAAAATTCCATACAATAGCCAAAATCCAACCCAAATTCACATCAAATTCCAAGATACAATCCAACTTTGCTAAATTCATATCAGATTTCACTCTTCACAATCACTAAAATTTCACCAATCCACCAATTATCTTGTGTCATGTGTTCAAAGGTTGAATTAAAGATGAAAAGAGTATAAGCTAGGTTTGGGTTTGATTTAGGCTAAACTCAACCCCAATAACACCACTTCAAACCACAACCAAACTCAATAACACCAATTTAATATCACAAGAACTCTCTAATAATACCACACATTGAATCGCTGCAAAAATCCTCAATAACACCACTTCAAACCACAGTCGAACCTTTAATAAAACCGCAAACTATTGTGATACTACTGCAATAACACACCGCCGCATAATCCCTCCGCACCACACCACAATCCCGCAATAACACCGAAATACTACAAGCATACTACCGCTACTAACACCACCCCGCGATTCCGTGCAGATCCCCCAATAATAACGCATCGCCATGCAATAACAAACGTTTTTCCAATTAATCCCCTATAACACTGCGTTACACCCTTAATAGCACGACTGATAACACTACCTGCATTTTCTATACCAATAATGCATCAATAATATGCCAAATAACACCATTCCCATGGTTCAACTCCAATACTACCCAATACGACGCGGATACCATTGTCGTAACACTTTTTAAATTTCATGGAATCCAAAATCTTCTCCACATGAATTTCTCATATTTTGTAAACCTTGCGCAAGTACACTTCCTCAAATGGTAAAAAAAGAACTTCCACGAACACTTGGCCTCATTTAAAGTGGAGACTTCAAATCTCTATTATAAGAACCATAAGATCAAACAACATTATCCAAGAAAAACGTTGAAAATAAAACACGATTTTGTATTGAAATATTCTTCTAATTCAAATAAATCTAATGACATGAAATAAATTAAATGGCATGAAAGGCCCGTGGATGAGAGACCTGGAGATATTACAATAATCCCAAGACATTAAATATATTCAAATATGCTACATGAAATATATTTGGATGATATAGTCAAGTTGACCATAAATTTGTATTATTTAAAGTCTATTACCTCATAAATAATTTTTAAACATTTTAAGATTCATAATTTTTATCAAGTCACATTTGATTAAAAGGAAAAAATTTAATACCCAATAAAAAATCAATGATTAGCAACTTATTCAAAGTTAAAAATAAAATACTCAAAATTTAGAGCCTTTTGCGCCTATTATAATAGGTATTTTTCATGCTACTAAGCATGCTATATTGCCATGTAATGGGAGGAATTCAATGATTACCGACCAAAGCATTATTGTGAGCGAAGAAGTGAACCGATCCATGTGAAGGTTGAGTGTAGTGGTTGAAAAATCATGCTCAAATTATATCCTCCACAAACTTAACCAATAAAATGTTAGAGCTAGCCCAAGGCCCCAACTCTCTCTATATATATAAATATAGACGACTAAATTTTGATATTATTTGGTGATGTTGACCTCTTGTGTTTCATTTTGGGCGCTTATTTACAACTAGTATCAGAGTCTAATGAGGAACAAAATAACCAGGAGACATTAAATCAATAAGACTGATGAATATCATGAGCTATTGATTTTGAAAAGCCATGATGCATTTATATGTGAAGGTGCTTGCAGGGCCTTCAAAATATATTTGAGTTCATAAATAAAGAATATAAAATAAAAATAGATTAGAAAATCTTCCGATGATTTAGTGTCTGTTTGGGGCAGCAGCAGCTTATTAATAAGTTCATAAAGCTGTCATAGACATTATAATTTTTATTTTTTTAGGGAATAGCCAGACTGCAGCTACAAAATTGACACCGCACCTAGCCTGAAACAGTGTGAAAAAGTTGATTTTCAGCGTTTAGAAAACGTAGTTTTTTAAAAAAAGTGTCAAAACACAATTTATCCAAACAGACCTCAGCGTGTTTTCAAAACACATCGCACCAAACAAGCAGCCCCAAATGGGGCCTTAATCATATTAGCAAATGAGTGTTATGTGGTAGACAATTATAAAGAGATTATGGTTCAAATTAGAAAAAAGACTGCAAAGTTCAAAAATGTAGGATTACCATTTAAATGAAAATCATAATAAGTTCAAATTAACAGATGCTAAATTGTTGTATAATATGATTCAAATAAAAATGAATTTTTTTTATTACATAAGATAAATTTAAAAACCAATGAGTGTTTGACTTAAGATGCATAAATAATATTTATTCTAATAACAAGTTATGACTTTTGAGTCCTCCTTTTTATGGCCATATTTATGTGAAGAGTAATATGATGTGCAAAATAGTTCGAACTAGTACTACAAGTTGAGGGCGGAGCATGGTGTGACTAAATTTGATCAGAGCCAGACATGCAGCGAAACTAATGAAGAATCTAAAATTTTTTTATTGCTCAGGACGATGTAGAATGTAAAAATTTAGAAGAAATCAACATTTTCGAAATTTTTAAGGGCGGTTTACATAAATACCACAAAATTCTTAAATTTTTATATATCTAACTCCTATACCTTGATATTTACATGTATAGCACCCAAATGTTTAATATCTCATCAAAAATATCATTGTTATTAACTATTTAAAAGTGAAATATACATTGTATGCATAAAGCTGGTGTGATTATAACTTTAGGGAGCTATGAATATAAATATGAAATTATTTGTGTTTGATATGTGTATACATTGGGATTGTGTGGTAATTATGTAAATTTTCCTAATTTAAAATGCACGTTAGCTTTGATGAAGTAGATCAGATTTTGTACTCTATTTTCTGGGTGTAACTTTGATTTGACGTGTTTTAATTTCATCATATATATTAAAGCATCGATATTTAAAAAAGAGAAAAAAAAAAAGATTCTATCTCTTAATTACAGCTTTAGGTTGAGAGAAGAAAATGTACAATTCTGAGTGAGATACATTTGAAACGAGCTACTTTATCAATCTGATATTATATTGCATACACTGCCTCAATTGAAATCATACTAATGCAAAATTTTAAGCAAGAGAAGAAAAAAAACTGGTTTGGGTGATAAAAATATTTAGTGTAAATTACACTTGGAATTAATAAATTCATGCTGGTGTGCATCACATTGTTCTGAGAGGTTTCTCCTGAGTGCATAGGTCATGATATTTGTGCTTATAGACATTATATTGTATTTAGCTTATTGGCA
Source organism: Papilionanthe hookeriana x Papilionanthe teres (assembly GCA_022702705.1). Lineage (NCBI taxonomy): Eukaryota > Viridiplantae > Streptophyta > Magnoliopsida > Asparagales > Orchidaceae > Papilionanthe > Papilionanthe hookeriana x Papilionanthe teres. Next base: position 32,627,767 of record CM040436.1, on the reverse strand, counting down.
TTACATTATGGTGTGCTGCTTTGTGGTGCAATAAAAATTTGATCAACTTATGATGGTATATTGATACTTAACCTCAAAGAAAGGTTATCAAATTTATGGGGATTAATTTGCTAAAATTATTTTAAAAAAATTAATTTGAAATCTATTCTAAATAGTTTTGATCTAGTGAAATTGGTTACTTATTATTCAACATTTTAATTATACTTAGCGGGATTGTTCATAAAGATTCTAAGTTGGCAAAATAATTTAATTAATTTAGATGCAGTAGTCTTACTTTTAGTTGATGATTGATAGATTGTTAAGCACTGTTTTTCTTGAGATAAAACAATTAATTAGAGATATGAGCCATTGATTCTCAAGATTGATGATCTAGCAGCATCTACTTATATAAGCCTTTCAATGATGAATAAGCCTTCCTTGATTTGATGTGCTAGTGAAAGGATCTAGGAGGATTGTACAATTTTTAGGGTGGTGTGTGGTCATGTGGGAGAGGTTATAAGTTTAGTTTGAGAAGAGCAAGGGTTGGAATTTATAAAAAAACACTATATAATGTATGGAATTATTACTTAGAGTTGTGAAGGGAAGATGGCTCAGATGTGAGTGCTTTGGTTGTTGTTTGAGAAGGTTATGGTGTCCTTAGGGTATAAAAGGTCATGTAAATGATTTGGGAGGACCTCATGGAAGAGTTAAGGTTAAAATATGGGTGGTATGATGAGGCAGATTCAAGACTAATTTTTCTTGTGAGTAAGTATTTTGAGGTTAATATGTGAAAGTAGAGAGGGCCAAGATGATGGCTAAAGTAAAGGTTCATGTTAGTGTTGGCCAAGAATTAGGGGAAAGAAAATAATTAAAAAACAAGTAAAATGAAGATAATTAAAAAATCACCAAAGTTATTAAGGATCCAACCAAGTTATCTTCAAATTTTCATCAAATAAAAGTGAATTTCAATTCTTTACTATATGTTTCACACAGACATTCGAAGTGCATATATGAAACAAAGAAGAACAAAATGCATAGTAACTGTTTTCCATAATTAATCAAAACCAACAAAACAAAAGAAAAGGGAGTGGTATGAATCGAAAAGAGTTTTTGACGATTTGATGTACTCGTCACTATCTAAAGATAATGAGAACAAAGGATAACAGAATAAGGTCAATAAGAGCTCTACTAAGATGAAGTGTCATACGGTTTCTTTTGGGAAACTATCTTAGGATCTATTTTCAAGTGCCCTTCTTCGGAATTACTCCTGTGGAGTTTCCTTTAGAGGTCAGCTTAGAAATGTATCTTAGGATCCTATTAGCCTATCTCAGAGACCCTTTCAACTTTCTTAGCAAGAATTTCTTTCTGATATAAAATATCCTTTAAAGTCCCAAGTCTTCCCTATCATAGCTCTTACATAAGTTCTATAGCATTTATGACAAAAGATTAAGGATTTAGCATATCTTGACCACATATAAAGCATAATCAATGTGATAAATCACTACCCATACAAAAAAGTGAACATGTGGCATATAATTTAATGCCAAAATAAGGTATTCTAACCTTCATATGTTGAAAATCTCCAATTTATCTTTCCTTCACACCCAAAAAGATGATGAGTCGCAATCCATCTTATCAGTGAGTTGGAATCATCTAATTTCCATAATCACTATAACCTATTAATTTGCTATCCTTATATGACAATGACCTTAAGCACTATGTTTGACTATGAAATTCCCATCAATAAGTTATTCAAGAATTATTGCTCATGGTATATCTTCACAGTCATAAACTCACAAGCATTTAATCAAGCATACATTGCCTACAAGCATCATGTAAGGATTCCACCCATCTTTCATTATCAACATCAGAAAATCTTGAGAAATTTATACAAAAAATTATTAAACCCCTCGAGTTCACCATAATTATTTATATTATGGATATTTACTCCCACTCGCCGTAGAACTAAATGTAGGTTTATAGCTTAATTACTACAATTTTCCATCTCATTCTTCTATTTTATGATCTTAACCTATTTGTAGAGTAATTTCCACACAAAACCTCATATTTTCATTCTTAAACAAAAAATTATTTTCTTGTTGTAGTTGCCTAAGAAAATTAAGATTTTGCCATTCATAACTTTTGGCATTATCAATGTAGAAGTTTATTGTTGATTAAAGTAAAAAGTTAATCATAATAAAAGGATATTCAACCTATAAGAATCTCATTCTCAACCCAATTTCAATCCCAATAAAAATCCTTTTTGTAGCTTTCTTTGTCCACCCAAGGCTAATTTGGCTCTCATATAGATGGCCTTTGTCAATAAATTACCCAACCTATTGAAACGATTTAAGCATCCTTTCCAAGGAACATTACATCTCACAAACAATGGCATGTGAAACCAGATTTAGAATGATCCTTCTTTTTTGCCTCCGAGTTATTATCATTATAACACTTTCTCTTGTTGGACATCCTAGAAAAGGTCGAATGCTACTTAGCTAGACCTATAAGGGAACCATTTATCCATCCAGTAACTTGGACACTTTTGAGAATATTAATTCTTTATATAATATATCTAATGTTATGAAATATCATTTATTGGCCACTACCATAAAAAACACTATTCGTAGATTAACTCTGTTCATGCCCAAAACTTTCACTTTTACTGTAAGTCATACAGTTTATTTTTTTTCAATTCTCAACTTCCAAGAGGCTTAAGAAAACTCTTTCAATCCCTCTTTTATTTAAAGCATTTGAAGGAGAGAGTCCCTGTTATTATAGAGCTCATTTTATTATGGTCATTCATGAGGGTAATCGATGACAACAAATGGTCACCAAGCGATTATAGAGCTCAATTTATTATGGTCATTCATTTGGTAGTAGATGATGATTGAATTATCTACAAGGCTACTTTTGTTTGATCTTCAACTAAATAATTTATAATTATTTTATGCATAAAATCCATCTATTTCTATAACAAAGATGTCCATAAAGGAAAAAAAGTTTGTTGTTTATTTGATAAGTTAAAATTGCTAAAACTACCTTCAAATATAGATCACTTTCAAAGGACCACTTCACTGACAAATAAAGCTAACGAGAGGACAAGTATAACCTATATTTGTATCACAATGATCGTAATCAAGATATTAATATCCTATAGGAACACTTAGAGAAATTATTCAATGAACGCCACCATAAGATTTTTTTGGTTTAGCATCAAGTGGACACAAGACCTATTGCCACACATAAAAAAATTGTATGGATTCTTAAGATCATTCAGGTCATTAGCAGGAGTTGGTCCTAAACCTACTCAATAGCGCATTCTAAAAAGAATTCTAAGATTGATGTTCCCAGTTTAACTTGCTTAACTTCTATTTTCCTCTCTCTCTCTCTCTCTCTCTCTCTCTCTCTCTCTCTCTCTCTCTCTCTCTCTCTCTCTCTCTCTCTCTCTCTCTCTCTCTCTCTCTCTCTCTCTCTCTCTCTCTCTCTCTCTCTCTCTCTCTCTCTCTCTCTCTCTCTCTCTCTCTCTCTCTCTCTCTCTCTCTCTCTCTCATTACCATCTCAATAATGTTTTATGAGGTGTACAGTTTTCAAGTGAACACCAAGTGTTCCGCAAATATTCTTTATTGTAAATTAAAAGTAGAATTGAATTCAAAATTCTCAAACATCGAAAGTTCGTATTTTTAGTTGCTCGCGCACCATCATCGAATTCAACCCGTATCTATAGCCTCAACCAGCTCCACCTACAATGGTCGCCATCCACCTCCCACTGCCACCCCGGCCACTGTTCTACGGACTGCAGCTGCCTATCGTCCACTACCTGCTAGTCATATATTTAACATTGATTTCTTTCTTCAATCTCAAACTCCCATATCTATTTTACATTGAACAAAATAACTTCAATGTCCTCCAAATATAATACATTTCTTCTACGTTACATTTTTTTTTTTTCAGCGAATAAACTAGCTCCTGAAAAAAAGTTTGTTAAAGGACACTCTAAGACGTTTTGAGTAGAAGTGTCTCCAGCCATTGACTCAATATTGAAAGTTTGAAGTTAAGAATGAAATTAAAATAAATTAACTATTTTGAAAAGAAAAATAACATTAAAATAGAAGTGAGAAGAACCAAGATGTTAAATCCATCGAAAAAGTATGTTGCGCAAATTGGCTTGCCAGTGCGGTGAAGGACAAGAAATTACCTGAAGCCCAGTTGTGCATAGACATCACAAAGCTGAACAAAGTTTGTCTAGAAGATTTATATCCCTTCTTGACATTGTCGTCATCATAATTAGCTCCATAGTTGATTTTCCAAAGAAATGTATCATGGATGCATTCACAGGATATTACAAAATCAGGAAGCACCAAAATGAGGAGGACTACATAAATAAACTAAACGATGGAGCAGATAGAATTATAGAAAAGTATAACGAGTCTATTTCATATAGATCAAAAAGACAATATTAATGCAGTTGGATCAGATGGACCATAAATCCAATTTAAGAACTAGAAAAGACCACCATTACCCCAGCACTTGGATATAAGTGTTTTTCAGGTTTAAAAAATGCTTAAATTATAAACTGAAACATAAAGAAAAGAACGTAAGAGGTAGGTTATAAATTGAAACATTGCAAGTAAATCTTAAGAAATCCAAAACTATACTAAATAACCAACAAGAAACAAACTATCACAAGCCATATCCTAACTTTATTAGTCTACTTGTATACAGAAGACAGATAAGTGCATCTAAATGAAGCTCGAAATTCTGTTATTCTCCCATAATACCTTCATCCTGGAAAAAATAATTAACTGGATAATATTAGTTCTAAAACATTTTATGACAGAATTCCCGCTATAAATTATGTACCTGATTATCAAAATTCCAGAGTTTGTCTCGTAACGATTGAAGTCGGAGCCTCGCATGGGTATGAGATTTCCTGAGCAAGTTTATCCAACTCTCCAATAGCTTCCCTAAATGCCTGGAGCCATTCAAGCAAAATGATAAATAAACTACGTTATAAGATTGTTTGTGTGAATTAATCAAATCTTATTAAGATGAATGAATACATTAAAATCTATACTTAATAAAACTGTTTGTGCGAACTAATCAAATCTTAGTAAGTTGAACGAATACATTAAAATTCTAGGTCGTGAAGATATATATTCACTTAAAAAGAGCATATATATATATATATATATATATATATAGTAATAATACCATAATTCACTTAATATGCACAATTAAAAACATATGATAAACAACACTTACAAAACCATCACAAGCCATATCCAGCTTTGAGTTTGGATTTATTAGACCTCTTTCTCGTTTTATCTCTTTGAATATTAGTTGAGGCCTTCCTCTAGCAAATATTTTTCAAATTTTTTATTCATGCCATAGTTAGTTTTGATCTACCGCCTATCCTTTCAAATACGTCAGCATTAATTCCATCCACCCTTCCAACTAGTCATTTCCTACCTTTTACTATAAAAGTAAAATTATCCAAAATTAATTTTCCACAATTTTATCTTCAATATCTGCTACTGCCATAAGCTTGTCATATAATAATCTATCACTCAAATCGTTTTAGTTGTTTCATACATATATCTTAACATTCTCACTCCACACTAAGAGAGATGATGTTTATAAATGTATGAAGATTCTGGCAAGTTTCCTGAACAAACAACAAATAAATAAATAAATTACTAAACAAAAAAAAGCAAACATACTTGTATGGACATACAAAAAAGCCTATGAGCACTCCATATGTCTCATACAATGTATACTAAGTGCTGGAGAAGAAGTCTTGAGATGTACAGAGAGAGAGTGAGAGACAATAAAAAGGAGTTGAGAGTTGAATCACATGAATAGACAAAGAGGGAGTAGGGCTCGGGTTGCGTCGCTGAGACATGTGAGGCAGAAGCGAGGAAAACAGAATCTGCATGTGGGTGGATAGGAAGATTTTATAAACAACTTTTTCTTTTCATAAGGAGTTAGGGTCTCATATGACCCTCCGTTACTGATGCCAGTGGCGCCTCAACAGATAGGCTTGACACCCTCAATTTCTTGAAATAAGGGTTCATAAATCTCTTGAAATAAGGGTTCATAAAAGTACCCCCGCACTACTTTCTAATAAAACTTCATTTTTATTCTTTCCCGTATTATTTAAGAATATTATTTTTTCTTCTACTAATAGGTAATATTCACCTAATGCACTCGCACACACATAATTCTTATGATGTGTAAAATTCTTACGTATTTAAATATCTAACAGCAAAACTTTCACATTAAAATGCATAGCACTAAAATCTTTAACATATATAAAAATAACACTATTAATTATTTTTTATAACTGGAACACATATTTTCATGCATAGATTTATGAAATCCAATTGTTATAAATTTAAATATGAAAATTTAGATATTAGATATATAAATACAAAAGAATTGTGTCATAATTATAACTTACCCTTATTATTATTATCATAAAAAAGTGTGTGAACTATCTAGTAACTTCTTTTCACTTTTGCATGTCATTTTTTTCCTGCTAGTATGACAACTAAAGAGATAAAGGGCTTTCCCAAGCAATGACATTCCAATGGCATGGAGACTAATTGTTTTGTGATTTAGATTTTTGAATGCTTTGAGCCAAAATCATTTATCAAACTATTTTTGTCTTTATTCTCGTTGTGTTTGACAAACTCGCTTGTGAATTGCATGTATAGGCCAAAAAGCATATATGTATACAACACGATTGAGATTTTTAAGTTGAATATTTAGTTCACATACATTTAATGGCAAATGGATGTTTTTCCAAAGGGTAAAATGTGAATCAAATTTCTCCCACAGAGCATATGCAACATTTTGGAGGCACATCAACATTAACTTTTGATGTTCTCATTAGCATCATCATTGTTAATAAAATGCATGCAGGATTTTACTTCTCAGTGGCCTAGCATGCTTTTCAAAGCACAAATTTAATTTTCAGCTTGGTATAACTTTGAGCAAAATTTGCACATGATTTTTATGCCATTTAATACCATTAGAGTTCAAGTTTTTTGTACTTTGTCCACCACACTTAAAACAATTTTGTCAACCAAAATGTGAAAATTTTAGTGTCTAAAATATTTTGCTAAGATCATAGATCGAATAATACCTTGTTTAAAAAGGATTGAACTTAACCATTGGATTGAGACAAACAAATATAGGTATAAGCCCTTTCTTAGAACAAGTTTTGAAACAGTTAGTGAAACCTACTAGGTTTTAAGCAACAGAAAGGCAAATTAGTTCACATACATTTAATGGCAAATGGATGCTTTTCCAAAGGGTAAAATGTGAATCAAATTTCTCCCACAGAGCATATGCAACATTTTGGAGGCACATCAACATTAACTTTTGATGTTCTCATTAGCATCATCATTGATAATAAAATACATTCAGGATTTTACTTCTCAGTGGCCTAGCATGCTTTTCAAAGCACAAATTTAATTTTCAGCTTGGTATAACTTCGAGCAAAATTTGCACATGATTTTTATGCCATTTAATATCATTAGAGTCCAAGTTTTTGTACTTTGTCCACCACACTTAAAACAATTTTGTCAACCAAAATGTGAAAATTTTAGTGTCTGAAATATTTTGCTAATATCATAGATCGAATAATAGCTTGTTTAAAATGGATTGAACTTAACCAATGGATTGAGACAAACAAATATAGGCTATCTTAGAACAAGTTTTGAAACAGATAGTGAAACCTACTAGGTTTTAAGCAACACAAAGGCAAATTAGCATTCATTAGTTTATTGGATACTAGGAAGTCTAATTATTTAAAAAAAAAAGAGAAGGTACTTTTCTTTATATTATGTGAGAAAACAAGGTATGATAGTTATATGTTTATTTTTGTATTTGAACTCCTTAATATTTTACAAGGGAACCTCCAAGAACGCATGCATCTTTTATATGTTAGTCTTAATATCCATTAAGCGATGATAAATCTGAGAAATTTTATGTAGTTATGCCATAAGCACACTTGGCCAAAGTAAGTCGCATCTGATATCAATGAATGAAGTGAAGGCAAAACCCCAAAATGTGTTCTAATTTGTAAAAACATTTCACTATCATGTCATCAGTAAAACTTTTATGGTGTGTCGGATAAAATAGTTGAATACCTTATTCATTGAGCACTGATATATAACATCGACATTATATAAATTTAAGGGAATGAATTTTATGACCATAAAAACTATAAGGATGTGGCATCTTCATCAAAAGGGTTCAAGCTAATCTAATTGTATCTAAAATAAGCATCCATGATGCTCAAGCATTTGATGCCTTGAGGTGGCATCAACTAACAGATCACTATAAGAAATAGAAGATATTTTCTTCATATAGTCTATTGAGGTTATTATAGTCAACAAACATTCTTCAATATTTTTTACTTATTTGACCATGATAATACAGGCGAGCCTAGAAGGGTGGTGCATCTCACTGATAAATTCAAGCTCCAGAAATATGCCACTCCACATCCACAGGCCATTAGGCAATCAGTAGCAAAATTGAACTTTCTTTTGTATAGTCCAAGTATAAGTGAGGTTCACATTAAGAGTATGATGACCCTGTGATCAATGCCATGCATATCTATTGGACTCCAAATAAAAATATCTTAATTTGAACATAGAAATGGAATATGCTCATGCTAAGATTTGAGTCACAATGAGATCTACCACCAAAGAGGTCCTATATAAAGAGTCTTCACTCTGGAAGATGAAGCTACAATATCTACTTGTAAAGTGTTGTTTCAATATAGTTTGCCCAATTGGATATGATATTTATCATCATTTTGTAGCAATCCTAAATGAGATCATCAAACATTCTCAAATTTATTATGGCAAATCCAACTATCCAAATTTTAATCCAATGATTTTGTTGGATTCGTGGCATTAAGGATTATTATCTCATTTGTTGATTAGTGAATTCTAAGACAGTAGCAACCAACTGACCACCGTCATTGATCCCTAGTTGCCCAGCTATAAATGGAGACGATAAGGCCAGCACAAGGGCAAATTTTTCTAATTGACTTAGAAATCAATGTTATTCATATGAATATGAAAGACACTAGTACAAAGGAGGAGAACACACTCACCCTCATAATATATAAATAGATTATGTTTTAACACATTTGAGGCACATTGGGATAGAGGTGAAGCCTCAAAATCATGGAGAATTCATAAGCTCTGACTATCGCCTGGCAGTCATTTTAAATTTTACAAAATCCATCATATGATATTATCCTAAAGCCCCTTGATGCCCCTTCTTTTAAAAAGAGATCACCTTAACTACCATTAATATATTGTTGACTTTGAATCATCCAGTTCACCCTTCTAAGAGAAGGATTATCTTCGCTACCCTTAATCACTCACCAACCCTAATGTCATTTAGCACCCTCCCCCCCCCCACCTTTTTCAAAGCGCGAAACTATCACAACCACCACATGTCATCCACATCATAATCATTAAGAATGTTATGAAGAATAAAAGACACTTAAAGGCATTGTTTATTCGTAGTAGGCAGATTAAATTCATAGTAGGTTATATGATTAACATGATCAACCCTCGTTTGTAAGAATTCATGGGAGGAATTTCAATTTTTTAGGGGTTCCACTTCAGTAATTTCTATAAAGAATGCATTCTCCAATTATCTTCTTCTTTTTCTCCTCTCTTCATCATCTAAGCATTCTGGAGACTCCTCTCTAGGGACATATGGTATATCATTATGCACGGTATTTTATGCATGCTAATATATACCATAAGGATGGTATTCAATTTGGATTGTTTCTTGTTTATTTACTTTTGTCCTTCTGTGGTCATGTATGATCTTCTAGGAATGTATCTTGGTTTTTACTTTCTATTGTTTGGTGACATTGATCAGATCTCATTGGATTATTTTCTGTTTCTGTGATCATGGGCAATTTTTAATTTTTTTCTTCACATAGCATTGTTGAGATGATTTTTACTTGATGAAATTTTTGATATTTTTAATTCCTTGATATGTAAGTACATCATAGTTGTGAGGTAAGTTCGAAAATTTCATTTTTTTTATGATATATCCAAAAATGTTTGTATCTATGATCATATGATCATATTTTTGTAGCTCATTGATCATGGTATTGATCATGGCTTCTTAATTCTATTGTTGCAGCACTTTACCATCTACATTAGCTTAGTGCTCACACCTCAATGTTGAATCATAAGTATTATTTAGGTATTAGATATGTGAATACATCAAAATTGTGGGGGGAAAGACATTTAGGTTTTAGATATTTAAATACATCAAAATTGTGTGTTATGAGGAAATATTAATTGCGAAGTCGTCAGTATTGTCTTACAATATGCATAAGTTTGTTATTTTGGTGTTAGATATAACAAGACATTATATGTGCATAAGTTTACTATGTAGGGTTGTGGCATTTAGGTGTCAAAAATGTAAATACATCATAATTGTGTAGTATGCTAGATTTTTCTTTTCTTTTTTTTTTTTTTTAAGCTCTCCATTTTTCTTATAGTACCATGCAATATTACGGCATTTAAGTGTTAGATATGTAAATACATTAGAATTGTGTGGTATGACCACGAATTTTTGGTTCAACTTGTAATATCACCTTACATATCATGCATATGTTTGTTATTTAGTTGTTAGATATGTATATGTATTAGTATTGTCTAGTTTGTTCAAAAAAAAAATGTTTAAGCTCTATAAAATTGCTTACATTATCATGCAAAAATATGGCATTTCTGTGTTAGATATGTAAATACATCATATATCTGTGGTATTTGAGATATGTAATGTTTCATGCTTAAGGTCATTAAAAGTTTTGAGAGTTGTTTCATATATATATATATATATATAAATATATATATATAACAAGTAAAAAATAAAAAAAAATTGATCGACAGTCGGAGACCGCCAATCAACGCCTATAGGTTGAACTGACCGAAGGGCGGACCCCACTTCCAGTCTGGTGTGTTATTTAAATCCTCTCGAAAAGGATGGGATTCGAACCCCTGACCCGAGGGACTTACGCCGAGGGCCGCTACCAATGAGTCAGCGCTCACGCGCGCACACACACATACATAGATATAGATATATATACATTCTTTATCGTTAAAGTTTACTTATTTCTTTTTCCAATGAAAGACTTAGCACTTTAACGAGTGTTAGTAGCTTTGATATATCTGTGATACTATAATTGATCTCTTCATATTACAGAATTTCATGATGGGAAAATTTAAATATGTTACACTTGCTACTTTGAGATGTACATTAAATTTATCTTTTGCGATATAAATTTTGAAGAGATTGAGGTGGGCAATTGGCCTATCACACACTTTAATAAAGAGGGTGGCAAAATAATTTATTTCTTATTGAAATATTAACGATGGCTGTGTGATATTTAATGTTTTAGTGTTCCATGAAGATCAAGCTCGCACAAAGTTAATAGAAAAGTAGTAGAAAAAAACTCCAAGATTTGTTACATGGAAAAATCTGAGAAAGGAAAAAAAACTGTGGCACCTAGCCTAGTCAAAATGATCCATTATATGATCGTAAGTATATATGTCCACTCTTCCCCTGAATTAAAGATGATGAAATTACAATACTGATAATTACAGATGTATTATCATCATCTAGCTATAATCATAATTGGACTGCAATAAATGTAGTAATTGGCAATAACAGCGATAATAGGCTGCAAAGGTTGTAGTTAGTGGTAGCAACAATGATAATTGACCATAGAGATCATAGTTGGGGGATGCAATAATAATAGTTGGCAACAAAGACCGTAGCTAGTATTTGCAACAGCGTCAGTTAATCATTGAGGTCATCGTTAACAGTTGCAACAGTAGTTGACCACATATGTCATAGTTGGTGGCTGCAATAACATAAGTTGGTCACTAATGACATAATGGAAAGTTCGACAAGTAATTGTCCAAAGAGGGTAGAGTGGGAAGCTACAACAGTAACTGGCCACATAGGCCTGGTTGGTAGCTACAAGTGTTAGCTAACCATAGAAGTTGTAGTGGGAAGCGTTGACCTCATTCTGGTGAGATCTAGTCTTCTTCTTATGAATTAGGATCTAGCCATATGAATTCCCTTTGACTATCCTAGAATCCAAGATTTCAAACTATTTTTTGGCTCTTTTTTTGAGATTTCACATGGGTGGTTTTAAATCCCTAATGCTTAGTTGAGTTGATTGAGACCAACAGTTTGAAGACTCAAAAAATGAGTTCCTATAGGATTATGAGGCCTTAGGAACACCCATTTTTCACCTTGGGTGGCTTAGGCGCCACTTCACATGCACTTCAATTACACTTCACACCCTCTTCACAAAATTTGCTCCAAACCATCCAAAATTACCCAATTTTCAACCAAAACTCAAATCCCAACTTCAAATACAATTCCCATGCACACCAAATTCAAATTCACATTAATTTACATTAAATCCTACAAAAAAACCAAAATCAAATTCAAACCCACCAAATTTCAAGCCTTATTGTCAAATTTGTCAAATTCACATCAAATACACTTAGAATCCACCCAACATTCAAATTCAAATCCAATTCACATAAAATTCCACACAAATCCAAAATTTCCAAATTAATACTCAAATTTCCCTTATTATCCCCTAAAAATGCACCTAACCATCAATTGTCTTGTGCCATGTGTCTAAGTTAAATTGAAGTGGGAACGAGTTTTAGGTTAGGTTTGGGCTTGAGTTGGGCTAAACCCAAGCCAATAATACCCAATAACACTACCTTATTGTCACAACCATGCCCAAATAACACCACGGCCACAAACTCCCAATAAAACCGCCACGTTCTCGCAAGAACACCAAAATGACTACCAATAACACCGCATTCACGCCTCCCGCAATAACACTGCCAAACCGTGTCGTAATCCAGTAAAAACACCGCCTTGCCACCGAAGTAACACCCGCAATACTATCGCTGTTACACAACCCGAAATAACACCACAGAACTGTGTAAAATCCTATAATAATACAGCAATACCACTAAAATACATCCGTAATAACACCACTGTTGTGCCGCCTGCGATACTACCTTCCCGCCGTGCAATAATTCTCCGTGATTCCACGCGCAATGCTACCCGCGTTTCCAATTAATTGTCAATATTGTTGTGGTACACCCTCAATACCATGAACAATAACACTTGTCGCGGAACCGCGGTAACAATGCAATACAACTAGAATAACACCGCCAATAACACCACTTTTCGCAGAACTACAGTAACCTCGCAGTACTCTTGCAATAACACCTCCAATAACACCATCTGTCGCGGAACCACGATAACCCTGCAATACACCTCAATAGTCGTTCCAATAACACCACCAATAATACCCCTGTCGCGGTTTTCCTCCAATGCTATCATAATACAACCCTGATAATACCCTAAATTTCTCCTCATGAAAATGCCCAAACCGTCTGAACCTTGCACGAGTCAACTATCCCCAAATGGTAAGTAAAGAATGAAATTAAGAAGAATAAAAATGTGAATATTATGGGTGTAGAAACCCTAGAGGAATTTTGGGAATTTTACATCTTACCCCTAACTTAATTAATTTTTAGGATAAACCAAAGGGAGGGACATTAAATCATATTATTAATTCTCTGAAATAATTGAAACCTAAGGGTAATTGGGTAGCAACTCATTCTCAACAATTTCTACAAGAGGGATAAAATTGCAATTATTTGAATTTTCATGAATCGGAGGAAATGAAAGATTACATGATTCAAAAGTGAAGGGTTTGAGTTAGGAGGTTCATAATTCATTAATTTAAACCCTCAGCAGATGGAGATACAAAAATCAATTATTATTCAATCAAGATCAAACAATTTTACAAAACTTTCCAAGATTACAAGTCCACCCCTAGGCCTTAAGAGCTTATAAGTGAATTAGGTTATACTCTAGAAGTAATTAAATCATAACATGAAAATACAAAACAAAGTTATAATGTTGTGCAATATAGGCCCTAACTCTTTTAGGATTCTGATGTTGTCATTTGGTATATCATACATTCTCTTATCTTCTAAGTTATTTGCATAATTTGAATATCATATAAATGTATGCCCTAAATAATAAAAATGGCAGGATTGAAATATCAAATGATATCATCTTCAAAATTGAAGCTAAAAAATATAATAGTTTTAGGAAGTCGCCGAGGCTTGTCTCAGCTCTATGACGTCCCCTACCTTTGACTCCTTTGATTCTGAAAATAAATGTTACTATATGGTCATTTCGCACCTGACTTTTCAACGTCCGACCTTGAAACCCTAAACATTGAATTCTTGAAGACAAGTGCATCTGATGATCATTGAGTATTATCATTGAATATTTTATTAAGTGACTTCGGTCATATAGGATGTAATTAACCATATGGGTTTGCCCTTATAACGAACTTGGAACTCAGGTAAAAAACCATATCTAATCATTATATTAGATATGGGAACTTGTCGGTCATAAATAAAAGATTAACAGACCAAACAGATGTAAATTATGTAGTTTATATGATCGAGTCCACCGTCAAATAGTATGTTTATCTCTGGACGAATAGTATACTTTAGTAGTAGTGCGCTCGATTGTCTAAACTATTAAACATATGGGATTAGTTCGGTCTCGTATTTTTCAAATTTAAAAAACTTTTTTCAAAATAAAAAATTACAAATATATTAAATTAAATATATATTCAAAGCAACCGACAAATTCTGTATTTGGCGACTGACGGAATATTATGAGAGGAGGATATTATGAATTTCTTAAACTATTTTTATTAGAATTAATATTTATTCTGCATAAATGGGTTTCTTAGAGATATATAGAAAGAAGTCAATGATCGAAGATATGCAAATGATTAAGATAGATGTATGGTAATATAAATATAACTAGATTGAGAATGAAACTATTGCAGGAACACAAATGGAAATTTAAGTATTGAAAAAAAATTAGATGAATTGGGCGAAAAAAGTTGATAGAAAATTCATCAACTTGATAAAACAATTTAATTAATATGAAAATATTGTAAAGTAAAAGAGGTAGAAAAAATATAACATATTTAAAAGGTTGTAAATAGATTTGCATAGATAGAGTAACACCTCATCTGAAATGAATGATGAATAAGGATTCACAGACTAAACTTCAATGGTTAGGGAAGGTTTAATGATTATGATAAATGAAGACAGAACATAAAAAAGCTTTATTTTGACTAACAGAGGTATTATCTAGCATACAATCCATTGACTACTCATTTAAAAAATTTTGGGAAATCCATTTAAGTTTGAGTACACAAGTCACCTTGCACTGATACTAAAAAAATCGTAAGTCATTGACTTAATTTTTGGATACTTCATACTTTAGACTACCTATACAAGCAAAATAAATTTTCTTCTTGACTAGTAAACCAAATCGAGTTAAACTCAATTGGAAAGGTTGTTAGATTTTAGAGATTTCAATCTAGGGAATCCACATAGCACGTAGTGGATCCAAACCTCCTATTTGTTTCCTAATATTTATGAAATATACTTGTGTGGCTTACTAGAGTTGAAGCAACAGTTACCCACCTTCAGAAGGTGATTTGGGGCAAAACTGTCTCTATGATTTGTTTGGATTAGCTTGGTTTAGAGAGAAGCCCAAATCTAATTTGGGTTTCGGGGTGGCTTGATCATTCGAACTCACTAGTGGGCTCGGGCTAGTTTTGAATGATATAAGGAGTTCCTTTGAGTTGAGGATATCTAGAAGGAATTGGGAGCTCACATAATGAGCTTAATAATCATCCTCTTACAAACACTTGAACCATGATTTTCACTATTTTTATACACGAAAATAGGCGTGAAGGCAAAGTTGAAGGCAAGGATGATTACATAGAGATTTAGCATAGTCCTAAAAGGCAATTGGTGGAGAGATCCTTACGGTCAAGTGTAGTAATCTAATCCCTTTCTAAGTTTGGTTTTCACTTTAAGCTTACTGTGGGAGCTAGTTTAGGATGCTAGTTAAATTGGACGAATTGATTAATTCAATATGGCCAATAAGAGAGGCTTGGCTCCTGTTAACCCATATTAATCTAAGTAGGCCAAGTAGAAAAGTTTGATTGAATAGGATCAAACCATGGAGTCAAGAGGGTCAACTTTAGATAAAGGAAATCTTAGCATAGCCCTGTGTCTATATGGGTTTTGACCAATTTGAAGGTTGAAACCAATTTGGCTTAATTGAACACATTGAGGTTTAATTGGGTAAACTTTCAACAACAACAACAAAGCCTTAATCCCACTAAGTGGGGTTGGCTACATGAATCCTTTTTCTCCATTGTGTCCTATTTAGTGTCAAATTTTCATTTAATTCTAATAAATTAAGATCATTTTTTATGCAATAAGCCCAAGTTTTTCTAGGTCTACCTCTGCCTATCTTAACATAAGTTGTATTTAAAACATCTACTCTCCTAATCAGATCATCAAGTGGTCGACGTTTAATGTGACTAAACCATCTAAGGCGACTCTCTAATTTTATCCGTCACTTGTGCAACATCAACCCTATTACGGATATATTCATTTCGCATCTTGTCTCTAAGTGTAAAGCCACTCATCCACCTAATCATTCTCATCTCGGCAACACTTAACATTATGCTTCTCTTTTAAAGGCCAATATTCAGCACCATAGAGCATTGAAGGTCTCACCACCATCTTATAAAATTTTCCTTTCAGTCTAAGCGGTACTTTTCTATTACACAATAGGCCGGACGCATTCCTCCACTTCAAACAACCAACCTGAATTCTACTATTAATTGGGTAAACTTTCAACTGGGTTTAATTGATTTAAACAATAAGACAAATGGGCTCTTTTGAATGTGGTTCACTCATGCACATCGTATGAATGCTATAAGATGCATTTGTGTTGTCCAATTTGATGACTAAGAATTTTGGATCAATTGAATCTTTTTAAGTTCAATTAAGTCAAGCTTGGTTTGAATGAACTAATTGACGAACTCATGGGTTCTATTGGGATCTAAAGGATATTGACTAACTTATAAACCCTCTAGAGGATTTCTATGGTCTATTGGCTATGTCAAATGGTGGTCCTAAGCCCCATTGGGCTCACGATGTTCAAATTGGCCAAGTTCGACTTTTCTTGGTTGAAGGGCTGACGAAGTCAAATCTAATGGGTCTTAAGGATCAAATGATGTATTAAACACTTGAGGACATCATAGAAAAGGCTCAATTTGAACCATTATAGCAAAATTGATAAAAATAATTCGATAGGTTCAAATGGATTCAAGAAAAATAAGTAATGAGACTAACATTAGAAACCTAGGGCTTGGGCTATAATTGGGTAACATCAATGGTTATTTACGCTCAAATAGATCCTAATTAGATGATTGGATGAGATTCATCCCATCAATTTGATCAAATAAAGTCAAATTGATCAAAAGGACAAGTGTTCTATTTCATTAATTTGAGGTTCCATCTAGTCAATTTAAAGCATTAGTTACAATCAATATAATCAAGTTAGTCAATCTCGCCTAAGGGATTCATGAGAATCAATTTGGTTCAAATGAACCAATTTACTTAACTGGGCTTGGTCAATGGTCAATTAAGTTCAAGTTAGCTATAATTAATTAATGAAAAATAGAATATGGCAAAGTGGCCTAAGAGGTTCACGATGACTGCACTATTAATGATGATGGCATGAATGAAAAATAATCTTGATAGTTGGCCATCGGAGAATGTACTATACATTTCAACTAACGAGCTCAAGTCAACAAAGTTCTCGCTTGACTTCAACCACTCCAAACATCATTGCTACGAAGCTTCCATCCTAATTCAATCGTGAATAGCAAGAATGGCGCTTCAAATATGGAATGTGCAGACTGAGACATGATCATTTTTAGTCCTCCTGCATCATTGCCTTATTAGTTTATCATCTTGGGCCAAAAAGATTGACTTCTTTAAATACGCCGACGTTCTAGAACCATGGATGATAGTTAGCTGGAAACTATCAAGAATCAACATCAAACAAGTGTGGGATGGATCTAGAAGAGAACATGCAATTAGGTCAATGCAGTGGCAAGTAATACCAATTTTTCATTACTTTGAATCAGGCATTGATATGGATTTCTTTGATCATTTAAAGTGCAAGTATTGTTGCTCACGCAAAATGCAATTGGTATAGAAGTAAATTAGCATAAGTACTGTGAAGCTTATATTTGTGATGACAAACAAACACAAGGTTTCCACAAAAAACAAAGTTCATTAGCAATGGAGTAAAACGTTTTAAATCTAATTAAAATGTTTATAAAAAAATATTATTCCCCTTCAACAAGTAAATTAGCATAACTTTGCATGTTAAATGAATAATTTTTCACCATTTTCAAAACATCCCAATCAAGCTTATATTTCCTAAAGTACATACCATAAAATGCACCGAAGTAACATCTGCAACAAACTATTTCTTCAAATTACCCCGTGCTTCCTCATTTTTGCTTTCATTCTATGACATATGTGCTCTCCACTCTACTATTCAACCATAAGAACTGAAAACAGTAACTGAGAAATATTCGATAGTTTAGAGGGATAAAATAGACCCCCTAAGCCATCACAGTTTTGAGTAAATCAGACCGACATTATATTTCTTTGAGGTTGTCTTCTTGTTAAAACGGTGTATCTGAGGCCTGAATGGAGTTGATTACCCTGAATTACAGAGAAATTATTCAAGTGAGATTTTTCCTCTCATAGAATGCTGAAATAATTTATTCTAGTCTCACAGAACTTAAAATACCTGATATGAATGCTAAAACTGAGATTTTATTTTGCATCATATCTTCCAAAGGGGGTGATGTTTCCATGATTCTGCTTGGCCAATCAGGTCACTATAGAAAACTTGCAAATATGCCATTAGGCATTTGTCCTAACCGAATTTAGCCATATTACCTCTCTCTTGTCTTAATTAGCTATTCTTCTGTTCCCATCATATCACAACATCATCAATGGTAATTCAGAGAAACACACTTAAATAAAATTCTACAGAATCTGACTATCAATGGAGCTTCTCACATTCTACGAGCAAGAGGTACTGACTGCTTATTCAAAATTTCTTCCCATTCAAATAAAATAAAATAAAATAAAAAATCCTATAAAGCTTGCATCTCAATCAGGTGCAGCTCCACCAACCAAATCATCAATCAATTCAATTGCCCTCTTAATTTTCCTCTCTCTACATGCTGACCCAGCAAGTGCCAACCAAGTTCCAATCTCAGGCAAGAACCCCATCTCTGCTAAACCAAACAAAGCAACTGTGGCATCTACCAGCCTTTCAACCTCACAGAGCAACAGCAACAACTTATTTGAAGCCGCATAATGAGGCAGTACCCCTCTTCCAAGCATCAAACCAAGCAACCCAACCGCTCTATCAACATCACCATTTCCAAGTATGCAATTAATTACAATCCTATAGCTCGCAAAATTTAACGTAACACCTTCACGAGGCAATCTCTCAAGCATCGCCATGGCCTCTCCAACCCTCCCTCCCCGGCACAATCCTTCAATCAACACATTGTATGTAACCACATCAGCTTTGCATCCGCTATCTCTCATCTCTGTAACCAATTCAATCCCCTCATCAAATTGCCCAGCTTTACAAAGGCAGTTTATCAATGTTGTGTAGCACACAGCATCAGTCTCTTGCCCAGCACTCTGCATCTCATTAAACAACTGTTTCACCTCCTCCAGCTTCCCTTCCCTGCAGAAGCCATTCATCAGCGTGGAGTAATTGAACTTGTTTGGCTCGCACCCGTTGTTCCTCATGAAAACCAATATCGTCTTGGCCTTCTCCACACTTTCGTGTCGACAAAACCCATCGATCAACAAATTATACGTAAGTGGATCGGGCACGATGCGGTCTTTCTCGATCATTTCCTCGAAGAGTTGGAAGGCGTCCTTGAGACGGCCTTCAGAGCATAACGCACCAATCAGCGTTGAGTATGTTATCAGATTGGGGGTAGAGGACTTTGACTGACGCATTTCGTCGAGTAGATGGAAGGCGGAGGCGAGGTCACTGGACCGGCAGTGTAGCTTGACCAGGATGTTAAGAGTGCAAGTATTGGGTTCTAGGTTTAACTTGGTTTTCGCATCAGAGAGGAGCTTTTGTACGAGATCAATGCGGCCTGCTTCAACCAGGAGGTTGAGGCAGGTGCTGAAAGCTTTACTGGAAGGCTTCGAGCGTGTGATGGGAAGAATGAGGTGGAAGGCTTCAAGGATTTTTTCGTGGAGGAAGGAGCGGGACAACTGGGGCATGAGAGAGATAAGGAGGGATTCGTGAAAGCGGCAGGGTTCGGAGGCTGCGCGACGGAGGATGGCGTCGACGGCAGGGAAGAGGCGAGCGCGAGCGAGACGGTGGAGGAGGGCGGCGTAAGTGGAGTGATTGTGGGAGAAGCCTGGTTGGGTAGTGATGAAATTGAAGAGGTCCAGAGATTGCTGGGGATCGGGTTTCTGGATGATGAGGCGGACAGCGTCGGCATGTGAAATGAAGCGAGAGCGGCCGACTCGGATAGGTGAGTCTGCAGATTTCTCCTGCGGCGGAGGAGTTGGAGGTTGGGATGTGGGCTTAAGATATTGAAGAGGGGAAATCCATGGAAGGGAAGGTGATGAAGAGGACGATGATAATGCAGGGAAGGAGGGTTTACGACGAAGCGACAGAGATGCCATGGGAGCAGGGGCGATTAGAGGTGTAAACGCATTTGGATGCTTAATAAAAAAATGTGCTCGAAAGTTAGGTGTGGTGGCTACAAATGTTTATTTTTTATAAAGTTAGATATCGCTATAAAATTGTCATCGCATTTAATTACATCTGTATACATAAGCTGCCAAATATAGTTTATCTAAATATATCTATTACATTATCTAAATATATCTATTACATTTTTTAAACGTCACCGCTACAAATATACTATCCCAAATGAGCTCTTAATATAAAAAGTTTACAAATATTGTACAAAACTGACAAATTATTTTCTTTCTAGGGATAATAGAAGAGGAATTGATAATATATTATTGGAAAAATATTATGATGAGCAAAAAATTAGATAATTTTTTTCTTTACCTAAAACTCTGCCGTAACATAGAAGTTTTATAAAAAAAGATGAAAGCATTAGTACAATGATGAAAGCATTTAGTAGAATGATGAAATTTCAGTGTACACTATCAAAAGTTTTTGTGCAAAAGTAATCAATACAAATTATTATGTGATTAAGCAGATGAATTTATGATTAATTTTGAAGATGACTCCGTATAAATTATTTAGACGCAATAAATAAAAATTTAGACGATTGCATGCTTTACAATGTTATATTTTGAATAATGAAAATAAACGCTTAAAAGATTTTGAAAAAAATTGGATGAAGGAACTTTGTTTGGATATTTAAATTATAATTTAGCTTATATAGATTTTCAATTTGAGATATATGATTCTAGAAGTGGCTGTATATATAATATTTTATCTCCTGTGTTCGCAATCTTTATCTGGGTCGACTGTTGATATTTTATAACGAGGCTTTAGATGACTCTTTTGGAGTTTTGTTAGCCTAAGTTAATGATGAGGATAAGGAAAACACACTCTACTGCTTAAGTCGGTGTCTAATACCGGTAGATGTAAAGTATCCCCTTGTTGAGATGCATTGTCTAGCTTTGATTTTCGCCGCTCAAAAGCTTAGACATTACATGTTTTCTCATAAGGTCAACATGATTTCAAAGGGTTAACCCGTTCCAATATCTAATAACTCGTCCGACCCTTTCCGGTAGGTTAGCTAGGTGGTCGATAATTTTATTGCAATGTAATATAACATTTGTGCCCCTTCGCGCTATCAAACGGCAGATTTCAGTAAAATTTCTTGTAGTGCACCCACTACCAGCTGGGTCCCCTCTCAACGACAACTTGCCCGATGAACATATATTGCAAGTAGAACATCCAAGTCCGTAACGTTGTGAAATATAGTTTGATGTGGCTTCGTCAACCAGAAAAGACAGAGGACTACAGACAGTTACACCCGACAAAACAGGAATTGACCTGATTTTTGTCACACCGGAGCATGCAATGTTGAGATTCTGGTACCACCCGATAGAACTGTGCACCAACAACAAGGCCGAGTACGATGCTTTGATAACTGGCTTAGAGTTGGATATTAATGAAAATGACGGACATCGCCATCTATGGAAACTCACACTCATCATTCAGCAGATAGCCAGACAATACAAGATCCTGAAACCAAGGCTAGCACAGTATCACCAGTATACGATGAATTATTTGAACAGATTCCCAGTGTGACACTATACATAATTCCTTAATGAGACAATGCTCATGTTGATGCTTTAGCTAAGCTCGCAAAAAATTTGGCATATCCACCAGAACACTCTATCGACATTATAGTACAAGGAAGTTAGGTTCGGTCACAAATCAACATGGATAATTTGCACAAGCTAGGAAAGAAATAAATGACAAAGACAGTAACCAAGGATTGGCGCGAGCCGTTTGTCGAATACTTGCTGAATAAGAAATTGCCAAAAGAAAAGCCAGTGGCGCATCAGATTAAGAAGAGCCTAATGTAGTATGCTTTAATCAATAACGTATTGTACAGAATATCGTTTGATCAGATGTGGTTGAGATTTTCAAGTAGAGCATAAGTGCAGAATATCATCAAAGAGTTGCATGTCGGGTTGTGTGGTGTTCATCAGTCAGGGTTGAAAATGAAGATGAAAATCAAGATACTTGGATATCATTAGCCGACAAGGATGTTTGATTGCATGGAGACAGCTAAGAGGTGTCACAAGCGCCAAGTACATGGGGTGTTCTTGCACCACCCGTTGAATGTATTACATCTAACGATCGTGTCGTGGTCATTCGACTTTTGAGGTATGGATATAGTAGGTCCTATAGACCCTCTATTTCGAAGGGACACAAATTTATTTTGGTAGCTACGACTTGTCGTTACGGGAAGTTACAACACAATACGTCCTTCAGTTCTTTAGAAATCAGATTATCTTCCATTACAATGTTCCACACAGAATCATTTCAGACGACTGGTCAGCCTTCAAAAGCACTAAGAGGAATAACTTCGTTAGAGGACATGGGATAGATTGGAGGTACTATAAGATCTACTACCCCGGAGCGAATGGTCTAGCAGAAGTCTTCAACAAAACAATAGTGCAAATTTTAAGAAAATATTGGACGATAATAAATGAGGATGGCACAAGAAGCTTTGAAAATTTCATGTTATGATAAGTATTTAATTTTTTATGATTTAATTAAGTTTATGATATTTAATTAATTAAGAACAACATATTAAACAAATGTTTTTTTATTTTTGGTTCATTAAATCCTCTATTTGCTCAACACAGGGGTATTTTTATCTAATTTTCTGATTTTTATATGCAAAGATATTTTTTTTTAAGTTATATTTCATTTTCTGTATTTCTTTAAATCAAAATGTCGCTATTTATCTACTTAACAATGTAGCATCCACGTCAACATAGGCAGCTTTTAAAAACCATGCATCGTCCCACAGTTGATTGTGATTTACATCTTAGCCACCACGTGTGCCCGCAGCACTGGGGTCTTGTATCGCTCCACGCCATTGCTCAAAAAAATCTGCGCCGTCCATTTAAATACATGGGAATAGAAGACATCGGTTCATTATCCCCAATTAGTTATAATTCGAGAACTGTCCAAGTTCTAGAGTTAAGATCTCACTCGATACTTAACCAAATTAAGTGTTTTTTTTCTTAAAACTCCATCTAAGTGAGATGAACACATCTATATGGCTACGTGAACATGGATTGCTCATTCTCTTCATAGAAGAACAAAACTAAGAGAGATTTAGGGATTTTTGAGCTATACCTTTGCCCTAAAGGTGAGGCCTCAATTGGGTTGGTTGAGAAGTTTTGTCTAGACACCACGAACCTACTCTAAGTGTTGATTTCCTTTGTGGTTGAGCCTAGGTATGACCTAGACCAAAGGGTGGCTCGGGTGTGGTTTGGGCTATGATAGAGGTTGAGGGAGAAGGAGATTTTGATTGGGGAAGTGATTTTGAGGTGTGGGGAAGCTTTTGGAAGAATAAATTTAGAGTTTTGGTGAAGTTAATTTTGAGGCCGAAAAAGCCCAAGATTTGAGTGGAGAAATTAAGGTTTTGTGGTCCATTTGAGAGCTTAGGAATGATGGGCATGAGCTTCGTGTGAGTGCAAGGAGGGTTTGGGATGATTTTGGCAGAGATTCCCCAATGACTTTACACTTTTTAGTTTTTTTGTCGTGAGGGGGTGCTTTATTTATAATTTGAGCTATGGCGATCCATTAGCCAGGATAAGGGGTCCAAGGTGGCGCTTATGTGGAGGGAGAACAAGGACAATGGTCAATGGGAGTGAGCCACCATGGATGGGTGAAATTTTGGGTATTGGACCTACAGGTGGCCCTAAGATTTGGGTTTTGATATACCTAAATTATAGTGTTTTTAAGCATATTTTTATACCTATTTTTGCTGCTAATGCACTTTAATGGAAGGTATTTTTGTATTTTTCTTGTAAGTATGATTAAAATGAGTGATTATGATGAAAGGAGCAAAAGAGGATCAAATTTTGAGAAAAATTGAAAGATGTACAAAATTAGCATCTGGTGCTTAAGCACCGGATGACTGGCGTATAGGCGTCACAGTTAAAGTGACAAATTTATTTAAATTTGGCGTGAATTTGAAGGGGTTTTTGAAGCATATTTTTGTTTAAACTTCACTAACTTCCCATTAGCACCAAAATTTATTTAAAATTTGAACGGATGGATGCATTCTTGGTAGATACATTGAATCTGAACATATTTTGAAGAGACACCAAGACACCTTTTAGAAAATTTTAAAAAGAAGACTTGAATATCAGAAAAAGGGTTGTTGTTGGAGGGTGTGATTAGTGTTAAGAGTCAAGTTTATGTTAGAGAGAGTACACATTTCCACTTCACCACTTTTATTATCAATTGTATCTAGTTTTTATTAGGAGTAGAATAGAGATTTGGAGTCAACAGAATTGGGCGCCAACCTCTATTAAGTCTTGTAAGGGGAAAGAAAGTTTCAAAGGAACTTCAAGAGTCTTGTGGAGAGGATTTTTAGATAAGTGTTTAACTTTATTTTACAATTGATTTTTAAGTAAAACTTATTGTGTTTTCACTATGATTTCTACTTTCAAATCAAGTTGTGATTGTGTTTTCTCCATGAATTCTAAGTAATTTTCTTTATCTTTTTTCTTTTAAATGATGAAGTAATTAAATTATGGAAGCAAGTTGTGTGAAGTATAGGATTTCAATGTTGGAAGAAGTTGTGATGTTTCACTACCCTGCACTTCATTTACTTCTTGATTTAGCCAATTAAGATGTTAAAATTTGTTGGTAGATTATGTAAGATCCATTGGGGTATTGTCTCAATCAACAATTGGAAAGAATCACATGCAATTATATAGATGAGAATTGTAGTCCATATGATTGGGTGCAAATAAATAGGAAGATATACTTATAATGGGGAGTAAAATTAGAGGGCTTTAGAGTGAGAGGCTAAAGCCCCCTAATTTGGTTTGATGTAAAAAAAAATTTTATGAGATATTAGCCCCCAGGTGGACGGAATCGAGAGAACTCTAGAGTGAGAGCTAGTATCTTTCCTGCCTAACCCATCTACAAGATTTCAAATCATAAAATTAACCAATGTTCTTTATAGAACCAAGTAAGGGTAAAGAATATAATTGCTTCTACTTGGCACAAAACATTTTAGATACTTCCACAATGAAATTCCATAATTATTACTGATTCATTGAAAGAGGAAAAAGATATTTTATTCTCATTTGCTTTCATACTATTTTAAAGTTGTGTTAACTTTAGTTTTTTGCTATTTTTTATTCAGAAAATACCAAAAACAAATTTAAAAAATTTTATATCTTAAAATATACTTTACAAAAATCATTTTAAAAAGTAAAAAGTTATTTTTTCTTATTTCTTTAAATTTTTAGACATTTCTTTGTGGGTTCGATATCTCGGGGCTTAATTAAAAAGTCCTATATTACTTGATAAACGATGTGTATACTTGCGTAGTATCCCATTTTATAAATAATTAAAGTATAATTTCATATCTAAATCATAAGCATAAATATTCAGCGGAGTCAAGCTTTTGGCATCCGTTGTCAGGGAAAGAGATAACATAAATTGAAAAACGTAAGGATAAATATTCGGGGATCAAGTTTTTGGCGCCGTTGTCGGGGAAATTAATTAAAATTTTATTTAAAGAAAATTCAAGAAAATTTAAGTTTTTACTTTTCATTATTTTTGTTAGTGTGTTTTATTTTATTTTGTTAATTTTGTATGCGTAGTTCAGGTTCTGAAGGACTTGTGTCTTACGATTCTGAATTAGAGAGAACTATAAGAAAAATCAAAAAAATTAAAAATTCAGAAGAAGATAAAAATATTAAAGAAATGACAAATCAAGATCATCAAAATGTTGAAATCCATCAAGAATTTAGACCTTTAAGAGATTATGCTAACCCTACGGTGGATGAACTTCATGGTAGTATTCAACACACTGTTGTAGTTGTTAATTCATTTGAACTTAAACCTGCTATTTCCAGATTATATCTAATAATCAGTTTGGGGGAGCACCAACTGAAGATCCTAATTTACATCTTGCCAATTTTCTAGAATTGTGCGCTACTTTTAAATATGATGGTGTTTCGGATGATGCTATTAGACTTAGACTTTTTCCTTTTTCACTGAGTGATAAAGCTAAGATTTAGCTAAATTCATTAGCACATGGATCTATCAGAATTTGGGGTGATTTAGCACAAAAATTCATTGCTAAATATTTTCCACCATCGAAGGCTGCGAAACTTAAACATGATATCACATCTTTTTGTCAGTTTAAAGGTGATTCCATATATGAAGCATAGGAGCATTTCAAAGATCTCTTAAGAAAGTTTTCACATCATTTGATTCCAAATTGGTTAATAATTTAGACCTTTATAATGGATTAACTGGATCTCTTTGATCTATTATCGATGCCGATGCTGGTGGTTCATTGATGTCTAAACAGTTTGTTGATGCTTATGCTTTAATTGAAGAAATGACTACTAATAATTTTCAATGGCCTTCTGAAAGATTAAATCCTAAAAAGGTAGCCAAAATTCATGAAAATGATGCTTTTGCAATGCTAGCAAATCAAGTTGCTGCAATTTCATGGAAGATAGACCAATTTGGGATGAATTTTTCTCAGCCAACTTCCATAATTGAAGACAATTCGTTAGGCCAAATGGTTGATTCTCAAACTTCACCAGAAACTTTGAATGCTATAGCCTAATAACCCATATTCTAATTATTATAACCCAAGTTGGAAAAACCATCCAAACTTTAAATGGAATATCAATAATCAGGGTATTAGTAATCAATAATGGGGGAACAACCAAGTAAACCTATTGGGAAACTTGAACAACTAAGGGAATAGTAAACATAGACTAACCTATCCTCCAGGTTTTAACAATACTTCACAATTTAAGGAGAAGAAGTTGTCTGTAGAAAAAGTGGTGTTACAAATGAGAAATCAATTACAAAGTCAAGGAGCTACAATCAAAAATATTGATAATCAATTGAGACAAATTGACATTCATTAAGTAATAGATCCCAAGGAACACTTCCTAGTAATATAGAAGTAAATCCAATATACAAAACTAAAGAGCAAGTATAAGCTATTCAGTTAAGAAGTGGAAGAGATTTGGAAGGTGGAGTTCAAAAAGAGACTGAAGTAGAGAAAGAAGAAATTGAAAAACTAAAATTGGACGCTCCGAAAGGTTTGGAAAAACCTATTTCTCCACCTAAAGTTGATTTAGAAAAGCCACCACCTCCATTTTCTCAGATACTTCGACAACAAAAATTGGATAAGCAATTTCAAAATTCTTGGAGATATTTAAGAAGCTTACAATCAACATTTCATTTGCTAAAGCCTTAGAACAAATGCCAAGCTATGCGAAATTTATGAAGGATATTGTCAACAAAAAGAGGAAGTTTAAAGATAATGAAATTGTTGCCCTTAGTGAAGAGTGCAGTGCAATAATTCAGAAAAAGCTTAAAGATCCTCAAAGTTTGACAATTCCATGTGCAATCAGGGACAAATTTTTTGGAAAAGCTTTATATTGTTTAGGTGCAAGCATTAACCTTATGCCATTATCAATATTCAAAAGACTGAGATTAGGAAAATTAACTCCTACCACTGTAACTTTGCAATTAGCTGATCATTCGATCACATATCCTAAAGGAGTTATAGAGGATGTTTTGGTAAAAGTGGATCAATTTATTTTTCTTATTGATTTCATTGTGTTGGATATGAAGGAAGATAAAGAGATGCCCATAACTTTAGGGATACCTTTCATCGCCATAGGTAGAGCTATGATAGATGTGTAAAAAGGGGAACTAATGATGTGAGTTAATGATCAAACTATTACATTCAATATTTCAAAGTCAATAAAATATCCTGCAAGAGGTAAAGATGATGAATGTTATAGGATGGATGTTATCAAATATTTGAGTGAATGTCATTTCAAGTCAACTTATGAAGAGAAATATGATAGTAAAGAATTGGAATACAAGCAAGAAGAGGAATTACAAGATTCTGAAGATTTTCATGAGGAAGATTTAAATTATGTTCATGAAAATTTTGAAATTTTAGATGTGACTGAAAGAGATGAATCTTTTGGTCCATCAATTGAAAAACCTCCTTAACTTGATTTAAAGATGCTTCCTAATCATTTGAAGTATGCCTTTTTATGTGATTTCTCAACTTTGTCAGTTATAATTTCCTTTCAACTAACTGAACTGCTTGAAAGTTTAAAGAATGGATGGACAATAGCTAATATTAAAGGAATCAGGCCTTCAATTTGTATGCATTGAATCCTTATAGAGGATAACTGCAAACCTCAGACTGATCCTCAAAGGAGATTAAATCTTATCATGAAAGAAGTTATTAAGAAAGAAATTTTAAAGTGGTTGGATGCTGGAATTATCTACCCTATTTCAGATAGTGAATGGGTTAGTCCTACTCAATGTGTTCCTAAGAAAAGAGGAGTTATTGTGACTGTTAATGAAAAGAATGAAATAATACCAGTAAGATAAGTTACAGGATGGCGAATATGCATTGATTATAGAAAATTAAACATTGCCACCAGGAAAGATCATTTCAACTTCTTTTTCTAGATCTCAGATGTTGGATAGACTAGCTGGGCATAAATACTTTTATTTTCTGGATGGATATACTGGTTACCACCAAATTCAAATTGCTCTTGAGGATCAAGAGAAAACAACATTTACCAGTCGTTATGATACATTTACTTTTAGAGGAATGCCCTTTGGTTTATGTAATGCCCCTGCTACATTTCAGAGTGTATCATGGCAATTTACTGTGATTTAATAGAAGAAGGAATTGAAGTTTTTATGGATGACTTTTCAGTGTTTGGAATTTCATTTGAATCACGTTTAGAACATCTATCTAAAGTTCTAAAACGTTGTGAATAAGCTAATCTGGTTCTTAACTGGGAGAAATGCCAATTTATGATAGCAGGAGGAATTGTTCTCGGACATCGTACATCAGAAAATGGTATGGAAGTAGATCCTGCAAAAATTGAAGTGATCTCTAATTTACCTTGCCTAACTAATGTAAGGAGAATTAGAAGTTTTTTGAGACATGCTAGATTTTACAAGCGTTATATTAAAGACTTTTCAAAAATTTCGAAGCATTTATGTAGTTTACTGGAAAAAGATGTAATTTTTAATTTTGATGATGATTGCCTAAAAGCTTTTGAAACTTTAAAATAAAACTAATCACTCACCTGTTATAGTTTCACCAAACTGGGAAAACCATTTTGAATTAATGTGTGATTCTAGTGATTATGTTATTGGAGTTGTTTTAGGTCAGAAATATGATAAAAATTTTAAAGTGATTTACTATACTAGTAAAACTTTTAAGGAAGCTCAAATTAATTATACCACTACTGAGAAAGAGTTATTAGCTATAGTATTTGTCTTTGATAAATTTAGATCATATTTAATTGAAATTAAATGTGTAGTGCATACTGATCATTCCGCTATTAAGTATTCAATGAAGAAGAAGGATGTAAAACCAAGATTGATTAGATGGATTCTTCTTTTGCAAGAATTTGATTTCGAGATAATAGATAGGAAGGGTGCTGATAATCAAAGTGTTGATCATCTATTCAGGCTTAAAAATGAATAATCTCTCTGTGATGTTGAAGAAATTAATGAAAATTTTCCTGATGAAAAATTGTTCACTATTAATGAGTGGCGTGTTCCGTAGTATGCCGACATTGTAAACTTTATTGTCAATGATATTTTACCCTATGGTTTGACATACTAGGAGAGGAAGAAATTTATATCTGAAGCCAGAACTTATTTTTGGGATGACCCAATTTTATATAAACAAGGAAAGTTTTTGATTATTCGAAGATGTGTGCCTTTAGAAGAAACTTATGAAATTATTCAAAAAAAGACATAATTCTAATTATGGGGGACATTTTGGAGTTAATAAAACTGCATATAAAATCTTACAATCTGGATTTTATTGGCCTACAATTTTTAAGAATGTTAATGTTTATATTAAAAATTGTGATTGATGTCAACGTGTAGGCAATATTTCTAGAAGAAATGAGATGCCCCTCAATTATATGTTGGAAGTTGAAATATTTGACGTTTGGGGATTAGATTTCATGGGATTATTTATACCATCTTTCAAAAATACATACATTTTGATAGTAGTAGACTATGTATCCAAATGGATAGAAGCTGTTGCTTTACCTTGATGTGATGCTCAAAGTGTTGCAAAATTTTTAAATAAGAATATATTTTACAGATTTAGAATACCAAGAGTAATCATAACTGATGGGGGAAGTCATTTTAGAAATGTGATTATGGAAAAGTTAGTAACGAAATATCATATTAACCATCACATTGTTACTGTTTATCATCCGCAGACAAGTGGTTTGGTTAAATTATCCAATCGTGAAGTTAAAAGAATATTGGAAAAGACTATTAATCCAAATAGAAAGGATTGGTCAATGAAATTGGATTATGCTTTGTGGGCCTATAGGACTGCCTACAGAACTCCTATAGAAATGTCCCCATATAGACTAATTTTTGGAAAAACTTATTATTTACCAGTTAAACTTGAGCATAAAGCATATTAGGCTATTAAATAGTTTAATTTTAATTTTAAAGATGCTGGAGAAAAGAGATTGTTGCAATTGAGCTTGAAGAGATAAGGAATGAATCTTATGAAAATGCTAAGATTTATAAAGAAAAGATGAAGTTATGGCATGATCAGAAGATTCTTACTAAAAATCTTGAGCCAGGGCAAAACATTTTGCTCTATAATGCTAGATTGAGAATTTTTGCTGGAAAACTTAAGTCCAGGTGGACAGGCCCATTTATTGTGATGAAATTTTATTCCTATGGAGCTGTGGATAATTAAGATCCTAAGGCTGAAAACATATTTAAAATGAACGGTCGTAGACTTAAAGCTTATTTTTTTGCCGATAAATCTAAACCTGATAAGAATCTGATGTTGGGTAACTCAGAATAAGACCTGGTTATGTCAGACTGATGACGTAAAACCAAGCGCTTTGTGGGAGGCAACCCATATTTATCGGTGTGCTTTGTGTGCTTTTATTTGGTTTGATTTGAAAATTGTGGTAGCATTTTGGAGTTTTTTATGCTATAGTGGTGTTTATTTGAATTTTTTAATTACTTAAAGGAATCATAATGAAGATTTTAACATTTGGCATAACTGTGCAAAAATGTGCACTGGCGGCTATGCGCCGCTGGTTAGCGCATAGGTGCCATAGTTATAAAAAACGTGAAAAATGAGGTTCTAGAAGCCAAAATCGTGGGTGAGTAGTTTTTGGAGTTATTAATGAGTTTTAACACGTCTAGGATCGGTTTTGTACCTTTCAAAGTCTACAAAAAGGCCCTGAATTTATAAAATACTTGCCCCAGTTCTTATTTTCATTCCTGAGTCTTCTAAAAGAGTATTTTGAGAGCAAAAATGTCTTCTTGGGAGAGCGAAGTTAAGAAAAAAGAGGAAACCAAGAAGAAGAAGTTTATTTGTGATAATGCGCATGATTTATATAATGGATTTCTGGCTATGAGTATCCAATGAATAGCAGAAAGGATTACGAAGATCGAGGCCGATGTGGATTCTATCAATGCAAAGTTAAATGAAATTAATGCTCATTTAGCGCACATAGGATGGCAACTCAAAATGCAATTCAGTCATACAATTCATGTGGAAGAAGTGAATAGAGCGATGTATCTGAAGAACAAATGGACAGAAGAAGAAGATGTAAGATCTTTTAATCATCGCCTGTTTTATCAGATTTACATTCTAGATGTTTCAAATGGAACTAATGGTGATTCTGGATATATGCCACCTAATGGAGATTGGAATTAAATTATGTGTGGACTTGTGGTTTGATTATATGTGTTTAGTGTTTTAAGTGTGATTTAATTAATGTTTGTGTTTGTTGCACTTTACATATTTTTTATACATCTCAATGATGTATGTTAGTGTTTAATTACATATGTTTAAACATATGTATTTGGAGAATTTCATCCAAAGTGTTTGGACAGAATTTTGTAGTTTGTATTAAGTGTGTTTTAATGTTTAATGAAATATAAGTTCGTGTTTGTGTGAAATTTGTGTAGAATCATTGGAAATTAATGTGTGCTTTTGGAGTATTAGAAGATTTTATGGGGATAAATAATTATTCAAAGTGATTAAAGGAGATTAACTCAGATTTTTGATGGAATTAACTTAATTGTCAAAATTTGGGCACTGGCGCCTAAGCGCCAAACCGACGGCGCATAAGCGCAAGATTTCGCAGCTAAGTGCCATATGCTTGTGCATAGGCGTTGGTTCGCGAAAATTGAATTCTGGTAGTTAAAAGCCCGAAATTTGTCATTTTTAACATCCACATCACCTTCAACCTCTCAGTTTCGCAAAATAGGAGCTTAAGGCATCAATATTTGGATCATTTTAGAGCCAATTTTGTCAAAATTTGTTGAATTTGAGTTCCTTAAGGTATGATCTCTGCTCCTAAGTAAAAAATTTTGATTTTCACCATGTATTTTGAGTACATTATTGAAAAATCTGAAAATCACTATTCATGGTGAAAATTTAAGTAAAGCATGAGAAATTGCTTGGATTTAGTGGAGTTTGCCTTTAGAAGTTAAGTTAACAAGTTTAGTTTAAATTTAGAATTTATGGTGAGTTTTTTTATGAATTTTTAGAGATGGCTCCAAAGTTAAAGCTTTCGAAAAGAAAAGAAAATTTTGATTCTGACAAATTCATCAGTTCTAAATCGGAGAATCGTTACGTCGATGCACTTGCATCACGAAAATTGATTCCATAGCGATTTTTTTAGTAAGAGGAGGAGAAATTGAGGAGATGATTACAAGAAAGAATTGGGAAAGATACTGTTGCTTCTCCGCTGTTGCAGTTGTTTCTGTGGTGTGAGAGTTCTTTGCTAACTTGCCTGCAACATAAGACAATTTTGTGATGGTTAGGGGGCAACAAGTGGATTTTTCGCATGCGATAATTAATAATTTTTACCGATTACCTCATGAGATGTTTTGTTTTTATGCAAATTATCATCCTTATGAGGGAGAGTTAGATGAGATTATGGCCTTTCTTACTACTAGAAGAGGTTTGTGTGAGATTACAAATGAAAGAAGAGTGAATTTTCAAGCCTCTAAGTTAAATTCCGCTTCAAAGACATGGCATTACTTCATCTCATCTAAGCTTCTACCTTCAAGTCATGTCAGTGATGCTACAAGGGAGAGAGTTGTTTTGAACCATTGTATTTAGCAGGTAAAGCATTTAGATATTGAGGCTATTATTTTTTATTATATTTTGAACTGTGTCAAAGCTGCTACTACTACAGGTATGAGATTTCCATCTCTGATTTATTCACTTTGTGAGCAGTTTGGTGTTAAGTATGAAACATCGGAAGAGGTTCTTCGGCCACTTAGACCTATTACCAGTGTAAATGTGAACAATTACACTGTACATTCAGTATTTGGCTAGAAAGGAGGATCTATTAGAGCTTCCAGTGCTCCTGCTTCTGCTGCTTCTACTTCTCGTGCTTCTGCTGCACATGCATCATCTTCCAGAGATTCACAAACTGGATTATTAAAGAAGATTTTAAAGAAGGCGAGTCTTACCAGAGAGCATGTTAGAGATATGGATGGTAAGATTGAAAATATTGAAAGGTATATTGTAAAACATGATGAATATGAGGAGAATTATCAGTAGTACATGGACAGAGTGATTAGAGGAAATCACAATGTTGAGATGCCCCTCGTCCTTCTTATATACCTTTTGTGTCATCCAGAGATTGGAATGAAGGTGATGATGATGATTAGAATTGTTATGTTAAGTTTGTGATGTTGTTATGTGATTTTTTTATGTGTTGTGTGCTTTTATTTGATATTTTCATATGTGATGTGATGTATTTTGCTATGGACTCTGATGTTGTGTAGATTATAGTTGGACTTTCAGATGTTTATGTGTTGGATTGAGGTTTTATGATGTAATATGTGATGTCTTTGTGGTAGTAAATGTTTTTATGTGTTTTTAGTGTTTACGTTTTTAGTGGTGTCTAATTTAATTTCTATAAATATTATAAAAATTTAGAACACTATTGGAAACCACTATTTATATATCATGTTTAAACTTTTCAAAATTTGCTACAATTTATTTTCTATATGTTGTGATTTGTGGTGTGTATTTGCTTTGAAGACCTCCACTATTGTAGAAGTCCTTTGAAAATTTGAAATTTCTATTTTATGAAAAACTAAAAAACTTAATTTGATTTCTTTTTACTCCTTGTTTTTAAACTATTATACTTGTATATTAAGAATATTAAGATTCCTGCAAGCATGTTATTCTAGTTTTTTAATTCTTACTCATGTATCATTTCTTATGCTTAAATGTTTTATCCTACTAAAAAATTAAAGTTTGGGGGAAATTTAAAAACAAATTTTCAAAAAAACTAAAATTTTATTTGTTCTTAAGAATACTTAAAAAAAATTTGATTTTTGATTAAAAATAATTATGTATATGAAGTTATATTAGGAAATAAAATTTTGAATATAGAAATGAGTAAGAGAATTTGGTTAAAATTTATAGCAATGATGAAAAATTTAAAGTTAAAATTTTCTTAGTAAATAAATGTTAATTATAGTTAAAGTATCTTTAGTAAGAAGTATTGTATTTTTAGATAAATAGAATATTTGACTTTTATTTTTCAAAGCTTAAATTTCTTTTATTGAGAAATAATTTTTAATAATATTATTATGATTTTTAAGTGAAGAATATATATCAGACATTTATTGTAAATGAAAGGGTGTAATTCAAAATCATTAAAGGCCTATCCAGATACACTAATCCTTGCCTTATAAAAAAAGAAAAAAAAAACAAAACAAAAAAAAGAAAAAGAAAAAAAACGAGAAAATAGTATGTAAAAAGGAAGGAGAAGCTTAAGGATTTAAGGGCCTAATAAAAAATTGGTTCAATACCTAAAGTTTAAAATATAAGTTTTAAGAAAATCTAAAGCTTAAGGTTATAATATAGTAAGTAAAATTATTTCTAAATAAAAAATTTTAAGTGAGAAAAATGAAATGTTCGAATCCTATATTTGGAAAAATCTACAAGTATTTCTGAATTAGATAGGAACTAATATTTTTCATTATCCTTTACTTAAGAATCTTCAAACTTTAAGTTGGTCTCATTTACTAAATTTTTTTCTAAATTGGACTATTTTCATTTCTAGAACAAAATTTTGAAACCTTCATAAAAAACTCATTTACATAATTTGCATGTTAAGATTTTCTAAGTGATAAAGTGTCACTTAAGGATAAGTAACATTTTAAGTTTGGGGGATTTTGATATACCTAAAATAAATAGTTTTTTAAGCACATTTTTATACCTATTTTTTATGATATTACACTTTAATGGAAGATATTTTTGTGTTTTTCTTGCAGGTATGATTAAAATGAGTAATTATGATGAAAGGAGCAAAAGAGGATCAAATTTGGAGCAAAAATTGAAAGATGTGCAAAACAGTTAAAGTGACGAATTTATTAAAATTTGGCACGAATTTGAAGGGGTATTTGAAGCATCCTTTGGTTTAAACTTTACTAACTTCCTATCATCGCCAAATGTCATTTTACATTTGAACGGATGGATGCATTCTTGGTGGATACATTGAATCTGAATATATTTTGAAGAGACACCAAGACATCTTTTGGAAAATTTTAAAAAGAAGACCTGAAGATCTGAAGAAGGGTTGTGGTTGGAGGGTGTGATTAATGTTAAGAGCCAAGTTTATGTTAGAGAAAGTACACCTTTCCACTTGACCACTTTTATTATCAATTGTATCTAGCTTTTATTAAGAGTAAAAAAAGATTTGGAGTCAACAGAGTTGGGCGCAAACCTCTATTGAATCTTTTAAGGGGAAAGCAAAGTTTCAAATGAACTTCAAGAGTCTTGTGAAGAGGATTTTTAGATAAGTGTTTAACTTTGTTTTACATTTTGTTTTTAAGTAAAACTTATTGTGTTTTCACTATGATTTCTACTTTCAAATCAAGTTGTGATTTTATTTTCTCCATGGATTTAGAGTAATTTTTTTGATCTTTTTCCTTTTAAATGATGAAGTAATTAAATTATGGAAGGAAGTTGTGAGAGAAGTATAGGATTTCAATGTTGGAGGAAGTTGTGATGATTCACTGTCGCACTTCATTTACTTCTTAATTTGGCCAATTAAGATGTTAAAATTTGTTGGGAAACTATGTAAGATCCATTGTGGTATTGTCTCAATCAACAATTAGAAATAATCACATGCAATTATATGGATGAGAATTGTAGTCCATATGATTGGCTGCAAATAAATAGGAAGATATTCTTATAATGGGGAGTAAAATTAGAAGACTTTAGAGTGACAGGCTGAAGCCCTCTAATTTGGTTTGATGTGAAAAATTTTGTTATGAGATGTTAACCCCTAGGTGGAGGGAATCGAGGGAACTCTAGAGTGAGAGCTAGTATCTTTTCTGCCTAACCCATCTACAAGATTTCAAATCATCAAATTAACCAATGTTCTTTATAGAACCAAGTAAGGTTAAATAATATAATTGCTTCTACTTGGCACAAAACATTTTAGATACTTCCGCAATAAAATTCCATAATTATTACTGATTCATTGAAAGAGGAAAAAGATATTTTATTCTCATTTACTTTCATACTATTTTAAAGCTGTGTTAACTTTAGTTGTTTGCTACTTTTTATTCAGAAAATACTAAAAACAAATTTAAAAAACTTTATATCTTAAAACATACTTTACAAAAATCATTTTAAAAAGTAAAAAGTTATTTTTCTTATTTCTTTAAATTTTTAGACATTTCTCTGTGGGTTCGATATCTCAAAGCTTAGTTAAAAAGTCTTCTATTACTTGATAAACGATGTGTATACTTGCGTAGTATCCCATTTTATAAATAATTAAAGTATAATTTCATATCTAAATCATAAGCATAAATATTTGGCGGAGTTAAGCTTTTGGCATCCGTTACCGGGGAAAGAGATAACATAAATTGAAAAACGTAAGGATAAATATTCAGGGATCAACTTTTTGGCGTCGTTGCCGGGGAAATTAATTAAAATTTTATTTAAAGAAAATTCAAGAAAAACTAAGTTTTTACTTTTCATTATTTTTGTTAGTGTGTTTTATTTTATTTTGTTAATTTTGTATGCGTAGTTCAATTTCTGAAGAACTTGTGCCTTACGATTCTGAATTAGAGAGAACTATAAGAAAAATCAAAAAATTAAAAATTTGGAAAAAGTTAAAAATATTCAAGAAATGACAAATCAAGATCATCAAAATGTTGAAATACATCAAGAATTTAGACCTTTAAGAGATTATGCTAACTCTAAGGTGGATGAACTTCATGGTAGTATTCAACACCCTACTATAGTTGCTAATTCATTTGAACTTAAACTTGCTATTGTCCAGATGGTATCTACTAATCAGTTTGGGGGAGCACCAACTGAAGATTCTAATTTACATCTTGCCAATTTTCTAGAATTGTGCGCTACTTTTAAATACGATGGTATTTCAGATGATACTATTAGACTTAGACTTTTTCCTTTTTCACTGAGGGATAAAGCTAAGATTTGGTTAAATTCGTTAGGACCTGGATCTATCAGAACTTGGGTTGATTTAGCACAAAAATTCCTTGCTAAATATTTTCCACCATCGAAGGCTGCGAAGTTTAGAAATGATATCACATCTTTTTGTCAGTTTGAAAGGGAATCCATATATGAAGCATGGGAACGTTTTGAATATATCTTAAGAAAGTGTCCACGTCATTTGATACCAGATTGGTTAATAATTCAAACCTTTTATAATGGATTAGTTGGATCTCTTTGATCTATTATTGATGCCGCTGGTGGTGGTTCATTGATGTCTAAACAGTTTCCTGATGCTTATGCTTTAATTGAAGAAAGGCTAGTAATAGTTTTCAATGGCGTTCTGAAAGGTTAAATCCTAAAAAGGTAGCCAACATTCATGAAAATAATGCTTTTAAAATGCTAGCAAATCAGGTTGCTACAATTTCAAGGAAGATGGACTAATTTGGGATGAATTTTTCTCAGCCAACTTTCATGATTGAAGAAAATTCATTAGGCCAAATGGTTGATTCTCAAACATCACTAGAAACATTGAATGTTATAAGTAAGCCTAATAACACATATTCCAATTATTATAACTCAGGTTGGAAAAACCATCCAAACTTTAACTGGAATACCAATAATCATGGTGGTAGTAATAAACAATGGGGGAACAACCAAGTAAACCCATTGGGAAACTGGAGCAACTAAGGGAATCGTAATTATAGACCAACCTATCCTTCAGGTTTTAACCATACTTAACAATTTAAGGAGAATAAGTTGTCTATAGAAGAAGTGGTGTTAAAAATGAGAAATCAATTACAAAATCAAGTAGTTACAATCAGAAATATTGAGAATCAATTGGGACAGATTGCCAACTCATTAAGTAATAGATCCTAAGGAACACTTCCTAGTAATACAGAGTAAATCCATAAGACGAAACTAAAGAGCAAGTACAAGCTATTCAGTTGAGAAGTGGAAGAGAGTTGGAAGGTAGAGTTCAAAAAGAGACTGAAGTAAAGAAAGAAGAAATTGAAAAACTAAAAGAAGATGCTCCGAAAGATTTGGAAAATCCTATTTCTCTACCTAAAGTTGATTTAGAAAAGCCACCACCTCCATTTCCTCAGAGACTTTGACAACAAGAATTGGATAAGCAATTTTCAATATTCTGTTGGATATTTAAGAAGCTTACAATCAACATTTCATTTTTGATGCCTGAGAACAAATGCCAAGCAATGTGAAATTTATGAAAGAATTCTCAACTAAAAGAGGAAGTTTGAAGATAATGAGACTGTTGCCCTTAGTGAAGAGTGCAGTGCAATAATTTAGAAAAAACTTCTTGAAAAGCTTCAAGATCCTGGAAGTTTCACAATTTCATGTGCAATCAGGGACAAACTTTTTGGAAAAGCTTTATGTGATTTGTGTGCAAGCATTAACCTTAAGTCATTATCAATATTCAAAAGACTGGGATTAGGAGAAATAACCCCTACCACTGTAACTTTGCAATTAGTTGATCATTCGATCACATATCTTAAAGGAGTTATAGAGGATGTTTTGGTAAAAGTGGATCAATTTATTTTTCTTATTGATTTCATTGTGTTGGATATAAAGGAAGATAAAGAGATGCCCATAATTTTAGGGAGACCTTTTCTAGCCACAGGCAGAGCTATGATAGATGTGCAAAAAAAAGGAATTAACGATGTGAGTTAATGATCAAACTGTTACATTCAATATTTTAAAGTCAATGAAATATCCTACAAGAGGTAAAGATGATGAATGTTATAGGAATGTTATCAAATATTTGAGTGAATGTCATTTCAAGTCAACATATGAAGAGAAATTTGAAAGTAAAGAATTGGAACACAAGCAATAAGAAGAATTACAAAACTCTGAAGATTTTCATAAGGAAGATTTAAATTATGTTCATAAATATTTTTAAATTTTGGACATGATTGAAAAAGATGAATCTTTTGGTTAATCAATTGAAAAACCTCCTGAATTTGATTTAAAATTGTTTCCTAATCATTTGAAGTATGCCTTTTTAGGTGATTCCTCAACTTTGCCAGTTATAATTTTCTCTAAATTAACTGAAAGAGAAGAAGAGAGTTTTCTTGAAATTTAAAAGAAATATAAAAAAACCTTTGGATTGACAATAGCTGATATTAAAGGAATCAGTCCTTCAATTTGTATGCATAGAAACCTTATGGAGGATAACTGTAAACATTGGGCTGATCCTCAAAGGAGATTAAATCTTATCATGAAAGAAGTTGTTCAGAAAGAAATTTTAAAGTGTTTGGATGCTTAAATTATCTACCCTATTTTAGATAGTGCATGGGTTAGTCCTATTCACTGTGTTCCTAAGAAAGGAGGAGTTACTGTGATTGTTAATGAAAAGAATGAAATAATACCTGTAAGACAAGTTACAAGGTGGTGAATATACATTGATTATAGAAAATTAAACCTTGCCACCAGGAATGATCATTTTTCACTTCCTTTTATAGATTTGTTAGTTAGACTAACTGGGCTTAAATAGTTTTATTTTCTGTATGGATATACTGGTTACCACTAAATTCAAATTGCTCCTGAGGATCAAGATAAAACAACGTTTACCAGTCCTTATGATACATTTGGTTTTAGAAGAGTGCCCTTTGGTTTATGTAATGCCCTTGCTACATTTCAGAGATGTATGATGGCAATTTTATGTGATTTAATAGAAAAAGAAATTGAAGTTTTTATGGACGACTTTTCAGTGTTTGGAATTTCATTTGAATCATGTTTAGAACATAATCTAAAGTTCTAAAATGCTGTGAAGAAATTAATTTGGTTCTTAACTGGGAGAAATGCCAATTTATGGTAGCAGAAGGAATTATTTTGAGATATCGTACATTAGAAAATGGTATGGAAGTAGATCCTACAAAAATTGAAGTGATCTCTAATTTACCTTGCCTAACTAATGTAAGGGGAATTAGAAGTTTTCTGTAACATGCTAGATTTTACAGGCGCTATATTAAAGACTTTTTAAAAATTTCGAAGCTTTTATGTCCTTTATTGGAAAAAGATGTAATTTTTAATTTTGATGATGATTGCCTAAAAGCTTTTGAAATTTTAAAATAAAAATTTATCACCGCACCTATTATAGTTTCACCAAACTCGAAAAACCTTTCGAGTTAATGTGTGATACAATTGATTATGCTATTGGAGCTATTTTAGGTCATAAATATGATAAAATTTTCAAAGTGATTTACTATGCTAGTAAAACTCTTAATGAAGCTCAAATTAATTATACCACTACTAAGAAAGAGTTATTAGCTATAGTATTTGCTTTGATAACTTCAGATGATATTTAATTGGACCTAAATGTGTGGTGCATATTGATCATTCTGCTATAAAGTTATTACTGAAGAAGAATAATGCAAAACCAAGATTGATTTGATGGATTTTTCTTTTGTAAGAATTTAATTTCGAGATAGTATATAGGAAGGGTGCTGATAATCAAATTACTGATCTTCTTTTCATGCTTGAAACTGAAAAATCTCTCTGTGATGATGAATAAATTAATGAATTTTTTTCCCAATGAAAAATTATTCGTTGTTAATGAGTGGTGTGTTCTGGGATATGCCGACATTATAAACTTTTTTGTCAGTAATATTTTATCTTATGATTTGACATACCAGGAGAAGAAGAAATTTCTATCTGAAGCTAAGACTTATTTTTTGGATGACCCATTTTTATATAAATAAGGAAATTATTTGATTATTCGAAGTTGTGTGCTTTCAAAAGAAACTTATGAAATTATTCAAAAATGTCATAATTCTGATTATGGGGGACATTTCAGAGTTGATAAAGCTACATATAAAATTTTACAATGTGGATTTTATTGGCCTACAATTTTTAAGGATGTTAATGTTTATATTAAAAATTGTGATCGATGACAACATGTAGGCAATATTTTTATAAGAAATGAGATGCCCGTCAAATATATGTTGGAAGTTGAAATATTTGACGTTTGGAGATTAGATTTCATGGGACCATTTATACCATCTTTCAGAAATACATACATTTTGATAGCAGTAGACTATGTATCTAAATGGATAGAAGTTGTTACTTTACCTCGATGTGATGCTCAAAGTGTTATAAAGTTTTTAAATAAGAATATATTTTGCAGATTTGGAACACCAAGAGTAATCATAATTGATGGGGGAAGTCATTTAGAAATTTGATTATGGAGAAGTTAGTAAAAAAATATCATATTAACCATCACATTGTTACTGCTTATTATCCGCAGACAAGTGGTTTGGTTGAATTATCCAATCGTGAAATTAAAAGAATATTGGAAA
This sequence comes from Papilionanthe hookeriana x Papilionanthe teres, assembly GCA_022702705.1. Lineage (NCBI taxonomy): Eukaryota > Viridiplantae > Streptophyta > Magnoliopsida > Asparagales > Orchidaceae > Papilionanthe > Papilionanthe hookeriana x Papilionanthe teres. The sequence continues at coordinate 32,585,122 of CM040436.1, read as the reverse complement.
AGATTGTTAATACAAATGGAAAGGATTGGTCAATCAAATTGGATTATGCTTTGTGGGTATATAGGACTGCCTACAGAACTCCTATAGGAATGTCCCCATATAGGCTAATTTTCGGAAAAGCTTGTCATTTATCAGTTGAACTTGAGCATAAAGCATATTGGGCTATTAAAGAGTTCAATTTTAATTTGAAAGATGCTGGAGAAAAAATATTGTTGCATTTAAAAGAGCTTGAAGATATAAGGAATGAATCTTATGAAAATGTTAAGATTTATAAAGAAAAGATGAAGTTGTGGCATGATCGGAAGATTCTTGCTAAAAATCTTAAGCTAGGGCAAAAATTTTTACTATATAATGCTACATTAAGAATTTTTGCTAGAAAACTTAAGTCTAGGTGGATGGACCCATTTATTGTGATGAAAGTTTACTCATATGGAGCTGTGGAAATTAAAGATCCTATGACTGGAAAAAAATTTAAAGTGAACGTTCATAGACTTAAACCTTACTTTTCAGTCGATCAATCTAAACCTGATGAGAATCTAATGTTGGGTCACTTAGAATAAGCTCTTGGTATGTCAGGCTGATGCCGTTAAACCAAACGCTTTGTGGGAGGCAACTCATATTTATCAGTGTGTTTTTCTTTATGTTTTCTTTGTGTGCTTTTATTTGGTTTGATTTGAGAAATGTGGTAGCATTTTGGAGTTTTTATGTTTTAGTAGTGTTTATTTAATCTTATTTGATTACTTTGAGGAGTAAGAATGAAGATTTTGACTTTGGCAGAACTGTGCAAAAATGTGCACTGGCTACTATGCGCCGCTGGTTGGCGCCAAGGCGCCACAGTTATAAAAATGTGAAAAATGATATTCTAGAAGCCTAAATCGTGGGCGAGTAGTTTTTGGAGTTATTAAGGAATTTTAAAATGTTTAGGGTTGGTTTTAAGGCTTCCTAAGTCTATAAAAAGGCCCTGAATTTATGAGATACTTGCCCCAGTTCTTATTTTCATTCCTGAGTCTTAAAAAGAGTATTTTGAGTGCAAAAATGTCTTCTTGGGAGAGCAAAGTTAAGAAGAAAGAGGATGCCAACAAGAAGAAGTTTATTTGTGATAGTGCGCAAGAGTTATATAATGGATTTCTAGCTGACGAATAGCAGAAATGATTACAAAGATCAAGGTCGACGTGGAGTCTATTGATGCAAAGGTAAATGAAATTAATGCACATTTAATGCACATTGGATGACAACTCAAAATGCAATTCAGTCATACAAGTCACGTGGAAGAAGTAGATAAAGCGTTGTTTCTGAAGAAGAAATGGATAGAAGAAGAAGATGTTAGAGTTTTTAATCATCGCCCGTTTTATCAGATTTACATTACAGATGGTTCAAATGGAACTAATGGTGGTTCTGGATATAATCCACCTAATGGAGATTGGAATTAAATTATGTGTGGTCTTGTGGTTTAATTATGTTTGTTTAGTGTTTTAAGTGTGTGGTTTTTTTATGCTTGTGTTTGTTGCACTTTACATGTGTTTGCTACATCTCAATGATGCAAATTTGTGTTTAATTACATGTGTTTGAACTTATGTATTGGGGAATTTCATACAAAGTGTTTGGATAGAAATTTGTAGTTTGTATTATATGTGTTTTAATATTTAAGTAATATAAGTTTTTTTTTGTGTGAGATTTGTGTGGAATCATTGGAGATTAAAGTGTACTTTTGGAGTATTAGAAGCGTTTATGGAGAGAAATAATTGTTTGAAGTGATTAAAGGTGATTAACTCGGATTTGTGATGGAATTAACTTAATTGGCAAAATCTGGGCACTGACAGCTAAGCACCAAACCGACGCCGCATAAGCGCCAGATTTGGGCTGAGCGCCACATGCTTCACGCATAGGCGCTAGTTTGTAAAAATCAATTTTCTGCAGTTTAAAACCCGAAATTTGCCATTTTTAACACCCCTATCACCTTCAACCTATCAATTTCACGAAATAGGAGCTAGGGCATCACTAAATTGGATAATTTTAAAGCCGATCTCGACGAAATTTGTTGGATTTAATTTCCTTAAGGTATCATCACTGCTCCTAAGTACAAATTTTTTATTTTCACAATGTATTTTGAGTACATTATTGAAAAATCTAAAAATCACTATTCATGGTTAAAATTTAAGGAAAAGCATAAGAAATTGCTTGGATTTAGTTGAGTTTGCCTTTGGAAGTTGAGTTAACAAGTTTAGTTTAAATTTGGAATTTATGGTGAATTGTTTGTGAATTTTTAGAGATGGCTCCAAAGTCAAAATGCTTGAAAGAGAAAGCAAGATTTGATTCCAACAAATTTGTTAATTCTCGAGCAGAGAATAGTTACGTCAATGCACTTGCATCGGGGAAATTGATTCTAGAACGAGTTTTTAGCAAGCTAGGAGGAGATATTGAGGAGATGATTACTAGAAGAATTGGGAAATATTCTTTTGCTTCTCCACTATTGCAGTTGTTTCTGTGGCGAGAGAGTTTTATGCTAACTTGCCAGCAACTGAGAAAAATTTGGTGATGGTTAGGGGACAACAAGTGGAATTTTCACCTACAGTAATTTATGCTTTTTACTGATTACTTCGTAAGATGTTTTGTTTTTTTTGCGAATTATCATCATTCTGAGGGAGAGTTAGATGAGACTATGACCTTTCTTCCAGATGGAAGAGGTTTGTGGGAGATAATAAATGAAAGAAGAGTGAATTTTCAAGCCTCTAAGTTAAATGCCACTTCAAAGGCATGACATTACTTCATCCCATCAAAGCTTCTGCCTTCAAGTCATGTTCGTGATGTTACAAGGGAGAGAGTTCTTCTGAACTATTGTATTCAGCAGGGAAAGCCTTTAGACATTGGGGCTATTATTTATAAACTGTGTTAGAGCTGCCACTACAGCAGCTATGGGATTTCCTTCACTGATTCACTCGATTTATGAGCAGTTTGGTGTTAAGTCTGAAACATGGGAAGAGGTTCTTCAACGACTTAGACATATTACCAGTGTAAATGTGAATACTTACACTGTACATTCAGTATTTGGCTGGAAAGGAGGATCTTTTAGAGCTTTAAGTGCTTCTGCTTCTGCTGCTTCTACTTCTCATGCTTCTACTACACATGCATCATCCTCCAGAGATTCACAAACTAGATTATTACAGAAGATTTTGAAAAAGGTGAGTCTTACCAGAGAGCATGTTAGAGATATGGATGGAAATGTAGAGAATATTGAGGAGTATATACAGAAACATGATGATTATGAGGAGAACTATCATCAGTACATGGATAGACTAATTAGAGGAGATCATAGTGCTGAGATGCCTCCTCATTCTTATTTTATACCTTACGTGTCATCCAGAGATTGGAATGAGAGAGATGATGATGATGAGGATGATGAGTAGGATTTGATTTTTTTTATGTGTTGATTGAGTTTGTTATGTTTGTATTTGTGTTGGATGATGCATGAATTTTTATTTGTTGTTGTGTTTTGATATGAACTCTGATGTTGTGTAGATTATAGTTGGACTATTTCTATTATGGACATTCAGATGTTTGTGTGTTGGATAGATTTTTAATGATGTAATATGTGATGTGTTTGTGGTAGTAGATGTTTTTATGTGTTTTTATGTGTTTGAGTTTCGAGTAGTGTCTATTTAATTTCTATAAATACTAGAAAAATTTAGAACATTACTAGAAACCACTTATTATATAGCATGTTTAAACTTTTCAAAATTTGCTACCATTTATTTTCTAGTATGTTGTGATTTGTGTTATGTTAAGTTGGTGTGTATTTGCTTTAAAAACCTCCACTATTGTAGAAGTCCTTTGAAATTTTGAAATTTTTATTTTATGAAAAACTGAAAAATTGAATTTGATATATTGTTTACTTTCATTTTCAAACTTTTATACTTGCTTATTTAGAATATTAAGATTCCTGCAAGCATGTTATTCTAGTTTTTTTTTTTAATTCTTACCCTTGTATCATTTTTATGCTTAAATGTTTTATCCTAATTAAAAATTAAAGTTTGGGTGGAATTAAAAACAAATTTTCAAATAAACTAAAATTTTATTTGTTCTTAAGAATACTTAAATAAAATTTAATTTTTAATTGAAAATAATTATGTATATGAAGTTATATTAGGGAAGAAAAATTTTGTATATAGAAATGAGTAAGAGAATTTAGTTAAAATTTATAGTAATGATGAAAAATTTAAATTTAAAATTTTCTTAGTAAAGAAATGTTAAATATAGTTAAACTATCTTTAGTAAAAAGTGTTGTATTTTTGGATAAATAGAATATTTGAATTTTATTTTTCAAAGCTTAAATTTCTTTTATTGAGAAATAATTTTCAACACTATTATTATGATTTTTAAGTGAAGGATATATATCAGACCTTTGTTGTAAATGAAAGGGTGGGATTCAAAATCATTAAAAGCCTATCCAGATATAGTAATCATTACCTTATAAAATAAGAAAAGAAAAACAAAAGAAAAAGAAAAAGAAAAAGGAAAAGAGAGAAAAATAGTATGTAAAAAGGAAGGAGAATCTTGAGGATTTAAGGGCCTAATCAAAAATTGGTTCCATACCTAAAGTTTAAAATATAAGTTTTGAGAAAATCTAAAGCATAAGGTTATAATATAGTAAGTAAAATTATTTCCAAATGAAAATTTTTAAGTGACGAAGATGAAATGTTTGAATCCTATATTTTGAAAAATTACAAGTATTTTTGAATTAGATAGGAACTAATATTTTTCATTATCTTTTACTTAAGAACCTTCTAAACTTTAAGTTGGTCTCATTTATTAAATTTTTTTCTAAATTGGACTATTTCAATTCTAGAACAAAATTTTGAAACATTCCTAAAGAAACTCCTTTACATAATTTGCATGTTAAGATTTTATATGTGATTAAGTGTCACTTGATGACAAGTAACATTTCAAGTTTAGGAGATTTTGATACATCTAAAATATATAGTGTTTTTAAATACATTTTTATACCTATTTTTGATGATATTACACTTTAATGGAAGGTATATTTGTGTTTTTCTTGTAGGTATGATTAAAATGACTAACCATGATGAAAGGAGTAAAAGAGAGTCAAATTTGGAGCAAAATTTGAAGAATGAAAAATTTGACCTGTGGCGGCTAAGCGCAGGACCCTTGGCGCATAGGTGCGACAGTTAAAAAATACAAAATAAGTTAAATTTGGTGTCATTTTCAAGGGGTGTTTGAAGCAAATTTTGATGGTAACTTCCTTAACTTCTTTTCGGCGGCAAATTTGAATGAAGAGAAACATTCTTTGGTGGATACATTAAATTTGGGCATGATTTGAAGAGACACCAAGGCAACTTTTGGAAAATTTTAAAATAAGACTTGAAGATCAGAAAAATGGTTGTTGTTAGAAGGTGTGATTAGTGTTAAATGTAAAGTTTATGTTAGAGAGTTATTGAGAGCACATCTTTCCAATTCACCACTTTTATTATCAATTGTATCTTGTTTTTATTAAGAGTAGAATAGAGATTCAGAGTCAATGGAGTTGGGGACCAACCTCTATTGTATCTTGTAAAGGGAAAGTAAAATTTTAAAGGAACTTCAAGACTCTTGTAGAGAGGATTTTCACATAAGTGTTTATCTTGTTTTACATTTGGTTTTAAAGTAGGACTTGTTGTGTTTTAACTATGATTTCTACTTTCAAATTAAGTTGTGATTGTGTTTTCTCCATGAATTCTGAGTAGTTTTCTTTATCTTTTTCTTTTTAAAAGATGAAGTAATTAAATTATGGAAGGAAGTTGTGTGATGTATAGGATTTCAATGATGGAAGAAGTTGTGATGATTCACTACCTTGCACTTCATTTACCTCTTGATTTGGCCAATTAAGATGTTAAAATTTGTTGTAAAAACATGTAAGAACCAATGCGGTATTGTCTTAATCAACAATTGGAAAGAATCACATGCAATTGTATGGGTGAGAATTGTAGTCCATATGGTTGGGAGCAAATAAATAGGAAAATATGTTTTTAATGGGGAGTAAAATTATAGGACTTTAGAGTGACAGGCTAAAGCTCCCTAATTTGGTTTGATGTGAAAAATTTTGTTATGTGATGTTAGCCTCAAGTTGTGATTGTGCTTTCCATGCCTAACCCATCTACATGATTTCAAAACTTTAATTTAACTAATGTTATTTTTTGCAAAACACAATTAGATACTTCCACAATGAAATTCCATAATTATTACTAATTCATTGAAAGAGGAAAAAGATATTTTATTCTCATTTGCTTTCATACTACTTTATAGTTGTGTTAACTTTAGTTGTTTGCTTTACTTTTTATTTAAAAAATATCAAAAACAAAGTTGAAAATTTTATATCTTAAAACATACTTTACAAAATCATTTTGAAGAGTAAAAAATTATTTTTCTTATTTCTTTAAAATTTTAGACATTTCCCTGTGGATTCGATATCTCGGGGCTTAATTAAAAAGTTTTATATTACTTGATAAACGATATGTATACTTGCGTAGTATCCCATTTTATAAATAATTAAAGTATATTTTCATATCTAAATCATAAGCATAAATATTCGGGGATCAGAACGCAACACAGCTGAAACGGGGTGAAACAGAACAAAATAGTGGAGCTGTGCAGAATGGGCGTCGACGGTGCCAGAAACCCAAGAGGGACAAAAATAGGGCCCCGACGACGCCCAAAACGGCTCCAGGAACGGTTATTGTCCATATACATCGAACCTGGAAGCTTTTTGGAAGGTTCCTTGAAGCACCTCTTAAGAAATTCATCCATACACTATTTTAAAGTGAATTTGAAGGCAAAAAATGGGGTAGAAGTTAGGAAAAACTTGATGAATGTTTAGAGGTCTTAGAATAGGAGTCGAAATGTAGATTGCTACCTTTTTGGAGATATTGGTGAGAGAATTTTGAGAGAATTTGTAAGGGTTTCTACTAGCATTGCATGGATCAGTGGCTTACTTTATGGGAGAGATTTTTATTTGTCTTTTAAGGGGAAAAACTAAGTATCGTGTTCTTCATTATCTTATGATTTTGTAAACACTTATGTAGTGGATTTGCTTTGGTGAAATGAAGTTTTCTGTTGTGTTTTCTTCGTGCTTTGTGATATCCTTCTCTTACTCTTTCTTCTTATTTGGAAATAGTGGCATGAGAAGATTATGTCGTTATTTTCCTTTTACTTTTCTTTTGTACTGAGTAGGATTCATGTTTAGGATATTGGGATGCATGCTAGAAGAAGTTTTAATTATAAATATGATGGTTTTTACTTGCACTTCATTTACATTTCAAAAAGAGCTCGTTGTAGTATTAAAATTCATTGTAATTGCATTAAGATCCGAGAGGGTGGTGTAATTCTCGAAAAAGTAGAATCACATTCAAATTCCATGGATGGTGAAGTTCATGGGGGTGGAGTGCAAATAAATAGGGAAATATACTTTGATGGGCGTAAAATTAGAGATTTTAGGGTGACAGACTAAAATCCCCAATTCGGTCCCAGTGTTTGGAACTAAAGAGAGAGTTAGCCTTCAGACAAAGGGAAGTGGGAGCTCTGGAGTGAGAGCCAGTATCCTCCTAGCCTAACCACATATTTAGGGACTAAACCTTGGATTAGCCAATATTCTTTATGCACTCAGAAGAGGGTAAATAATAGGATTGCTTCTTTTTGGCACATACAATATTTAATGCATCTCATTCCTTTACATTATCCAATTCACCACATAAGAATAGTAGATTTTATTATCTCAAAATTCACCATACCAATCCATCCAGAAAGGGTTATCTTTTTAATTAATATTTTCCTTTAGGAGTAGTTATTAGTTATTTTAAACATAAGAGTTACCTTTACGAGTATTTATTAGAAAAAACACTTAAATCGACCTTCCAAACTAAAGTCTGATAATAGTATACTAGAATTTGACTAAGGACCTCTTACCTCACTTTCCTGTGGGATCAATAAACGGGACTCCACTAGAGCCTTGTATTACTTGAACGATACATATACTTGCGTAGAACCTCTAGTGTGTGCACAAACATACAAACATTAAAACATGCAGAAAAATAATACACGCCTGGGGTGCATCAAGTTTTAGGCGCCGTTGCTGGTGAAGCTTTGATAAGAATTTTAGGAGAATTTTAGTTGAATTAATTAGGATCAAAATTAGAAAACTTTAGTGATGTAAAATTTTTTTTGTGTGAAAAGTATTTTTTGTATGAAAAAGTGTTGTGAAAAAACTGTTTATATGAAAAATAAGGTGTTTATGAAAATATTTTATTGTGTTGAATATATTTTTTAATTTATTTTTTTATTATAAATATATTATTTGTTGTGTTACATATGTAAAATAAAGGATCTGTAGGACTTGTGCCTTATGGTTTCGAGTTAGAAAAATAGAAAAATATCAATAAACAGAAAGGACTTGAAAAACTAGAAATGGAAATGGAAAACATTCAAAACATAACTTGGAAAATCATCATAAATCATTGAGGGATTATGTAAATCCTGTGACAGAAGAAATTCACTTAAGTATACAATACCCTGTCGTAGAAGCTGACTCGTTTGAACTAAATCCACGATAATCCAACTGGTGTAGAACAACCAGTTTGGAGGAACTCTTTCGGAGGATCCCTATTTACACTTATCTAGTTTTCTAGAACTTTATGCTACATTTCATTATAATGGCATGTCAGACGATGTTGTTAGGCTAAGGCTTTTTTCTTTCTCACTAAGAGATAAGGCTAAAATGTGGTTATACTCATTAGCACCTGGCTCTATTAAAAATTGGGAATTGTTAACTAAAAAATTCCTAGCTAAGTATTTTCCACCTTCAAGGACTACTAAACTTAGAAATTATATTATCTCATTTTTTCAGTATGAAAGGGAATCAATATACGAAGTCTGGGAAAGACTTAAGGAACTCCTAAGAAAGTTTCCACATCATGCTCTGCCAGATTGGTTAATTATTCAAACTTTTTATAATGGGTTAGTAGGATCCCTTAGGTCCATTATTGATGCTGCTGCCGGTGGTTCATGATGAAGTGTATGCATTAATTGAAGAAATGGCTACAAATGAATTTCAATGGTCTTACGTAAGGGTAAATCCTAAAAAGGTAGCTAGTGTTCATGATACAGATGCGATTACAATTCTTGCATCTCAGGTTGTTACAATATCAAGGAAGTTTGACCAATTTGGAATGAAATAGCCTCAATTTACTCCTGTAAGTGAGGAAAGTTCATTAGGGCATATGATTGATTCCAACTTATTATATGAGACTTTAAATACCATAAAAAACCCATATTCTAACTTTTATAACCTAAGTTGGAAGAATCATCCTAATTTTAACTGAAATCATACTACTGGGGGTGGAAATCAACAATGGGAAAATAATCATGCAAATCCTAATGGAAGTTGAAATAATCAGGGCAACACAAGCTATAAACCTTCATATCCACTGGACTCTAACAATGATCAACAATTTGAGGATAAGAATATATCTATAGAATAAGTAATATTGCAAATGTGAAACCAGTTGCAAAGTCAAATGCTGCGAATAAAAATATAGAGAATCGACTACGACAAATTGATAATTCACTTAGCAATAGACACCATAAAACACTTTCTAGCAACTCTGAGATCAGACCTAAAGAGAACAGCAATGAACAAATAGAAGTTGTCCAATTAATAAGTGGAAGAGAGATAGAGGATGTGGTTAGAAAAGAGAAAGAAGTTGTGAGAAAAATAAAGGAAACAAAAAGGCCTGAACAACATGTTTCTAAGGATCTAGAAAAACTGATATCTCCAACTAAAATCAATTTGGAAAGACCACCACCTCCATTTCCTCAAAGACTTAGACAACATGAGTTGAAATGTTATCTAAAGAAGACTGTATGTATCTTCAGGAGAGGTGTAAAATGATGGACGCTACAAAAAATAGTGAATTGTTAATTTCATCTATTGAAAAATCTCATAAACTTAAGATGGATGTACCCCATACAATTTTAAAGCCTACCTATTTATGGAATTTATCTACACAACTAATCTTTATATCTTCAGATTTGACTCAATCACAAGAAAAACCTAAGTTAAATGATGAACAAGATAAAGTTATTGAACTAAGGCTTGGAAGAGAATTTGAGGATATATTTCAATAGAAATTTGAGCTAAGAGATAAAGAGATTGAAAGAGCATTGGAAGAAATTCTTATGGAATTATAAAAACCTATTTCCTCAACAAAGATAGATATATAATGACCTCCTCTATCATTTACTCAGTACTAAGGGGAAGAATTGGAAGATAACTTGAAACAGAAGAGTAACATAGAAGATTTTGATTGAGAATTTGAATTATGTAGAGAGAATCCAATCCAAAAAGTGGGAGATCTTGAAGTATCTTATAAAGATCAATTTCTTATAAATTTTAAGGATGATATTAATATAAAAATTCAGAAAATTAATAGAAGAATATTGGATCTAGAAAGAAATATGAAGAACAATGATATGAATCAATTTGAAAAGGAAAATCTAAATAAAAAAAATTAAAATTTGAGGATTTTCTAGAAATCCCTAGATCTGAAAAAGATTGGATGATTGATCAAGGATTATTTAAACACCATTTTGATCCAAAAGGAATCATTTGTTGGGATGGCAACATTAAACCAAGCACTTTATGGGAGGCAACCCATAGTTATAAATGTGGTTTGATTTAGTATGTCTGAGAGTCATGATTGTTAGTGTTGTATTATGTTTATTTTAGTGTGAACTAATCATCTTGATAAATGATCAGTGAATGTTTAGATTATTAGTAGATTGACTTGATCTTTATGTGTCATTATGGATTGATCAGTTTGATTATTGATTGGTAATATTTGGATTGTTAGTGGTTTGATTGGATCTTTTTCTGTATCATGAGAGAGGTGATTCCTTAACTTCTAAATATGGTTGGACTTGTATTTTCTCTTGTAGTAGTTGGATTGAAGAGTCCACTATGACTCGGGTCTCACCAGGACTTGACTTTTACAAGAGATATCATGAATTTGAATAGTGAAAGATCCATCTCAATTTTGTTACTTCTTTTCTCTGACTTTGTTTTCATTTAATAGGAGTCATGAACCTATTTGATGAATAACTTGTGGATGATCTTACACTATCTTTATAACTATTAGAGGTGTTTTATTAAAGGGATTAGATGATGCATGAGGTTGGTGTTCGTGACCCAACTTATCAGGGATAATCTTATCTTTGGGATTATACTCTATAAAATTATTCTAAAGTACCTAATTTATTAGTGTAGTGATTCTGTTAGAAATTAGAGGTAAGTTAGTGAGATGCGATTATCATATGTGTTTGTTTGTGTGTTGTGACTGCGCTTTACTACTTTCTGTAAGCGAGAGTTTATGAACTTATATTAAAATATTTATAATAATTTCATAAAGTCACAATTTCAAATGCAAGTATATGTATCGTTCAAGTAATATATGGCTCTATTGGAGTCCTGGTTATCGATCACACAGGAAGGTTAAGGGAAAATTGATTGAAGAAATTAATAAATAGATTTTCAAATTAAAAGTAATTATAATTTTTATTTCTTTTCTAAATTCAAATTTTACGTTTTATGAAATTTCTACTAAATGTAAGTAAAGCGACAATAAAGTTAATGCAAGTATAAATAAAACAACTTTCTCTTTTTCAACTAATCTAAGATTTTTCAAAATAATTATCATTCGTGGAGAACTTCAGATTATGGTATTGTGCCAAATAGAAGCATTCATATTCTTTACCTTCGCTCGATAGTATAAAGAACATTGGCTAATCTATAGATTAGTTTAGGATGTATTATTAATAGAATGGGTTAATCTAGGCTCACACTTCTAGATATCCAAGGGTGGCTATGGTCGGCCATACTAGTGACCTGTTCCCTTTCTATAAACCAAATTATTAGAATTTAGTATGTCACTCTAAAAACTAATCAATTCTACGCCCAATAAACAATATCTCCCTATTTATTTGCACTTCACCTTGAATAACCCGCTCAAGGCCTTCAATTACCCAAGGATTCATGTGATATCTACTAGTTAAGAACTCATCTCCGAATAGGTCTAAATTCTTCAACAGGTTTTAACAATTCAAATGGCCAGTTTAAAAAGTAAATTAAGATCAGGTATGAATATCATCACAATAATTTTAAAATTAAGTTCTCTATTGAAATCAAATTATCTTATTATCTTTTCATAGTTGAAAGGAAAAAAGAAAAGTAACTACTCAGAACGCATTGAATTCACACAACAAAACATATTTATAAAACTTTGAACCAAGTTACAAATACTTATCTGGAATGTTCCTTCAAGTGATCATTTGACTCATACTGACTCCAATCCAAGCTATAAGACTTCAACAACAAAAATACTTACAAACTCTCACTTACTACTCAAGGAATTGAGTAGTACACTCAAAATAACTAAAATAAACTCACTAAATACTTAAGAAGAAAATATAGTGACTCTCTAAAACTATCTCCGGATGTTGAAGATCGAAGGGGGCACTGTTCTCTGTAGAAATGTCTCTTATTTATAGAGCTTCAAAAATGACCAGGGGTTGCTTAAGGTACCTCTTCAAAATTTATCTAAATTCAATGAATCTTCTAGAAAGTAACTGTGGCGCCCAGGTGTCGGGATCTGAAGCCTAGGCGCCGGAGTCCGTGACCAAGTCTTCGCACCTCTTCACTTTGGATCGCACCTCTTCAAGATTAAAACTATTTTCCTGTGTCCAGATGCATTGTATCACATGTCCTATGTATTAGGAATAACTTTCAGTCTTCTAGAAGGTCTGATAATCGCTTAACACCGTCAAAATAACTGCGCAAAATTGTCAAAAATCTTATCTGCTTTAGTATCGAACTGGCGCTTAGGCGCCGGATTCTGGTGCCTAGGTGCTCGACCTATAATTTTGGCAACTTCGCTTTTAAGCTCTATTTTTCCTCATTTTTCCTTCTTGAACTTTTTTTTCATCACCTATATCCAAAAAAATAAAATTACCTTTCATTAAAGCATAATATCCTTAAAAATTGAATCATAAATAAGACATAAAAATAAGTACTTTTTAAGGGGATCATGTTACAACTTTATATAAGACTTGAAGAACATTTTCATATTCCGAAGTCGATATCCGCTATGCTAGTTAAACTTTTATTTAGTGAATTTTACTTTCTACTGCATATTGTTCTGTCCTGATGAATACTTGTAGATATTTTTGATAAATATTTGTGGTAGATAGAATTTATGAACTATTTTTTGTCATGCTTATATTCTCTGTACTAAATGTTATATATGTTAAAAACTAAGTTTGGGGGTAGGAAGAAACATAAAATTTTAAATTGATTATACGTCATTTTAGTTTATATTATTGCAAGTATGATTTAGGCTAGCTTCACTTTCTCCTGCAGTCATTCTATCCTGATTATGCATGTATATGAATTTGATAGGATGTTGTGGTAGTAAGTATATTCAACTTTTAACGTTTCTTCCTGCGACATTTTATGGAATTAATTACAAAATATTTAAAAATTCAACTTTAGGGGAAGTATTTTTTTTTAAAATGTAACTTTATTTGTCCTCAGTAGTCTGTATTTAATTTAATATCACTTCTAAAATGACTTGTGGCATTGTTGACCTCATTTTTGATGAGGTCTTCCTTTCTTCTTTTTAGTGCTTAGGATCTAGCCTTAGGCTTTTCCTTTGACTATCTTAGAGGACTAGAATTGGGACCCGCCTTTTAGAAATTTAAACCACTTCTAAACTCCCCGCAAACTCCACAAACTCGACTATAGACCCCTAATCACCTAGAGGGTTGAAATCGAATATGGAAGTTTAAAGGATGAGTTCCTATAGGACTCTTTGGCCTTAGGAGCGCCTACGGGTGGCTCGGTCCAGTGAAGGGGCTGACATACACTACACTTACACACTACATTTCCACACACTTCCTAAAACCACACCCATACCCAACTTGACCTCCCGACTCATGTAGGTGATTCACATGGATGGTCCTTAACCCCTAAGCCCTTGGCTAAGAGGGTTAGGAACAACATAGTGAATGCCTCAAATGAGTCCTTTCATGGCTCATATGGGCTTGAAATGGCTTCATGGCTCAACCAAAATGATTTCACCCCACTCAAATTCACCCAATCTTAAATTTCCCAAATTTTCAATTTTTGACCCCGGGACCCTACACCTACTAAACCTACCCAAAACCCTCGAAATTACCCAAATTTTTGCAAAATTTCCAAATTACCTAAAATTTTCCAAAATCAATCCCAAACACCTCCACATCACTCAAATTGATTATCCATACCCAAAAATACCAAAAATTCCAAGAAAACCTCCCAATACCCTCCAAATAACCCAAAATACCCTTCTTGGCCTAAAAAATCCAAAAATTCAAAAAATTCCCAGAAAATTCCAGAAAATCCCAAATATTCCCAATTTCATTTTGTCCAACTACTCCATGGGCCAATTTTGTCAATTTACCCTACTTTTGTCAAAACCCCCAATTTGACCCATTTTAATCCAAAGTGAACCCAATGTCAAACCAAACCTATCCAATTGACCCCAATTTTGGTCCAATTCAATTCTAAACTTCAATTCAACATTCCTAATACTAATTTAGACTAAATCCAAGTCCAATTTGATTGACATTTAGATCCAATTCCACTTTTGACCTTAAGGCCCATTTTTTGACCTAAGCCCAAACCTAACCCAAATGAACCCAAACCCCAAAAATCAAAGTCCAACCAAAGTCAAAACCTCTTTGAAACACTCCCATAAACACTTCTCAACAATAATTCTACATAAATTTCAACCCTAGCCCAACATTGGCCCAACTTGGCCCATTTGGACCTATATTGACCCATTCACCAAAAGAATCCAAATCCAACCCAATTCAAGCCCAAACTACCCCAAATTTGCTTCAAGTTACTCATGACACATCCATGAGCTAAACCAACAACTATTTGGCCCAACCTTTTACAAAAATTTTCATCCATGAACACATTCATAAACTTAAAAGCCCACTTCCCTTAAACCTTTCTAAAAGCCCATTTCCTTCAAAATTCAAAAGCCCAAATCTACCCTAAAGCCCACATGACATCTCCATTTGTCATCCATTTAATTAAATCCATTACCTAAGTCCTAAAATCACCATCAAATTATTCCAAATCAAGTTTCATACAAATTTCCATCAAAACACCCAAAATTCTTAAAACCCATTTTCATGAAATTGACCCAAGCTTTTCCCAAGCCAAATGGAGCCAAGGATGAGCCATTCACAAGCCATATGAAGCCATGAAAGTTTGGCATGTGACCATGCCATTAATGGCAAAAGGAGGAGGTCCTTTAACCATCTCCTAAAAGTCATTAACCTTAAGCATGTCTCCCCTTAACCAAGATTTAATCCAAATATTCTTGGATAAGGACATCACCACCTCTTGACCAGCTAGCCTAGCTGATCTTCTCAGCCCAAGACCAGCCATGGGGAGGTGAACCCAACCCAAACCAATGGGTTGACCAATTTCAAGCCAAAATGACTCCCTCCCCATTCCATTTTAATTCAAACACTTTACACATGTCCAAACCCAATTGACTTCACCATTGCCAAGCCCTGACCTCCCCGGTCAAGATGGTGACCCATGCTCGCCGGCCAGCCGCTCGGATCGCCGGAAAACACCACACCCGAGAGCTCACATGTGAGCCAACTTTGGAATTCCACCTTGCTCGAGCCGCCCCATGCCCAATGGCCACCATGGTCGTTCTTCTCCTCACCGGAGCAAGCTCGATCCCAAGCCCTAACTCCCCCAGAGGCCTCCCGACCAGCTCTATTTAAACTCCACCCCTCTCGGCCATAAGAAGAGCTAAGCACAAACCTTGCCAAAACTCGCCAAAATTGTTCCGGACCCTTCTCCACTCTTAGAGCACTTGATCCCCGAGTGAGATCCCCCGCCATTTCTCCTCCGTAAGCTCGATTTCGAGTTGAAATTCCACCCAAAACCAGGACACTTCTCCATAGTGAGCCAATTCCCAAATTGATTGGCTCTACACCTTCACTGGACCGAGGGAAGGTGTCCACCATCAAAAGCCCCATCTCCGAGGCCACCCGGTTGCTCCGACCTCCAAGCTTTGTGATCGGGCTTGGTCGAAATCATATCCGGACAATTCACCGGACCAGGAGACTTCATCCGGAGCTTCGCAGGACCCGATCGAAGGTGCAACAACTCTCGGATCGAAGCCACACTTCTCCGAGCCAAGGTATGAGCTAACTCTTCATCCCGAGCTTCGAAGATTCTCTATTTCAAATGCCTTAGTTCCAATGCATGTTAACCGTATAGATGTGTTCGTCTCTTCGAGACGAATCCATAGAGTATAAGAACGTAAAAATCCATTGAGAATCGAGTGAGATCTTAGGGATTTAGTGTGGACGGCTCTCGGGTGAGAACACTTGGGGACGATGAACGGATGCCGTCCATTCGATACACGCGCGCACGGACGGCCAGGATTGCGGCGGACCAGGAGACGGTACGAGAACCGCGGGGCCCGGGCTGCTGACTCAGGTGGCGGCGTCGAATGGGAGCGCGACGCGTGTGCGTTCGGAGCTGCCGAGGTTGACGCGGCGCCGCGTGGATAAATAGATAAATAGGGTATTTTCTTATTTATTTAATTCCCTAAACTTCAAAAATCCATATCTTTGTGTAGAAAAATCACAAAAATAAAATAAAAATACCCTCTTGCTCAGTGAACAGAGGAGAATAATGTGAAAAAGAAACCACTTAATTTCATCAAATATTTTATTTTTTATGATTTATTTACTCTCTGCATTGTTTTAATTCTCCATGCATGCATACAATTCACCATGGCATGAGACCATAGGGCTTTTGAAGCCTCTGAATTTGGGAACATTCCCTGAATTTTCCAAAGTCGAGGCCATCCCTATGAGGAGTTCTTGATTTTTCAAGTTCAGGTCACTGTTTTGAGTATTTTAATTCCAAGTAAATAGCATGTTGTGAAATAAATTCTAGGAAAATTTGGTGATGTTCCTTATGACTCGAGAGAACCCTAGGAAAAATAGGTTTTGACTTAGTTCATTTAAAACAGCCCTAATTGGCTTAAACACCCAAAATAGGTCTTTAATTAATTAGAGTTAACCAGGTATCAAATTGACTTGAAATCAATTCTCCACTGACCTTTAGGATCAGAGGAATCTACCATAAAAATTTGAAATCAATTGGACTTGGTTAGCCCTACTAATTGGGTTGATTAAGTCACTTAGCCATTTTAAACTTTAAAAATTCATAACTTTTAAAATACTTTTCAAAAATTCACCAAATTGGTTTTGGAGCCTCTCTGATATCAGGGGAACCTAAGAAAATTAAAATTTCAATTTTCTAAAAAAGTTAATTTTTAATAATTAAAAAATAATAAAAATCACAAAAATAATAAAATTCACCAAAATGTCACATTTTGAATTTTAATCACTTAGGAACAAATCCCACATTTTTCCTAGGTCTATTTAGTGAGATATTGAATTTTAAAGCCCTAGGGTAATTTTAAAATTAAAAAAAAAATGTATTTTCTAGCATTTTCACTAAAATAATTATTATAAATCATAGAAAAATCGGAAAATTGCAAAATTTGATTCTCTGGTTTCCTTGATATCGGAGAGATTTTTGAAAAATATAAAATTCATTTTTCAACATTTATTTTATTTTTAAATTAATTAACACTCCAAAACTCAAAATAATTATAATAAAAATAATATAATTCAAAAAATCACCAAAATTGGTCCAAGTGCTTCTCTGGTCATTAGGAATGTCCCCTAATTTTCTTAAGGACAGAAACTTTCTTTTGGTCATGTTATCAAATTTTCCTTGAAAATCTCTATTTTCCACCAAAAATAATTATATAAATAAATTAAATACAGAAAAAAAATCACATTTTCTCCTCTCATGTCTTTATTGACATATGAGTGAAGTTACATAAAAATTTCAAATTCATTTAAGTTTAATTTAGTGAGTTATGAAATTATTAAGCTTAAAGGGTAAAATAAGTAATTAAAATCTTTAATCCTTAATTAAAACTTTAGGTTTAATAAAAATTAACAAGTAAAATATTTGATCCTAATCTGATTTGGATGATTGAAATTTAAATAATTAAAGGGTAGAAACCCATTAAACAATTTCAAAATGATTAAACTTTAATTAAATAATGGATTAAATTTGGAAGAATAATAAAATCGGAATCATTAAAATAAGGGATATTTATTAGGAAGAGATTTATTCTTTAATTTAAAAATCCCTAAATTAATCATCTCATTAATATTCAACTCTTAATTAAAATGATAATTCAAATTCAAAATATTAAAAGACTTAATCATTAAACTAAAGTCAAATTATTAAACTCTTTCAAAAATTTCAATTAAAATTAAAAATAAAGTAAATTAAAGATAAATTAAATTAAAATTAAATTAAATTTAATAATTAAATTAAATTAAGACAAATTAAATTAAATTAAATTAAATTAAAATTAAATTAAATTAAATTAAACAATTAAATTAAATTAAATTAAATTAAATTAAAATTAAATTAAATTAAATTAAACAATTAAATTAAATTAAATTAAATAATTAAAATTAAATTAAATTAAATTAAACAATTAAATTAAATTAAATTAAATAATTAAATTAAATTAAATCAAATCAAATTAATTAAATACCAAATCAAATTAAATTGAACTATGTTAAACTAAATTAAAACTCAATTAAATTAAATTGAATTAAATATAACATCACCTAAAACAGAAAGAAAATAAATTTAAAAAAAAAAAAAAAAAACAACTTGAACACTATTCCAAATTTAAACTCTTTAACTTAAACCAAATCATTTGAATACTAACTTACCCTTGAAAGCTTTAGTTATTATAGCTCCTAAATAAAACATTAAATGAAGTGTCACTTCACTCATAGGATATTCAAATGTCCTAATTCACTAAGCAGAAATAACTCTGGATGAGTGATTCATCACCACAATGAAACTAACCGAACTCAAAATGATCCTCGAAGTATTTAGGAAGATGTTCGAATTCGCTTCGAACACTTCTCTAACTTGATGGGATGTTTTAAAAGAACAGTGAGACTTCATTGTTCTTTCGTGAAGAAAATCATCCTTAATAAAATAGAGGAACCTAGACGTCATAGGAATTGACTAGTGATAGGATTAGGATTTTGGTAGATAACCAAAACTATCCCTTAGTTTTACCTGGTATTTGCTCGACGTGTGTTTCAAGTGCAGGTTAAAATGAAAGGAATGCTCACTAGGTACGCTTTTAAGTTTGTTGCAATTTACATTTAGCAATTTATTAAATGTCTTACTTTCCTATACTTGTAAATGCATGAAAATGATCGAACCCAGCATGTTTAAACAACTCAAAATTTAATCACCAACAAAACGAACTACAACTACAACTAAATTAAAACGTCTCTTTGAATGATCGAGAATACCTCGGATGATGTAACCCACGTGTTGCTAACGGGATTTCCCACGGCCTAAATGAAAGTGTGGAACTCATTCAGTTGAGTTTAGCAAATTCATCTGAACTAAGTGAATTCAATGAAAATAATGGTGCTTTGGGATGACGGGTCGGTTCGTTTAAACAACTTTAAGATTTGTTTTAATTAAAATATTAAAAACACTTGGATTTTAAGATTTTCTCTAAACCAAAACACTTCTCTCATCCTTTGATTTATGACTTCTAAAACTAAACCTCTGCAACAATAAGGAGCTCGGAGCATGGTGGGCGAGCACGACCATCGTCATCAAGAAAACTCGCATCTACTTCAAGCAAAACTTTCCTAGAATTAAATAACCAAGCCATAGGACTTCGAGGTAGTTTGCCTAGTGCAACATAAATCCTCAACCTTTTCGTTAGGCATTTGCATTGCAAATTAAGCCCTAACCGGTCTTAGGATTCCAAGGTAGTCGTCCGATACGACATAAACCCTCACATTTTCTAGGCTATTTGTTTGATTTTATCATACAAATATAAGCCCTAATTAATTAAAATTGGCAAGATCAAAACATTTAAATAAGTATTAGGACTTTCCTAAACTCGAAGCCAAACGATAGGATAGTCGGGAAATTACCGAAGTTCACTTCGAATCGGTGATTTCTCCTACCTTTCTTCCTTTGGATTCACAAAACAAAATGTTCCAAAATTTGATCCATTCCCTATTGAAATTCCAAAATTCAATCTTTGAAAACCTTAAACTTTGAAATTCTTGAAAGCGGAATTATTGATTATTATCGAGAGTTTTCTTAGGTGATTCCCGTCACTTAAGATGTAATTAACTATAGGGGCTTGCCCTTATAGGGAATTTTAAAGAACCTGAGTAATATAAACCCTGTTTGATACTTTCATATTAAGCGGGGAATTTGTCGGCTTATAAAATTGGTTCGCGAACCAAACGGATGTCACAAAACTTCTAGTTTATTTGATCGAGCCCCACCATCGAGCGATGTGTCTATCCTTAGGGATAGATACACGGTTTAGTGGTGCGGTGCTCGTTTATATAAACTATTTGGGATGTGAGATCGGTTTAATCTCATATCTTAAAACTTTCAAATTTAAAAATTATTTTCAAAATCAAATACTACTTTCTAAATTATATATATTTAAATTAAATTTAAAATAAAAATTCGCCGCACAACTTCGTTAGGCGACCACTTTTCAAAATAAAACACACAACCTAAAAATATTGCCGACAATTTACGGCGACTCACGTGAGGAATATTCCTCTCTCCATTATAATCGAATAATTCGCTTTCAAAAATCGGTAGTGTATCCATGTCCCTAATGGATCAAACTACCCTTCTTTCCGTTGGAATACTATGTTCATTTCTATCTTGAACAAGTATAGCCAACATTCTCTCGGATTTAGGAGCCACTGTTTAGACACCCCTAAACGGAGAGGTTCCGAGATCCTTTTACCTCATTTCGAGGTGGGGTGGACCCCCAATAGGTGTTAGTTTAGGAGTGATCCTTCGAGTCGGGAAGTCTTGCTTAAGACTTTCTTTTCCTTTCGAATCGGATTCCTTACCTTCTCTACACCTTTGAACATTCCGTTCTAAATAAACAAACCCTCTAATAAGTGATTCTTTTAACAAATGATTCTTTTTTATAAATACATGAACAAAGAATGAGTTCGGACTCTTTTCAATTCCTTTTCGTCCTAAAGAAAAGAAGCATAACTCGGGACCGACAACCGGAATCTACCTTGCGGAAATGGAAGCCCCGAAACCGATTTTCTCCTTCACCAACGGACTCGGACTTCGCTGTCTATAAGGATGAACTGCCCGACAATGGGGTCATCCGATTTGGACGAGGATTTGAAAACACGAACGTCAAAGTCACCGACGTCTCCCTCTTCTGCACCGACGAACAAGGTATCCGAAGCTAAGGAATCACCGCTCGAGTTCAACCTTAGGTCGACCCAAGAGTTTCCTCCTCCGCAAAGGGTCCCGACTAGGAGGAGTACTGCCGTCCGCAGGAGGACCGTTCTCACTACCCCCACTCGGTCTAGTTGTTTCGCACCTACCCCGACTTCGCCAAATCAAAGGGGAAAGGAATCCGGAACTATGATAAACTCGTTACCGTGGAGGGTACGGATCTTCCCGTAAGACCTTCGTCTTCGAAATCGGGTCCGATTCGAAGATTCCTTTGTCGACAAAGACCCAAAGAAGAAATAGAAATAGAAGGATCGCCGGGGAAGCCGGAGCTGCCGAGATTGCCTTCTGGAGGAAATTCCGGAGTTGCCGGAATATACACCGTTACCGAATATACACCACCGCTCGACTACATACCACTTTTGGGAGGAAGCGGGTTCCATCCCCTCTCCGCCAGCGGAGGATGAGGAGAATGTTCGCAAGATTGTCGCCACATTACCTCGGCCCGCATACTACAACGATAGCCGCAAGAAAAGAACTAGAACTACGCCGTTTGCTCGACTGCAAACTTTGGTAGAAAAGCTAGCAAAGAAGGAAAAGCGTCCCGTGTCGGAAATTCTACGAAGGATAGGGCGGGTGCCGGTCAAATCCCGTCTTGGGCCCCGAGTAGAACCCGCCGTCATGATAGAAAAGCCTAGCAAGAGAATGAAGGCTAGCCCGCCCGTCGTAGTATCGGGGTTACGGATTAGGGAGGATACCACCTTCCAGCATTTGGCCGATAGACCATCTGGTCATAGACCTTCTGCTGCTAGAAGGATGGTGTGGCGTCCCACTACGGGGCAGTTGAGACTGAAACAGCAGCCCAAGAAAGAAAGTCTCGCCAGGAGGCTGGAATCTGAAGAAAGTGCTACTGCGATGAAGGGGACTCATGAAAAAAGGACCCGGCAACCATCGCATGACAACCACAAAGATACACAGAAAGCTCCGCTAGAAGATGCCATGGAAAAGTTGAGAACCGACATCCGACGGTTGGCAAAAGAAAGAGAAGAAAAGTTCGGAGATGAGATCGACTCATCGGAATTCATGGACAACGAATATGCGAGAAATCAACATGGTTGAGACACGAGCTTCATCGGCTTCTCGAGGTGCTCCTGCAGCCGCAGAAAGAGAGGAGCCGGAACTGATGAAGAGACAGCTTCAGGAAAAGGACGACACGATCGCTCAAATGGCGAAGAGGATGGAAGAGATGGCCATAGCTCTAGCCACTCTCCAAAGTCAAGTACAACCACATAGAGAGACACCCCCAGAAGTCATTCACCTCGTAGACGGAGGGAAGGAAATTACATCCGTCAATGGGGATGACCAGTGAAAAAGGATACAACACAAAGTATGATCCCCGAAAAGGATATCAAGAACTTGGTAGAACGAGCAGGTGCGAGAAGCCCTAGCACAATCGAAGAACGGGACATCTATTCGGACGGGTAGACCTTACCGGAAGAATTCGACGCCGTCCGATACCCGAAGGGCTTCGTACCACCTCTCGTTTAAGACCTTCGACGGAGCCAGGAACCCCCGACAAGCATGTTGCACACTTTCGTGCCGCTTGTTGCAATGCCGGCGGGAGCGATGCGCTACTCTTCCGACGAGTTCGTTAGCGATCCGTCGAGAATCGCCTTCGGCCGGTATGCGAGTTACCCGACGGATGCAGTAAAGACATTCTCGGAGCTAGAGAGCCTCTTCATTAAGCGATTTGCCGGAGCTCGGCACCACATCACTATAGGTGATTTAGTGGTAGAGAAACAAAGGCCGAATGAAACTCTAGTGGATTACATACTTCGATGGAGAAATTTAAGTATGAAGTGTGAACCACAATCGCAAGAACAACATGCGATCGGCATCTTGCTTAAAAGCATTCACGGCCCGATAGCACTTCTCCTCAAGGGATTCACTATTAAGACTTTTGAGAAGTTGTTAAGCAAGGCCGGAAGCTTGCAAGAAGAGGCGAAGCAATTAAGTTTTGCCGACAAGACGGACAAGCGAAGCCGGTGAAGACTTTCGAAAAGAAATGCGGGGTCGTTGCGGCGAGTTGACAAAGGCAAACAACCGATGCAAATACCACGCGAACGGCGCAGAGCAACCACAACAAAATTACCGGCAACCCCGGTCCAGCTATCGGTCGTCTCCGCGAGTATGAACAACCGTCTCGTCCGCAACGTACATTGAGGGAGCTTCGAGCGAGAGAATATCCGTTCAAAAATGAAGCAAGTACCAAAGATGTTCCGTAGCTTAATGAAAACTCCGGATTTCCAATGCCAGAGCCCGAAAGACCGGAGGAAGTCAACAAGAAAGGTGATCCCAACTTTTGCCCCTACCATCGAATGCTTGGGCACAAGATAGAAGACCGCATTACCTTCAAAAGTTGGCTCAACGACAACCTTCGGAAAGGAAATATAACAATCCCGAAGGAGTACATGAAGGAACCCCGTAAAGGAGGTTCCGTCAATGTTATCTCAACCGATCCCATCATCCCGATAGATCCCTATGCAACCGACGATGGATGGACTACCGCTCGGACGAGATCTTCGAAGAAGATTTTAGACAACATCCGAACCGCTTCGGTGCGAGCTTCGATTCGGAGTTCGAGACCCGTTAGCTGGTACTATCACTTGCGATAGAAGAACCACCTCGACGAGGAGACAATCGAAGAGAAGAAGAAAATTGACGAAGAAGAGGTGACCGAGATTCCTAAGGCTAGACTAGGGGCCGCTTATCCTAGGATAGTTGTTTCCGATTCGGGGGAGAAATCCCTCGAACCTCTCGATTTTGTATGATTATCTCGCTCACTTCGGTGGGATCATATAATGATAAGGGTGATGGCGTTGGCTACGTTTTGACTGTTTCTAACGATTGCGTAATTAGCGACAATCCGGGCGTCGATTTCGATACCAACAACAATTCTCAAATCATACAAGATCTCGACGATCAAAATGACGAAGAAGGCATCCATCAAGGAGGCTACGAGAGTTCAACAAGCAACGGATCTATCTGTGAGTTTCGAGGAGCTCCGATTACGATAGAGTTAGAGCCTTCGGATTTGGAAGATAATCCGGAAGAGCCGATCATTCCGATTCGGGAGGAGACACCGACAAACTCAATACTAGATTCGGAAGAAATTACGAAGTCAACCTAAGAAGTGGAAAAGTTCTACCTCCGAGAATGGGTCCAAAAGACAAAGGAAAGCGAGTGGTTGTTCAAGAAGAACCAACCCCGGCAGAAGAAATACCCATTCGAGAAGAAGCCGAGACGCGAGGAGAACAAAGTGGACTACAACGTGCTAGCCCATCTTAGGAAACTACCGGCCAAGCCGAGCATTTACGATGCTCTCATCTTATCAAAGGAGATGAGGGAAGCTCGATCGAGGCCTTACTTGATCCGGAAATTTGCTTAGCTCGAATGGCCGGAGATTCCTTGGATGAGGTTTGCTCGTTAAAGGAACGACGAGGTGTTACCTTCACGGACAATGACCTACTACTTGGGACGGCGGATCACAACCGACCGTTGTACATTTCGATTACAATTGGGAAGTTTACGCTCTCGGAGTATTGGTGGATCCAGGAGCATCAATCAATATAATGAGTCTTCGAACACTAGCATACTTGGAAATTGATGCTCGTGAGCTCGAGGCCGACAAAATGTTATTAAGAGGATTCAACCGAGAAAGGAGAAAGAGCCCTCGGGTCAATAACGCTACTGATGAAGACCGGTGATTTAGCAAAGACAACCGCAAAATTTCATATAATCGATTCGAAACGTCGTTCAACGCTCTATCGGGCCGACCATGGATACATGAAAACGGGATGGTACCATCATCTCTCGCATCGGTGCATCAAATATTACGATGGAGGGGAACGAGTGCATCAAAGGAGACTTACAACCATTCTCCGTACATGAAATTGGAATCCATGAAGATGCGACTTATTATGCACCGCCAAAGAAAACAATCTTCTCCGGAGATACCATAACAAATGAAGCAAAGAAAGTTCGGGACAACGAAGAACACCGAAGTTCTAGTCCAACGATCACTCACCACTCCCTTCGGCGAGATGGTGAAGGTTTCTCCACAACTCGCATCCGAGGTCGAGGCCGGGGACGAGGCCGTGGTAGAGACACTAGGACAATTGGACGAAGAAACCAACCATCAATGTTGATTGGGATGATAGTTCGAAGAAGGAAAAGAAATCAAGCAAGAAGCAAGCAACAATAAGTCGAAAGAAGCCGCAATACAAGATCTCCCTCGAAGATGAAAAGAACGAAGAATACAAATCAATGTACGAGAAGATTAACCACTACGTACATACTATGACCCTAACTCCGATCCATTCTAATAAGATCGAGGGTATGGAGGTCAAAGAGGTACGTAGTGACGGTGCAAAGCCGATCAAATTCTACCGTGGTGCTTCTTCCTCCAAAGCCGAAAATAATGTACAATTCGAAGATGTCACTTCATCGAATTAATGGAATTACCTTTGAGTGGTACTCTCCCCGTGTTCAAAATTTAATTCAACGTGGTTTCTTACCTCGACAATGGACAAAAGGCCAATCACAACATTTTGAAAAGTTATGGAATAACTCCGGCCGTCCTCCCAATTCAAAGTATGGACTCGGATTCGGCACGAGTAGGGTCGGTTGACGATGCGGAATTTTGCTTGGTTGTCACTTGCAAATCCAATGAAAACCGCATGGAAACTACGGACAAACTCGAAGATTTACAAATTGGAGACGCTCCACCGGAATTCGAAGAAGAAATCAAATCTCTGATAGATGAGTTAACGGAAGTTAACTTGGGTACTAGCGAAGAGCCTAGACCTACCTTTATTAGCTCCTTACTCAATAAAGAAGACTCCGAAGAAATAATCAAATTGTTAATGGAATTTAAAGACTGTTTTGCTTGGAACTACGATGAAATGCCAGGATTAGCCCCAGAGGTTGCGATCCATAAGTTAGGAGTGGATCCTACTCGTTCCGATCGGACAAGGTCCCGAGAAGAATGCGTCTGGAAATCGAACAACAAGTCATAGCCGAAGTTAAAAAGCTAATAGACGCTAAATTTGTCCGTGAAGAACAATACCCGACTCGGTTAGCCAATGTGGTGCCGGTCGAAAGAAGAATGGTCGGATCGGAATTTGTGTGGACTTCGGAGATTTAAACAAGGCATGTCCAAAAGATGAATTCCCTCTACCGATTCCGGAACCGATGATCGATATTGCTTCGACACATGAAATATTCTCATTCATGGATGGATCTTCGGGATACAACCGGATAAAAATGGCTCCGGAAGATGAAAAGCTTACGGCATTCGAACGCCGATCGGAGTATTTTGCTACACGGTGATGCCATTCGGATCGAAGAACGCAGGAGCAACCTACCGGAGAGCGATGACAAGAATTTTTGATGATCTCATCCACAATCAAGTCGAGTGCTACGTGGACGATGTCGTCATCAAAAGCAAAGTAAAGGAAAACCACTGTATGATTTGAGAATTGTTTTCGAACGATTAAGACAATTTAACCTTAAGATGAATCCCTTAAAATGCGCCTTCGGCGTCACCTCCGGAAATTCTTAGGATTCGTTGTCCGACATCGTGGAATTGAAATCGATCCGGAGAAGATTAAAGCCATCTTAGAAATGCCGCCTCCCAAAACCTTAAAACAACTACGATCTTTTCAAGGGAAGCTGGCATATCTTCGACGCTTTATCTCGAACTCGTCGAGTAGGTGTCGGCCTTTCTCGGCACTAGTTAAAAAGGACGCCAAATTTATTTGGGAAGAGAAATGCCGAAGGCCTTCGAAGACATTAAACAATATTTAATGACACCTCTCGTCTTAGCGACCTCGAGTCTCGGGTAGACCGTCGATACTTTACACCGCGGCTTTAGACGACTCTCTCGGAGCCACATGTAGCCCGAGTCGATGATGAGGGTAAAGAAAATGCTCTTTACTACTTAAGCCGTCGTTTACTCCCGACGGAAGTAAGGTATCCCGCAATTGAAAAGCATTGTTTGGCCCCGATCTTCGCCGCTCAAAAGCTCGGGCACTACATGCTTTCTCATAAGGTCAACTTGATTTCGAAGTTTAATCCATTGCAATACTTGATGACTCGTCCAACACTTTCCGGCGGACTTGCCGGATGGTCGATGATATTATTGCAATTCGATATAACTTTCGTGCCTCCGCGTGCCGTAAAGGGACAAGTCTTAGCGGACTTCCTCGCGAGCACACCCTTTGCGGCCGAATCTCCTCTCGATGACGATCCGCCGGATGAACAAATAATGAGCCTAGAAGACCCCGATGATCGACGTTGGGAATTGTATTTCGACGGAGCATCTTCGACACACAAAGACGAAGAATCGCAAGTGATAGTGCCGGTAAGGCGGGAATCGGGCTAATCTTTATAACACCGGAGCGGGGGATGTTAAGATACTCCTACCACTTGACGAGCACGTGTACAAACAACGAAGCGAATACGAGGCCCTCATAACGGGACTCGGAATTAACTATTCGAATGGGGATAACGGACATCAACATCTACGGGGATTCACGAGTTAATCATTCAACGGATCGTCGGACAATACGGGATTTTTAAACCAAGACTCGAACAATACTTCCGGTATGCCATACAGCTGTTGGAACGATTCCAAATGTGACAATCTACAAAATTCCTAGAAAAGAGAATGCTTTAGCAGATGCTTTAGCCGTCTCGCAAAAGAATTTGCTCGTTTGCAAGATGAATCGGTGGAAGTGTCGGTTCACGGACGTCGAGTCCTATCACGGCTCGACATAGACACAATACACAAATCGACAAAAGAAAAAGAATCGAGTTGCGGTAGTGACGAGAAAACACGAGAAGATTGGCGACGGCCATTGATGAACTACCCGCAAACGGGAAAGCTACCGGACGATAGGTCGCCGGCCCATCGGATCAAGAAAAGAACTGCGTCTTACGCATTAATAAACAACACATTATACGGAAGGTCTTTTGATCGAAATGTGGCTAAGGTGCCTAAGCGGGTCCGAGGCCCGTGAAATTGTTAAAGAGGTGCATTCGGGACTCGTGGCGCTCACCGGTCGGGTCCAAAGATGAAAATGAAAATTAAAAGACTAGGGTACTACCGGCCCTCGATGATGACCGATCGCATGAAAATCGCCAAGAGCCGTCACCAATGCCAAGTGCACGGAGTGGTTCTACACCAACCTCCAAATGTGCTACACCCGACAATTGCGTCGTGGCCATTTGAATGTTGGGGCACGGATATAGTGGGTCCGATAGAACCACCATCTTCAAAAGGACATCGTTTCATTCTTGCGGCTACGGATTACTTTTCCAAGTGGGCGGCGGTTCCACTTAGAGAAGTGAAAGCACACCACGTGCTACGGTTTTCAAGAACCAAGTTGTCTACCGTTTCGGAGTGCCGCGCGAGATCATCTCGGATAATGGGTCGGCATTCGGAAGCACACAAATCAACAATTTTGTCGGGAGACACGGAATCGGCCGGCGATACTCGACAATTTACTACCCAAGAGCAAACGGCCTCGGCGAGGCTTTTAATAAAACTCTCGTTCAAATCTTAAAGAAAACCTTGGACGATAATAAGAGAAATTGGCACGAGAAATTGTTAGAAGCCTTATGGGCCTACCGGACGACCTTCGAACCCCTACTCGAAGCTACACCTTACGCTCCGGTGTATGGGTCCGAGGCGAGTGTTACCTTTAGAGGTTCGGCTTCCTTCACTCGAATTGCAATTGCAAACAAGATCACGACGAAGAAAACGCCGGACTACGACTCGAAGAATTAGAAAGCTTGGAAGGGAAAAGACTTGCAGGCACAACGTGAATTTAGAACTATACCAAGCTAAGATGGTTCAAGCCCATGACAAGCCGGTCCGCCCAAGAACCTTCAAAGTTGGTGACTTAGTTCTCGTTCTCAAGAGACTATTCTTGCACACCGCAAGATAGGAGGAAAATTTGAACCCACTTGGGAAGGACCGTTTGTGGTTGAAGCAGGTATACTCGGGGGTTCCTACCAGCTAGTGAATTGCCAGGGAGAACGACATATGCTTCCAATCAACGGACGATACTTGAAAAATATTACGCTACCTGATGTTTCGAAGGAATGAATTCTTCATCCCTAAGAAACACGGGTGAAGTAATTACTTGTGGTTGGGTCCGAACCCAAAAATAATAAAATGTGCTAAGATAAATAAAATCATGATAATTAAGTTTTCCTTGTTTCCTTTTTCAAATCAAAATCTCTTCCCTCATCTTATCCTACTTCATTCCCGTTAAATTTCAAAATATAAGAATAATAAAAAATGTATCTTTAATAAACATTTTCTTAATGTTCTTGTTCTTAGTACGACCCTCGATCCTTTTCCTTGTCTTTTCGCGAGGAAATGTCGAACGGGCGGTTGGTCTTGAACTTTAAGAATGGCGTAAGCCTTGCACTCGATGAAAAGAGGGTGAAAGATGGAGCGATAATCGAGATTGACTCGGATTTCGCACCGGCGAGGCCTACGATACGAGGAAAGTGACCGGGTCCCGATTAACCGAGAAGAACTACCCGGCGGACGAGTGATGAAAGTGGGTGGCCCAAGCCACCAATCCAACGACAAGAAAAGAAAAGCAAACACCGAAGAAAACAAGAAAATGAAGTCCGTAGTCACTACGGCGGAGGGCGGGCTTGTCGGCGCCGCGCCCGCGAGAGATTCAAGAAGTTCGGAGGGCTACTCTCACGGCCACGCAACGAAGAAATAAGAATCGCCGCATCCAGTAAAATGTTAACAAAACTAGTCGCGGACCGGCGCGACGAGACACTCGCTAATGCCGGCACTCACATTTCGAGGACACCGGTTCACCGGGAACATCGAAGAAAGGAGGCCGGCTCCTAGAATAACGAAAAGAACCGGGGAAATCTCCGGAAGATCGAAGAAAGAAGGCTACCACGCCACCGGATAGAACCACCGGCGAGTGCATGACCTTGTTGCGAAGCAACCCGGGGATGTCCCGACGGTGCATCATCCCCGAGGAGCCGAGGTATGCGAGGGAACGTGAAGGGATTGAACCATATATCCCACAATATGTCACAAGGCCTCGCCATCGCGGATCATTCCGGAATACGAGCCGGAGAGGATGCGGAATGTTGAAAAGAAAACTTTCGAATACTTCGAGAGAATTAAAGGAAGAAGAATCAACATACTAGAAGGCCTCGAGCTACACACCGAACGTATTCTCGGAGTATGAACAACGGCAAATCGTGGATCGTATCCGGGATCCGAAAAGAATGGGCCGAGCAGGCCGCCCGAGGGAAAACACATACTCGGAACCCGGAGATGGATGCCGGGGAAAGGAAGAATCACAATACAATGCGGATGCTTGCTACAACTTTGCTCTGAAGACGGAAAAGGAAACCCACCGGAATACTTCGTCATGGGCGAGTAGATCCGATGCCATTAGTTATCAAGAGAATGGTAAAAAGATTGATAACATGGAGGGTACCGCGACGGATTGCATACCCAATAGCTGCATTATCAACGTCTACAAACGAGGTGATCGCATACCCCCGCATATTGATCACCACGACTTCGTCGGACCTTCTGCACGGTCTCTTTCTTGAATGAGTGCAACATCATGTTCGGATCCGACCTCCGGATAGCGAGCCCGGGTGAGTTCCGAGGGCCGGTAAAGATACCTTTACCGGTGGGTTCCGTCATGATACTGCAAGGTAACGGAGCGGATATCGCAAAGCATTGCATACCGGGGTGCCGGTGGAGCGAATCTCGGTTACTTTCGGGAGGATGGACGACAACGAAATACCTTACCATTTCCAGACCGGATCCGGAGCTAGAGAACCTCCGGCCTTACGAGTCGCGAGTTACATAGGAAATATCACACCTCCAATGTACATCCAGTCGGCATCCTTGCCGAGGATGGCTTGGAAGGTGATGTTATTGACCATGTACCTCACTTATTCGGACATGGATTTTTGACGGATGATTCTTTTGATGGATCAACAAAGATCATACACGATCCGTTTTGAGTCTACATGGATTGTATGAAATATATTCCGGATCGAGTTGTACGACGTATTTTCAACATGATTGGAATGAAAGTGACCATGTCACGTTTTTGGCCTTCACCTCTTTTGTGCAAATTGATTGGGAAACGCCATTAAAGTTAAATGAACTTCGAACAAAGAACGGAAAAGAAAAAAAGAGAATAAAAGAAAACTTTCTAAAAAAAAAATCGAAAAATGACAAACACCAAGTTCACATGAACATTAAATAAACAACAAAATAAAATTTGAACCATTAAAAGATAAACGAAATCAACACAAATCTCAAATTCAATCTTTCCAAATTCCGAATCAAATTTCAATCTTTTCAAACTTCAAAATCAAATTCCATCCTTCCAAACTTCAAAATCAAATTCTCAATCAAATTCCAAATCCACTCTCGATCAAATTTCAAATTTGATCTTCCCAAATCTCAAATCAAATTCTCGATCAAAATCCAAATTCAATCTCGATCAAGTTTCAAACTTGATCTTTCAAATTTCAAATCAAATCTTAAATCAAGTTTCAATCGAGTTCAAACTCATCCTTCCAAATTTCCAAATTTCCAAATTCAATCTTTCCGAGCTTCAAGTCTCAATCAAATTCAAATTCAATCTCTATCAAATCTCAAATCCGATCTTCTAGATCTCACATCAAAATTCGAAACTTTTGGGTCGAGGATTTTACATCCAAGACTGCACTGCTTTAGGATTCTCTTCCTATTGCACTGAAATACATCAAAATTCAAAACTTTTGGGTCGAGGATTTTACATCCAAGACTGCACTCGCTTTAGGATTCTCTTCCTATTGCACTCGAAATACATCAAAATTCAAAACTTTTGGGTCGAGGATTTTACATCCAAGACCGCATCGCTTTAGGATTCTCTTCCTATTGCACTCGAAATACACCAAAATTCAAAACTTTTGGGTCGAGGATTTTACATCCAAGACCGTATCGCTTTAGGATTCTCTTCCTCTTACCTTGAAATACACCAAAATTCAAAACTTTTGGGTCGAGGATTTTACATCCAAGACTTGCACCGCTTTAGGATTCTCTTCCTCTTGCACTCGAAATACATCAAAATTCAAAACTTTTGGGTCGAGGATTTTACATCCAAGACTGCATCGCTTAGGATTCTCTTCCTATTGCACTTTGAAATACATCAAAATTCAAAACTTTTGGGTCGAGGATTTTACATCCAAGACTGCACTTCGCTTTAGGATTCTCTTCCTATTGCACTCGAAATACATCAAAATTCAAAACTTTTGGGTCGAGGATTTTACATCCAAGACTCGCATCGCTTTAGGATTCTCTTCCTATGCTATCGAAATACACTCAAAATTCAAAACTTTTGGGTCGAGGATTTTACATCCAAGACCGCACTCGCTTTAGGATTCTCTTCCTATTGCATCTGAAATACATCAAAATTCAAACTTTTCGAGTCGAGGATTTTACATCCAAGATCGCACTTGCTTTAGGATTCTCTTCCTATTGCACTGAAATACATCAAAATTCAACCTTTTGGGTCGAGGATTTTACATCCAAAACTACATTGCTTTAGGATCATTTCCCTATCGCAATGAAATACATCAAAATCAAACTCTTGAGGTTAAGGATTTTACATCCAACACCACTTTGCTCTGAGGTATCTTCTCATTGCAACGATTCAATCTAATCAATTCAATTTTCTTTCGAGGTTGGAGATGTTACATCTAAAACCTCAAAATCCTAATTTTCATTTCAAATCAAATCCCTCAAATTAATTTTGACAAAACTTCAATCTAAATTGAAACTCCAAACTAAAATTTAAACTCACACATCAAAACATAAATTGAAACAAAATAAAATCTAAATCGAAATTCCCTCAGATCATGTGATTTGGGATTTACCTCCTTTTCCTTTCCCTGGCGAGAGTTCAAGAATCTCCGGTTCCGGAGATATACTCGACACTCCCCAGTGAAACTCTTCTACTTCGTCCTAAGTTCGTCACTTGGACATCTGTGTTGGTTTTGTTGATCGCTTCGGTCAACACCAATACGCGCGGTGTGCTCCGTCAGCTCACCACACCTATTTGGGGTCCATTTGTTGACCTCATTTTTGATGAGGTCTTCCTTTCTTCTTTTTAGTGCTTAGGATCTAGCCTTAGGCTTTTCCTTTGACTATCTTAGAGGACTAGAATTGGGACCCGCCTTTTAGAAATTTAAACCACTTCTAAACTCCCTGCAAACTCCACAAACTTGACTATAGACCCTAATCACCTAGAGGGTTGAAATCAAATATGGAAGTTTAAAGGATGAGTTCCTATAGGACTCTTTGGCCTTAGGATCGCCTGCCGGTGGCTCGGTGCAGTGAAGGGGCCGACATACACTACACTTACACACTACATTTCCACACACTTCCTAAAACCACACCCATACCCAACTTGACCTCCCGACTCATGTAGGTGATTCACATGGATGGTCCTTAACCCCTAAGCCCTCGCGTAAGAGGGTTAGGAACAACATAGTGAATGCCTCAAATGAGTCCTTTCATGGCTCATATGGGCTTGAAATGGCTTCATGGCTCAACCAAAATGATTTCACCCCACTCAAATTCACCCAATCTTAAATTTCCCAAATTTTCGATTTTTGACCCCGGACCCTACACCTACTAAACCTACCCAAAACCCTCGAAATTACCCAAATTTTTGCAAAATTTCCAAATTACCTAAAATTTTCCAAAATCAATCCCAAACACCTTCACATCACTCAAATTGATTATCCATACCCAAAAATACCAAAAATTCCAAGAAAACCTCCCAATACCCTCCAAATAACCCAAAATACCCTTCTTGGCCTAAAAAATCCAAAAATTCAAAAAATTCCCAGAAAATTCCAGAAAATCCCAAATATTCCCAATTTCATTTTGTCCAACTACACCATGGGCCAATTTTGTCAATTTACCCTACTTTTGTCAAAACCCCCAATTTGACCCATTTTAATCCAAAGTGAACCCGATGTCAAACCAAACCTATCCAATTGACCCCAATTTTGGTCCAATTCAATTCTAAACTTCAATTCAACATTCCTAATACTAATTTAGACCAAATCCAAGTCCAATTTGATTGACATTTAGATCCAATTCCACTTTTGACCTTAAGGCCCATTTTTTGACCTAAGCCCAAACCTAACCCAAATGAACCCAAACCCCAAAAATCAAAGCCCAACCAAAGTCAAAACCTCTTTGAAACACTCCCATAAACACTTCTCAACAATAATTCTACATAAATTTCAACCCTAGCCCAACATTGGCCCAACTTGGCCCATTTGGACCTATATTGACCCATTCACCAAAAGAATCCAAATCCAACCCAATTCAAGCCCAAACTACCCCAAATTTGCTTCAAGTTACTCATGACACATCCATGAGCTAAACCAACAACTATTTGGCCCAACCTTTTACAAAAATTTTCATCCATGAACACATTCATAAACTTAAAAGCCCACTTCCCTTAAACCTTTCTAAAAGCCCATTTCCTTCAAAATTCAAAAGCCCAAATCTACCCTAAAGCCCACATGACATCTCCATTTGTCATCCATTTAATTAAATCCATTACCTAAGTCCTAAAATCACCATCAAATTATTCCAAATCAAGTTTCATACAAATTTCCATCAAAACACCCAAAATTCTTAAAACCCATTTTCATGAAATTGACCCGAAGCTTTTCCCAAGCCAAATGGAGCCAAGGATGAGCCATTCACAAGCCATATGAAGCCATGAAAGTTTGGCATGTGACCATGCCATTAATGGCAAAAGGAGGAGGTCCTTTAACCATCTCCTAAAAGTCATTAACCTTAAGCATGTCTCCCTTAACCAAGATTTAATCCAAATATTCTTGGATAAGGACATCACCACCTCTTGACCAGCTAGCCTAGCTGATCTTCTCAGCCCAAGACCAGCCATGGGGAGGTGAACCCAACCCAAACCAATGGGTTGACCAATTTCAAGCCAAAATGACTCCCTCCCCATTCCATTTTAATTCAAACACTTTACACATGTCAAACCCAATTGACTTCACCATTGCCAAGCCCCGACCTCCACGGTCAAGATGGTGACCCATGCTGCACGGCCGGCCGCCTCGGATCGCCGGAAAACACCACACCCGAGAGCTCACATGTGAGCCGACTTTGGAATTCCACCTTCGTTGAGTCGCCCCATGCCCGATGGCCACCATGGTCGTTCTTCTCCTCACCGGAGCAGGCTGATCCCAAGCCCTAACTCCCCAGGAGGCCTCCCGACCGACTACTATTTAAACTCCACCCCTCTCGGCCATAAGAAGAGCTAAGCACAAACCTTGCCAAAACTGCGCCAAAATTGTTCCGGACCCTTCTCCACTCTTAGAGCACTTGATCCCCGAGTGAGATCCCCCTGCCATTTCTCCTCCGTAAGCTCGATTTCGGAGTTGAAATTCCACCCAAAACCAGGACACTTCTCCATAGTGAGCCAATTCCCAAATTGATTGGCTCTACACCTTCACCGGACCGAGGGAAGGTGTCCACCATCAAAAGCCCCATCTCCGAGCCACCCGGATTGCTCCGGCCTCCAAGCTTTGTGATCGGGCTTGGTCGAAATCATATCCGGACAATTCACCGGACCGGGAGACTTCATCCGGAGCTTGCTAGGACCCAATCGAAGGTGCAACAACTCTCGGATCGAAGCCACACTTCTACGAGCC
The DNA here is from genome assembly GCA_022702705.1 of Papilionanthe hookeriana x Papilionanthe teres. Classification (NCBI taxonomy): domain Eukaryota; kingdom Viridiplantae; phylum Streptophyta; class Magnoliopsida; order Asparagales; family Orchidaceae; genus Papilionanthe; species Papilionanthe hookeriana x Papilionanthe teres. The sequence goes on along the minus strand of CM040436.1, from coordinate 32,548,803 downwards.
AAGGTATGAGCTAACTCTTCATCCCGAGCTTCGAAGATTCTCTATTTCAAATGCCTTAGTTCCAATGCATGTTAACCGTATAGATGTGTTCGTCTCTTCGAGACGAATCCATAGAGTATAAGAACGTAAAAATCCATTGAGAATCGAGTGAGATCTTAGGGATTTAGTGTGGACGGCTCTCGGGTGAGAACACTTGGGGACGATGAACGGATGCCGTCCATTCGATACACGCGCGCACGGACGGCCGGGATTGCGGCGGACCGGGAGACGGTACGAGAACCGCGGGGCCCGGGCTGGCGACTCGGGTGGCGGCGTCGAATGGGAGCGCGACGCGTGTGCGTTCGGAGTCTGCCGAGGTTGACGCGGCGCCGCGTGGATAAATAGATAAATAGGGTATTTTCTTATTTATTTAATTCCCTAAACTTCAAAAATCCATATCTTTGTGTAGAAAAATCACAAAAATAAAATAAAAATACCCTCTTGCTCGAGTGAACGAGAGGAGAATAATGTGAAAAAGAAACCACTTAATTTCATCAAATATTTTATTTTTTATGATTTATTTACTCTCTGCATTGTTTTAATTCTCCATGCATGCATACAATTCACCATGGCATGAGACCATAGGGCTTTTGAAGCCTCCGAATTTGGGAACATTCCCCGAATTTTCCAAAGTCGGAGGCCATCCCTATGAGGAGTTCTTGATTTTTCAAGTTCGAGTCACTGTTTTGAGTATTTTAATTCCAATAAATAGCATGTTGTGAAATAAATTCTAGGAAAATTTGGTGATGTTCCTTATGACTAGAGAACCCTAGGAAAAATAGGTTTTGACTTAGTTCATTTAAAACGACCCTAATTGGCTTAAACACCCAAAATAGGTCTTTAATTAATTAGAGTTAACCGGGTATCAAATTGACTTGAAATCAATTCTCCACTGACCTTTAGGATCAGAGGAATCTACCATAAAAATTTGAAATCAATTGGACTTGGTTAGCCCTACTAATTGGGTTGATTAAGTCACTTAGCCATTTTAAACTTTAAAAATTCATAACTTTTAAAATACTTTTCAAAAATTCACCAAATTGGTTTTGGAGCCTCTCGATATCAGGGGAACCTAAGAAAATTAAAATTTCAATTTTCTAAAAAGTTAATTTTTAATAATTAAAAAATAATAAAAATCACAAAAATAATAAAATTCACCAAAATGTCACATTTTGAATTTTAATCACTTAGGAACAAATCCCACATTTTTCCTAGGTCTATTTAGTGAGATATTGAATTTTAAAGCTCCTAGGGTAATTTTAAAATTAAAAAAAAAATGTATTTTCTAGTATTTTCACTAAAATAATTATTATAAATCATAGAAAAATCGAGAAAATTGCAAAATTTGATTCTCTGGTTTCCTTGATATCAGAGAGATTTTTGAAAAATATAAAATTCATTTTTCAACATTTATTTTATTTTTAAATTAATTAACACTCCAAAACTCAAAATAATTATAATAAAAATAATATAATTCAAAAAATCACCAAAATTGGTCCAAGTGCTTCTCTCGGTCATTAGGAATGTCCCCTAATTTTCTTAAGGACAGAAACTTTCTTTTGGTCATGTTATCAAATTTTCCTTGAAAATCTCTATTTTCCACCAAAAATAATTATATAAATAAATTAAATACAGAAAAAAAATCACATTTTCTCCTCTCATGTCTTTATTGACATATGAGTGAAGTTACATAAAAATTTCAAATTCATTTAAGTTTAATTTAGTGAGTTATGAAATTATTAAGCTTAAAGGGTAAAATAGTAATTAAAATCTTTAATCCTTAATTAAAACTTTAGGTTTAATAAAAATTAACAAGTAAAATATTTGATCCTAATCTGATTTGGATGATTGAAATTTAAATAATTAAAGGGTAGAAACCCATTAAACAATTTCAAAATGATTAAACTTTAATTAAATAATGGATTAAATTTGGAAGAATAATAAAATTGGAATCATTAAAATAAGGGATATTTATTAGGAAGAGATTTATTCTTTAATTTAAAAATCCCTAAATTAATCATCTCATTAATATTCAACTCTTAATTAAAATGATAATTCAAATTCAAAATATTAAAAGACTTAATCATTAAACTAAAGTCAAATTATTAAACTCTTTCAAAAATTTCAATTAAAATTAAAAATAAAGTAAATTAAAGATAAATTAAATTAAAATTAAATTAAATTTAATAATTAAATTAAATTAAGACAAATTAAATTAAATTAAATTAAATTAAAATTAAATTAAATTAAATTAAACAATTAAATTAAATTAAATTAAATTAAATTAAAATTAAATTAAATTAAATTAAACAATTAAATTAAATTAAATTAAATAATTAAAATTAAATTAAATTAAATTAAACAATTAAATTAAATTAAATTAAATAATTAAATTAAATTAAATCAAATCAAATTAATTAAACACCAAATCAAATTAAATTGAACTATGTTAAACTAAATTAAAACTCAATTAAATTAAATTGAATTAAATATAACATCACCTAAAACAGAAAGAAAATAAATTTAAAAAAAAAAAAAAAAAAAACAACTTGAACACTATTCCAAATTTAAACTCTTTAACTTAAACCAAATCATTTGAATACTAACTTACCCTTGAAAGCTTTAGTTATTATAGCTCCTAAATAAAACATTAAATGAAGTGTCACTTCACTCATAGGATATTCAAATGTCCTAATTCACTAAGCAGAAATAACCTGGATGAGTGATTCATCACCACAATGAAACTAACTGAACTCAAAATGATCCTCGAAGTATTTAGGAAGATGTTCGAACTCGCTTCCGAACACTTCTACAACTCGATGGGATGTTTTAAAAGAACAGTTGAGACTTCATTGTTCTTTCGTGAAGAAAATCATCCTTAATAAAATAGAGGAACCTAGACGTCATAGGAATTGACTAAGTGATAGGATTAGGATTTTGGTAGATAACCAAAACTATCCCTTAGTTTTACCTAGGTATTTGCTTCCGACGTGTGTTTCAAGTGCGAGTTAAAATGAAAGGAATGCTCACTAGTGTACGCTTTTAAGTTTGTTGCAATTTACATTTAGCAATTTATTAAATGTCTTACTTTCCTATACTTGTAAATGCATGAAAATGATCGAACCCAAGCATGTTTAAACAACTCAAAATTTAATCACCAACAAAACGAACTACAACTACAACTAAATTAAAACGTCTCATTGAATGATGAGAATACCTCAGATGATGTAACCCCCGTGTTGCTAACGGGATTTCCAAAGGTCTAAATGAAAGTGTGGAACTCATTCAGTTGAGTTTAGCAAATTCATCTGGACTAAGTGAATTCGATGAAAACAATGAGTGCTGGGATGACGGTGTCGGTTCCGTTTAAACAACTTTAAGATTTGTTTTAATTAAAATATTAAAAACACTTGGATTTTAAGATTTTCTCTAAACCAAAACACTTCTCTCATCCTTTGATTTATGACTTCTAAAACTAAACCTCTGCAACAAAAAGGAGCTCGGAGCATGGTGGGCAGCACGACCATCGTCATCAGCGAAAACTCGCATCTACTTCAACGAAACTTTCCTAGAATTAAATAACCAAGCCATAGGACTTCGAGGTAGTTTGCTCAGTGCAACATAAATCCTCAACCTTTTCGTTAGGCATTTGCATTGCAAATTAAGCCCTAACCGGTCTTAGGATTCCAAGGTAGTCGTCCGATACGACATAAACCCTCACATTTTCTAGAGCTATTTGTTTGATTTTATCATACAAATATAAGCCCTAATTAATTAAAATTGGCAAGATCAAAACATTTAAATAAGTATTAGGACTTTCCTAAACTCGAAGCCAAACGATAGGATAGTCGGGAAATTACCGAAGTTCACTTCGAATCGGTGATTTCTCCTACCTTTCTTCCTTTGGATTCACAAAACAAAATGTTCCAAAATTTGATCCATTCCCTATTGAAATTCCAAAATTCAATCTTTGAAAACCTTAAACTTTGAAATTCTTGAAAGCGGAATTATTGATTATTATCGAGAGTTTTCTTAGGTGATTCCCGTCACTTAAGATGTAATTAACTATAGGGGCTTGCCCTTATAGGGAATTTTAAAGAACCTGAGTAATATAAACCTCGTTTGATACTTTCATATTAAGCGAGGGAATTTTTCGGCTTATAAAATTGGTTCGCGGACCAAACGGATGTCACAAAACTTCTAGTTTATTTGATCGAGCCCCACCATCGAAGCGGTGTGTCTATCCTTAGGGATAGATACACGGCTTGTGGTGCGGTGCTCGTTTATATAAACTATTTGGGATGTGAGATCAGTTTAATCTCATATCTTAAAACTTTCAAATTTAAAAATTATTTTCAAAATCAAATACTACTTTCTAAATTATATATATTTAAATTAAATTTAAAATAAAAATTCGCCGCACAACTTCTGTTAGGCGACCACTTTTCAAAATAAAACACACAACCTAAAAATATTGCCGACAGGCATGTGGTGTTATCTTTAGGTTACTATAATTTTGATTTTAGGAATGTTAGAAAAATAACTTAGTTGGAATCCTATTTGATGAAACTTTTTTAGAGTTAAGATATTTTGTAAGAAACATTAGGAAAATGATTTTACTATTTATGGTAGAAAGGAGTTGAATATTTGAAAAGCTAAGATTCTTAGATTTATACTTAATGAGAATTGAGCCTTTATTGAAACCTTTTTTAAACTAATACTTACACTTTTAAAAGTGAGGGAAAGTTTTGAGTTTTGGATTTTAGAAAGGGGATAGTGAAATTCAATATTATTCAAGGCCTATCAGATATACTAATCCTCACATAAAAAAAGAGAAAAAAAAGGGATTAAAAATGATCCTGAAAGAAAGAAAATGAAAAAAAAAAGAAAAGTGAGAAGAAAAAGAAAAGTGAAAAAAATGTGAAGAGAAGCTTGAGAAGAAGCCTAATCAAAATTTGGTTTCACTTGAATCTTTTTAGATGAAAAAACTTAAAAACAATCCTAAGCTTATTCTTATTTCAAAAGGTATTGGTTAAATTGGTATAGATAAGGTGCTCAAATTCTATTTTATATTTTCTTTGAATCTTTAGTTTGACAAGTTTCAACAACCTTTGAAGTAAATAGAAAATCAAGATTCCTAAGTTGAATATGAGATACTCTCACACTCTATTCCTAGGTTAATTTGCTAGAATTTCTCCAATGTTGCACTATAATAGTTCTGAGATAAAATTATACTAAATTCTATTGAAACCCACAACCACAAGTCAACATATTTTGTTTATAAATTTATAGTGTTACTTAAGGAATAGTAACAACTAAGTTTGGGGGACTTGACACGCCTGAAAAATGCTTGATTTTACATATACATTTTATGCTTAATTTTCAAGATATTACACTTTAAAGGAAGATATTTTGCATGTTTTTGGTTTATGTACAATAAATGGACACTTGGAGAAAAAGAAGAAAATGGTGCAATTTGGAGCAAAAATGAGCAATAAAGCAAATTTTGGCCTAACAGATTTCAATAAGTTTTTCTATGTTTAATATCTTTTACACTTATTGCATATTTTTGAATGATATTATACCTTAAAGAAAGGTTATTTTCAAGCTTTTTTTGTAGGTATATTTGTTAGGAATGAAACACAACTGAAATGGGGCGAAACAGAGTTAAAACGGAGCAAAATGGAGCAAAATGGTGGAGCTGCGCAAAATGGTCGCCGACGACACCCGATAGGACTCCTGCGGTGCCAGAAACCTGAGAGCGACAAAAATAGGGCGTCGAAGGCGCCCAAAATGGCATCGACGATGCCAGGAGTGGTTAGTGTTCATATACATCAAACCTGGGTGCTTTTTGGAAGGTTTCTTGAAGCAGTTCTTGGGAAATTCGTCCCTACACTATTTTAAAGTGAATTTTCAGCCGGAAAAAGAGGGTAGAAGTTAGGGAAAATGTGGAGAATGTTTAGAGATCTTAGAATTGGAGTAGAAATGTATATTTCTACCTTTTGGAGAGATTAATGATGAGATTTTGAGAGAATCTATAAGGGTTTGTACTAGCATTGTATGGATCAGCGGGATACTTTGTGGGAGAGATTTTCACCTGTCTTTCAAGGGGAAAAAACTAATTATTGTGCTCTGTATCATCTTATGATTTTTTTAAACACTTATGTATTAGATTTGTTTTGATGAAATGAAGTTTTCCTTTGTGTTTTCTCGTATTTTTTGATGTCTTTCTCTTACTCATTCGACTTATTTAGAAATAGTTGCATGAGAAGATTATGTTATTATTTTCCATTTACTTTTCTTTCGCAATGAGTAGGATTCAAATTTAGGATATTGGGATGCATGCTAGAAGAAGTTTTAATTATAAATATGATAATTTTTACTTGCATTTCATTTACATTACAAAAAGAGCTCGTTGTAGTGTTAAAATTTGTCGTAATTGCATTAAGATCCGAGAGGGCGGTGTAATTATCAATAAAGTGGAATCACATTCAAATTCTATGGATGGGGAAGTTCATGGGAGTTGAGTGCAAATAAATAGGGAAATATACTTTGATGGGCGTATAATTGGAGATTTTAGGGTGACAGACTAAAATCCCCAATTCAGTCTCAATGTTTGAAAACTAAAGCGAGAGTTAGCCTACAGGCCAAGGGAAGTGGGAGCTCTAGAGTGGGGGCCAGTATCTTCCTAGCCTAATGATACACCTAAAATATATAGTATTTTAGGCACATTCTTATACCTATTTTTAATGCTATTGCACTTTATTGGAAGGTATTTTATGTTTTTTCTTGTAGGTATGACGAAAAATGGATGGTCATGATGAAAGGAGTAAAATTGGATCAAATTTGGAGCAAAAAAAGATGAAAAATGAAAATTTGAGCATCTGCGCCAAGCGCCGCCGGGTCGCGCTTAGCCGCTACAGTTAAAAATCAAATTCTAAAGGAATTTGGCGCCAATTTCAAAGGAGATGGGATGCAACTCTTGGTGGTAACTTCCATAACTTCCTTTAGGCGGCAAGTTTGAATGAAGGGGTGCATTCTTTGGTGGATACATTGAATCTGGACACATTTAAAGAGACACCAAGGCACCTTTGGTTAACTATTTAAAGAGAGTCTTAGGAAAGATTAAAGAGCTCTTCCTTTGCCTTTTGAAGGGCTCATCCACTTGCATTTTGAAGAAAGTTTTTATTGTATTTTACTTTTATTTTGTGAGAGTTTTTATTAAGAGTATGAGTAGAGAGTAGAAAGGAGAAAAGGGTCGGAGTGAAGTCTTCTTCTTCTCACTTCTTTTCTTTCTTTTAGTTTAGTTTCTATTGAAGTCTGAAGTTTATTCTGAGTCATCGGAGTTGGGAGATCACTCTGAGGAGTAGTTTAGTGAAGAGTTAAAGTTTCAGAGGAACTTCTTCAGTCTTTTGGAGAGAATTTTCAGATAAGTGATTACTTTTATTCTTGCATTTAGTTTTTTTATTAATACTTGTTTTTGTTTGTTATTTTTCTTATGATTTTTAATTTCAAATCAATGTGCTTTTGTATTTTCTCAATGCATTATGAGTAGTTTACTTTATCTTTTTCTTTATTAAATGGGGAAGTAATTAGTTTTTAGAGAATTATTGTGGAAAGTATCAGTGTTTAAAGTTAGAAGAAGTTGTGAAGATTGATTCTAAAAACTTTGTTTACTTCTTAATTTGGCCTGTTGAGTTGTAGAATTTCTTGAGATTATGTAAGATCCAATGCGGTATTGTCTCATAAAAGTTATTAAGAATCACGTGCAATTATATGAGTGAGAATATTAGTCCATATAATTGAATGTAATATTAGAAGATATTTTTATGGAAGGGAGTAAAATTAGAGGATTTTAGAGTGACAGACTAAAATCCCCTAATTTGGTTTGAAGTTTTGAGTTTTTTTATGAGAAGTTAGCCCCTAGTTGGTGGGAATTGAGGGAACTCTAGAGTGAGAGACTGGTATCTTCCCTGCCAAACCATGATCAAAATGATAAAAATTTCAAATTAACCTATGTTCTTTATAGAACCAAGTAAGGGTAAAGAACACATTACCTTCTATCTGTCACAACAAATTTAAATACTTCCACAACAATACTTTAATAATTATTACTACTTCATAAAAGGAAAGAAAAAGATATTCTAGTTAATAGTGTTTTACATACAGTGTTATTAATTATCATAATTTTAATTTCTTGCTTAACATTTTATTAAGCAAATTTCAAAAAACAAATCAACTTTTAAAACTTTTCAAAATCAAGACATACTTTCAAAAGCCATAAAAAAAGTAAAAAGATAATTTTCTGATTCCTTTAAAGATTTTCAAATTTTCCCTGTAGGTTCGATATCTCGGGGCTTAATCAGAAAGTCCTATATTACTTGATAAACAATACGTATACTTGCGTAGTATCTACATTATAAATCAAAATCATCGAGCATATATATATATATATATATATATATATATATATATATATATATATATATATATATATATATGACGAGATCAAGTTTTTGGTGTCGTTGCCAATTTTCATATCATATTTGTAAGTATAAATACCGGCGGAGCCAAGTTTTTGGCTTCGTTGCCCGGGAAAGAAAAATAATTAAATTGCATTTTAAAGAGAATTAAGAAATTTTAAATTTTTACTTTTCTTTGTTTTTGTTAGTGTGTTGTATTTTTTTTTATTGTTGTATGCATAGTTCAGGTTCTGAGGGACTTGTGCCTTATGATTCTGAATTAGAAAGAGCTATCAGAAAAATCAAAAAAATTAAAAATACAGAAAAAGATAAAAATATTCAAGAAATGGCAAATCATCAAAATCAAAATGTAGGCATCCATCAAGAATTAAGACCATTAAGATATTATGTTAACCCTACAGTAGATGAACTTCGTGGTAATATTCAAAATCCTGCTGTAGCTGCTAATTTTTTTAAGCTTAAACCTGATATTATCCAAATGGTGTCTAATAATCAGTTTGGGGGAGCAACAACTGAAGATCCTAATTCGCATCTTGCTAATTTTCTAGAGTCGTCTGCTACTTTTAAATATGATGGTGTTTCGGATGATGCTATTAGACTTAGACTTTTTCCTTTCTCACTAAGGGATAAAGCTAAAATATGGTTACATTCATTAGCACTGGATCAATAAGAACTTGGGGTGAACTGTCACAAAAATTCCTTGCTGAATATTTTCCACCATCTAAGACTGATAAGTTGAGAAATGATATAACATCTTTTTCTCAGTTTGAAGGGGAATCAATATATGAAGCTTAGGAAAGATTTAAAGATCTCCTCAAGAAATGTCCACATCATGCGATACCAGATTGGTTAATAATTCAAACTTTTTTATAATGGATTAGTTGGATCTCTTATATCAATCATCGATGCTGCTACTGGTGGATCATTAATGTCTAAACCATTTTCTGATACTTATGTTTTAATTGAAGAAATGGCTACTAGTAATTTTCAATGGCCTTCTGAAAGGTTAAATCCTAAAAAGGTAGCCACTATTTATGAAAATGATGCTTTTACAATGTTAGCAAATCATGTTGTTTCCGTATCAAGGAAGATAGACCAATTTGGGATGAATTTTTCTCAGCCAAATCTCATGATTGAAGAAAATTTATTAGGCCAAATGGTTGATTCTTATTCTTTACCAGAAACTGTGAATGCTATAATCAAACCTAACAACCCATAGTCTAATTATTATAACCCAGGTTGGAAGAATCATCTAAATTTTAACTGGAATAACAATAATCAGAGTAGTGTTAATCAACAATGGGGGAACCACCAAGTAAATCCCTTGGGGAATTGGAACAACCAAGGTAATAATAATAATATATTAACTTATCCTTCTAATTATGATAATACTTTACAAAGTAAAGAGGAGAAGTTGTTTATGGAAGAAGTAGTATCACATATGGGAAATCAATTACAAATTCAAGGAGCAACCATCAGAAATATTGAAAATTAATTGGGACAAATTGCAAATGCTTTAAGTAATAGATCCCAAGGAATGCTTCCAAGTAATACTGAAGTGAATCCAAGAGAAAAGAATAAAGAACAAGTAAAAGCAATTCAACTGAGAAGTGGAAAAGAATTGGAAGGTAGAGTTCAAAAAGAAACTAAAGTAGAGAAAGAAGAAATTGAAAGTCCTAAAGAGGACGCTCCAAAAGGTTTTGAAAGACCTATTTCTCCACCTGAGGTTGATTTAGATAAACCACCACCTCCATTTCCTCAGAGACTTCGTCAACAAAAGTTGGATAAGCAATTTTCAAAATTCTTGGAGATATTAAAGAAGCTTACCATTAATATTGCATTTGCTGAAGCCCTATAACAAATGCCAAGCTATGCGAAATTTATGAAGGATATTCTTAATAAAAAGAGGAAGTTTGAAGAAAATGAGACTGTTGCACTTAGTGAGGAGTGCATTACGATAATTCAGAAAAAGCTTCCTGAAAAACTTAATGATCCTGGTAGTTTCATAATTCCATGCACAATCGAAGAAAGATTCTGTGGAAAAGCTTTATGTGATTTGGGTGCAAGCATTAACCTTATGCCTCTATTAATATTCAAAAGACTAGGACCAGGAGAAATAACTCCAACTACTGTAACTCTGCAATTAGCAGATCGTTCGATAACATATCTTAAAGGAGTTATAGAAGATGTTTTGGTAAAAGTAGATCAATTTATTTTTCTGTGGATTCCATTGTGTTAGATATGGAGGAAGATAGAGAGATACCCATAATTTTGGGGAGACATTTTCTAGCATAGGCAGAGCCATGATAGATGTGCAAAAAGGGGAATTAACGATGAGGGTTAATGATTAGACTGTTACATTTAATATTTCAAAATCGATGAAATATCCCGCTAGAGGTAAAGAAGATGAGTGTTATAGGATGGATGTTATTGAATATTTAAGTGAATGTCATTTCAAATCAACTTATGAAGAGAAAGCCGAAAGAGAAGAATTGGAACATAAGCAAGAAGAGGATTTACTTGATTCTGAAGGTTTTCAAGAGGAAGATTTAAAGTATGTTCGTGAAAGTTTTGAATTGTTAGATATGACTGAAAAGGATGAATCTTATGGTCCATCAATTGAAAAACCTCCTGAACTTGAGTTAAAAATGCTTCCCGATCATTTGAAGTATGTTTTTCTAGGTGAATCCTCAACCTTGCCTGTCATAATTTCTTCTCAATTAACTGAAAAAGAAGAAGAGAGTTTGCTTGAAATTTTGAAGAAACACAAGAAAGCATTTGAATGGACAATTGCTGATATTAAAGGAATCAGTCCTTCAATTTGTATGCATGGAATTCTTATGGAAGATAATTGCAAACCGTGGGTTGATCCCCAAAGGAGATTAAATCCTATCATGAAAGATGTTGTTAAGAAAGAAATTTTAAAATGGTTGGATGCTGGAATTATCTACCCTATTTCAGATAGTGCATGGGTTAGTCCTATTCACTGTGTTCTTAAGAAAGGAGGAGTAACTGTGACTGTTAATGAAAAGAATGAAATGATACCAACAAGATAAGTTACAGGGTGGCGAATATGCATTGATTATAGAAAATTAAACCTTACCACAATGAAAGATCATTTTCTACTCCCTTTTCTAGATCAAATGTTAGATATATTGGCTAGGCATAAATACTTTTGTTTTCTGGATGGATATACTGGTTACCACCAAATTCAAATTACTCCTGAGGATCAAGAGAAAACTATGTTTACCAGCCCTTACGGTACGTTTGCTTTTAGAAGAATGCCCTTTGGTTTATGTAATGCCCCTGCTACATTTCAGAGATGTATGATGGCTATTTTTTGTGATTTAATTGAAAAAGGGATTGAAGTTTTTATGGATGACTTTTCAGATGTTTGGAATTTCATTTGAATCATGTTTAGAACATCTATCTAAAGTTCTAAAATGCTGTGAAGAAACTAATTTGGTCCTTAATTGGGAAAAATGCCAATTTATGGTAGCATGAGAAATTGTTTTGGGACATCAGATTTCAGAAAAAGGTTTGGAGGTAGATCTTGCAAAAATTCAAGTTATATCTAATTTACATTGCCCAACCAATGTAAGGGGAATTAGAAGTTTTTTAGGACATGCTGGATTCTACAGATGTTGCATTAAAGACTTTTCAAAGATTACAAAACCTTTATGTCATTTACTGGAAAAGGATGCAATTTTTAATTTTAATGATGAATGCCTTGTTGACCTCATTTTTTATGAGGTCTTTTGCTTCTCTCTTTAGTACTTAGGATCTAGCCATAGGCTTTTCCTTTGACTAAACTTAGAGGACTAGAAGTGGAACCCACCCTTTAGAAGTTCAAACACCTCTTGACTCCCTGCAAACCCCACAAGCCCGATTGTAGACCCCTAATCACCTAGAGGGTTGAAATCAAATGTGGAGGTTTAAAGGATGAGTTCCCTATAGGACTTCTTGGCCTTAGGAATACCCCGGCGGCCTCGGTCCTAGCGAGGGTCGACTTGCACATACACTACACTCTCACACACATTCTAAGTCCTAAAACCACACTCTCACCTAACTTGACTTCCTGACTCATGTAGGTAATTCACATGGATGGTCCTTAACCCCTAAGCCCCTCGCTAAGAGGGTTAGGAACAACATAGTGGATGCCTCAAATGAGTCCTCTCAAGGCTCAATATGGCTTCATGGCTCATATGGGCTTAATATGACTTCATGGCTCAACCAAAGTGACTCCCTTTTACTCAAATTTGATCAATCCTCATTTTTCCAAAATTTCAATTTTTTACCCCCGGGGCCCTACACCTACTAAACCTACCAAAAGCCCTTGAAACTACCCAAAATTTACAAAATCACCTAAATTACCCAAAATTCCTCAAAATCAATCCTAAACATTTCCCCCCACTCAAATTGATCATCCATAGCCAAAAAATACCAAAAATTTCAAAAGTACCCCCAATACCCTCCAAATACCCAAAATGCCCTTCTTAGCCCAAAAATCCAAAAATTCAGAAAATTCCCAAAAAATTCCAAAAAATCTCAAATATTCTCAATTTCATTTTGTTCAACTACACTATGGGCCAATTTTTCCAATTTATCCCACTTTTATGAAAACCCCTAATTTGGCCCATTTTAAACCCAAGTGAACCCAATGTCAAACCAAACCACCCCAATTGACCTCAATTTTGGTCCAATTCAATTCTAAACTTCAAAATCAACATCCCCAATATCAATTTAGACCAAATACAAGTCCAATTTGATTGACATTTGAGCATAATTTCAATTTGAAGCCTAAGGCCCAATTTTTGCCCATGACCTAAACCTAGCTCAAACCCATCCAATTCAACTCCAATTGGCCCCAAATCTTTTCTAAAGCCTTCCTAACACCCCCATAAACAAAACACTAACTTGATTTGCCCAAAATTTGAACCTAAACTCCACCCAAACCTAACCCAAAACCAAAATCCTTTAAATTGACCTAAGCCCAAACCTAACCCAAATGGACCCAAATCCCAAAATTAGAGCCCAACCAAAGTTGGAAACTCTTTGTGACACTCCCATGAACATTTCTCAACATTAATTTTACATCAAATCCAACTTTAGCCCAACCTTGACCCAAGTTAGTCCAATTTGGCCCACCTTGGCCCCTTTACCAAAAGACCCCACATTAAACCCAATTCAATTCAAAATCACTTCACACTTGTTCCAAACCACTCATGAAACATACCTAAACCAATTGCAACAATTATTTGGCATGATCCTTCACAAAATTTCCATCCACCAGTTTATTTTCAAACCTAAAGGCCCACTTTCTTAAACCATTCTAAAAGCCCACTTCCACCAAATCCAAAAGCCCAAAAATTCATCCAAAGTCCATATGACATTTCTCTACATCATCCATCCAATTAAAATCATCCCTAAGTCCTAAACCAATGATCAAATAATTACAAATAAAGCTTCATCCAAATTTCAACCAAAAATGCCAAAATTCATAAAATCCCCTTTTATGAAATTGACCAAACTTTTTTCAAGCCAAATGTGAGCCATTGAGCCATGTACAAGCCACATGGAAGCCATTGAAGCCACTTTCCACCTCACCAAGCCATTAATGGCAAGAAGAGGGGACCCTTTCCTAATCTTTCATTAAGCATTTTTAACCTCATCCATGTTACACTCTAAACCATGCTTAGCCACCTCACCTTGGATGGAGACCACACCATTTTCTCTTGGCTGACCCAACTGATTCTTTTCAGCCTCAAAACCAGGCCTCGGGTGGTGAACCTAGCCCAAAACCATGGGTTGACTCATTTGAACCCAAAATGAGCCTCTCCCCATTCCATTTCAATTCAGCCCCTTTACACATGTCAAACTCCAATTGACTTCACCAAATTCAACCCCTGACCCCATTGAGTCAGATGGTGACCCATGCCTGGTCGGCCAGCCACCACAGCCGCCGGAAAACACCATGGCTGAGAGCTCTATGTGAGCCAAAAAATATAATTCTCCCTTGCTGAGCTGTCCAAACCCTAGTGGACATCAGAGCTCTTCTTCTCCTCCCCGAGCAACCGATCCCGGCCCTCCAATTGCCCTCAGGAAGCCCTCCAGGCCATGTCTATTTAAACCCACCACCCTCTCGGCCAAAAGAAGAGAAGAACCAGACCTTAAGGAAACTCTACCAAAATTGCTCCAGGACCTTCTCCTAACCTAGAGCAGTTGATCCCCAGTGTTCCTTTGCCCTAATCCCCATTAACAGAGCTCAATTTCTAAGTTGAAAATCCACCCAAAAAATATGACACTTCACTACAGTGAGCCAATCTCCAAATTGATTGGTCCTACACCTTCACCAGACCAAGAGGAGAAGTTCCCCAGCAAAAGCTCCCTCACCAGGCCAGCCATTGCTTCCAGCCTCCAAGCTTTGTGATCGGCCTTGGTCACTTTCATACCTAGAAAATTCCCAGAGCCGCAGACTTCATCCGGAGCTTGCTCGGACTCAATCGAAGGTGAAACAACTCTCAGATCGAAGCTTCACTTCTCTAAGCAAAGGTATGAACTCACTCTTCCTCCCGAGCTTCCAGTGATTCTCCATTTTGTTTAAGTTAATTTCATAGCCTATAAACTATATGGATGTGTTCTTCTCTTCAAGACAAATCCATAGAGCATAAGAACACAAAAATCCATTTAGAATCGAGTGAGATCTTAGGGTTTTACTGTGGACGGTCACGGGTGCACACCAGTCGTAGACGATGACCGGGAGCCGTCGGATCGCGCGTGTATCGAGCGGACGGTTCAGATTGTTCCGGACCAGGGAATGTTGCGTGAACCGCGGGCCCCTGGAGCACTAAGTCGGATGGCGGTGTCGAATGGGAATGCGCCGCGTGGGCTTTCGAAGCTGCCGATGTTGCGCTAGCGCCGAGTCTGATAAGTAGATAAATAGGGTATTTTTGAATTATTTAAATGCCCAGAAGTTCAAAAATTCAATTCTTTGCATAGAAAAATCACAAAAATGAAATAAAAATAACCTCTTACTCAGTAAACAGAGGAGAATAATGTGGAAAAGAAATCAAGTTAATTGGATGAGTATTTTATTTTTAATAATTTATTCACTATTTTCAGTATTTTGATTCTTCATTTGCATAGACAATTCACCATGGCACGAGACCATAGGGCTTTTGAAGCCTCTGATCTTGGGAACATTCCCTGAATTTTTCAAGGTCAGAGGCCATCTCTGTGAAAATTTATTAAAATTTCAATTTCATGTCACTGTTTTAGGTATTTTAATTCCAATAATTAACATGTTGTAAAATAAATTCTAGGAAAATTTGGTGATGTTCTTTAGGACCAGAGGGCCCTTTGAAAAATATATTTTGAGTTAATTCATTCATAATAACCTTAATTGGCCTAAACCCCTAAAATTGAATTTGAATTAATTAGGGTTAACCACACATCAAATTGACTTGAAAATAATTCTCCATTGATCTTTAAGATCAGAGGAACCTCACATAAAAATTTGAAATCAATTTGACTTGATTAACCCTACCAAATGGGTTGGTTAAGCCTCATAAGCAAAATGGAACTTTAAAAATTCATAACTCCAAATATACTTTTCAAAAATTCACAAAAATGGTTTTGGGGCTTCTCTGATATCAGGGGAGTTCAGGAAAATTAAAATTAGAATTTTCTAAAAAGGTTGATTTTTCATAATATTTTAATATTTTAATAATTAAAAAATAATAAAAATCATAAAAATATTAAAAATCATAAAAATGTCACATTTTGATTCCTAATCACTTAGGAACAAACCAAATATTTTTCCTAAGTCCCTAGGATAAAATATTGAATTTTAAAGGCTAAATGTAATTTTTTATATTAAAAATGAGTTTTTAACCTTTTTCACTAAAAATAATTCTAATAAATCAAAGAAAAATGAGAAAATTATAAAATTTATTTCTTTGAACTTCTTGAGGTCATAGAAGTTTAAGAAAAATATAAAATCCATTTTTCAACTTTTATTTTATTTTATAATTAATTAATACTTTAAAAATAAAAATAAATATAATAAATAAAATATAACTAAAAAAATCACCAAAATTGGTCCAAGTGGTCCTCTGGTCATTAGAAACATCCCATAATTTTCTTAAGGATAGCAAACTTTCCTTGATCATGTTGTTGAATTTTCTTTGAAAACTCTTATTTTCTACTAAAAATAATTATATAAATAAATTAAATTCAGAAAAATTACATTTTCTCCTCTAATGTCTTAATTGACATGTGAGTGAGGTGACATAAAATTTTCAAATTCATTTAAGCTCAATTTAGTGAGTTATGAAATAAATAATCTTAAAAGGGCATAAAGGTAATTAAAAATTTTAACCCTTAATTAAAACTTTAGGTTTTATCAAAATGGGGAGGTAAAATATTTGATCTTAATTTTCTCTTGGATGATTAAAACTTAGGAAAATTAAGGGATAGAAACCCATTTAACATTTTGAAAATATCAAAAATGAAACTTTAATTAATTAAATAATTTAAATTTTGGAAAGAATATATTTAAATTTGGATCATTAAAATAGGGATATTATTAAGAGGACATTTATTCTTTAATTTAAAAATCCCTAAATAAGTCACTTTAATAATACTTAATTCTTAATTAAAAATTAAAATAATAATCTAAATCAATAATTAAAATTAACAATTAAAACTAAAATTAAAATGAAATTAAATTTTAATAAATTTAAATTAAATTAAAATTAAAATTAATTAAAATTAAATTAAAATTAAATTAAATTAAATTAAATTAAATTAAATTAAATTAAATTAAAATTAAATTAAAATTAAATTAAATCAAAATTAAATTAAATTAAATTAAATTAAATTAAATTAAATTAAATTAAATTAAAATTGAATTAAACAAAATTAAAATTAAATTAAATTAAATTAAATTAAATTAAATTAAATTAAATTAAATTAAAATTAAATTAAATTAAAATTAAATTAAATTAAAATTAAATTAAATTAAAATTAAAATTAAATTAAAATCAAATTGAATTAAAATTATTTAACAACAAACCTAAATGAAATCATTAAGAATTAAATCTAAAATAATTTGAACACTATTCCAAACATAAAATTATTATTTAAAACCTCATTATTAAATTAAAACACTTTAAACCATTAATTCAAACTTTTAATTAATTATGATTAAAATTCTCAATAAACCAATTTGCCCTTAAAGGCTTTAATTATTATAACTCTGTCGGCATATTTTTAAGTTGTGTTGTATTTTAAAAGGGGGTCGCCTAACAGAAGTTGTCGACGAATTTAAATTTTAAATTTGATTTAAATATATATATAATTTAGAAAGTAGTATTTGACTTTGAAAATAATTTTAAATTTGAAAGTTTTAAGATATGAGATTAAACCGATCTCACATCCCAAATAGTTTATATAAACGAGCACCGCACCACAAACCGTGTATCTATCCCTAAGGATAGACACACTCGCTCGAGGGTGGGGCTCGATCAAATAAACTAGAAGTTTTGTGACATCCGTTTGGTCCGCGAACCAATTTTATAAGCCGACAAATTCCCCTGCTTAATATGAAAGTATTAAACAGGGTTTATATTACCTGGGTTCTTTAAAATTCCCTATAAGGGCAAGCCCCTATAGTTAATTACATCTTAAGTGACGGGAATCACCTAAGAAAACTCTCGATTAATAATCAATAATTCTGCTCTCAAGAATTTCAAAGTTTAAGTTTTCAAGGGATTGAATTTTGGAATTTCAATAGGGAATGGATCAAATTTGAACATTTTGTTTTGGAATCCAAAGGGAGAAAGGTAGGAGAAATCACGCATTCGAAGCGAACTTAGGTAATTTCCCGACTATCCTATTGTTCGGCTCGAGTTTAGGAAAGTCATAATGTTTATTTAGTATTTCAATCTTGCTAATTTTAATTAATTAGGGCTTATATTTGTATGATAAAATCAAACAAATAAACTTCAGAAGATGCGAGGGTTTATTGTCGTATCGACGACTACCTTGGAATCCTAAGATCGGTTAGGGCTTAATTTGCAATGCAAATGCCTAACGAAGAGGTTGAGGATTTATGTTGCACTAGTGCAAGCTACCTCGAAGTCCTATGGCTTTGTTGTTTAATTCTAAGAAGGTTTTCTGAAGTAGGTTCAAGTCTTGCTGACGACGATGGTCGTGCTGCCCACCATGCTCCAAGCTCCTTGTTGTTGCAAAGGTTTAGTTTTAGAAATCATAAATCAGGAGATGAGAAAAGTGTTTTGGTTTAGAGAAAATCTTAATTTCCAAGTGTTTTGTATTTTGATTAAAACAAATCTTAAAGTTGATTATAACGACACCGGTTAAGATCCCACGGCTCCATCCTTCCGCATCATTATTTTTATCGGATTCACTTAGTCCGTATGAATTTGCTAAACTCAACCGAATGAGTTCCACACTTTCATTTAGACCGTGGAAATCCCGTTAGCAACACGTAGGTCACATCATCCGAGGTATTCCCGATCATCCAACAGACGTTTTAATTTAGTTGCAATCGTAGTTTTGTGTTCCGTTTGTGATTAAATTTTGAGTTGTTTTATATTTTGAAATGTTGTGGCGGTGAATTTTATCTTGCAATGACTTTTAACTTAGTTTTGGTTTCAGTTTTAGGGACTATCCTAAAGGTGTGGGTTTTCATGCAACAGTTGTTTTATCATGCAAGAAAAGTAAAGTGCATCCGCAATAAAGTAAATCACAGGAAGTAAATTGCAAGAAAGTAAATCGCAATAAAATGAAAGCGTACTCGGAGGGTCTTCCCGTCATCCCAAGCTACACTTAAAACACAATTAGAATATTTAAGCAAGTTCCTAGGTAAAGCTAAGGGAAAGGTTATGGTTTTCTACCAAATTCCTAATCCTATAGCTAGTCATCTCCTATGACGTCTAGGTTCTTTGTGTTTTTGTTTCGAGGACGATTTTCTTCATCAAAGAACAATTAAGTCCAATTGTTCTTATAAATATCCTATCATATCGAGGAAGTGCTTAAGAAGAATCTTAAACATCTTTTCAATATTTTTAGGATTGTTTTAAGTCCAAATGAATTTAATTATATAAATGAATCAATCGTCCGAGGTTTTCAAGTTTTGTTAACTCGCCCAGTGAATTAAGACATTTGAATATCTTATGAGTGAAGTAGCACTTCATTTAATGTTTCATTTAGGAGTTATAATAATCAAAGCTTTCCGTGGTAAATTAAGTATTCAAATGATTTGATTTAAGTTAAAAAGTTACTTTATATTTAATTTTTTTTATGTCTTAGGTGACGTTATATTTAATTCAATTTAATTTAATTGAGTTTTAATTTAACTTAATTTAATTTAATTTGATTTGATGTTTAATTAATTTGATTTGATTTAATTTAATTTAATTATTTAATTTAATTCAATTTAATTTAATTCAATTTAATTTAATTTAATTTAATTTAATTGTTTAATTTAATTTAATTTAATTATTTAATTTAACTTAATTTAATTTAATTTAATTTAATTGTTTAATTTAATTTAATTTAATTATTTAATTTAATTTTAATTTAATTTAATTTATAATTTTAATTGAGATTTTAAAAGAGTTTAATGATTTAATTAAGTCTTTTAATATTTTAAATTTGAGTTATCATTTTAATTAAGAGTTAAGTGTTAATGATATAATTAGTTTAGGGATTTTTTAAATTAAAGAATAAATCTCTTCCTAATAAATATCCCTTATTTTAATAATTCCAATTTTATTATTCTTCCAAATTTAATCTATTATTTAATTAAAGTTTAATCATTTTAAAAAAATTGTTTAATGAGTTTCTACCCTTTAATTATTTAAATTTTAATCATCCAAATCAGATTAAGATCAAATATTTTACTTGTTGATTTTTTATTAAACCTAAAGTTTTAATTAAGGGTTGAAAGTTTAATTACCATTTTACCCCTTAAGCTTAATAATTTCATAACTCACTAAATTGAACTTAAATAAACTTGAAATTTTTATGTGACTTCACTCATATGTCAATAAAGACATGAGAGGAGAAAATGTGATTTTTCTGTATTTAATTTATTTATATAATTATTTTTGGTGGAAAATAGAGATTTTCAAGGAAAATTTGATAACATGACCAAAGGAAAGTTTCTGTCCTTAAGAAAATTAGGGGACATTCCTAATGACCAGAGAAGCACTTGGACCAATTTTGGTGATTTTTTGAATTATATTATTTTTATTATAATTATTTTGAGTTTTGGAGTGTTAATTAATTTAAAAATAAAATAAATGTTGAAAAATGGATTTTATATTTTTCAAAAATCTCTCTGATATCAAGGAAACCAGAGAAACAAATTTTGCAATTTTCTGATTTTTCTATGATTTATTATAATTTTTTTTAGTGAAAATGCTAGAAAATACATTTTTTTTTTAATTTTAAAATTACCCTAGGGCTTTAAAATTCAATATCTCACTAAATAGACCTAAGAAAAATGTGGGATTTGTTCCTAAGTGATTAAAATTCAAAATGTGACATTTTGGTGAATTTTATTATTTTTGTGATTTTTATTATTTTTTAATTATTAAAAATATTAAAATATTATTAAAAATTAACTTTTTTAGAAAATTGAAATTTTAATTTTCTTAGATTCCCCTAATATCAGAGAGGCTCCAAAACCAATTTGGTGAATTTTTAAAAAGTATTTTAAAAGTTATGAATTTTTAAAGTTTAAAATGGCTAAGTGACTTAATCAACCCAATTAGTAGGGCTAACCAAGTCCAATTGACCTCAAATTTTTATGGTGGATTCCTCTGATCCTAAAGGTCAGTGGAGAATTGATTTCAAGTCAATTTGATGCCTGGTTAACTCTAATTAATTAAAGACCTATTTTGGGTGTTTAAGCCAATTAGAGTTGTTTTGAATGAACTAAGCCAAAATCTATTTTTCCTAGTGGTTCTCTGGTCATAAGGAACATCACCAAATTTTCCTAGAATTTATTTCACAACATGCTATTTACTGGAATTAAAATACTCAAAACAGCTGACCTCAACTTGAAAAATCAAGAACTCTTCATAGGATGGCCTCTGACTTTGGAAAATTCGTGGAATGTTCCCAAATTCAGAGGCTTCAAAAGCCCTATGGTCTCATGCTATGGTGAATTGTATGCATGCATGGAGAATTAAAACAATGCAGAGAGTAAATAAATTATAAAAAATAAAATATTTCGATAAAATTAAGTGATTTCTTTTCCACATTATTCTCCTCTCTTCACCGAGCAAGTAGGGTATTTTTATTTTATTTTTCCGATTTTTCTACACGGAGATATGAATTTTCAAGTTTAGGGAATTAAATAAATCGGAAAATCCCTAATTTTCTACTTATCCGAGTCGGCGCCGCGCGCATCCCCGGCAGCCTCCGAAAGGCCACGCGCGCGCTCCCATTCGACGCCGCCACTCGAGTCGGCAGCCCGGCCCCGCGGTTCTCGTACCGTCTCCTCGGTCCGACGCGATCCCGGCCGTCCGTGCGCGCGTGTATCGAATGGACGACATCCGTTCATCGTCCCCAAGTGTTCTCACCCGAGAGCCGTCCACACTAAATCCCTAAGACCTCACTCGATTCTCAATGGATTTTTACGTTCTTATACTTCATGGATTCGTCTTCGAAGAGACGAACACATCTATGCTGCTAACATGCATCGAAACTAAAGCATTTGAAATGGAGAATCTCCAGAAGCTCGGGATGAAGAGTTAGCTCATACCTTGGCTCAGAGAAGTGTGGCTTCAATCTGAGAGCTATTACACCTTCGATTGGGTCCCAGCAGGCTCCAGATGAAGTCTCCTGGTCTAGGGAATTGTCTGGATATGATTTCGACCAAGCCCGATCACAAAGCTTGGAGGCTAGAGCAACTGGGTGGCCTGGAGATGGGGCTTTTGATGGTGGACACCTTCCCTGGTCCGGTGAAGGTGTAGAGCCAATCAATTTGGGAATTGGCTCACCGTGGAGAAGTGTCCCGGTTTTGGGTGGAATTTCAACTCCGAAATCGAGCTTACAGAGGAGAAATGGCAGGGGAATTTCACCTGGGATCAAGTGCTCTAAGGGTGGAGGAGGGTCTCGGAACAATTTTGGCGCAGTTTTGGCAAGGTTTATGCTTCTCTCCTTCTCATGGCCGAGAGGGGTGGAGTTTAAATAGAGCCGGCTTGGGGCCTCCTGTGGGGAGTTAGGGCTTGGGATCGACCGCTCCGTGAGGAGAAGAACAGCCATGGTGACCACTAGGCAAGGGGCAGCTCAGCAAGTGAGAATTTCAATGTTGGCTCACATGCGAGCTCTCGGCCATGGTGTTTTCCAGCGGCCCGGTGGCCGGCCGGCCGTGCAATGGTCACCATCTTGGTCGGGTGGGTCGTGGCCGGGGTTTAGTGTGGCAATCGGCAAATGCCATGTGTAAAGTGGTTGAATCAAAGTAGAAAGGGGAAGGGGCCATTTTAGCTTATTTTGGTCAACCCATGCAAATGGGTTGGGTGCACCTCCCCAAGACCCGGTTTTGGGCCGAGGAGGTCAGTGGGTCAACCTCCCATGTGTGGTGGAGTCTCCATCAAGGATTAGGTGGCAAAGCATGGTTTAGAGTGCGACATGCTTAAGGTAAAAAGGCTTAAGGGAGGCTTAAGAAAGATCCCCTCTTCTTGCCAT
This sequence comes from Papilionanthe hookeriana x Papilionanthe teres, assembly GCA_022702705.1. Lineage (NCBI taxonomy): Eukaryota > Viridiplantae > Streptophyta > Magnoliopsida > Asparagales > Orchidaceae > Papilionanthe > Papilionanthe hookeriana x Papilionanthe teres. The sequence continues at coordinate 32,525,557 of CM040436.1, read as the reverse complement.
AAATGGACTAATGACAAGTCAAAGCCCTCATGGCTTCATGTGGCTTCGAGAATGGCTTGTTCATGGCTCCATTTGGCTTGGGAAAAGGTCGGCTTATTTCATGAAAAAGTGGTTTTAGAAATATTTGGCATTTAGGGGTAATTTGACATGTGGCTTGATTTGGAATGGTTTAATTGATGATTTTGAAACTTAGGGGTGATTTTGATCAAATGGATGATGAGGGGAAGTGTCATGTGGCTTTAGGATGATTTGGGCTTTTGAATTTTCAAGGAAATGGCTTTTAGGAGGTTTAAGGGATGGGCCCTTAAGTTTAAAAATGAATTTATGGATGGGAATTTTGTAAAGAGGTTGGGCCAAATAATTGTTGGGTTTAGCTCATGGATGTGTCATGAGTGATTTGAAACAAATTGGGGGTGATTTGGATTTGAATTGGGTTGAATTTGGGTTAGGTTTAGGTTTAGGTCAAAAATGGGCCTTTTGACCTTGGATTGAGTTTCGAGTGGGACTTGGGTTCAAATTTTGGGCAAATCATGTTAGGGTTTTGTTTGTGGGAATGTTAAGGAAGATTTAGAAAAGATTTGAGGTTAATTGGAGTTGAATTGGGTGAGTTTGGGTTAAGTCTGGGTCATGGGTCCAAATTGGGCTTTAAGGCCAAAAGTGAGATTGGATCCAAATGTCAATCAAATTGACTTGGATTTGGTCTAGATTGGTATTGGGAATGTTGAATTGAAGTTTAGAATTGAATTGGACCAGAATTTGGGTCAATTGATAGGTTTGGTTTAACATTGGGTTCACTTTGGGTTAAAATGGGTCAATTTGGGGGTTTTGACAAAAGTAGGGTAAATTGACAAAATTGGCCCATGGTGTAGTTGGACAAAATGAAATTGGCAATATTTAGGATTTTCTGGAATTTTCTGGGAATTTTCTGAATTTTTGGATTTTTAGGCCAAGAAGGGTATTTTGGGTATTTGGAGGGTATTGGGGGTATTTTTGGAATCTTTGGTATTTTTGGGTATGGATGATCAATTTGAGTGATGTGGAGATGTTTGGGATCGATTTTGGAGAATTTTGGGTAATTTGGAAATTTTCGAGAAATTTGGCAATCTTAAGTGTTTTGGAGTAGGCTAAGTGGTGTAGGGTTCCAGGGGTCAAAAATTGAAAATTTGAGAAATTGAAGATTGGGTGGATGTAAGTGGAAAGAAGTCATTTTGGTTGAGCCATGAAGCCATTTCAAGCCCACATGAGCCATGAAGGGACTCATTTGAGGCATTCACTATGTTGTTCCTAACCCTCTTAGCCAAGGGCTTAGGGGTTAAGGACCATCCATGTGGATCACCTACATGAGTCAGGAGGTCAAGTTAGGTATGGGTGTGGTTTTATGAGGTATGTGGAAGTGTAGTGTGTAGGTGTAGTGTAAGTCAGCCCCTTCACTGCACCGAGGCCACCTGTAGGCGGCTCTAAGGCCAAAGAGTCCTATAGGAACTCATCCTTTAAACTTCCACATTTGATTTCAACCCTCTAGGTGATTAGGGGTCTACAGTCAAGTTTGTAGAGTTTGCAGGGAGTTAAGAAGTGGTTTGAATTTCTAAAAGGTGTAGGTTCCATTTCTAGTCCTCTAAGATAGTCAAAGGAAAAGCCTAAGGCTAGATCCTAAGTACTAAAGAGAGAAGAGAAGACCTCATCAAAAATGAGGTCAACAAACTCTTAAATAGAGTATTAAGTGAGATGTCACTTCATTCATCTAAGTTCACTGAGCAAGAAACAAAGTTTAACTAAACTCCTGGATGATTAATTCACCTGTGCAACTAAATTTATTTAGACTCAAAACAATCCCAGAAATATTGGAAAGATGTTTATGACTCGTCCTAAGCACTTCCTCAAAATGACGGGATGTTTTAGAAGAACAATTAAATTTAATTGTTCTTTGATGAAGAAAATCATCCTTAAACCAAACCAAGAACCTAGACGTCATAGGAGATGACTAGTTATGGGATTAGGAATTTGGTAGACAACCAAAACCCTTCCCTTAGCTTTACCTAGGTATCTGTTGAAATATTTAAATGTCTTAACATGCATTTTAAGTGCAGCTTGGGATGACGGGAAGACCCTCCAGGTACGCTTTTATTTTATTGCAATTTACTTTATTAAAAATTACTTACATGCACTGTACTTTACTTTTCTTACATGATAAATAAAACTGTTGCATGAAAACTAAAACCTTTAGGGTAGTCCCTGAACTGAAACCAAAACTAAATTAAAAGTCATTGCAAGATAAAATTCACTGCCACAACATTTTAAAATATAAAACTACTCAAAATTTAATCACAAACAGAACAACAAAACTACAACTACAACTAAATTAAAACGTCTCGTTGAATGTTCGGGAATACCTTGGATGATGTAACCCACGTGTTGATAACGGGATTTCCCACGGTCTAAATGAAAGTGTGGAACTCATTCAGTTGAGTTTAGCAAATTCATCTGGACTAAGTGAATTTGATGAAAATAACGGTGCTGGGATGACGGAACCGTGGGATCTTAATCGGTTCTGTTTAATCAACTTTAAGATTTGTTTTAATTAAAACACTAAAAAAACACTTGGATTTTAAGATTTTCTCTAAACCAAAACACTTCTTTCATCTCCTGATTTATGACTTCTAAAACTAAACCTCTCGCAACAACAAGGAGCTTGGAGCACAATGGGCAAGCACAACCATCGTCATCAAGCAAAACCGAGGTCTACTTCAAAGAAAACCTTTCTTAGAATTAAATAACCAAGCCATAGGACTTCGAGGTAGTTTGCCTAGTGCAACATAAATCCTCAACTCTTCGTTAGGCATTTGCATGATCATGTCATGTAAATTAAGCCCTAACCGGTATTAGGACTCCGAGGTAGTCGTTTGGTACGACATAAACCCTCACATCTTCCAAGTTATTTGTATGATCATGTCATACGAATGTAAGTCCTAATTAATTAAAAATTGGCAGGATTGCAAAATTAAATAAACTCCCAAATTTAAGCCAAACAATAGGATAATTTGGGAAGTTGCCAAGATTCTTCTTGGATCCTCAGCTTCTCCTACTTTTCTTCCTTTGAACTCCTGAAATTAACTGTTCCAAATTTGATCCATTCCCTATTGAAATTCCAAAATTCAATCCTTTGAAAACCTTATACTTTAAAATTCTTGAGAGCAAAACCACTGATTATGGTTGACCACCGCCGATCGCCGTGGACCACCATCGATTGTCGTCAACCACCATCATTCATATATCGTTAGTCGACATTATAATATATATCATATAATTACCCTTTCCCGTCTGCAGGACGAGGGATTTCTGTAAATGTCAATCAATAGTAGATTTTCGCAACTAGGCCGGCCCCTTGGTTTTTCACTTTATGGGTTTTCCACGTAAAAACTTCTGGAGTCACTGCTTGTTCCCTTTTCATATGTGTGCGTGCTGAATTCTCGTTCAACACTAAGGTAATACTTTGTTACTCTACCGCCGTGAATTTTCTAGCACGCATCAGTTTGGTGCCGTCTGTGGGAAGCTCTCAATCCCACCATTGAAATACTTGTTCTATTTCTTACATGACGAACAAAAACAATATTCGGGACAACGGAGCTGCTCGCTCCAACACCCATCGTTTTAGGGAACTGACACGTAGTCAAGGGAGACATGTTTCTTCATCTTCCCATTCTACAACATGATATCCCACCAACGAGGAGGCTTCGGGTCCTTCAATGGAAGAACGAAAGCGTAGAATGGAGGAGTCTCAACTGCATATCTTGCAACTTTTACGTGGGACCCAACAACCGCCGATGAATGAAACTTGTTTATCATTAAATCTGCGTCCTACGAGAAACATGCCCGAAGGAGTTTTCTTAAATGATTCATGTCATTTAAGATGTAATTAACTATAAGGGCTTGCCCTTATAGGGAACTTTAAGAACTCAGGTAATATAAACCTGCTTAATTCATTTATATTAAGTAGGGGAACTTGTCGGCTTATACAATTGGTTCGCAGACCAAACGGATGTCACAAATCTTTTAGTTTATTTAATCGAGCCCCATCATCAAGCAATGTGTCTATTCTTCGGAGTAGATACACGGTTTGTGGTGCGATGCTCGTTTATATAAACAATTCGGGATGTGAGATCGGTTTGATTTCATATCTTAAAATTTTCAAACTCAAAATTATTTTTAAAATCAAATACTACTTTCTAAATTTTATATATATTTAAATTAAATTTAAAATTTAAAATTCGCCGACAATTTCTGTAGGTGACCCCTTTTTAAAATCTAACACATAACCTAAAAATATACCGACATACCTTAAAGCCTTTGAAACAATAAAAAAAAAATTAATCACTGCACCTGTAATAATTTCACCAAATTAGGAAAAACCTTTTGAATTAATGTGTGATGCTAGTGATTATGCTATTGGTGCTATTTTAGGTCAGAAATATGATAAAATATTCAAAATAATTTTTTATGTCAGTAAAACTCTTAATGAAGCTCAAATTAATTATACCTCTACTGAGAAAGAGTTATTAGCTATAGTATTTACCTTTGATAAATTTCGATTATATTTAATTGGAACTAAATGTGTGGTGCATACTGATCATTCTGCTATTAAATACTTAATGAAGAAAAATGATGCAAAACTGAGACTGATAAGATGGATTCTTCTTTTGCAAGAATTTGATTTTAAGATAGTAGATAGGAAGGGTTCTGATAATCAAATTGTTGATCATTTTTCCATGCTTGAAATTGAAAAATCTCTTTGTGATATTGAGAAAATTAATGAACATTTTCCTAATGAAAAATTGTTCACTGTTAAAGAATGACGTGTTCTGTGGTATGCAGACATAGTAAACTTTATTGTCAGTGATATTCTACCCTATGGTTTGACATACTAAGAAAAGAAGAAATTTCTGTCTGATGCTAAGCCTTATTTTTGGGATGACCCATTTTTATTTAAACAAGGAAAGGATCTAATAATTCGAAGATGTGTACCTTTGGAAGAGACTTATGAAATTATTCAAAAATGTCATGATTCTGATTATGGGGGACATTTTGGAAGTTATAAAACTGCATATAAAATATTACAATCAGAATTTTATTGGCCTACAATTTTTAAGGATGTGAATATTTATATTAAAAATTGTGATTGATGTCAGCGTGTAGGCAATATTTCTAGAAGAAATGAGATGCCCCTCAATTATATGTTGGAAGTTGAAATATTTGATGTTTAGGGACTAGATTTTATGGGACCATTTACACCATCTTTCGGAAATGTTTATATTTTGATGGTAGTAGACGATGTTTCCAAATGGATTGAAGATATTGCTTTACCTCCATGTGATGCTCAAAGTGTTACAAAGTTTTTAGAAAAGAATATATTTTACAGATTTGGAATACCAAGAGTAATCATAACTGATGGGGGAAGTCATTTTAGAAATTCGATTATTGGGAAGTTAGCAAAGAAATATCATACTAATCATCGCATTGCTACTGCTTATCATCTGCAGACAAGTGGTTTGGTTGAATTATCCAATCATGAAATTAAAAGAATATTGGAAAAAACTGTTAATCTAAATAAAAAGGATTGGTTAATCAAACTGGATTATGCTTTGTGGGCCTATAGGACTGCTTACAGAACACCTATAGGAATGTCCCCATATAGGCTGATTTTTGGAAAAGCTTGTCATTTACCTTTTGAACTTGAGCATAAAGCATATTGGGATATTAAAGAGTTCAATTATAATTTGAAAGATGCTGCTGAAAAGAGATTATTGAAATTGAATGAGCTTGAAGAAATAAGGAATGAATCTTATTAAAATGTTAAGATTTATAAGGAAAAGAAGAAGATATGGCACGATTGGAAGATTCTTAATGAAAATCTTGTACCAGGACAAAATGTTTTATAGTATAATGCTAGATTGAGAATATTTTCTAGAAAACTTAAGTCCAGGTGGATGGGTCCATTTATTGTGATAAAAATTTATTCTTATGGAGTTGTAGATATTCAAGATCCTAAGACTGGAAAAATATTTAAAGTTAACGGACATAGACTTAAACCGTATTTTTCAATCAATAAATCTAAATATGATAATAATTTGATGTTGGGTCACTCAGAATGAGTTCTGGGTATGTCAGGCTGAAGACGTTAAAATAAGCGCTTTGTGGGACGCAACCCATAATTATCGGTGTGCTTTGCTTTATGTTTATTTTGTGTGCTTTGTTTTCTTTGTATGGTTTGTTTTTATGTTTTTAGTGGCAGTAATTTGGAGTTTTTAAACTATAGTAGAGTTTATTTGACCTTAATTGATGATTTAGAGAAGTCAGAATGAAAATTTGGACACTTAGCAGACATGTGCTAAATTAAGCACTGGCGGGTATGCGCCGACTAGTTGGCGCTTAGGCGCCGCAGTTACAAAAAACGTGAAAAATGAGGTTCTAGAAGCTTAGATTGTGGTGGAGAAGTTTTGGAAGTTATTTTGGAGTTTTAAAATGTCTTGGGGCAGTTTTAGCACTTCCCAAATCTATAAAAAGGACCTGATTTAAGTGAAACAATTGCCCCAAGTCCTATTTTCATTTCTGAGTCTTAAGAAGAGAGTTTTGAGTGCATCATGTCTTCCTGGGAGAATGAGATTAAGAAGAAGCAAGATTCTGACAAAAGTATGTTCATTAGTGATAGTGCTAAAGAGTTATTCAATGGATTTCTCGCTGTTAGTATTCAAGGGATTGCATAAATGATTGTAAAAATTGAAGCCCGATTGACTTCAATGGAAGAAAAAATCCATGAAAGTAACATACATTTGGAGCACATGGGATGGCAACTCAAGATGCAATTCAGTCATTCAAGGTACGTGGAAGAAGAGGATAAGGCGATGTTTGTGAAGAACAAATGGATTGAAGAAGAAGATGTAAGAATGAACAATTATCGCCCGTTCTATCAAATTTATATTCCAGAAGGATAAAATGAGAATAATAGTGGTCCTGGATATAATCCGCCTAATGGAGAATGGAATTAAGAGTGCTTTGTTCTTATTTGTTTAGTGTTCTTATGTGTTATGTTTAGTGTTCATGTGTGTTATGTTTGGTGTGTCTAGTATTCATCTTTAAGTATTAACTAAGCCTGATGATGTGATGGTTACATCCTAAAGATGTATACTTATTAGTTTGAGATTAAAGTCTCTTGTATTTAGAAAATTTCATCCTTTATGTGTGGATAGAAATTCTAGAATTGTATTAAGTGTTATGTTGTTTTAATATAAGTTTGTGTTTGTGTAAAATTTGTGTGGAATCACTGGATATTAAATTTTGATTTGGAGTATTGGAAGATTTACGTGGGGAGAAATAATTATTCTGGAGTAATTAAGGGTATTAAGAAAGTTATTTAGTGTATATACCTTAATTGTGAATATTTGGGTACTGGCGGCTAAGTGCCAGATTTTGCGGCTAAGCGCCGAAGGGTTCGCACTTAGGCGCCAGTTCATGAAAATTGGTTCCCAGTAGTTAAAAACCCAAAAATTATCATTTTTAAACCACCCCATCGTCTTAGACCTTCGGTTTATCGCGAAAGAGGAGCCTAGGGCATCATATTGTGGATCATTTAAGAGCCGATCTCAAAAAAAATTGTTAGATTTGGATTCTTTGAAGTAAGAGCACTACTCCTAAGTAAAAAATTTTTATTTTCACCATGTATTTTGAGTACATTTTGGAAAATTTTAAAATCACTATTCATGGTGAAAATTTGAGGAAAAACTTGAGAAATTGCTTAGATTTAGTGAAAATATCTTTTGGAAGATAATTTAGCAAGTTTAGTTTAATTTTGAAATTTATGGTGAATTTTTCGTGAATTTTTAGAGATGGACCCAAAGTCAAGCGTGCACGAGAAAAGATAAGATTTGATTCTGATAAATTTGTTAATATGAGGGCTGGGGAACGATACGTCGATACATTGCAGTCACGTAAGTTAATTCCTGAGCGTGTGTTTAGTAAACCAGGAGAGGTGATTGAAGGTATGATTGCTAGAAGGAACTGGGAGAATTACTGTTGCTTCTCCGTTGTTGCTGTTATTTCTGTGGTCAGAGAATTTTATGCAAATTTTCCTGCTGTAGAGGAAAATCAAGTGATGGTTAGGAGGCATGAGGTCAACTTTTCTTCTGGAATAATCAATACTTTTTATGGACTACCACCTGACATGTTCTGTTTTTATTCTAACTATCATCCTACGGAAGGAGAATTAGATGAGATCAAGGAATTTCTGACTGATAGAAGAGGATAATGGAAAATAACAAATGATAGAAGAGTGAACTTTCCTGCTTCCAAATTGAATGTCATTTCTAAGGCGTGGCATTATTTTATCTCATCTAAATTTTTACCTTCGAGTCATACAAGTGAAGTAACTAGAGAAAGAGTTGTATTGAACCATTGCATTTAGCATGGGAAGCCTATTGATATTGGAGGTATAATTTATTATTATGTTTTAAACTATGCTAGACCAACCACTACTGCAGGTATGGGATTTCCTTCCTTGATTTATTCATTATGTGAACGATCTGGAGTGAAGTTTGAAACCTGGGTAGAGATACTTCAGCCATTAAGAGCAATTACCAGTGTCAACATTGGTGCATACACTGTACATTCAGAGTTTAGTTGGAGAGGAGGATTTGGTAGGGATTCTACTGCTTCTACTTCTGTTGCATCTACTTCTCGTGCTACTACTTCACGTGCTTCATCATCTACAGATTCACAGACTAGCTTGTTAAGAAAAATTTTGAAAAAAGTGAGTCTTACTCGAGAGCATTGTCGACATATTTATAGGTTGTGTTTTGAAAAGGGGGGTCGCCTACAGAAATTGTTGGCAAAATTTTAGATTTTAAATTTAATTTAAATATATATATAGTTTTAGAAAGAAGCATTTGATTTTGAAAATAACTTTAAGTTTGAAAATTTTAAGATATGAAATCAAACCGATCTCACATCCCAAATAGTTTATATAAACGAGCACCACACCACAAACCGTGTATCTACCTTGAAGAATAGACACAATGCTTAATGATGGAGCTCGATTAAATAAACTAGAAAATTTGTGACATCTGTTTGGTCTGCGAACCAATTTTATAATCTGACAAGTTCCCCTGCTTAATATAAGGGAATTAAACAGGGTTTATATTACCTGGGTTCTTAAAGTTCCCTATAAGGGCAAGCCTCTATAGTTAATTACATCTTAAATGACGGGAATCATTTAAGAAAACTCTCGATAATGATCAGTGGTTTTGCTCTCAAGAATTTCAAAGTTTAAGGTTTTCAAACAATTGAACTTTGGAAATTTCAATAGGGAATAGCTCAAATTTGGAACAGTTTATTTTAGGAGTCTAAAGGAAGAGAAGTAGGAGAAGCTGAAGATCCAAGAAGAATCTTGGTAACTTTCCAAACTATCCTATTGTTTGGCTTCAACTTAAGTATATTTAATGTTGTAATCCTGTCAATTTTAATTAATTAGTACTTCTATTTGTATGACATGATCATACAAATAGCCTTGAAGATGTGAGGGTTTATGTCGTACCAAACGACTACCACGGAGTCCTAAGACCGGTTAGAGCTTAATTTGCATAACATGATTATGCAAATGCCTAACGAAAAGTTGAGGGTTTATGTTACACTAGGCAAACTACCTCAAAATCCTATAGCTTGGTTATTTAATTCCAAGAAAGGTTTTGCTGAAGTAGATTCCAGTTTTACTGACGACGATGGCTGTGCTGCCCACTATGCTCCAAGTTCCTTGTTGTTGCAGAGGTTTGGTTTTAGAAAGTGACAATCATGAGATGAGAGAAGTGTTTTGGTTTAGAGAAATCTTAAAGTCTAAATATTTTTAATGTTTTAATTAAAACAAATCTTAAAGTTGGTTAAACAGAACCGATTAAGATCTCACGGTTCCGTCTTCCCGACACCGTTATATTCATTGGATTCACTTAGTCCAAATGAATTTCCTAAACTCAACTGAATGAGTTCCACACTTTCATTTAGACCATGGGAAATCCCTTTAGCAACACGTGGGTTACATCATCCGAGGTATTCCCGATCATCCAATAAGACGTTTTAATTTAGTTGTAGTTGTAGTTTTGTGTTCTGTTTGTGATTAAATTTTGAGTTATTTTATATTTTGAAATGTTGTGACGGTGAATTTTATCCTGTTGTGACTTTTAATTTAGTTTTGGGTTTCAGTTTTGTGGCTATCCTAAAGGTTTTAGTTTTCATGCAGGGTGACATTCTTGTTTAACATGCAAGAGAAGTAAAGTACAGTGCAGGTAAATAAATTGCAATGAAATAAAAGCGTACCTAGTAAGCATTCCTATTTATTTTCTCCTGCACTTAAAATATAGGTTAAAACATTTATACAATTGCAAGAAAACACTTAGGTAAAGCTAAGGGAAGGTTTTGGTTGTCTACCAAAATCCTAATCTTTTTGCTAATCAGTTCCTATGACGTCTAGGTTTTTTGTGTTTTGTTAAGGATGATTTTCTTCATCAAAGAATAATGAAGTTTCATTATTCTTTGAAAACATCCCATCAAGTTAGAGAAGTGTTCAAAATTGAATTCTGAACATCTTGTCAAACATTTTAGGGATTACTTCAAGTTCAGTTAATTTTATTGAGGTGACGAATCAATCACCCGGGTTACTCTTGCTCAGTGAATTAGGATATTTGATTATCCTATAAGTGAAGTGAAATTTTGTTTGATATTTCGTTTAGGAGTTATAATAATGAAAGTCTTTAGGAGCAACTTAGTTTGTTAAAGGATTTAACCATTTTTTTATTAAAGTTGAATTGTTGTTTTGAGATAATTCAATTTCCGAATTCCGTTTGGTTTTCTTTTAAGTGCTTTAAGTTACTTAAGTTGAAAGCAACGTTTAAACTATTTAATTTCATTAAATTTTTATGATTTAAATTTTGAATTAATCATATTGATTTAGGTTAATTTTAGTTATTAATTTAATTTTAAATTGATTTAATTTTCACATTTCAATTAGAGGCTTTTTTTAGATCATTTAATGTTTTGAATTTTGTTTTAGATTTGTTATAAAAATGATTCTAGATTAGTTTCAAATATTTTAAGTTTCTTTTAATTTGATCGTTAAATGATTTAATGTTTTAAATTTTAATTAATTACTAAATTATTTTAAAGTTTTAAATTTTAATTGATTATTTAAATTGTTTAATGTTTTAAATTTTAATTAATTATGGATTATTTATTATTTAATTAATAATTTCAATTATAATTATTAAGAATTGAATGTTATTTAATTATTTCAATCAGGGATTTTAGACCAAAGAATTAGTATCTTCTTAAGTTATATCCCTAATTTTAGCAATCCAAAATTTAATTAATCTTTTAAAATTTAAATAATTTAATTAATTAATGTTTCATCTTGATATTTTTTGTTAAGGTGATTAATGGGTTTCAACCCTTTTATTCCCTAAGTTTCAATCATCCAAGGGAAGATTAAAATCAAATAATTTACCCTCCCCCCTTTATTAGGCCTAAAATATTAATTAAGGTTAAGATCCTTAATTACCTTTATGCCCTCTTAAGCCTATTCACTTCATAACTCACTAAATTGAGCTCAAATGAATTTAAAATTTTTATGTCACTTCACTCACATGTCAATTAAGACATTAGAGGAGAAAATGTGATTTTTCTATTTTTAACTTAATTTTTGTAATTATTTTTATGGAAAATATAGGTTTTCAATGAAAATTCAACAACATGACCAAGGTAAGCTTCTGTCCTTAGGAAAATTATGGGATGTTCCTACCTATCAAAGGACCACTTGGACCAATTTTGGTCATTTTTTGAATTATATCTTATTTATTATAATTATTTCAATTTTTAAGGTATTAATTAATTTTAAAATAAAATTAAAGTTAAAAAATAGATTTTATATTTTTATTAAATCTCTCTAACCTCAAGGAGTCCAGAGAAACAAATTTTTTATTTTTCTGATTTTTCTATGATTTATTAGAATTACTTTAGTGAGAAAGTTTGAAAATTCATTTTTTTTATATTAAAAATTACATTAAGCCTTTAAAATTCAATATTTTAACCTAGAGACTTGGGAAAAATATTTGGTTTGTTCCTAAATGATTAGGGAGCAAAATATGACATTTTTGTGACTTTTAATATTTTTGTGATTTTTAATATTTTTTTAAATATTAAAATATTAAAAATAGGTACAAAATGAAATTTTTTAGAAAAATCTAATTTTAATTTTCTTAGACTCCTCTGGTATCAGAGAGGTCCCAAAACCAATTTGGTGAAATTTTGAAATGCATTTTGGGTTTTATGAATTTTTAAAGTTTGAAATTAGCCATATGATTTAATTAATCCATTTAATGGGTTAAACTATTTCCAATTGATTCCAAATTTTTATGTGGGACTCCTCTAACCCTAAAGACCAGTGGAGAATTATTTTAAAGTGGTTTTTATGTGTGGTTAAACCTAATTAATTAAAACTCAATTTTAGGTGTTTAGGCCAATCAGGGTTATTCTTAAGGAATTAAATCAAACCATAATTTTCTAGGGTCCTCTGGTCATAAGCTACCTTCCCTAATTTTTCTAGAATTTTCTAAGCAACATGCTAATTACTAGAATTAAAATATCAAAACAGACACATAAACTTTGAAAATCAGTAACTTACCATAGAGATGGCCTCTAGCCTTGGAAAATTCAGGGAATGTTCCCAAGAACAGAGGCTACAAAAGCCCTATGGTCTCATGCCATGATGAATTGTATGCATGAGTGAAGAATTAAGATACCCAAAATAGTATTAAGTTAATTAAAAATAAAATACTCAACAAAATAGATCAATTCTTTTTCCACATTATTCTCCTCTGTTCACTGAGCAAGTGGGTATTTTTATTTTATTTTTATGATTTTTCTATGCAAAGATATGAATTTTCAAAGTTTCTGGTATTTAAATAAATAAGAAAATCCGGATTTTCCTACTTATCCACGCGGCGCCAACTCAACCTACGGCGGGTCGAAGCTCCACGCGTCGCTCCCTAATTCGGGGCGGCCATCTCACTCGGTAGCCACGCGACCCGCGGTTCATGTCTCGTTGATCCGTCCGACGCGATCCTAGTCATTCGTCCGATACATGCGCGATCCGACGGTATCCGTTCATCGTCCCGACTGGTGCGTCCCATGGGTCGTCCACCTTCTAACCCTAGGATCTTGCTCGATACTCAACCAAATTACATGTTCTTGTGCTCGATGGATTTGTCTCGACAAGGCGAACACATCTATATGGCTTTCATACAATCAAGCCAAACAAAATGGAGAATCGCTGGAAGCTCGGAAGGGAGGAGAGGTTAATACCTTGGCCCTGAGAAGTAAAGCTTCAATCAGAGAGTTGAGGCACCTTCGATTGAGCCTAAGGGGGCTCTGGATGAAGTCTCTGGCTATGGGGAATTGCCTAGGTATGACTTCGACCAGGGCCGATTTCAGACTTTGATGGCTGGAGAGATTGGGTGGTCTGGTGAGGGGTCTTTCACTGAGGAACTCCTTCTCTACCTCTGGTGAAGGTGTGAGAGGAGTTAATTTGACTTCTGTGGAGATTTGAGGATTTTCCTGTTCTGGCCTGAGAATTGAGCTCCAAAATTGAGCTCAATCAGTGGGAATTAGGGCGGGGAGGACAATAGGGCTCTTCTTCTCTGAGTCGGGAGAAGGTCTGGGAGCAATTTGGGAGAGTTTGGTGGAAGAAATTTCAGCACCTTTGGCGAGGCCGAAAGGTGGGGATTTTATAGCCATGGCCAGAGAGGACAGCTCAAGGCCAGGCAAGAGTGGTTTAGGCCGCTTAGGGTGAGAGCTGAATAGGCCAGGTGGCTGGAGAGGGGATTGCCCACTGCCAAGGCCAACTTTTGGGTTTTCAAGGACAAAGGGGTACTCGGGCGTGGCTGTTCTGGCGGCTGGGGTGGCTGGCAAGGATAGTCAGGCGGCTGCGCAGGCTGAGGAGGAGTGGAGGAGAGGTTTAGCTCAATTAATTTGGGCACGGAGCTTGCTTAAGGGAAGTTGGAGGATGAGACTTAGCCTTAGCCATGTGGCTTAGTCCATTGGTCCAAAGTGGTAGACCATTGGTCCATGGCTCATGGGGCATGGGTTAGGTTAGGTCAAACCCACCCTAGGAGGTCTAGGGGTGGCAGCCAAGGGGTTGGTTTGATCAATTTTGGTTTGGTTTGGTTTAATTTGGTTCATGTGTACACATGGGTTCACATGGGTTTGAGTTGGGCTAGTTTGTGTTTTCGGTTAGAATTGGATCAAATTGATTGATCAACATTATGTAGATGATTGTAAGGAAGATTTTTCATGAAGACATGAAGTGGATTTGAGTTCACTTGGGGTTTCAATTTCGAGGATTTTGGGATCTTGGTCAATTTTGGTCACCATGGGTTAGGTTGGGTTTAGGTTTGGCTAGAGTTTGGTTAAAGGCCAATTTATGGTCCAAAATGTTTCAAATGATTGTTAGGAAGGGTTTAGGATAGAAATTGGGTGGAAATTTTGGGCTTAGGGGATTCAATTTGGAGATTTAGGGGTAGGTGACAACTTTAGGGCAAATTTGGGGGTTTTGATTTCAAATGGATTTTGAGTTGGGTTAGGGATTAAAATGAGAGCCAATTGATGTTTTGTTTGGTGTATGGATGTATTAGGAAGAATTTGGAATTAAAATTGGGGAAAATTGAGTTGAATTGGGTTGGATTTGGGTAGGTTTGGGTCATAGGTTAAGATTGGGGTTTTGGTTTCAAGTTGAAACTGAATTCAAGTGTGAGTCAAATTGGGCTTCGTTTTGGTTTAAATTGGTATTTAAAATGTTTAATTGAAGTTTAGAATTGAGTTTGAGCAAAATTGGGGTCAATTGAGTTGACTTAGTTTGACATTAGGTCCACATGGGTTAAAGATGGGTCAAATTAGGGATTTTGATAAAATTAGGTTAAATTGGAAAAATTGGCTTATGGTGTAGTAGAAAAAAATGAAATTGGGAATATTTGGGATTTTCTAGAATTTTTTGGGAATTTTGGAATTTTTGGAATTTTGGGCCAAAAGGGGTATTTAGGGTATTTGGAGGTTATTTGGAGGGTATTAGGGTATTTTGGTGGATTTAAAAGGTAGGGAATGTTTTGAAATGATTCTTAGGATTTTTTAGGAATTTTGAGTAATTTTTGGAAATTTTTGGATGATTTTGGTGGTTGTGGGAGCCATTTAGGTAGTTTTGGGTAAGCTTAGGGGACCCAATGTCAAAACCAGAAATTTTAGCAATTAATGGGGTTTTAAATAAGGAAGAATGAGACCGTTTTAGTGGAGTCAAGATTGAGTAAAAATTGATTTGGAATGGAATTAGGGTTTGGAAGCATGTGTCATGGACGTAGCTAAGTCCAACCACTTTGGGACCAAGTCTAGCCAAATGGTAACCACTTATGATCCTTCACATATTGACCTTAGCCATCTTAATCAAAGATTTGTGGCTTGGGTTCAACCATGTGAGTTTCATAAGGGTAGAAAGGCAAGGGTTCAAGGTTTAGGTTAAGTGGCTTAGGGGTGTGTGTGTGTGCAATAGAAGCTCAAGTCACCCAAGGTCACCCAGGGTAGCCCTAAGGCTTGGACATCCTATAGGAATTCACTATTGGTTGCCCATATGGTGGTTTTAACCTTCCAAGCTGATTTAGAGGTTTACAACCAATCAAGTGGGGTCCCAAGAGGAGTCAAGAGGTGGTTGAATTGCTAATGGTGGGTCCTAATTCTAGTCCTCTAGGATAGTTAAGGAGAAGTCCTATGGCTAGATCCTAAGCACTGAGTGGAATGAAAAGACCTCACCAAAAATGAGGTCAACAAGCATTTGAAAGATATGGATGGTAAGATTGATAATGTGGAGAGATATATTGTAAAACATGATGAGTATGAGGAGAGTTATCAGCAATATTTGGATAGACTGATTAGAGGTGATGAGAGTGTTGAGATGTCCCATCATCCATTCTACATACCTTATGTGCCATCTAGGGATTGGAACGAGCAGGATGATGATGAGGATGAGGATGATGAGTAGATTAGTGTTATTTGTTTTTGTTGCAGAGTTTTTGTTGACGTACTGATGTGTGTTTTGTTTAGTATTTAGTTTGATCATTGTGTTGTAATGTGAACATTGATAGTATGCAAACTGCAGTTTTTATTATTTTTCTATTATGCATATTCAGATGTATTGTTGTTGTTGCATTGATGATTTATATGTTGCTTTGAGTGTAGTTTGTGTGGCAGTAAATGTTTTAATGTGTGTGTTATGTGAGAATTTTTAATAGTGTGTACTTTAATTCAAAAACTATTAGGTGATTATAAACCACTATTGGGAACTTCTAATTAGGAAACTACATGTTTAAAATTTTTCAAATTCCACTATCATCTGTTATCTGTATCAGTGTGTTATTTTAGTTGGTGTGTGTTTGCATTGAAAACCTCCACTACTATAGAAATCTTTTTGAAATTTTTACTTTTCTTGTTATAAAAAGAAAATTGTTTTGAAAAAACTGAGTTTGATTTCATTTTACTCCTATTATTTAAATTGTTATACTTGCATATTAGGATATTAAAAAATTATTGCAAGCATGATATGTCAGTTTTTATTTCTCACCTATATATTATTTCTTATGCTTAAATGTTTTATCTTAACTAAAAATTAAAGTTTTGGGGGGGATTTTAAAAAACAAAGTTTTTCAAAAACCTAAAATTTTATTTGATTCTCAAGAATACTAAAAATAAATCTTATTTTTGATTGAGAACAATTATGTACATGAAGTTATATTAGGGGAACAAAAATTTTGAATATAGAAATGAATAAAAGAATTTAGTTAAAATTTATAGTAATCATGAAAAACTTAAAGTTAAAATTTTCTTAATGAAGACGTGTTAAACAAAGTTAAACTATCTTTAGTAAGAAGTTTTGTATTTTTGGATAAAAAGAAGATTTGACTTTTATTCTTCAAAGCTTAAATTTCTTTTTTTGAAGAGTACTTTTCAAATATTATTATTATAATTTTTAAGTGAAAGATGTATATCTGACCTTTATTTTAAATGGAAGGGTGAAAGTCAAAATCATTAAAGGCCTATCTAGATTTAGTAATCCTTGCCTTATAAAAAAAATAAGAAAAAAAAAGAAAAAGAAAAGAAAAAGTGAAAATAGTATATGAAAAGGGTGGAGTAGCTTGAGGATTTAAGGGGCTAATCAAAAAATGGTTTCATACCTAAAATTTAAGATATAAGTTCAGAGAAAATCTAAAGCTTAAGGTTATCATATAGTAAGTAAAATTATTTTCAAATAAAGATTATTAAGTAAGAAAAATAAGTGTTTGAGTCTTATATTTTGAAGAATCTACAAATATTTCTGAATTAAATAGAAACTTATATTTGTCATTTTCCTTTACTTAAGAAGTTTCTAAACTTTAAGTTAGTTTTAATTACTGAATTTTTTTCTTAATTGGACTATTCCATTCCTAGAACAAAATTTTGTTATCTTCCTAAGAAACTCATTACATAATTTGTATGTTAAAATGTTCTATAAGATTAACTGTCACTTGAGGACAAGTAACATTTTAAGTTTGGAGGATTTTGATACACCTAAAATATATAGTATTTTTATGCACATTTTTATACCTATTTTTAATGATATTGCACTTTAATGGAAGGTATTTTGTGTTTTTCTTGCAGGTATGATGAAAATGGATGGTCATGATGAAAGGAGCAAAATTGGATCAAATTTAGAACATAAAAAAGATGAAAAATGAAAATTTGGGCACTGGCGCCGCTGGGCTGGCGCTTAGCCGCCACAGTTAAAAATCGAATTCTAAAGGAATTTGGCACAAATTTCAAAGGGGATGGGATGCAACTCTTGGTGGTAACTTCCATAACTTCCTTTGGGCGGCAAGTTGGAATGAAGGGGTGCATTCTTTGGTGGATACATTGAATCTGGACACATTTTAAGAGACACCAAGGCACCTTTTGGTTTACTATTTAAAGAGAGTCTTAGGAAAGATTAAGGAGCTCTTCCTTTGCCTTTTGAAGGGCTCTTCCACTTGCATTTTGAAGAAAATTTTTATAGTATTTTACTTTTATTTTGCAAGAGTTTTTATTAAGAGTGGGAGTAGAGAGTAGAAAGGAGAAAAGGGTCGGAGTGAAGACTTCTTCTTCCCACTTCTTTTCTTTCTTTTAGTTTAGTTTCTATTGAAGTCTGAAGTTTATTCTGAGTCATCGGAGTTGGGAGATCCACTCTGAGGAGTAGTTTAGTGAAGAGTTAAAGTTTCAGAGGAACTTCCTGAGTCTTGTGGAGAGAATTTTCAGATAAGTGTTTACTTTTGTTCTAGCATTTAGTTTTTTTATTAATACTTATTTTTGTTTGTTGTTTTTTGTATGGTTTTTAATTACAAATCAATGTGTTTTTGTATTTTCTCAATTCATTCTAAGTAGTTTACTTTGTCTTTTTCTTTCTTAAATAGAGAAGTAATTAGTTTATAGAGAATTGTTGTGGAAAGTATCAGTGTTTAAAGTTGAAAGAAGTTGTGAAGATTGATTCTGAAACTTTCTTTACTTCTTAATTTGGCCTATTAAGTTGTATAATTTCTTGAGATTATGTAAGATCCAATGCGATATTGTCTTATAAAAGTTAGTAAGAATCACATGCAATTATATGGGTGAGAATTGTAGTCCATATAATTGAATGTAATATTAGAAGATATTTTTATGGAAGGGAGTAAAATTAGAGGATTTTAGAGTGACAAACTAAAACCCCCTAATTTTGTTTGAAGTTTTGAGTTTTGTTATGAGAAGTTAGACCCCAGTTGGTGGGAATCGAGGGAACTCTAGAGTGAGAGACTGGTATCTTCCCTGCCAAACCATGATCAAAATGATAAAAATTTCAAATTAACCTATGTTCTTTATAGAACCAAGTAAGGTTAAAGAACACATTTGCTTCTATGTGTCACAACAAATTTAAATAATTCCACAACGAAAATTTAATAATTATTACTACTTCATAAAAGGAAAGAATAAGATATTATAGTTAATAGTGTTTTACATATAGTGTTATTAGTTATTATAATTTTAATTTCTTGCTTAACATTTTATTAAGAAAATTTCAAAAAACAAATAAACTTTCAAAACTTTTCAAAATCAAGACATAATTTCAAAAGCCATAAAAAAAGTAAAAAGATAATTTTCTGATTCCTTTAAAGATTTTTAAATTTTTCCTGTGGGATCGATATCTCGGGGCTTAATCAGAAAGTCCTATATTACTTGATAAACGATATGTATACTTGCGTAGTATCCACATTATAAATCAAAATCATCAGCATATATATATATGGCAGGATCAAGTTTTTAGTGTCGTTGCCAATTTTCATATCATATTTGTAAGTATAAATATCAGGTGGATCGCCTAACCACAGGTTTAGGGACTAAACCTTGGATTAGCCGATGCTCTTTATGCACTCGAAAGAGGGTAAATAATATGATTGCTCTTATTTCGCACATACAATATTTAATGCATCTCATTCCTTTACATTATCCAATTCACTACATAAGAATAGTAGATTTTATTATTTCAAAATTCACCAAACCAATCTATCCAGAAATGGTTATCTTTTTAATTAATATTTTCCTTTATGAGTAGTTTTTAGTTATTTTAAACATAAGCTTACCTTTAGGAGTATTTTATAGAAAAACCACCTAATTTGACCTTCCGAACTAAAGTTTAATAACAGTAGACTAGAACTTTACTAAGGACCTCTTACCTCACTTCCCTGTGAGATCGATAAAACTACTTAAACGATACATATACTTGCGTAGAACCTATAGTGTGTGCACATACATATAAACATAAAACACGCAGAAAATAACAAATGTCGGGTGCGCATCACCTAGTGCCTTCTTATTCATTTGTTTAAAGGATGAATTTCATGAGCAAAGACATAATGGGTTCAGTTGTCCTCCAAGTCATCCAAAAGATCTTAAGGAAATATGGGGCATAACCCTACACCTCCATAAGAATCCTTTGAAACATCTCGAGTTCTCCTAAACTTATTATGTTGCTAAGTCATTCATCTGCCATAATTTGATGTTTATGTTTTAACATGTGCTCAATAAAGCTTGATTTTTTAATTATCCCCATGAGTGGGGTAACTATAACTTAACATTTCGTTTATGTATTATGTGAGTGAAGGCCTTAAGGACAAATTGATTGGTAAAGGAACTTAGCCAATTCAAAACTTAGAGTTGGGCTAAAGGCTTAGTAGTGAGCTATTTTATTATTAATTATTTTTATTTTCTAAACATCATTAAGCAAATTTAGATTAAGCTTAGCTCACTACTAAGCCTTTAGTATTTCGTGGGTAGATTTGTAATTTTAGGAATGTTAAATTTGGTGAGCTTAATTTCGATCAAATATTGTGTTATAATCCAACCATTAGCTAGGGGTATATGATTAATAAATTATTGTCTTCCAAATTTAAATCCCTCATGTTATGATCACTCAATTTAATTAACTTCCAAATTATGATAATTAGAGGAAAATTACAATTATGCCCTTGTTAAGAAGATGTGATGAGTTGGTTTCTACCTCTTAATCCCTTGTGTTTCAACCACATAGAAAAGTCAATTATGATCATACATTACCCAATTACCCTTTGATTAAGCCTAAATATTAATTAGAGCTTAAATTTCATAATTACCAATTTGCCCTTTGTGGCCTCATCACTTCATAATTCCTTAAATTTAACCTAAATGACTTTAAAATTTTTATATTACCCCACAAATGGGTCAATTAAAATATCAAAGGCTGATTTTTATTTTATTTTTAGAATTATTTTAATGCAAAAATAGGTATTTTTCAGATTAATTCATTAATTTATCAATGGTATACCATCTATCCTTAAGAAAATTATTGGAGGTTCACCTAAGTTAGAGGACCGCTTAGGACAATTTTCATGATTTTTTTTTGAATTTTGTTTTAATTATCATAATTATTTTTTGTTTTGAGTATTAATTACATATAAAATGTTAGATAAGTTGAAAACTAAACTTTTTATTTTTTTAAGTCTTTTTAAGTCCACGGAACCCAAAGAAATAAATTTCATATTTTGTGATTTTTATTTTATTTATTATAATTATTTTAATGCAAAATCAAGCAAAATTAATTTAATTGCTCTTAAGAGGTTAGGAAACAATTTAGAACATTTTTTGTGCACTTTTACTTTTTTGTGATTTTTATGATTTTTTTAATTATTTATAATTATTTAAATTCAAAATATTCTTTAAAAATGAAATATTTATTTTAACTTTAATTTCATTTTTCTTATGTTTGTATGGTTGCAAGGAGCTCCCAAAAACTATTTCATAATTTTCTTAATTAT
The DNA here is from genome assembly GCA_022702705.1 of Papilionanthe hookeriana x Papilionanthe teres. NCBI lineage: Eukaryota > Viridiplantae > Streptophyta > Magnoliopsida > Asparagales > Orchidaceae > Papilionanthe > Papilionanthe hookeriana x Papilionanthe teres. The sequence continues at coordinate 32,504,099 of CM040436.1, read as the reverse complement.
ATTTTATTTATTTTAATTATTTTAATTAAAAAATGCCAATTTACGTAGAAAATCAAATTCAGTGATCACATTAATTCAAATGGGTTCCAATTTTTATAGTGAGTTAACATAATTATTTTTTATAGTGTGGGTTAAATTTTGTGATTTTTCTATTCATATTTTAATTTTTAAAATTTTTAAGGGTTTTAATGAGATAATTACATAAAATACTATTTTTAATTATTTAAATCACATTTATATTTTTTCTAGGGTCCTCTGATTACGTGAACCTACCAAAGTAATTTTTATATTTTTCCAATTTATATTTTAATTATTATAATTTTTAATTAAAAAGGTGTGATTTAACTTTAAAAATAGGGCTTTCATCTTAGGGATGCTCTCTGACTTTGGAAAAATCAGAGAACAATCATAACAACAGATTAAAAAAGCCCTCAAAGTTTCATGCCATGGTGATTTATATTTCTTAAGTTATGATTTAATGAATTTTTTGAGTATTTAATTATTTTAAAAAGAAATATAAGTCAAATAATTACAATTTTTGTTCCACATTATTTTCCTTTATTCACTGAGTATCAGAGTATTTTTCTTTTACTTTTATGATTTTTCCACACCAAATTATGAATTTTCTAAGTTAACTGAAATAAATAAATAAAAAATCGGGAATTTTCTTCTTAATCCAGTCAGCGCCAACTCAGCCTACGGTGGCTCCGAAAGACTACGCAATGCGATTTGATTTGCCACTGCCATCTGAGTCAGCTTCGTGCTTTATGTTCAGTTCAATCATCCGGTACGATCCCAACCATTCATCTGATATACATGTGATCCAACGGCTCTCTGACTTCGTCTCCAACTACTGTAAACAGAGAACCATCCATACTAAAATCCTAAGCTCTCGCTCGATACTCAATGAAATCGCTTAGAGTTTGTTCCTACACCTTCATCTAATCAAGACAAGCATATCTATATTGTTGATCAGGCATGATATTAAATCTTTTTTCACAAAATACTCAACTGAGCTTGGTTTGGGGGAAATTGGTATATACCTGAGCCCAAGAGGGAGGCCTCGATTGGGATGGATCCTGACATTTGTTGTGATCTTATGAAGCTTATCCAAGTGTCAATTTAAGCTCTCCTTAGACATGTCTAAGAACTTGATTAGAGGGTGATTCAGGCTTGATCTTGAAGTGGGCTAGGGTGCTCTGGAGATGGGGCTTTTGGTGGGGAACTTCCTCTCTTGCTCTGGTGAAGGTGAGGAGTAAGTCAATTTGGAGATTGGTGGAATTTCAGGGAGTGTCCTGTTTTTGAGTGATTTTTGGGTGAAGAAATTAGCTTCAAGCTGCGGGGGCAATGGCTGGGAAATGGTTGGAATGAGCTCAGGAGGTCTTAAAGAAGCTTTAGGAATAATCTGACAGAGTCTCCACAAGGATTTGTGTACTCTCTATGGTTTAGTTGTGGGAGGTGGTGGTTAAATAGACATGGAAATGGTGGCCACCAGGACTTCAATTTGGGTGAGCTCTACTGCTTAGGTAGAGGGAAGAAATGTGTAAGTGGCCAATGGGGGTGAGCCAGCTCAGGGAGTTTCAATTTTGGCCTTAAGGCTTGGGGTGGCTCTCGATTTTGTTGTTTTCCGGTGAGTAGGCTGGCCAGGCCAGGGCTGTTGGTTAGGTGGCTCAAGTGAGCCAGGGGAATTTAATGGTGATGGACTTTAGGTGGTTTGATGGCTGGTGGTAAAGATCCCCTTAGCTTAGTCATTTATGGGAATAAATCCTCCAAATCAAGGGACCCTTGGTCCATGCATCATCTAGGTTTAGCTAGGTGGGTCTAGCTTGGTTCCTATGGCTCAAATGTTGGTTGTTGTGACCATGGTTTGTTCAATTTGAATGGGATTGGTCAAATTTGGGATTTGGCTCAAAATTGGGGTTTTGGTTTGGACTTTTGTCTAGGATGGGTTTGAGCTAAGACTTTGGTCAATTAATTGATCAATTTGATGTGGATGATTGTCATGATAATTTTTGAAAATTAATTGAGTGATTTTAAATTGATTGGGAGGCTCAATTCAGTGGAATTTGGCTCGTGGTCAATTTTGGGGCATTTGGATTAAACTTGGGTTTAGATTGAGCTAGGGTTTGGAATTTGGTTCAATTGATGGTTCAAATTGGTTCAAGGGATTGTAATGAAGATTTTTGGGTATTAATTGGGTGAACATTATGGATTTATGAAGTTCAATTTAGAGACATTTGGATTTTAGGGCAAAATTAGAAATTTTGAGATTGGGCTTGGAATTGGGCTTAATATTGGGTTCAATTGGGCTTGGATTTAGTTTCAATTGAGATTGAATATGATGAATTTTGATTTAGATTTTAAATTAGGTGAAATTGAAGTAAATTTGGTGGAAATTGGGGATGATTTTGGTCAAAATAGAGACAATTTAGGGATTTTGGTGAAAATAGGTCAATCTAGTCAAATTGGACTCAATGGAGTGGTTCAAATTGATTTTGGGGATATTTGGAGTGATTTTGGAGATTTTATTTTGATATTTTTTGGGTATGAAGGGCATTTTGATAATTTTGGGTATTTTAGGAATTTTGAAAATTTTGAGATGTGTTGGCCAATTTGAGTGATTTGGAAAGTTTTGAAATGATTTTTTAAGAGAATTTGAGAATTTGATCAATTTTAGGAAGGTTTAGGATTTATGGGTATTTTGGTAATTTGGGAAAGTTGGAGCCAACAAGGGTTAAAAGTGGGAGTTTGGCAAAAATTGGGATTAATTGAGAAAGCTAATCATAGAATTACCTTTTTGAGCCATGGACCAAGGGAAATCCTATTTTGGATCGTCAATGTGTTGGTCTTAACCAAACTCTGGCTTAGGGCTAAGGGTTTAGGGAACCACCCACATGAGTTTCCAAAAGAAGTAGGAAATCAGTTTGTGCATGTTTGGTTTTAGGATTTTGGTCTGTGAGTGAGAGTGTGGGGATCAAATGTTTGTGTGTAAGACTGATCAAGGCCACACCACGCATGGCTAAACCTAAGGCCAGACAATCCTATGGGAACTTCCTTAAGCTCTCTCATGTTTGGTGACCCAAGAAAAAAAGGTTAAGATTTTCATGCATATTTTATAATAATTTTAATGATATTGCACTTTAAAGAATGGTACTTTTGGTGTTTTTCTATAGGAATGAAGATTTAAAGACAAAGGAGCAAAAATATGTAAAAAGGAGCGAATTTGGAGCAAAAAGGACTAAAATATGCAAAATTGACCTAGGGCGCCGATGGCAAGGTTGATGGCGCCGACGGTGTGATTTTCCCGAGAATTTAGAACCAATTCCAAGGGAGGCTGCCGACGGCGGAGATCGAGGCTGCCGACGGCGAGGTCAGTTTAAAGCCATGTTTCTAGGAGGCCGCCGATGGTGCGCTCGAGGCCGCCGATGGCGAGATCGGTAGTTTTTTCACAATATTCATCGAATCTGGATGATTTTCGAAGGGATGCCTAAAAAACCTTGGAGACTCTTTATCAACTTTAAAAAGAACCATTTTAAGCCGAAAAATTGTCCTTCTGGAGTCCTCTAAAGTCACTAAGAGTCTGTAAAAAGTACTATTAGAGATTTCTAATAGTTACTTAGTGTCCTATAGAGAGTCAACTAGTGTCCATTGTTATTATTGAGTGTTAATTAGTGAGTTCAAATAGAGATTGTGAGGAATTTTTTGAAGGATAGTAAGAGTAGAAGGGAAGTGAGAGATCTCTTCTACATTGCCGTTTCGAAGGAGAATTTCATGTACTGTAAAGAAGGAACAGACTCACAGGAACTTTAAGGAGTTGTTTGGGGAGGAATTTGAGATAAGTAGTGTTTATTTATTTTAGTTTATAATACTTTACTTTTATATATGAAATCCAATTTTTATTGCATCCACTCTATGAATTCTGAGTAGTTGTTCTATCTTTCTCCTTGTGTTGATATTTTTGTGATATGATAAATAGAATTAATGTGCCATAAAAGATTTTAAACAAGTTGTGATAATCTTTAACTTAGATCTTAATTTATTTTCAATTTGCCAATTGAATAGTTAAAATCTGTTGAGTTTAACAACTATAGTAAAGATTACATCCGATATTCAGGGAGGTTAAAGTCCTTTGACGAAGGGTGCAAATAAATAGGGAAATAATATTAATCGGGCGTAGAATTGGAGATTTTAGAGTGACAGGATAAAATCCTCAATTCAGTCTTATCATTTGGGTGCTGAAGTGTAGATTGTTAGCCCTCAGGCGAGGGGAATGTGGGAGCTCCGAAGTGTGAGCCAGTATCCTCCCAGCCTAGCCGTAGATTCACTAACCAAGCATAGGATTAGTCAATGTTCTTTATGCCTGAACCAAAGGGTAAATAATAGGTATGCTCCTATTTGGCACAACACCATTTTAAAACTAATTCTAATTATCTATTCACTTAAATATCTTAATGAAGGAGAAAGAATTCTTGCTTATATATTTGAACTTAACTTTAGTAGTATTAGTTAATTGTTAGTATAACTAGTTTAATTTAAACTTCATATTATTGTTGATTGCGTATTAGTGACAGATAGGCAATTTTGAATTAGTTGTGATTCTGAATTGATTTCTATAATCATAAGTATGTTGCCTCTAAAATATTCCATGTGGGATCGATACTGGGGTTTTTAAAGAAAACTCTATATTACTTGAGCGATACGTATACTTGCGTTTAAAGGTAACTCTGCGATTAAAAGATTATAATACATAATTGTTACTAAAATTAAAATTACGCTCCAAGTCAATTTGGCGCTATTGCTGGGGATTTAGATCTTCTAGTGGTGGTGTTGAATTCTCATATTTTTTAAGTATATTAAAAATCGCGGTCATTTGGCCCTCATCCTAGTAAGTGCTAGAGGTTAGAAACAAATATATGGAACTCCAAGAAAAGTAAAGAAGTGTTTGGAATTTTTAATGGGTTAGGCACCATCACTAATCCTCTAGAATAATCAACAAGAGAGTCTGATGGCTAGATCCTAGGCTCCTAAGAAAGAAGACTAGATGTTGACCTCATTTTTGATGAGGTCTTCTCTTCTTCTTTTTAGTACTTAGGATCTAGCCTAAGGCTTTTCCTTTGACTATCTTAGAGGATTAGAATTGGGATCCACCATCTAGAATTTCAAACCACTTCTTAACTCCCTGCAAACTCCACAAACTTGACTGTAGACCCCTAATCACCTAGAGGGTTGAAATCAAATGTGGAAGTTTAAAGGATGAGTTCCTATAGGACTCTTTGGCCTTAGGACTGCCTCAGGTGGCCCGGTCCAGTGAAGGGGATGACTTACACACACACTACACTTATACACTACACTTTCACACACCTCCTAAAACCACACCCATACCTAACTTGACCTCCCGACTCATGTAGCCGATTCACATGGATGGTCCTTAACCCCTAAGCCCTTGGCTAAGAGGGTTAGGAACAACATAGTGAATGCCTCAAATGAGTCCCTTCATGGCTCATGTGGGCTTGATGTGGCTTCATGGCTCAACCAAAATGATTTCATTCCAATCAAATTTACCCAATCTTTAATTTTTCAAATTTTCAATTTTTGACCCCCGGGACCCTACACCCGCCAAACCTACCCAAAGCCCTTGAAATTACCCAAATTTTTCAAAATTTCCAAATCACCCAAAATTCCCTAAAATCAATCCAAAACATTTCTACATCACTCAAATTGATCATCCATACCCAAAAATACCAAAAATTCCAAAAATACCTCCCAATACCCTCCAAATACCCAAAATACCCCTCTTGACCCAAAAAATCCAAAAATTCAAAAAATTCCGAGAAAATTCCAGAAAATCCCAAATATTCCCAATTTCATTTTGTTCAACTACACCATAGGCAAATTTTGTCAATTTACCCTACTTTTGTCAAAACCCCCAATTTGACCCATTTTAACCCTAAGTGAACCCAATGTCAAACCAAACCTACCCAATTGACCCAAATTCTGGTCCAATTCAATTCTAAACTTCAATTCAATATTCCCAACACCAATCTAGACCAAATCCAAGTCCAATTTGATTGACATTTGGATCCAATTTCACTTTTGGCCTTAAAGCCCAATTTGGACCCATGACCCAAACCTAACCCAAACTCACCAAATTCAACTCCAATTAACCCCAAATCTTTTCTAAATCTTCCTTAGCATCCCCACAAGCAAAACACTAACATGATTTGCCAAAAATTTAGACCCAAACCCCACTCAAATTCAACCCAAAGCTAAAAGGCCCAATTTTGACCTAAACCCAAACCTAACCCAAATGAGCCCAAACCCCAAAATCAAAGCCCAAACAAAGCCAAAACCTCTTTGAAACACTCTCATAAACATTTCTCAACATTAATTTTACATCACTTTCAACCCTAGCCCAACATTGGCCCAACTTGGCCCACTTGGACCTATATTGGCCCATTCACCAAAAGAACCCAAATTCAACCCAATTCAAACCTAAATCACCCCCAATTTGCTTCAAGTCACTCATGACACATCCATGAGCTAAACCCAACAATTATTTGGCCCAACCTCTTTACAAATTCCCATCCATAAATTCATTTTTAAACTTAAAGGACCATTCCTTAAATCATTTTAAAAGCCCATCTTTTACCACATCCAAAGGCCCAAAATTGGTCTCAAAGCCCATATGACATTTCCCCTCATCATACTTTCAATTAAACTCAATACCTAAGTCCTAAATTCATCATCAAATCATTCCAAATCAAGTTTCATACAAATTTTCATCAAAATTACCAAAAATTCCTAAAATCCATTTTCATGAAATTGACCAAGTTTTCCCCAAGCCAAAGACAAGCCATGCAAGCCATGGACAAGCCACATGAAGCCATGGAGAGTTTGACATGTGATCAAGCCATTAATGGAAAAAGGAGGACCCCTTTCCTAATCCTTCTTAAGCCTTTTTTTACCTTAAGCATGTCACACTCTAAACCATGCTTTGCCACCTAATCCTTGATGGAGACTCCACCACACATGGGAGATTGACCCACCCGACCTCCTCAGCCCCAAAACCGAGTCTTGGGGAGGTGCACCAAACCCATTTGCATGAGTTGACCAAAATAAGCCAAAATGGCCCCTTCCCCTTTCTACTTTGATTCAACCACTTTACACATGTCAAACCTCAATTGAATGCACCAAACCCCAGCCCTGACCCACCTGAACAAGATGGTGACCAATGCCTGGCCGGCCAGCCACCGGGTCGCCGGAAAACACCATGGCCGAGAGCTCACATGTGAGCCAACTTTGAGAATCTACCTCGCCGAGCCGCCCCATGCCCAATGGCCACCATGGCTGTTCCGCCCTCGACCTAAGCAGCTGATCCCAAGCCCTAACTCTCCCCGCGAGGCCCTCCACCCTCTCCTATTTAAACACCACCCCTCTCGGCCATGAGAGGTGCTGAAACAAACCTTAAGGAAACTCGCCAAAATTGTTCCGTACTACTCCCCATACACGAGCATTTGATCCCCACCGAAATCCCCCTGCCATTTCCTCTCGCGAGCTCAATTTCGAGTTGAAATCCAAGCCCAAAACCGGGACACTTCTCCACGGTGAGCCAATCCCCAAATTGATTGGTCCTACACCTTCACCGGACCAAGAGAAGGTGTCCACCAGCAGAAAGCCCCATCTCCACGCCACCCGGTTGCTCCGGCCTCCGAGCTTTGTGATCGGCCGTGGTCCAAATCCTACCTAGGCAATTCACTGGACTCGGGAGACTTCATCCGGAGCTTGCGGGATCCAATCGAAGGTGAAACAACCCTCAGATCGAAGCCACACTTCTCTGAGCAAAAGGTATGGCCTCACTCTTCTTCCCGAGCTTCTGAACATTCTCCATTTTTATTGAGTAAATTTCATCCCACATAAACCATATGGATGTGTTCGTCTTCTCAAGACGAATCCATAGAGCATAAGAACACGAAAATCCATCGAGTATCGAGTGAGATATTAGGGATTTAGTGTGGACGGCTCTCGGGTGGGACGCTCGGGGACGATGAACGGATGCCGTCCATTTAATACACGCGCGGACGGACGGCTCAGATGGCGTCGGACCAGGAGATGGTACGTGAACCGCGGGACCCGGAGCGCTGAGTCAGATGGCGGCGTCGAATGGGGGCGCGACACGCGGCGTTTCGGAGCTGCCGAGGTTGACGCGGCGCCGCGTGGATAAATAGAAAATTAGGGTATTTTTCTATTTATTTAATTCCCTAAACTTGGAAAATTCATAACTTTGTGTAGGAAAATCATAAAAATAAAATAAAAATACCCTCTTGCTCGAGTGAACGAGAGGAGAATAATGTGGAAAAGAAATCATTTAATTTCATCAAGTATTTTATTTTTAATAATTTATTTACTGTTTGCATTCTTTTAATTCTCCATGCATATAGGAAATTCACCATGACATGAGACCATAGGGTTTTTGAAGCCTCTGAATTTGGGAACATTCCCTGAATTTTCCAAAGTCAGAGGCCATCCCTATGAGAAGTTATTGATTTTTCAAATTCATGTTACTGTTTTGAGTATTTTAATTCCAATAATTAGCATGTTATGAAATAAATACTAGAAAAATTTGGTGATGTTCCTTATGACCAGAGGACCCTAGGAAAAATAGGTTTTGAGTTAGTTCATTTAAAATAACCCTAATTGGCTTAAACAACCAAAATAGATCCCTAATTAATTAGAGCTAACCATACATCAAATTGACTTGAAATCAATTCTCCATTGACCTTTAGGATCAGAGGAACCCACCATAAAAATTTGAGGTCAATTGGACTTGGTTAGCCCTACTAAATGGGTTGATTAAGTCATTTAGTCAATTTGAACTTTAAAAATTCATAACTTTCAAAATACCTTTCAAAAATTCACCAAATTGGTTTTGGAGCCTCTCTGATATTAGAGGAATTTAAAAAAATTAAAATTTCAATTTTCTAAAAAAGTTGATTTTTAAAATTATTTTAATATTTTTAATAATTAAAAAATAATAAAAATCAAAAAAATAATAAAATTCACCAAAATGTCACATTTTAAATTTTAATCACTTAGGAACAAACCCCATATTTTTCTTAGGTCTATTTAATGAGATATTAAATTTTAAAGCCCTAGGGTAATTTTAAAATTAAAAAAAATGTATTTTCAAGCATTTTCACTAAAATAATTATAATAAATCATAGAAAAATCAGAAAATTGCAAATATTGATTTTCTGATTTCCTTGATATTAGAGAGATTTTTGAAAAATATAAAATTCATTTTTCAACATTTATTTTATTTTTAAATTAATTAACACTCCAAAACTTAAAATAATTATAATAAAAATAATATAATTCAAAAAATCACCAAAATTGGTCCAAGTGGTCCTCTTGTCATTAGAAATGTCCCCTAATTTTCTTAAGGACAGGAACTTTTCCTTGGTCATGTTATTAAATTTTCCTTGGAAATCTCTATTTTCTACCAAAAATAATTATATAAATAAATTAAATACAGAAAAATCACATTTTCTCCTCTCATGTCTTTATTGACATATGAGTGAAGTCACATAAAAATTTTAAGTTCATTTAAGCTCAATTTAGTGAGTTATGAAATTATTAAGCTTAAAGGGCAAAGTGGTAATTAAAATTTTAACCCTTAATTAAAACTTTAGGTTTAATAAAATTAACAAGTAAAATATTTGATCTTAATCTGATTTGGATGATTGAAATTTAAATAATTAAAGGGTAGAAACCCATTAAGCAATTTAAAATAATTAAACCTTAATTAAATAATTGATTAAATGTGGGAAGAATAATAAAATTGGAATTATTAAAATAGGGATATTGTTGGGAAGAGATTTATTCTTTAATTTAAAAAATCCCTAAATTAATCATCTCATTAATATTCAATTCTTAATTAAAATGATAACTTAAATTTAAAATATTAAAAGACTTAATCATTAAACTAAAGTTAAATTATTAAACTCTTTTAAAATTTCAATTAAAGTTAAAAATAAAATTAAATTAAAAATTAAATTAAATTAAGTAAATTAAATTGAATTAAATTAAATTAAATCAAATTAAATTAAATTAAATTAAATTAAAATTAAAAATTAAATTAAATTAAAGATTAAATTAAATTAAATTAAATAAATAAATTAAATTAAATTAAATGAATAAATTAAATAAAATTAAATTAAATAAATAAATTAAATTAAATCAAATTTAAATTAAATTAAAGTAAAACAAATTAAATTAAATTAAATTAAATTAAATTATAACATATTAAATTAAATTAAATTAAATTAAATTAAATCAAATTAAATTAAAATTAAATCAAATTAAACTAAATTAATTTAACATCAAATCAAACTAAATTGAATCAAATTAAATTAAAACTAAACCAAATTAAAATAAATTAAATTTAAAATTAAGTTTAAACCCATTAATTGAAATTAAATTAAATCACAAACCTTTTGAACACCGATTTACCCTCGAAAGTTCTAGTTGTCATAACTCCTAAACAGAATATTAAATGAAATGTTACTTCACTTATAGGACATTCGAACATCCTAGTTCACTGAGCAAGATAATAACAAAACTTAACTAAACCTCGGACGATTAATTCATTTGTGTAATTGAATTCATTCTGGACTTAAAACAATCCTAGAAATATTGAAAAGATGTTTAAGATTTGCCTTAAGCACTTCCTCGATATGATAGGATGTTCATAAGAACAACTGAACTTAATTGTTCTTTGATGAAAAAAATCGTCTTCAAACAAAAACACAAGGAACCTAGACGTCATAGGAAATGACTAGCTATAGGATTAGGAATTTGGTAGAAAACCCTAACCCTTCCCTTAGCTTTACCTAGGAACTTGCTTAAATATTCTAATTGTGTCTTAAGTGCAGCTTGGGATGACGGGAAGACCCTCCAGGTACGCTTTTATTTTATTGCAATTTACTTTCTTGCAATTTACATTATTGCAATTTATTTAACCACATTGCACTTACCTTTCTTGCATGATAAACAATTGTTGCATGAAAACCCACACCTTTAGGATAGTCCCTAAAACTGAAACCAAAACTAAGTTAAAAGTTATTGCAAGATAAAACTCACCGCCACAACATTTCAAAATATAAAACAACTCAAAATTTAATCACAAACAGAACACAAAACTATAATTACAACTAAATTAAAATGTCATGTTGGATGATCGGGAATACCTCAGATGATGTAACATACGTGTTGCTAACGGGATTTTCCACGGTCTAAATAAAAGTGTGGAACTCATTCAATTGAGTTTAGCAAATTCATCTGGACTAAGTGAATCCGATAAAAATAATGATGCCGGAAGGATGGAACCGTGGGATCTTAACCGGTGTCGTTATAATCAACTTTAAGATTTGTTTTAATTAAAATATTGAAAACACTTGGAAATTAAGATTTTCTCTAAACCAAAACACTTTTCTCATCCCTTGATTTATGATTTCTAAAACTAAACCTCTGCAACAACAAGAAGCTTGGAGCATGGTGGGCAGCACGGCTATCGTCATCAGCAAAACTCGAGTCTACTTCAACAAAGCTTTCTTAGAATTAAATAACCAAGCCATAGGACTTCGAGGTAGTTTGCCTAGTGCAACATAAATCCTCAACTCTTCGTTAGGCATTTGCATTGCAAATTAAGCCCTAATCGGTCTTAGGATTCCGAGGTAGTCGTCTGATACGACATAAACCCTCACATCTTCGAGGCTGTTTGTATGATTTTATCATATAAATATAAGCCCTAATTAATTAAAATTGACAAAATCAAAACATTAAATAGACATTAGGACTCTCCTAAATTCAAGCCAAACAATAGGATAGTCGGAAAATTACCGAAGTTCACTTCGAATCCGTAATTTCTCCTACTTTTCTTCATTTGAATTCCCAAAACAAAATGTTCCAAACTTGATCCATTCCCTATTGAAATTCCAAAATTCAATCCTTTGAAAACTTAAACTTTGAAATTCTTAAGAGCAGAATTATTGATTATTATCGAGAGTTTTCTTAGGTGATTCCCGTCACTTAAGATGTAATTAACTATAGGGGCTTGCCCTTATAGGAATTTCAAAGAACCAAGGTAATATAAACCATGTTTAATGCTTTCATATTAAGCGGGGAATTTGTCGGCTTATAAAATTGGTTCGCAGTACCAAACGGATGTCACAAATCTTCTAATTTATTTAATCGAGCCCCACCATCAAGCAGTGTGTCTATCCTTAGGGATAGATACACGGTTTGTGGTGTGGTGTTCGTTTATATAAACTATTTGGGATGTGAGATCGGTTTCATCTCATATCTTAAAATCTTCAAATTTAAAATTATTTTCAAAATCAAATACTACTTTTCAAATTATTTATTTAAACTAAATTAAAAATTCGCCGACAACTTCTGTTAGGCGATCCCCTTTTCAAAATAAAACACACAACCTAAAAATATGTCGACACTAGACCTCAACAAAAGTAATATCAACTATTTTATGTAAATTTTGCTAAAGCAGTAGATGACGAGGTATTTGTTTGGGGCAGAGGAGTAGAGTTCACCACTTGATATTAATTGCTTCTATTCAAATTTTACTCCATTAGAGGAAGATTTGGATCAAATTATTGCCTATTTGACTAATGGACGTGGAGCCTGGAATATTCAGAAGTAAAATTTTCTTCTTCCAAGCTCAATGCTACTTCAAAAGCCTGGCATTACTTTATATCAGCTAGCTTCCTTCCTTTGAATCATATAAGTGAGGCGACTAAAGAAAGAGCCATCTTAAATTAATGCATTCAAGCGATGAAATCGATATATGTTTGTTCTCTTATTTTTGAGACTATTACTTCTTCTGCTAGAGCTTTTACTACTTCAGGTCTTGGTTTTCCTTCTTTGATATTTTTTATTTGCAAAGACTCTGGAGTAAGGTATGAACAATGGGAAGAGCAGTTGAAGCCACTTAAGCCTATAGGCAAGGCCAATGTAGATGTATATGGACGACCTAGAGATATAGCACATGATGCACATTCTACTACCACTTCTAGGCCTTCTACTTCTAGACTTTCTACCTCCACTGCTACTGAGCTTCCACCTGGTTTTTCGGATGTGTTGAGTGAGAGATATTTAGAGCACCAGAATGATATGTTTCTGATGCAGTTTCAGATGGAAGAAATGGAGAAGAAATTTGATCATAGGGCAGATTATGTTAGAAAGAAGAGTGATTATGATGATGCATTAGTGAAATTCATGAAAGGAGATCAATTAATTGATTTTCCTACTTGTCCTCGATTTACTCCATATGTAAGCCAAAAAATCTATGGATGAAGATATCTCATTTGATTTCGATGATGTCGATGATGAAGGAGATGATTAGGCTTCTCTACTTTTATGTTGTAGATTTGTTTATCATTTTATATGCTTAGATTTCTATTGTATGCTGAGTAGGATTGCTTGGTTTTAATCTGTTATTACTCCTACTTTTTGCTACTCTTTTAATTAGTATTGGATATGTCTTTGAATAGAGTTTTTTATTTTACTTTTTCATGATATACTTATTGTTTACTACTCAGCATTTATTTTTCTTGTACTTGTTTTGTTCTCCAACTTAGAAAATTTTTAATTTCTCTCATTTTTCATGCTTATTTTAAACTAAATTGCTTTAAATTAATTAAAAATTTAGATTTGGGGGAAAGGAGAAATACTTTTCAAGCTAAACCTTACTTGTCCTGAGTAAATTATATTTTCAAAAACTATTTTAACATAACATGTGGTATGTTAAGTTAACTTTAGATAACTATATTTTTTATTTTTATAAATGTCTTAGTAAACTTAATTAAAATTTTTAATAATAAATGTTAGTCTAGAGTTAAGATATTTAGTTTAAGAGTATAAGTCTATGATTTTACTTTTTAAAGTAACGAAAATTATACTTTTGAAAATATTAAGATTCATAGATTTTTACTTAAAAAGAAAGAATTGAGACTCTATGAAAAATCTTTTTCAAAGCTAATACATATTTATTAGTAAGGAAATGTGGGAAGTTTTTAACTTTAAGAAGAGGATGGTGGAGTTCAAAATCATTAAAGGCTATCCAGATATAGTAATCCCCACATGACAAGTTCAAAAAAAAAAAGTAAAGAAAAATATGTAAGGAGAATCATGAGAAGATGCCTAATAAAAAGTGGCTTCACCTGAATCAACATAAAGAAAGAAACTTATGTACATTTCAAAACTTATTTTTGAAGTATTAGCATCCTTACTAGTAGAGTTCTCATGAGATTCTTTTTCTTGTATTTATTCTAAGCATCCTTAGTATGACAAATTGCTATTATTCTTGAATTAAGTAGGAAATCAGAACTCTTAGATTTGATTACTATATATTCTTACATTTTAGTTTTAACTTGAGTTATTAAAAATTTTTTTCTAAAGTTTCACTATTATAATTATAAAACAAAAACTATAGAAATCTCTAAGTAAAACATACTTCCATATGTTATACTTTTTATATAGTAAGTTACTAGAGGACAAGTAACATTTAAGTTTAGGGAAATTGATCCACCTTAAAAATTACATGTTTTATGAACATTTTACGATCAATATTTTAGGATATTATGCTTTAATGAAAGGTATTTTTATGTTGTGGGTGTAAGAAAAAGATTTTAACATCAAAAATGATCAAAAATACATCAAAAAGGAGCAAAATGGGCTAAACTAAATAACATTATCAAACCAGCCGAACTAATGCCTAGGCACCAGTATCTGGCACCCAGGCGCCAAGTAGCAGAATTGGCTGGCGCCTAGGCGCCACAATTTTATTCTAGAAGATCCATTGAATGAGGATGAATTTTGAAGAGGTGCGTGAAGCAACTCTTATTCATTTTTGAAGCTCTATAGATAAGGACTAATTCCAATAAATAAAGTGAGTCAAATAGAGAGTATCACGTAGTGTGTGTGTAAAGAGTGTGAGTAGTCTTCTTAGTGAGTATTTGTGATTTCTTGAGTTTGGAGTCTTCTACTTTGGATTTGAATTTTATAAATATATTTTGTTTTATTATCCCCATGTATTGTAAGTAGTTTTCTTTCTTTCTCCTTGCAATATGAAGTAATCAAGTAAGGAATTATAATTTTTAGAATTTCTTTTAATTATAAAATTTATGATGATATCTTTACCGGTCCTTCATTTACCTTACAAATTGGCCACTTGCATTGTTAAAATTTGTTGAGGAACTTATAGATCTGAAAGGGCTAAGATTTGTTGACTTGTAAGTGTCACATTTCACCTTAGAAAGAGCGGTGTCAATCGTCTGAGAGGTAGTGCAAATAAATAGGGAGATAAGATTTGATGGGCATAGAACTATTGTTTCTAGAGTGACAAACTAGATTCTTTTATTAATTTTGTATAGAGATTTGAACTAAGGGTCATTGGTAGGTCCTACAGAGAGGACGTATGGGGTAATTTAGTAGTGAGCGACTAGAACCTACCCAACACTAGTATACATGTCGGCACAAACCTTTAGATTAGTCAATGTTTTTTATGCTCGGAAGGGGCAGAGAATATGTATGCTCCTATTTGTCACAATACCACATTTAAATTTCTAGTCGTTTGAAATCCTTTACTGATTATGAATTAATTACAAGGTGAAAGTCTTTAGTTATATATTTTCTAAATTACCGCATTTTCTTTTACTTACATTGGTAGAAATTAGAAAACTTAAATTAGCCTTTAATACTTTAGTTATTTGTTGTAGTTTAAGTAAAGTTGTCTTAAAGTTAAAATTCCTAAATTTTATTTATTTTTACTTTTTAAAAAGTTCTTTGTGGGATCGATATTGGGGTTTTTAAAGAAAATCCTATATTACTTGAATGATATGTATACTTGCGTAGTACCCCTAGTGTGTATACAATTTCTAAATTTTAACATTTTAATTTTACACATAGCCGCTAAATATAATTTGGATTAAGACTTTGATATATTAAACAATATAAATATTTGTGTAATTGCGGGTCAGGTCAGATACCTATATTGAGATTCTTATTCTTCTACAAGAGCAAGCTCCTATAGTTAATTATATCATAAATAGTTAAAAATGCCTAAGAGAAATTTTGATTAATGTTAACCTTTGTTCTTGAAAAGTTTAAGTGTTCTCAAGGAAAAAAATGTCAAAGTTCAATCCTAAGGATTCAACACTGCCTAAAAGTTTTGTTTATTTTTGTTGTTTTGTATATTTTATTTTGTTTTGTTATTTTTTGTTGTTGTTGTATTATGTTATTTTATTTTTTCATTGTGTTTTGTTTTGTTTTCTTATTTTATTTGGTCATTATATTTTGTTGTTTTATTTTGTCGTTGAGTCAAAGATATAGTTGAAATTATCATTTCGAGTTTTGGAATTTCGTCCCCACAAAATAAAGTTAATACAAAAATATGTTTTAATTTGCTTATTTAATTTGTTGATTTTTTTAATTTTTAGACAACACAGTCAAGATGTCTATGGCTCCATCCTCTCGAGGTTGTCGGGTATCCGAATCTACTTAGTCTGAAAGGTGGTTAAACCAGGACTGAAGGATTCTTGTCAGCAACCACGGATTGTATCGTCCAAGAGATCATTAAAGATCTAAACACTGGTGTTCAAGTTGCATTCAATGATCTTTGTTCGTTAATGTTTCATTTAAGTTTTAGTGCCTTTTGTCGGATTGTAGGGTTGGAAAATTTTAAGTTGCTTACGTTTTATTAGTAGATTAATTTATTTATTTTTGTTGTTTTGTTTATTTTATTTGGGAAGAACCAATCAAGATCCCATGGTTCCTTCGTCCTGGGTTATTAAAGTTTGCGATTTGATTAGCCACAGGGGACTGTAAGATATTTTTTTAGTAACTATGTATCACCTCCTCCAAAATGTCTTCTCAAACCAAGTTGCCTTTTAGGTTTCCAGTTTAAGTTTTAATTTCTTTTAATGTGGATTTTATGTCATTTTAATTTGTGTTATATATTAGCTCATGTCTAGTTGAACTGATCCAACATGAGGTTTCAAATAAATTGAGTTAACCTAAATTAGATTGGTTGTCCCTCAAATCATTTTTAAGCTTATTTAAATCTATCTTAATTCAACAAGGTTAACCTAGGTTAGGTTTAGTTGATTTAGGCTAACCTGAGTTGAGACTGATTGGCCCAATGTTCTAAGGTTTAGATTCAAAGTTAATTGAACCTAGGAATAAGTCTAATTTGAGTTGGACTTATCATATAAGATTAGGTTTGGTTTTGGTTGAACCTAAGGTTTAATTTGAGTTGAACCCAAAGTTTAGGTTAGGTTCAATGTGGGTTGAACCTAAGTGTTTAGATTATTTTAGGTTCAATTTGGGTTGAACCTAAGAACTTGATTGATTTTGGTTCAATTTAGATTGGATCTAAGGATTAGGTTGACTTAGATTCAATTTAGGTTGAACTTATGGATTTAAAAAGGTTTGTATGTAGGATTGAGTTGAGTCTAAGTTATGTTAGACCCAACAATTTAGGGTTAGGTTCAATTTAGATTGAACCTAAAGTTTAAAAGGTTTAGATTTGGGTTGATTCTAAGCCAGGTTTAACTCAACATTTTAGGGTTAGGTTCAAGTTGGGTTGAACCTAAAGTTTGAAGTTTCTATTTTGGTCTAATGTGTGTTTATACCCAATGTTTTAGGTTAATTAAACCTAATTTAATTAAGGATTAAGAGATTAATCACGTCTGATATGGGTTAGACTTAATTAGGGTTTGAAGTTTAAGTAACCCAATTTATCAGAGGTTTAATGGATTAATTAGGTTTAATAGAGTTTATACCTAATCAGAGTTTAAAATGTGATTAAGCTTAATTTTGGTAAGTTTTAAGGGTTTAATTAGTTCTAATATTGTTTAGACCTAATTAAGGTTTAGTATGTGATTAAACCTAATTTAAGTGAGGCTTAAAGAATTAATTAGCTCTTATACGATTTGGACCTAATTAGGGCTCAAAATGTGATTAATCCTAATTTAAGTAAGTCTTAAAGGTTTAATTAGTTCTAATAAGTTTTAGACCTAATTAGAGTTTATAATGTGATGAAGCCTAATTTAAATGAGGATTAAAGGATTAATTAGGTCTAATAAGATTTAAACTTAATTAGAGTTCAAAATGTGATTATGTCTAATTTGGGTAAGGCTTAAGGGTTTAATTAAGTATAATAGGGTTTAGACATAATTAGAGTTTAAAATATGATCAAGCTTAATTTAAGTAAGACTTAAAGGATTAATTAGGTCTAATATGGTTTAGACCTAATTAGGGTTTAAGATGTGATTAAGCATAATTTAAGTAAGGCTTAAGAGTTTAATTATGTCTAATAGAGTTTAGATGTAATTAGGGATTAAGATGTGATTAAGCATAATTTAAGTAAGGCTTAAGAGTTTAATTAGGTCTAATAGGGTTTAGATCTAATTAAGGTTTAAAATGTGATTAAGCCTAATTTAAGTAAGGCTTAAGAGTTTAATTAAATCTAATAGGGTTTAGAACTAATTAAGGTTTATGATGCGATTAAGCCTAATTAAGTAAGGCTTAAGATTTTAATTAATTTTAATAGGGTATAGACATAATTAGGGTTTAAGGTTTTGTTTTAGCTTAATTAAGTAAGGCTTAAAGATTTAATTAGGTCTAACAGGATTTAGACCTAATTAAAGTTTAAGGTGTGACTAAGCCTAATATAGATAAGGCTTAAGAGTTTAATTAGATCTAACAGGGTTTAAGCCTAATAAATAAGGCTTAAAGGTTTAACTAGGTCTAATAGGGTTTAGACCTAATTATGATTTAAGGTCGCCAGACATCACCTTTTAAGAGTTGATTAGATCTAAGGTGGGTAGACCTCTTGTCTTAAGGTTAAGTCAAATTTGAGGTGTACCCCTCTGAATAAAAAGTACATAAGCCCAAGCATAAGTCTATTGGGCAGGACTTATGCTAGATTAAACCTAAATTATTAAGGTTAAATTGGACTAACCCTAGATATTTAGGATTAATCACGTTGTCAAAAGAGATAAATCATATTGTTGATTTCCCCAAAGCAAGGCAAAAGATTGGCTTAGTGTTTAAAATAAGCTTGGAAACAATTTGAGTTAAAAATGTAAATTTTTCAATTTTACAATTTCACCCTTTGTTCCCAAAATTCCATTTTAAATTTAGACAGGGTATGAGATATTATTTTTAGGGTTTAAATTTATTTTCCTGAATTCCCTAGCTAATTCCAGTTTTAATTTCCAAATTTCTGATTTTATATAATTATTCATAAAAATAATTACAAATTTTGGTGAAAGTTGGTCAATTTCATTTCGGGGATTTTTTTTACCTTGGAAAAATCAAGGGATATTTCCAAGGATAGAAGGAATGACCCCTGTGATTTTTAGAACTTTTGGAATTATATTTAATTTTTAATAATTAAAATACTCCAAAGAGTATTTAATTAATTAAAAATAAATTATAAATTATTTAATTTTAATTTCATGTTCATTTTGTTCTCATTGACTTACTGTGTTAAGGCTTATTTTCGTTTTATTTTTGTGATATTTCTTTGTAAAGTAATGATTTTTCAAATTTTCTAGGGATTTTCTGGTTTGTCTATTTATCCAGCAAGGCGCCCGTCATCCTATTATTCCCAAATGTTCCAAGTGGCAGGGGATGATTCATACAGCTGTCCACGTGCCAATTGTCGTTTTCCACAGTTTAAAGACCATCGTTTAGATGGTTCATCAGTTCGACTTAATTGCGACTGTCCATTTTCGATACACAAAAATGTACAACATCCACTCATCATCCTTGCGAGGAGATCAACCAATGATTGTTTGTTTTTAGAGCATAAGAACTATGTGGATCTTCCATTAAAATTCAAGATTTTTGTTCCTAAAGCTTCATCGTGCTTATGTGAACACATTCATACAGTTATTTAGGCATGGTGTAATAGTTTCTTTCATAAAGGTCTAAACCCAACCTAGTTTTAGGGTTCACGACACATACCTAGTTTCAAGAGGTGTAGCCTTAATTGAGTGTGACGGAAATGTTCAACTTGCCCTGCGAAGCTTGTCCTTGGTTCAATTTGAGAAGAAATCGGGCCTATGTATGTCCTAGATGAAATGGTGACTCGATTTCAGCTTGGACAAGATTAGAGTGCGGGATATATCAATTTTGATTGCGATTGTCTTTATAGAGCTTGGGAAAGCTTTTAGAAGGATTAGGTTGAAGTTTTGAAGAGGTTTATGTCCGACCCAAAAATATCTTGGGTTTTGCAGTGGAAAATTAGGGCTACCCACTGGATTCTAAGAGCTAAAACTATAGGAAATTAACTGCCTAGAAGGTGAGGAGCAAATTCTTTGTTGAGTTTGATAGAGTTTAAGGACTCTATATGAAGTTCCTCTCTCTTTGGAGCACATGGTTAATGGTTTTAAATAGCCATAATAGACCATGGGAGAGCTTGAAGCTGATTGGGGAAAATAGGTGGTGGCTCAGGGAAGCTGAAGAGAGCTTAAGGGATAGAATTTGAATGTGGATAGTCAAGCCTTTCTATTCCCCATGGTGTGCTCAATATGAATCCAAACATGGAGAAGAAGGTGGCTAGGGTAGGGCTTTTTTCTCGTTGGAAAGCCATCGAGATGGATAAATAGCTCATATGTGAGCTGGTTTGACCCTCCTTCCCAAGCTGGTCCAGGAGATGAGATGGATGCCATGTAAGGTGTCATGTGTATTCCACCTCACCTTATCTTGGACTCGGTCAATAATTATGTATTTAAGTTTATTAATGTGTTTAACAAGTCTTCTGTTTCATGATGGGTTTTATTGGATCATTGGTGACCCAACATTGATGGACCAAGGAGGATCTTGGGCTTGGGCTTGGGCCTCCATGGATGGGCTTGGGTCTCCATAGGTAGCCTTAAGTTAAACCTTTCATGAGATGGTTTAGAAAATTAATTAATTAATTAATTATTAATTAAATCAAGTCCATGAAGATGATTTAACCATGTGATCAAAATTCGACCATGTAGGCTTACTTTGTCATGAGATTGGTCGTGGTGTTGAATTGATTATATGGTCAATGTAATAACCATAGCGTCCAGGGTTGACTATATGGTCAATGTGGCAACCATAGGGGGAAGGTTTACCATATGGTCTATGTGGTGACCATAGGGTCCAGATAAGGTAAGGGGTTTAATTTGGGTAGATCACTCGCTAAATGAGAGCATAGGACTTAATGTTAACCCTAAAGTCCACAGCTAAATTTCTAGAGTTTTAGATAGGTTGGGTGTTTTGGTTATGTGGTATGGTATGGTCCATCTATGAACCACATAGGGTTGGTTCAATCATATGGTCACATGTCGACCACATTGGGGCCAAGGGTTGGCCAAATGATTAAGGTGGGTACAGTGCGCCCGAAAAAAAATGGGGTCAACAGTACCCTTATCGTTGGATTCTGTGCACCAAAGTATTTTCTATAGAAGAACTCTCACACTCTCCATAGTGTATGTCTCGGAGGAAGTTTTATGTTTTGTTCTCTCCAATGCATCTCAAGGAAAGTAGCAGATATTTAGAAAAGCTTTCCTTATATCAGTAAGTATTGAGCCACTTTGCATTAAACCTCCTACGGTATGTAATTTCTTCTACAATATTTTCAGTCTCAATAAAGTGGATGTAGGGATCCTTCCTGCTTTTGCTCCTTTTGTTCCATCTCCATCGGTTCAGATTCTTCATTTTGTAGTCAAAATAGTCTATGGGGTGTGCCCTCCCCTAAGTAAATGCACTCAAATAGAAGATCGACCACCTAATTGTCTGCACATGCGATATGCTTGATTTTGAAGTTGGAAAACCTCCAAATCTCTATCTTATATTTACTGAGGTGTTTGGGCATCATCTCATCTTTGGCTTCAAATTCTTCTTTCCCCTGATTCACCTCCAACTAGGAGTCTTACTTCACATGGAGATGTAAGGTGCTCATTTCATAAGTTAAATGCATATGATAAGGGCTTCATACTCCACTTGATTGTTTGTGACTTTGAATTCTATGGTGACTGAATGGTAGACGTGTTCTCTGGTAGGACTACTAAAAGTAAGTCCAATCCTCTGTTTAGCTGGAGGCTTTATTAATGTATAAGACCCAATTTTGGTTGTTGGTCGTGGATCCTTCGTTTGGCTTTCATGACTTGGAAAAATTTTCCCAAAAAGTTCACTATTGCATGCACCTTAATTGTGATTTTGGGCATGTAGGAGAGATCAAATTCGCATAGCTCCATCGCCATTTGAGGAGACAACCAGATTGCTCCAATTAAGTGAGAATGGATTTCAGTGGGTGGTCGATGATGACTCATATAAGATGAATCTGGAAGTAGGGCAGGGTCCTGTGAGTGAAAATAATTAGAGCATAGTTAGAATTTCTATAATTAGGTATCTAATCTCAGTGCCTCTTAGAACCCAGCTGGTGTAGAAGGTTGGGAATTGCTTTCCCATCTCTTCTTGAGCCAATATCGAGCTCATGGCTTCAGGTCCAACTCTAAAATACAGCAAGAGTTCTTCGTTTAGTTTTGAGATTTGGAGAAGTGATGGTGATGCTAAGGAATATTTTAGCTTCATGAATTCTTGCTCGCACTCAATCGAGCATTCAAAGTTTTTTACCTTCTTGAGCATTTTTAATATTGTTACACATTTATCACTTGAATTTCAAATGAATCGGCTAAGACCTACTATCTGAACGATTAACTTTTGCATCAGTTTTGTGTTTTGAGGTGAAGACATCTGCAAAATTCTTGTACTTTTTTAGGTTGGCTTTTATGCCTTCGGGGGTTAGGAGATAACTGCAGAATTTGTCTGCTGACGCCTAGAAAGTGCACTTTAGTTAATTTAATTTCATATTATATTTTTTAAGGGTCTCAAAAATTTTTTTAAAAATCTTTTGTGTTGTTTGTCTGACTAAATACTAACCAAAACATCATCTATATATACTTCAATATTATTGCCTTGTTTCTTTGAAGGAATTACATCTATAAGGTGCTACTAGGTATCCCAACATTTTTAAGCCCGAAGGGCATTACATTATAGTAATATACACCCACAAGGGTTATAAAGGTTGTCTTCTCTGTATCAACGGGTTACATCTTCATCAAGCGATAACTCAAAATAGTGTCTAAGAAGCCCATCACGGAGTGGCTGATTGTTTAGTCCACCAACACGTCATTCCTCGATAGTGGGTAGTTGTCCTTTAGGCAGTCAGCGCTCATGGTGGTGAATTCAATGCAAATCTTCTACTTACTATTTACTTTCTATACCATCTCCATGCTGGAGCACCGTATCAAGTATTGCACCTTTCAGATTTAGTCTACTTCCATCAGCTTCTACACCTCCTCTCCAATCAATCTGGCTAAAGTCATCACCAATGACCTAATTTTCTACTTCAATGGTTGGGTAGTTAGATTCACATTCAACTAGTAGTAAGTGATATCAAGCAATATCCTTAACTTCTCTATTTTTAACTAAACAAAGACATCATTATGCTTCTAAAGGGTCTTGATCAACAAATATTTAGACCCTGCATCAAAATTCTCACTTATCAAAAAAGACTTGTTGGGTCTCCATTGGCTGTAGGGATTTCAAGAGTGGTCTCGTTGGTCTCGAGATTGCCCTCACGTTGGTGTTGTAGGTTGAGCAGCTCATACTCTGTTGTCGGCATATTTTTAGGTTAAGTGTTTTAAAAAAGGGGGTCGCCTATAGAAATTGTCGGTGAATTTTAAATTTAATTTAAATATATATATATATATATATATATTTTAGAAAGTAGCATTTAATTTTGAAATAATTTTAAGTTTGAAAATTTTAAGATATGAAATCAAACCGATCTCACATCTCAAATAGTTTATATAAACGAACACCGCACCACAAACCGTGTATCTATCCCGAAGAATAGACACACTGCTTGATGATGGGGCTTGATTAAATAAAATAGAAGATTTGTGACATTCGTTTGGTCTGCGAACCAATTTTATAAGCCGACAAGTTCCCCTGCTTAATATAAATGAATTAAGCAGGGTTTATATTACCCAGGTTCTTAAAGTTCCCTATAAGGGCAAGCCCCTATAGTTAATTACATCTCAAATGACGGGAATCATTTAAGAAAACTCTCGATAATGATCAGTGGTTTTGCTCTCAATAATTTCAAAGTTTAAGGTTTTCAAACAATTGGATTTTGGAAATTTCAATAGGGAATGGATCAAATTTGAAACAGTTATTTTGAGAGTCCAAAGGAAGAAAGGCAGGAGAAGCTGAGGATCCAAGAGGAACCTTAGCAACTTCCCGAAATATCCTATTGTTTGGCTTCAATTTGAGAGAATTTATTTGATATTTTATCCTACCAATTTTAGTTAATTAGGACTTATATTTGTATGACATAATCACACAAATAGCCTCGAAGATGTGAGGGTTTATGTCGTACCAAACAACTACCTAGGAGTCCTAAGACCGGTTAGGAATTAATTTGCATAATATGATTATGTAAATGCTAACAAAAAGTTGAGGATTTATGTTGCACTAGTCAAACTACCTCAAAATCCTATGGCTTGGTTATTTAGACTAAAGAATGGTTTTGTTGAAGTAGACACAAGTTTTGTTGATGAAGACGGTTGTGCCGCCCAATGTGCTCCAAGCTCCTCATTGTTGTGGAGGTTTAGTTTTAGAAAGTGGCAATCAAGAGACAAGACAAGTGTTTTTGTTTAGAAAATTTTTAAGGTTCAGATGTCTTAATGTTTTAATTAATACTAATCTTAAAATTGATTAAGCAGGACCGATTAAGATCCCACGGTTCCGTCATCCCGGCACTGCTATTTTCATCGGATTCACTTAGTCCAAATGAATTTGCTAAACTCAACTGAATGAGTTCCACACTATCATTTAGACCATGGGAAATCTCGTTAGCAACACCTGGGTTACATCATCCGAGGGATTCCTGATCATCCAACGAGACATTTTAATTTAGTTGTAGTTGTAGTTTTGTTGTTCTGTTTGTGATTAAATTTTATATTTGAATGTTATGGTGGTGAATTTTGTTTTGTTGTGACTTTTAATTTAGTTTTAGGTTTCAGCTTTGTGGCTATCCTAAAAGGTTTCAGTTTTCATGCAGGGTGACATTCTTGTTTAACATGCAAGTTTATGCAAGAAAGAAAATACAGTGTAGGTAAATAAATTGCAATAGAATAAAAGCGTACCTGGCGGGTCTTCTCATCATTCCAGACTACACTTAAAACACAAGTCAGGACATTCAAATATTTACAAGAAACACCTAGGTAAAGCTAAGGGAAGGTTCTAGTTGTCTACCAAAATCCTAATCCTATTGCTAGTCAATTCCTATGGTGTATAGGTTCTTGTGTTTTGTTAAGGATGATTTTCTTCACCAAAGAACAATTAAGTTCAATTTTTCTTCTAAAACATCCCATTATATTGAGAAAGTGCTTAAGACGGGTCCTAAACATCTTTTCAATGCTTCTGGGATTATTTCGAGTCCAAATGAATTTCATTGTACAGGTGAATTAATCATTCAAAAGGTTTAGTTAAGTTTTGTTTCTTGCTCAGTGAAATTGGATATTTGATTATTCGATGAGTAAAGTGACATTTCACTTGATGCTCTATTTAAAGGTTATAAATGTGAGAGCCTTCAGGGGCAAATTAGTTTGTTAAGGGATTTAACCACTAAGATTGAATTGTTATCTCAAGACAAATTAGTTTAGTCATGAAATTTCAAATTGATTCTTGAATGTTTTAAAATTGTTTAAGTTAAAAGGGTGTTTAAATTATTTAATTCCATTAAGTTTTGATGATTTGATTTGAATTAATTATAGTACGTTAAGTTGGCTTTTATTGGTTTGATTTTCACATTTTAATTATGAATTGTCTCAAGATTATTTAATGTCTCAAATTTTGTTTTAAGTTTGTTCTTAAGTGATTTCAAATTAGTTTTAAATGTTTTAAATTTATTTTGATTTGATTATTAAATCATTTAATGTTTTAAACTTTAATTTAATTAAGGATTATTTCCTTTTTAATTAATTTCAATCATCATTATTAGAATTAATTAAGAGTTGAATACTATTGGATTGATCCATTTAGGAATTTTTAGATTAAAGAATTGATACCTTCTTAAGTCATGTTCCTAATCTTAATAGTCCAAAATTTAATTATCCTCCCAAAATTTAAATGATTTAATTAATTAAGGTTCCATTTTGATATTTTCAAAGTTATTAATGGGTGTCTACCTCTTAATTTTCCTAAGTTTCAATCATCCAAGAGAAAATTAATATCAAATATTTTACCCTCTCTTTGATTAAGCCTAAGGTATTAATTAGGGTTAAAATCCCTTAATTACCTTTATGCCCTCTTAAGCATATTCAGTTCATAACTCACTAAATGGAGCTCAAATGAACTTGAAATTTTTTTGTCACCTTACTCACATGTCAATTAAGACATTAGAGGAGAAAAATGTGATTTTTCCATTTTTTATTTAATTTATATAATTATTTTAATAAAAATAGGGATTTTCAATGAAAATTCAACAATATGACCAACGTAAGGTTTCTGTCCCTAGGAAAATTATGGGATGTTCCTACTGACCAGAGGACCACTTGGATCAATTTTGGTGATTTTTTGAATTTTATTTTATTTATTATAATTATTTCAAGTTTTGGAGTATTAATTAATTATAAAATAAAGTTAAAGTTGAAAAATTGAGTTTTATATGTTTCTTAAATCTCTCTGACCTCAAGGAGCTCAGAGAAATAAATTTTATATTTTTTTGTTTTTTTTTATTTATTAGAATTACTTTAGTGGAAGGTTAAGAAAATTCATTTTTTTAAATATTAAAAATTACATTAAGCCTTTAAAAATTAACATCTTAACTTAGAGACTTAAGAAAAATATTTTGGTGATTCTCAAGTGATTAGGAAACCAAATGTGATGTTTTAGTGAATTTTTATATTTTTGTGATTTTTTTATAATTTGTAATTATTAAATATTTAAAAATTATTAAAAATCAATTTTTTATGAAAAATGCAAATTTATTTTTCTTGGACTCCTCTGATCACAGATAACTCCCAAAATTAATTTGGTGAAATTTTGAAATGTATTTTGGGTTTTGTGAATTTTTTAATTTTTAAAATAGCTATGTCATTTAATTAATTCATTTAATATGGTAAATTAATTTCAATTGACTTGAAATTTTTATGTGAGGTTCTATGTATCCTAAGTGACAGTGGAGAATTGATTTCAAGTGATTTTAATGTATGGTTACTCCTAATTAATTAAAGTTCATTTTTAAGTGTTTAGGCTAATTAAGGTTATTTTTAAAGAATTAAATAGAGCTATAATTTTCTTAGGGTCCTCTAGTCCAGAGATACTTCTCCTAATTTCTCTAGATTTTTCTAAGTAATATGCAAATTATTGGAATTAAAATACCAAAACAGACAAATAAACTTGGAAAATAGATAACTTGCCACAGAGATAGCCTCTGGCCTTGGAAAATTCAGGGAATGTTCCCAAGATCAGAGGCTACAAAAGCCCTATGGTCTCATGCCATGGTGAATTATATGCATGAATGGAGAATTAAAATATTCAAAATAGTATTAAATTAATTAAAAATTAAATACTCAACAAAATAACTTAATTCTTTTTCCACATTAATCTCCTCTGTTCACTGAGCAAGAGGGTATTTTTAGTTTATTTTTAGGATTTTTCTATGCAAAGATATGAATTTTCAAAGATCAGGGCATTTAAATAATTCAAAAATATCCTATTTATCTACTTAACCACGTCGGCGCCTCGTCATCCTTGTCCGGGTCGAAGCTCCACGTGGCGCGCTCCTGTTTGATGCCGCCATCTGACTCGGCAGCCACGCGGCCCGCTGTCCCGTTCCATCTCCTCATCCGGCTTGATCTCCACCGTTCATCCAATACACGCGCGAATGGACGACATCCGTTCATCGTCCCCAAGATCCCTAACCCGAGAATCGTCCACACTCAAACCTTAAGATCTCCCTCATTTCTCAACCAAATTACATGATCTTGGGCTCTATGAACTCGTCTCAACAAGGCGAACACATCCATACAGCTATGATGCTTTGAAATTGACTTAAACAAAATAGAGAATCGAAACAAGCTCTCGAGAAAGAGGAGTTCCATACCTTGGCTCTGAGAAGTGAGGCTTCAATCAGTGGAGGTTGGCACATTTGTTGGAGTCTGGGGAAGCTAGGGATGAAGCCTCTGGTCTTGGTGAAATGTCTAGGTATGATTTCCTCCAAGTCCGATTTCGAGCTTTGGTGTATAGAGCAGATGGGTGGCCTGGTGATGGGGCTTAGATTGGGGAACTTCTTCATAGATTATGGGGAAGGTGTGGGTGAGTTTAATTTGATTTTAGTGGAGTTTTAGAGGGTGTCCTATTTTTGGGTGGATTTTGGGTTGAGAAATTGAGCTCTATTAATGGAGATTAGGGCAGGGAAGCAGTGGGGATTGAGTTCTCTGTGCTGTGTGAAGAGTTTGGAGTGAATTAGGTAGAGTTTTGCTAAGGTTGGTTTTAGCACCTTCTATGGCCATGAGGGAGGTGAGTTTAAATAGCCATGGCCATCGCTGATTTCAAGGAGGTTTGGAGGCTAGGATTTGCTACCTAAGGGAGGAGAAGAACAGTCATAATGGCCATTGGGGTTGGGACAGCTCAGCAGGCAGATTTTAAATTTTTTGAATTCAAATGAGGATCTCGGCCTAGTGTTTTTCGGCAAGCCAGGTGGTAGTCCGGCCATGGTCTAGTCACCATCTTGACCAGTGAGGTCAGGGGTTGAGTTTGGTGCAAGCAATGGAGGTTGGCCATGTGTAAAGAGCTTGATTTAAGTGGAATGGGGGGAGAGTGCATTTTGGGTCTAAATGGGTCAAATGCATGGATTTGGGTTTAGTGCACCCACCAAGGGGACTTTGGGTGCTGTGGGGGTCAGGTGAGTCAGTTGGCTTAGTGGGGAGAAGTCACCATCTAAGTACATTTAAGTTTAAGCAAGATTTGGAAGAGTCATGAAAAGGTTTAATCACCCTTCAGAGAATCATTAAAAGACTTCCTCCCTTTGCCACTTTGGGTATGGTGAGGCGTAAAGTGGCTTCATGGCTCTCATGTGGCTTGTGCATGGATTCTTGGCTCACATTTGGCTTGGGAGTGGCTTGGCTTAATTTCATGAAAATAGGTTTTAGAAATTTTGACATTTAGGGGTAATAAATTAAGCATAAGGCTTGATTTAGCTTTATTTGATGATTGATTTAGAACTTAGGGGATGAGATCAATTAAAGGGGC
Organism: Papilionanthe hookeriana x Papilionanthe teres; assembly: GCA_022702705.1. NCBI lineage: Eukaryota > Viridiplantae > Streptophyta > Magnoliopsida > Asparagales > Orchidaceae > Papilionanthe > Papilionanthe hookeriana x Papilionanthe teres. The sequence continues at coordinate 32,474,720 of CM040436.1, read as the reverse complement.
GATGAGAAGAATGTCATATGGGCTTTGGAACAGATTTTGGGCTTTTAAATTTGATGGAAATGGGTTTTTAAAATATTTTAAGGAGATGGGCTTTTAGGTTTTAAAATAAACTTTAGGATATAAATTTGGTAAAAGGCTATGCCAAATAAATGTTTCATTTATTTTAGGTGTTTTGAAGGTTTTAGAAAAGATTTGGGGTTGAATTGGGTTTTATTTGGGTCTTTTAGTAATAAGGTCAAAGTGGGTCAAATTGGGCTAACTTGGGTTAAAGTTGGGCTAATGTTGGGTTTGATGTAAAATTAATGTTGCAAAATGTTTATGGAGGTGTGAGAAAGAGTTTTCAATTTTTGTTGGGTCTTAATTTTGGGATTTGGGCTTGTTCGGGTTCATGATTGGTTTAGGCCAATTTGGGGGATTTTGGTTTGAGTTAGGCTTGGATGAAGTTTGGGTCCAAATATTGGGTAAATTAAGTTAGAGTTTTGTTTATGGGGATGTTTAGAGTTTTGTTTGCGGGGATGTTAGGAAAGTTTCAAAACAAATTTGAGGAAAATTGGGTGACATTTGGGTTCAATTTAGGATGGATTGAGTTAGTTGGTCACTTTGGGCCTTAAGGGCCAATTTGGAATTTTTTGATCAAATTGGGTTAAATTGACAAAATTGGGTATGTGGCAGTTAAAGAAAATTACGTGGATAATATTTTGAAATTTTTGGGATTTTTTGAGAATTTTTTGAATTTTTGGAATTTTAGGCTATTTAGGGTACAAGGAGGGTACATGAAGGGTTTTGGGGGCCATTTTTGAAAATTTTGGTATATTTGGTCATGTGTGATCAATTTAAGTGGTGGGAATTATTTAGGATTGGTTTTAAGAAATCTTGGCTAATTCAGGTAATTTTGGAAATTTTGGGTAACTTCAAGGGTATTTTGTAGGTTTGGTGGGTTTAGGGCCCCGGGGGTCAAAAATTGAAATTCGGGAAAAATGAAGATTGATTAGATGTAAGTAAAATGAAACCATTTGGTTGAGCCATGAAGCCATGTTAAGCTCATAATAGCCATGAGAGGACTCATTTTATTCATTCAATATGTTGTTCTTAACCCTCTTAGCCAGGGCTTAGGGGTTGAGGCCCATCCATATGAATTTCCTACATAAGTCAGGAAGCCGAGTTGGGTAAGAGTGGTTTTAGGGTTTAGAATGTATGTGAGAGTGTAGTGTGTGCAAGTGAAACTCACCAAGACCAGGCCACCCAGGGTAATCCTAAGGCCAAAGAATCCTATTGGAACTCATCCTTGAACCTCCACATTTGACTTTTAACCTTCCAAAGAGGCTTGGAGGTTTATGGTCATCTATGTGGGGTTCAAGAAAAGTTAAGAGGTGTTTGAATTTATAAGTGGTGGGTCCCTTTTCTAATCCTCTAGGATAGTCAAAGGGAAAACCTATGGCTAGATCCTAGGCACTAAAAGGAAAGGAAAGACCTCACTAGAAATGAGGTCAACATCTATACTTCCAACTATTTGCAGGTATCAAAATGAGACTACTCTAAGTTTCCCAAAATGGTGATAATATCTCCATTGCCTATAAACTTCACCGCTACAAGGTACTTCGAGACCATGGCCTTGTAGTCGTTCAGCAGGGGCTGGCCAAAACTGACATTCTAGTTAAGTAATGAATCTACCATCAGAAAGTCCTCCATGTAGGTGAATTGTTTCTCAATATGTCCCAAGTGACTAATAGTGCAATTACTCCCAAAACCTCCTTCCTCTCATAACAGAAACCATAGAGTAGCTTGGTCAGTTGGAAGGTTCATTTTATCAAACACTGACCTAGATAGGGTGTTCATAGAACTGCCAGTGTAGAACAAAATACCACCTATGTAGTAGTTATCTATCATTGTTGTAACAACAATAACATTGTTTCAAGGGTTCTCCTTTAGGGATAACTCTTCATCAGAGAAAGTGATAGGTGGTTAGAGATGTGCCTATAGCGCGTGTTGTTTTTTAGCGTGTTTTATGTCAATACAATTTCCCTGAGACGACGCCAGAAACTTGACCTAACCCGCAATTATGCAGCAATTTTACTTCCAAAATATGGTAAAAAACTTGACCCCATTTATAATTAACAAATATAGATAATAGCTCACACACTATGAATTCTATGCAACTGTAAATATCACTTCAAGTAAATAAGGCTTTCTTTAAAAACCCCAGTATCATTCTAACAGAGAAGCGACGTAAGAAATCCCTTAGGCTAATTATAGTATACTACTATCAGTCCTTAGTTTGGAAGTTCGTTTAAAGTGGTTTTTCTAACAAATACTCCTAAATGTAAGTCTTAAGTTTAAAATAAATAATAACTACTCCTAAATGAGAATATTAATTCTAAAGATAACCCTTTATGGATGAATTGATTTTGAGAATTTTGAGGTATTAAAAACTACAATTATTATGTAGTGAATTGGATAATGTATAGGAATGTGGTACATTAAATATTGTATGTGCCAAATAGAAGCAATCATATTCTTTACCCTCTTCCGAACACATAAAAAACATTTGCTAATCTTAGGTTCAATCCCTAAAGTTGTGGTTAGGCTAGGAGCAAACTGGCTCTCACTCCAGAGCTCCCAGTTCCCCCTCACTTAAGGGCTAACTCTTGCCTTATTTTCCAAACATGAGGACAAAATTAGGGATTTTAATCTGTCACCCTAAAATCTCTAATTTTACACCCATCAAATTATATTTTCCTATTTATTTACACTTAACTCCATGGACTAGATTATCATCCATGAAATTAAGTGTGGTTCCACTTTTTTGAGAATTACACCGTCCTCTCAGATCTTAATGCAATTACAACAAATTTTAACACTACAACGAGCCCATATTGTAATGTAAATGAAGTGCAAGTAAAACCATCACATTTATAATTAAAACCTCTTCTAACATGCATCCCAAAATTCTAAAAATGAATCATACTCATTACAAAAGAAAAGTAAAATGAAAACTACGGCATAGTCTTCTCATGCCACTATTTTCAAACAATAAGAAAGAGTAAAAATGACACATCACAAAGTATGAAGAAAACATAAAAAAAACTTCATCACATCAAAGAAAATCCACTAGATAAGTGTTTAAAAAAATCATAAGATAATGAAGAAAACAATACTTAGCTTTTTCCCTTTGAAAGTAAGATGAAAATCTCTCCCATAAAGTCTCCCGCTGATCCATGCAATGCTAGTACATTCCCTTACATATTCTCTAAAAACACCCTCTCCAATCTACCCAAAAAGGTAAAAATCTACATTTCTGGTCCTATTTTAAGATCTCTAAGAATTCCTATAATTTTTCCTAACAAACACACCTTTTTCTGACATAAAATCATTATTTCATAGTGTAGAGACAAATTTCCCAAGAGATGTCTCAAACAACCTTCCGAAAATTATCCAAATACATTGAATCTTAGCCATAACCGTCCCTGGTGCCTTCATCACCATTTTTGGCCATTCTCTAGACTCGGGCACTGTCAGCGCCGGTTCGGAAGCCTTCGGAGCCTATCTGCAGCAACTCCACCATTTTGCTCTGTTTGGCTCCGTTTCAGCTCCATTTGGCCCCATTTCAGTTGTCTTTGGTTCCTAACATCTTTACCTACAAGATAACCATAAAAACAACATTTTTAAAAAAATTGTAATTTCATTCAAAAACATGTGAGTAGTGTAAAAGAGATTAAGCATAGAAAGACATATCGAAATGTGTCAAGTTATAATTTTCTTTCTTGCTCATTTTTGCTCCAAATTGCACAATTTTTGCTTTATTTTCACCAAAAGTTAATTTCTTGTACGTGAAGTAAAAAATATACAAACTACCTTACTTTAAAGTGCAATATCATTAAGAAAAGCTTAAAATATATATGAGAAATTATTCATTTTTTAGGCATATTGAAATCTTCCAAACTTAACTGTTACTTGTCCTCAAGTAACACTATAACTTTAAAAACTAAATATGTTGACTTGTGGTTATGGGTTTCAGTAGAGTTTCCTATAATTTAATCTCAGAAATATTATAGTGCAACTTATGAGAAATTCTAGCAAATCAACCTAGGACTAGATTATAACGATATCTCATATTCAACTTAAAAATCTTGATTTTCTATTTACGTCAAAAGTTATTGAAACTTTTCAAATTAAACATGCATAAAACGTATAAAAATAGAATTTAAGCACCTTATTTGGACTAATTTGACCAATACTTTTTAAAATAAGAATAAGCTTATGATTGTTTCTAAGTCTTTTCATTTAAAAAGATTCAAGTGAACCAATTTTTGATTAGGCTTCTCCTTAAATTTCTCCTCACATATTTTTTTTCTTTTCTTTTTCTTTTCTTCTTCTTTTTCTCTATTTTCTTTTTCTTTCAGGATCTTTATAATCGTTATCATTTTTTATGTGAGGATTACTATATCTGGATAGACTTTTAATAATTTTGAATTTTACTATCTTCTTTCTAAAACTCAAAACTCAAAACTTTCCCTCGCTTTTTAAAAGTGTAAGTATTGGTTTGAAAAAAGCTTTCAATGAAGGCTCAATTCACAATAAGCATAAATCTAAGAATCTTAGGTTTTCAAATATTTAACTTCTTTCTACCATAAATAGCAAAATCATTTTCCTAAAGTTTCCTACAAAATATCTTATCTCTAGAGCAGTTTATTCACATAAGATTTCAACTAAGTTATTTTTGTAACATTTAATAACCTAAAGATAACACCACGTACCACAAGTCTTTTTAAAGATGATATTACATTAAATACTAGCTATTGAGGACAAATAAAGTTAAGTTTTAAATATTATTCTTCCCCCAAAAATTAAATTTTTAAATATTTTACAATTAATTCTATAAAATGTAGCAGGAAGAAAAAGTAATTGAATTTACTAGCTACTACAACATCCTATCAAATTCTTATGCATGCATAATCCAGATTGAATGACTGCAGAAGAAAGTAAATTTGGCCTAAAACATGTTTGCAATAATATTAAACTAAAAAGAAGTAAACTCACTTTAAAATTTTATTTTTCTTCCTACCCCCAAAATTGATTTTTAACATGTATAACATTTAGTACATAAAATATAAGCAAGAAGAAAAACAGTTCAAAATTTTTATTTGCCGCGCATGTCTATCAAAAACATATACAATTATCAATCAGGAAAGTTTGCAGCTGAAAGTAAATCTAAACTAAACATGCAAAAATGAAATTGACTAAATAAAAGTTTAACCAACATAACAGGTATCAACATAGGAATATAAAAATGTTCTTCAAGTCTTATATAAAATTATAACACAAAAACAAACATAAAATATAAACAGAAACACAGATGATAAATGAGTTCAGTTCATCCTTAACTTATCCAATCTCACTACCTTATTTCCAGTTTCTAACAGAATCACAATACTGATAAATCAGGTATATTTTAAATGATTTTATTTAGTATAATCCCAAACATAAGATTAACCATGATATATTGGCTCATAGGCACCAACTTCAGGCATCATCTAATCCATTTAATTAAGCATGTTTAACGGGGTACAATCGTTGTGTAAGATCATCCACTTGTTACTCATCAAATAGGTTCGCGACTGACCCGGCCCGCAATTACACAGTAAATTAACTTCCAAAAGTTAGCCAAAAACTTGACCCAATTTATAAATAGTGGGTAGTGTGCAAAATCTTAAATGATATAAAAATTAGAAAATATTTTACACAGGGGTACTACGCAAGTATATGTATTTTTTCAAGTAATATAGGGCTTTCTTTTAAAACCCAGTATCGATCCCACAGATAAGCAAGGTATGAAATCCTTTAGGCTAATTCTAGTCTAATTCTATAAGGCCTTAATTTGGAATGTCAATTAAAATGATTTTTCTAATAATTATTCCTAAATGAAAATTTAAAATAAAAAGGTAACTTGTCTGAATAAATTAGTTTAGAGAATTTTGAGATGTTAAAGACTACCTTTCTCTTGCAATTACCTAGATAATGTGTAGGAAATAAATGCTTAAAATTTAATATAGTAGTGATAAATAGGAGCATATATATTCTTTACCCTCTGGTTAAGTGCATATAAACATTGGCTAGTTTTTGAAGATTGGATTAGGATGTATTGTTAGCAGTAAGGACGAATTCTAGGCTCTCACTTCTCGATTCTACCAAGGGTGCCTATGGTCAGGCCTACTAGTGACCCGTCACATCTTCTTAAACCAAATTGATAGAATTTAGCCTTTTACTCTAAAAACATATTCAATTCTACACCCTTCGAAGATTATCTCCCTATCTATTCGAACCTCCCCCTTCAAGGATTTACCATCTACCTTTCCAGGAGAAATGTGGTACTCACTAATTAAGAAATCTTAGCCCACGGTCAAATCTTAAGAATTCTCCACAGATTTTAACATTACAAGTGATCATTTTGCAAAGTAAATTAAGATCCGGTGAAAATACCATCACATTAATAAAATAATAAAATATCTAAGCAAATCTAGATTCTTAAACATGCATCTATTTCATTGTAAAAGAAAAGTAAAATGAAGATAATGACATAAGAAATAAAATGATTGATAGAATTATGTAATAAATTAGGTGCCAACAAGGAACTCATTTCATTAGTATTCTATTACATTTATGTAACTATCTGTCACCTAGAAGCATCTAATAGATAATTCTATCATAAAAATAATTTTTTTACACATGCCACTACTTCATTTTAAAAGAAAGAGTAAAGGAAAGTACTTAGGAAGCATGGATAAAACACAACAGAAAACTTTATTTAAATTAAAGGAAGTCTACTAGAAAATATTTACAACAATATTTGAAAAAAGAAGAAAATCTCTCCACCAAAGTCTCCCGCCGATCCACGTGCCGCTCGTATATTCCTTACATAAAACTCTCAAAATTCCTCACCAATCTCTCCAGAAAATGTAGAAATCTACATCTCCATACTCATGTTAAACTATACACACTCACACCCTATGGACCTTATGTAAAACGCCCCCAAAATGACTCTCTAAAAGGACTCTAAAAGGACTCCACATGGCTGTAGAATTAATCCTTATTTATAGAGCTTAGAAAATGACCAAGGATTGCTTCAGGCATCTCTTCAAAATTCGTCCAAATTCGTTGAATATTCTAGAAAGTAACTGTGACGCCTAGGAGCCAGATCATTTGTGTGAAGGGTCGCACCTCTCCACTTAAGGGACACACCTCTTCATTTAAAAACTGCTCCAATGTGTCTAGATTCATTGTATTACTTGATGACATGTAGGATTTCGTCCAAAGGCTTCTAAAATGCTTTGGAACCACCCAAAACCGTCCAATAACAGTCCATAACCGCCCCCAAAATGTTTCTAGCTATGTCTGGTTCCTAGGCACTATTTTCTCATCGTCACTGGCGCCCAGGCGCCAGTTTAGGAGCCTAGGCGCCACCCTGTGGGCAGCTTCACTGTTTTGCTCCGTTTGGCTCTGTTTCGCCCCGTTTCAGTTGCGTTACGTTCCTAACATCTTCACCTACAAGATAAACATAAAAACAACGTTTCTTCAAAGTGTAATTTCAGTCAAAAACATGTGAGAAATGTAAAAGGGATTAAGCATAGAAAGACATATTGATATGTGCTAGGTAGAATTTTCTTCTTTGCTCATTTTTTGTTCCAAATTGCATTGTTTTTGCCTCATTTTCTCTAAAATCATATATTTTTATACTTGAAGACAAAAATATGCAAAATATCTTCCTTTAAAGTATATATCATTAAAAATGTGCATAAAGTGAACATAAAATCTATAATAAAAATCGGTAATTTTTAGGAGGATCAATGACTCCTATTAAATGAAATCCAAGTCAGAGAAAGGAAGTAAAAAAAAATTGAGATGGAACTGTAATTGTTCAAATTCATGATGTCTCTTGTAAAACTCAATTCCAGGTAAGACCTCAGTCGTAGTGGACTCTTCAACCCAACTACTATAAGAGAAAATATAAGTTCATCCATAATAAGAAGTTAAGGAATCTCCTCCCTCATAACACACAAAGATCAAATCAAACCACTAACAATCCAAACATACACCAATCTTCAGTCAAACATATCAATCCATAATAACACATAAAGATCAAGTTAATCTACTAATAATCCAAACATTCATCAATCATTAATCAAGCTGATCAATTCACACTGAAGCAAACACAGTACAACACTAACAATTATGACTCTCAAGCATACTAAATCAAACCACAATGATAACTATGGGTTGTCTCACATAAAGCACTTGGTTTAACATCGCTAACCCAACAAATTATTCTGCCTGGATCAAAATTCCAATTAAGTATTCATTGATCAATTGCCTAATCTTTTCTGGATCCAGGGATTCCTACAAATCTCTCAAATTTTAATTTTTTTCACCTCTTCCTTTTCAGATTGATTCATATCATTGTTCCTCATATTTATTTCTAGATCTATTATTCTTCTATTTATTTTCTCAATTTTCATATTAATATCATTCTTGAAATTTATAAGAAATGGATCTCTATAAGATAATTCATGTTCTCCCAAATTTTGGATCAGATTCTCTCTAGATAATTCAGATTCTGGATCAAAATCTTATGTGTTACTCTTATGTTTCAAGTTATCTTTCAATTCTTCCCCTTGGTACTGAATAAATTGTGGAGGTGGTATTTCTATATTTATCTTAGTGGGGGAAATAGGTTTTTCTAATTCCTTAGGAATTTCATCCATTGTTCTATCAATCTTCTTATCCTCATCTCTTAACTCAAAGTTCCTTTGAAACATATCATCGAATTCTCTTCTCAAAATTAGTTCGATAACTTTATATTGCTCATCATTCATTTGCTTAAGGTTTATCTCAAGGTCACTAGGTAAAATCTCTAGGGGGTAACTATTAATTGAATTAATAATCTACCCCAGTTAGTTTTCCATATTCCTAATTATGGCTCCGTGACTTTCCAGCTCACTCTTTTGACTTTCTAACTGACTTTCCAATAAAATCACATCCTTTTATAATAGTGACTCCTTTTCCTCATTATGTGGGTTGAAGTTAAAATTATGTAGAAAAGAGAGTTCATCATTAAATTCACCCTGATTATTCCAATTACATATCTAATTAAATTGATCATCTTCCCAAACTTGGTTTTTTTCTCCAAAATTATTATTTCAGTTACAGTTTTAATAATTTGCCTAACCTAGATTGTAATAATTGGAATAAGGATTATATATCTCATGGCTAGTTTCAAAATAGTTAGGCTCGATCAATTGTCCAAATAAATTTTTATGAATAATTGGAGTTCCTTGCCTAGCTTTATAATCCAAATCTGAATATTTATAATATTGTTGATCCGCCATTTCTACATTAAATTCATAGATTCTTTTCTGATTCATCATCCTCCTAAAAGTTCTCTCTAAATTTGAATCGTAAAATTCAAGGTCTGCAGCTCCCGAACTACACATACAAATTTAAAGACTTAACTAAAAGGACATATATCAAAAATATTTTTGGTATTTTGGATTTTTCTTGAAAATAAATACATAATAATTACACACACTATACAATAATATTATAATTTCTGAATCTAAGTCTTACAGATTTAACTAAAGTTTTCATAAAGCTCTTACCGAAGCTTCCGCGGCAACGGCTCCAAAAACTTGATGCGCACCTAGCGTGTGTTATTTTTTAGTGTGTTTTATGTCAATTTAATTCCCCTAAGACAACGCCAAAAACTTGAACCGACCTACAATTACGCAGTAATTTAGCTTCCAAAATATGACAAAAAACTTGACCCAATTTATAATTAACAAATGTAGATAATAGTTCACACACTATGAGTTCTATGCAAGTGTAAGTATCGCTTCAAGTCATATAGGGATTTCTTTAAAAATGCCAGTATCGATCCCATAGAGAAGCGAGGTAAGAAACCTCTTAAGCTAATCATAGTCTACTACTATCAGTCCTTAGTTTGGAAGATTGATTTAAGTAGTTTTTCTAACAAGTACTCCTAAATGTAAGTATTAAGTTTAAAATAACTAATAACTACTCCTAAATGAAAATATTAATTATAAAGATAACTCTTTATGGATGAATTATTTTGGAGAATTTTAAGATATTAAAAATTACTATTTTTTATGTAATGAATTAGATAATATATATGAATGTGATACATTAAATATTGTATGTGTCAAATAGGAGAAATTCTATTATTTACCCTATTCCCAGTGCATGAAGAACATTGGCTAATCCTAGGTTTAGTCTCTAAATCCGTGGTTAGGCTAGGAGGATACTGACTCTCACTAAAGAGCTCCCACTCCCCCCACTTAAGGGCTAACTCTCGCTTTAGTTTCCAAATACTAAGACTAAATTGGAGATTTTAGTCTATCACACGGGTGACCCAGGTTCATCCCCGATAACAACACCAAAAATTTGATGCGCCCCTAGCATGTACTGTTTTTCAGCATATTTTATGTCAATTTAATTCCCTTGAGACGGCGTCAAAAACTTGATCCACTCCGCAATTACACAGTAATTTAGCTTCCAAAATATGACAAAAAACTTGACCCTATTTATAATTAACAAATGTAGATAATAATTCACACACTATGGGTTCCAAGCAAGTGTAAGTATCGCTTCAAGTAATATAAGACTTTCTTTAAAAACCCCAGTATCGATCCCACAAAGAAGCAAGGTAAGAAATCCCTTAGCTAATTATAATCTACTACTATCAGTCCTTAGTTTGGAAGTTTGCTTTAAGTATTTTTTCTAACAAGTACTCCTAAAGGTAAGTCTTAAGTTTAAAATAACTAATAACTACTCCTAAATGAAAATATTAATTCGAAAGATAACCCTTTCTGGATGAAATGGTTTGGAGAATTTTGAGATATTAAAAACTACAATTCTTATGTAGTGAATTGGATACTGTATAGGAATGTGATACAGTAAATATTGTATGTGCCAAATAGGAACAATAATATTCTTTATCCTCTTCCAAGTGTATAAAGAACATTGGCTAATCCTAAGATAAGTCCCTAAATCTGTGGTTAGGTTGGGAGGATAATGACTCTCACTCTAGTACTCCCACTTCCCCCTCACCTGAGGCTAACTCTCACTTTAGTTTCCAAACACTATGACTAAATTGGAGATTTTAGTCTGTCACCCTAAAATCTCCAAGTTTACACCCATCAAAAATATATTTTAATATTTATTTGCACATAACCCCATGGACTACCTTCTCATCCAAGAAATTAAATATGGTTCCACTTTGTTGAGAATTATACCGTCATCTCAGATCTTAATGCAATTACAATGAATTTTAACACTACAACGGTCCCATATTGTAATGTAAATGAAGTGCAAGTAAAAAACATCACATTTATAATTAAAATATTTTCTAACATGCATCCCAAAATTCTAAACTTGAATCCTACTCATTACAAAAAGAATAGTAAAATGAAAACAACGACATATTCTTCTCATGCCACTATTTCCAAACAAGAAAAAAGAGTATGAAAGACACATCACAAAGCATGAAGAAAAAATAACGGAAATCTTCATTACATCAAAGTAAATTCACTAGATAAATGTTTAAAAAACCATAGATAATAAAGAGCACAATACTTAGTTTTTTTCTTTGAAAGAAAGATGAAAATCTCTCCCACAAATTCTCTTACTGATCCATGCAATGTTAGTACATTCCCTTACTAATTCTCTCAAAATCACATCTCTGATCTCTCCAAAAAGTTAGAAATCTACATTTTTACTCCTATTCTATGATCTCTAAGAATTCCTCTCATTTTTCCTAACATACACACCTTTTTCTGACATAAAATCACTATTTTATGGTGTAGGGACGAATTTCCCAAGAGATGCCTCAAGAAACCTTTCAAAAATCGTCCCAATACATTGAATCTCGGCCATAACCATCCCTGACACTATCGGCGCCATTTATGGACATTCTCAGGACTTGGGCGCCGTCAGCGCCTGTCTGCAGCAGCTCCACCATTCTGCTCCGTTTGGCTTCATTTCAGCTCTGTTTCGCCCCATTTCAGTTGTGTTTTGTTCCTAACATCTTTACCTACAAGATAAGCATAAAAATAACATTTTTTTAAAGTGTAATTTCATTCAAAAATATGTGATAATTTTAAAAGAGATTAAACATAGAAAGACATATCGAAATGTGTCGGGTCAGAATTTTCTTTCTTGCTCATTTTTGCTCCAAATTAAACCGTTTTTGCTTTATTTTGACCAAAAGTCCATTTCTTGTACCTGAAGCCAAATATATATAAAATACCTTCCTATAAAGTGCAATATCATTAAAAACAAGCTTAAAATATATATGAAAATGTAGTCATTTTATAGTCGTATCAGTTAGGTCCAATGCTTCAAAGTAAAGATAGTGCACATAATTTTCTCAAACATAGACTCTTTTTGAATGGCTTGTTGGGACGATTATCCACCTCCCAAAATAGCTTGTATAAATCCAATAATGTGGATAACATTTGTTCAAACCATCTCATCCGAGATTTCTTCTACCAGAGCCTTCCCCTTGCTTTAGCTCATCGGTTATGGCACTAAAAATTCCTCAAGCTTTCCAACCCTTATCAATTCTCTGACCAGACTCCAAAGATGTTTGTAGTCCTACTTATCATGACCATGGTCCTTGTGATAGGCACAATACTTCTTTGTGTCCTAGAGAAAAACTTCGACTCTCATCGATGGTACCTTCATAAAGTTTCGTTATCTTGGATTGAAAGCCTCATGGTCATTTAATAGTTGCTCATGGTAATGAGCTAACTGTTAATTAGGGTATCATGCCTGACCTTGTTGGTTGAGGTTCTTATCGACACCCTGTGGACCTATAATGGTTGATTTTCTTCACATCATGGCTGAGTAGAAGGACGCGAGTCTTCCTTCAAACTCCATATGCCATCTATGGGTTCACTATTCTGCAGATGATGAGTGGTCAATTGAACCCTAGCGGATGTTGGGTGGAGTTAACTCTTTGGCCAAAATATGATTGTTGGCCAAATCCAATAATTTGTCTAAGGTCTTCGATTCCTGGAGACCCATAGCATCTTGAAAGTGTCCCTCTTTAGCCTATAAGCTAGGATGCCATGCACGAATATGGGTTCTAGGTCCCATACTTTCAACAACTCTTTCTGTAAGTGAGTGATAAACATGTAGATGCTCTTGTTTTGCATTTGCATTCTGTAGAAATGCTTGCAAATTTTTTTGTGGCTTTTGGGCAATGTCGAACTACACCACAAATATTCTCTTGAAGTCAGCAAATGAGGTGATCACTCTAGCTGGCAGTCCATTGAACCACCTGAGAGCTGACTCCCTCGGTTTGGTGAATAACATGTGACACTTCAGAGTGTCGGTAATCCTTTGCAATCAGATGTTTGGCTTGAAAGAGGTAATATGGTCGATCGGGTCAGTCTGATGCTTGTAGGATTCCAACAAAGGAATTTTGAAATATCCATGGGATCAACATCAAAACTTATCAAGAGAGCGCATTATCTAGTTGGCGAGGCGCATCCATACTCCCAAACCACTGTATATCCATTGGCGCAAACCCATCACTATCCTGGTATTAGGAATCTCTTACTCTTTCAGGGTCTTGAGTTACCCTTCAGACATCGTGTGTTGGCACTTCCTCCCAAGGTTTCTCCTACCTACTCCTTGCTACTGCTTCTCAGATGGCCTCCAACATCTAACCCATTTTCTGGTCTTTTAGCTCTTATATCTATTTTTTTATAAACTTCCTAGTGCACTCCATATTTGTTGTGTATCTTTAGTGGGCTTCTTCTCCTTTTTGTGCCTCGCTTCTTTTTGCTAGTGTGATCTACTCTCACTATACCTTTTAGAATATTGAATCTGAATCTATCCTATGAATCACACCCTAATGAATGGAGCGTAAAATAGAAAAAAGAGAGAAAGAGAGAGTGCATAGTAAGGAATATTAGAATGAGGGAATTTCTACTGATTAGCATTTACTGAAGAAATGAGTCCCTCTTTATTGGAGAAGGTGGGGTGGGGGGGGGGGCAATGTGCTTAATTATCCGCTTACTTCTACTTCAATGGGGGCATTACATGGTATTTTAGGTATTTACAAAATGAGCCTATGGCTCAGCTACCCTGGCATTCGACTGAATGGAATTGACAGGTCTTTCTTCAATGAGGCTCGTTCTCCTGAATACACTGAGTTGGGTTGCGAGTTGGCTCTTGACGATTCTCGATTCGGCCAAACTTGAATCTGTCTGTTTGGTTCCACCGGTTAGCTTGGATCTGTCGGTCGGCTTGGTTCTGTTGGTCGTCTACTTCTGTCTAGTTTGAAGATTATCAACTCTCAGTTAGGGAGTTTCTGTCGCCAGGATGAGACCATGATGTCAGACAGATGATGCATCACTTTAATTTGACAGGTAACTCACCCGATAATAAATATTCCTACAGGGTGTTCGTGGCGTAGATCGAGGTAGAACTCTCGATCTTCTTATGAAGAGTTTCGGGAGTTCTCTGAGATGGTTGGCGATGCTAGGCGAGAATTGGACTGATGCCTTCTCCCAGTTGATGTATCTGGATCTTGGGTTCAGATGACCTATGTAAGGTCAGCTTTTGATCTTGATTTAAGGGGTTTGTGTTTGTTCGGTTAACTCCTTTGATCTTTCGGTGATTAGACTTTTAGTTTTCCTTGTGTAGGTCATTTTTGAGTCTCTAACTATACTTTCATATCTGTAGCCTGCAGCATTTTCTCGAAGTTCGTGATGATGCATTTGTGACTTATTTTAACTGAATTTGGCCTAAATAATTTTTATGTTTTATGCTAATGTTGAAGACCTCGAATAACATGCGGATCAGACCCAAATTCCATGCGTGAACTGATTCGGCACCACCGAGCCACTCCGCAATACTGTTGTGATCACAGTAGCATTAAGTGTACTCGTTCGGCGACGGGTCGCAGTGAAGTGAAGGAGAGATATCTCCCAACCCTCTCTCTCTCCTCTTGCTGTTCGTGCCTACGAGCCGCAGAACCAATGGAGGTGGACTCCCCTGCAACACCGGTCGATGATGTATCGGCGGAGCCGGCAGCTTTAACGGAGGTATAATGCTGTACCTTGTCCATTTCCCCTCAATTTAGTTTTGTTTCTCTTTCTATTTTTCCTTTCATTAACCCCGGCTTCTCCCTGGTCATTTTGGTATAGTTTGATCCTGGTTTGAGTTGTGTGAGTTATGGGGAGGAAGCAGAGCTGCAGGGTGCATTGACTTTTTCATGTTTAGAACTTACATTAGTAATTGATTTCTAGTGTTCTCGTTGAATGCTGATTGGAGGAAAGATCGGGCTATTTTCTTAGTATATAGGCAGCATGACACGTTACCCGAAACGTTCCTTCTTGTGGTTCAACATGCATTTGCCAATAGGTTTATGGTCTAATCAAAGATGTACTGTGCACGATATTTTTACCTTTTTTTTTTCAATATTTGATTCCATTTTAGGGTTATAAAGTATTTGAGGTTTACATATTAGGATTGTTAAAGTGAAATGCTTAGGGTCCACTTGGGCGACTGTAAAATTTAATGTGGAAACTTCATTAGAAAGTTAAATTTTTTCTGCGCCCTAAAATATTTGATTTTGAACAGCTATTTTTCATAATAGAATTTCTGAAAAATATCAATAATGTTGTAGTAAATAGAAGTGTGGCAGTGGTTTTAAAATAGTGCTGTGAAAATTTTGTCCCAGTGCTCTCTATTTGCTGCTAATCTTATTACATTTCCACTTTTTCTGGCTCTTTCCTTATGCAGATTCTTATGAATGACTTAGTTCTCCGCTTGCCTAGTTATGTTAGGCCTTATTTTTGACAGAACCATATGTAGGGTTGTTGGTTTGGCTGATATGTTCAAGTGAACAGCTTATGCTTCTGAAATATACATTTCACATCAATGCTTTTGCTGTTGATCGCTATTACATAAGTGTAGAATCTCCTCATTAATTTTGACAGCCACAACTTTGATTTTTGCATCCTCTCCAGGAAGGCAAGTTGCTACAGATCCGTGTTTCTTGAATTATGAGATGTTTTTTTTCTTGTTATGTATTATTCTAATTGAGGAAATTTCACTTAAGTATTGCTACACACTTTTTTACTGAATTTATAGGAAGAGGGACAGTCACCAGACTTGCTTGATGTTGAAGCTGACTCTATACTGGAAAATAAATCAGAAGGGAAGCATCATAGTTATGATTCAATGAGTGTTGATTCCCCTGTTGGACATGATGATCAACTTGATATGAGCTTGGAAATGCTAGAAAAATTCTTCAAAGGTGCTTCGAGGGCTTTTTTTAATGAATATGGCCTCGTCAGTCATCAGATAAACTCGTATAATGAATTTGTTAAAAATGGACTTCAAGAGCTTTTTGATTCTCTTGGGCCCGTTGCAGTGGAACCGGACTATAACCCACAGGATGCTAAGATTGATGGCTCATGGAAACATGCTACAGTCACATTTGGGAAGGTCAGGCTAGAGAAGCCGGTTTTTGGGTAGAAAAAAATGATCTTGATGAACAAGAACTCAAACTAACACCAAAGCATGCTAGGCTACAAAACATGACATATTCAGCTCAGATGAAAGTTAAAGTTAGAGTACAGGTAAATAAGTTTATTGCATTTCTGTGCTATTTATTACATTCAAATATTGTCATGGTCATCATTAGTCTCATCCCAAATATTTTTGTTGGTTGGTTACACATGATTTCAAATATGTCCTCTCGCTTGCGTAGACATGCATAATCTCGATTAGAAGCTTTTAAATTGTTGTTAAAACATGTTAGGTTACCGCACATGAAATTCAAGTAAAATCTATAGTAAATGTGAGCAAGCTTCATGCATGTTTGACTATGTTTATCATATTATAGATATGTCACATGCATGCATACATACATACATACATACATGCATACAACATACATACATACATACATACACATACATACATACATACATACATACATACATACATACATACATACATATATACATACATACATACATGTATTTATCCATAACTTTATATGTAGATGAAATTTTTTCTTCCTGGGAGGAGAAGTAGCATTCTTCACACAATTAGAGTTTGATGTTCTGCTCTGTAAAATGCAACATCAAAATCATCCTTTTATTTAGAGTCATTAAAATCAATCGCATGTGTGATTTTAAAATTTTTTTAAGATTGTGGTCATCCATCATATGTATAAAATTTTTTACAATCCATGACTTCGATTACATCAGGAGATAATTAAGATTTCGAAGTTTAGGAAGCTTCAAATGGCTTGAAATCAAGTTGTTGATGATATATCAAAGTGTATTGGATGGTTTTTTTAATAATATATATGGATAAAAGTTGATATTTAAAAGGGCTTCTATATACATTCCAATCATCTTCGGAAGATTACATGTATACCATTCAATTATTATGTATCTACGTATCTAACACCTGAACTTTACATACATGACACCTGAACTATGCATGAAAAGGTGTAAATTAGTTTTTAAAAGTAAAATCGTGATATTTTTGATGTGATATGAAAGATATTTGTGTGGTGTAAATTTAAAAAGTAAAGTTTAGACTTTACATGTAAATACATAGGAATTGGGTGGTATGTATATAAATGCCCTTATTTTTTGTAGGTATTTTTTTTTTGGTTTGTACATATTCATTGCATCTGCTGATCATTTTGCCTATAACAGGTTTATGTACATCGTGTAAGTGACAAAGCTAAGACTGGGCAAGATGCAGGTGTCCATAAGATGCTAGTGGATGATAAAGAAAGTGAGATTGTTTTGGGGAGATTACCTGTGATGGTTAGGTCAAATCTTTGCTGGCTTCCCTCCCAAGATAAAAATGACTGCTTTTCTGATCCTGGTGGTTACTTCTTGATAAAAGGCATGGAGAAGGTAGATTTAGTTTTTTTGTTTGTGTGTTCTTTTGCAGCTATGTTTTTATTTATACGAGGTTTGTGATGGGAATCAATCTTAAAACATCATGTAAAAATAGGGAAAAGGCCTTTTAGTAGTGAAGTTTAGTCAAGGTAGGAGTGGGAGAGAGAGTTTGTTGACCTCACGTTTGAATTTGTATACACTTTTATATCCGAACTTATTTATTTGTACTCTTGTTTAATTATGAAATCGTAACTATTATAGGGCATATCAAGCATATAACTTCCACTGATTCAGAGTTTGGGTAGGTTTGATGTGTGCAGTTTTACACTTGCTTGTAATGAGGTTAGTTTTGTAATGCAAACTCATCCTTTACAGGATTGATGTGTTTTAATGTCATATAATTTAAAATCATTGTAAACTTAGGTGGAAGATATTTGATAGCCATAACTTAAACATGAGAGCTGTTAATAACTATTATTTAGAAAATGATGACCCAACTTGTTACACATTATTTTTAATTAAAAATAAATATTAGAGAATATTAACTAAGATTAGTTTTATTTTGGGAAAAATTACTTCCTGAACTGCTTGTTTCATTCTTATTTGAGAGAAGTAGATGAGATCTACATTTTGCACGCCATTTCACCTTGAGGAATTTTTTGGTTGATTTACATTTTTCCATTTGGTTGAGTGAAAATAAATTTAGAGTAATTTTTAAGGATTTTGATTAGATCCTATAGAACATTTTTGGAGAAGTTGAAATATGCCCAAATTAAGTGAATTCTAAATTCCGAAGTTCACAAGGTGCTTGCCCTGGTGCTTGCAATGTCCTCGCATGCCCCAACACTCATGATATTTGGCATAACAACAATCTCCCACGACTTCATGCTTTTACAGCACTCTTCTCGGTGAGCTTGAGTTGTGCATCAAATTATTCACTAAGCTCTCTCTAACAGTTTCTAGTAGGGGTGTGTATTTGGCTGGTTCAAATGATTTGGTTTACGAATTAACTAAACCAATTAACTTTAGTAGTAAAATTTTAAAAGTTGAACCTATCGATCTATTTTCTAAAATTTCCGAAATCAAATTGAACTTTACTTTCATCAGTTCAGTTTGGTTTTGGATGAACTGAAATGTAATTTACTTTAATAATGAACCTTAATATATTATATTTAGCTTAAATTGCATAGATTAAGAAGAATACCAATAATCTTTTTAAAATTTTATAATTTTGGCATGTGGAATAAAAATAATCTATATTGATCATTGTGCTACTTTTTTATTTATCTTTATCAAACCAGGATTTGAAGAAATTAACATAATTTAATTTTTTTTTTATTTTGATAGGTTTTGCAAAAGTAAAAACTAAGCTAATATTCCGAAGATTAAAGAAATTCAAACTTACAACCAATAAGAATGTGAATACTTTAACAACTGAATTAAAATAATGAAATAAGATCGGTTTAGTTCGATTTTCTATTTTGACTAAATGATGCTCACCCTTACCCTCTAGTACTTGGTGGCATTGCCTATCCTAACATTCAACGCATATTTTTAGTGCTTAGATTGGAGACCTCTATCATGATTGATGTTTTTCTGTGATCGAGGTCAAATTCTTCCAGTACAGTGCCTGCCTCAATATGTTTCAGGTGCCACGGCTACGGACACAGCTTACAACTGTCCCAAGAGTCAAGTTATCTCATTCGTAGGTCAGGGTCATCGAGGGGGTGGAGGGCGAGGAGTCAGAGGATATTCCAGAATAAAAACGTCAGCTCCAGGGTGACAATGGAGAGATATTAGTAATATGAAGAGTTCTATAGTCAGAGCCAGAAAGAGACCAGTCATGGCTGAGACACATTATCTTTCACAAGTGTACGATAAAGGGCAAGGTTTGCAGCTTGATTATTGATGATGGGAGTTGTGCAAATATGATGTTTACATTGATGTAGAAGAAATTGTGATTGCCCACACAACATCCTCAGGCCGATTCCCTTTGTTGAAAAGGGAAATGAGATACGCGTGGATTAACAGGCTTGGTTGAATTTTCAATTGGGGATCAGTTACAGGAGCAACTGTGGTGTGACGTGGTTCCAAAGGATACGCGCCAAATTCTGTTGGGGAGGCCTTAACAGTTCGATTGCAAGACTTAGCACGACGATTTCGAGATAATTTACTCTTTTAAAAGCGATGGGAAATACATTTTATTGTTACTTATTAAGGACACGAGAGGTGTAGACGACACAAATGTGGTGTTAGTCTTAAGAGCCACCTTCATGCAGTCAGTTCGGGATGCTTCAGTGGCACTGTCATTTATCCTACTATAGGGAACTAAGAAGTAGAGTGAGATACCAGTACTGCAACAACCACTACTACACGACTTCCAAGATGTGATGAGCAACAGTCTTAGAGATATTCAACACACCATATGTCTCATATCAGGATTAGTGTTGCCAAATTGGTTTGTCTACGATTGAGACTTGCAGAGTATGAGTTGCAGCGACAGGTACATGATCTCTTCATGAGAGTGTTGGTTAGAGAGAGTACCAGTCAACGTGTTGTCCCTACCCTGATACCAAAGGACAGTTCGTGGCGGATGTGCATTAACTGCAGGGTCATCAACAAGAACACCATCAAGTACCAGTTTCCTATACTTCGTCTGTACGAACAATTGCACCAGTTGCACGAAGTCACCATTTTTTTTCAAGATCGACTTACACAGTGGGTCTCACCATTCGAGGTATTACGAGTAGATGAGTTATATGCCCGACCAATGAAGTGCCACTTTATGATAGCCAATGTTTTATCCTACATCGGCCATTGTAAGTGGGACCACACCATAGTCTTTCGCCGAGTTAAGGCTGTTTATGGAACTAGCGTCGTTTTACCGATGAGGTCATCAGAAGCTTCAGTACCATCACTTCACCTCTGCCAGTGCTTCTAAAGGAAGAGAAATTCGAATGGACAGAGACAGCTCGGAATAGCTTCAATGCACTCAAGGATAAGTTGACCCAGACACCGGTCTTAGCATTACCATATTTCGGTCAACTGTTCGAGGTAGGGTGTGATGCATCCGACGTGAGGATAGGAGCAGTGTTGAGCTAAAGAGGTCACCCCATCATCTTTTTCATTGAGTAGATGAATGATTCCAGGAGGAAAAACTCGACATATGACAAAGAGTTTTATGCTACTATGACAGCTCTTAAGCATTGGAGCCATTATCTACTGATGAGCAAGTTCACGCTATTCAAAGACCACGAAGCCTTGAAATTCTTCAACAACAAGAGCAAATTGAAGGGCCGACACACAACTTTGGTGGGGTTCTTAGAATCATTTTAGTTCGTGCTAAGCACAAGACAGAGTCAGAACCAGGTAGGAGATGCTTAAGCTACCGTCACTTGCTGATATTACTGCGATGCAGGCTCGATTCGTGGGCTTTGAGGTTGTAAATGAGCTATACGAGACAGACGATGATTTTGAAAAAATACGGGAGCACTGTCAGGAGAATGTATCGAGCAGTACTACAGAGCTGATAGATATTTATTATATCATAGTAAGTTTTTCATTCCTAGATTTTCATTGAAGTAGTACATTATTCAGGAAAGCCACCGTGGAGGACTTGCAAGGCATTTTGGCAGAGAAAAGACTCGCACTCATGATAGAACATTTCTTTTGGCCCCATCAAGAGATGTAGAATGACACGTCAGTCAATGCAAAATTTGTCATGTGGCAAAATGCAAGAGGTATAATGCAGTGTTTTACACCCCATTACCAGTACCAAAGACAGCGTGAGTGGATGTTACAATGGATTTTATTTTGGGACTTCTGCGGACACAACATAACATGAATTTGGTCATGGTCGTGGTGGATCAATTCTCAAAGATGACACATTTCGTATCGTGCCACCTGACATTGAATGCATCACATGTTGCCAACTTGTATTTCAGAGAGATTGTAAGACTTCACGGGATACTCATGACCATCACTTTAGATTGGAATGTCAAGTTTTCGAGTTAGGTTTGGAGCACTCTATGTGGAAAACTTGGCACTAAGCTTCAATTCAATTCAACAGCTCACCCTTAGACGGACGGTCAGACAAAAGTAGTAAACAAGAGCCTTGAAAATCTACTGAGATGCTTTGTTTGGAATAATATCTAGCGGTAAGATTTGATTCTAGCTCAGCGCCAAGTTTTCTTACAATAGATTCGTGAGTCATACTGCGGGCCGCACTCAATTTGAGATAATGTATTGATACAACCAGCTCACTACACTCGAATTGGCATCGCTTCTACCGACATCAAAGATTAGTGAGGATGCGAAGGTACATGTGTATGAGATTTAGAGGCTCCACGAGGAGGTTGGAAAATAGATCACTAAGTAGAATCACGAGTACCAGATACTGGCAAACAAGATAAGGAAAAATGTGACACTTAAAGAAAGAGACCTAATATGGATCCCGCTTAAGAAAGAGATGCCCAATAGGAACATTCGAAAAACTCAAGCCCAGAGCAGACATGCCTTTAATAATACTTCGAAAGCTTAATGATAATGCCTATAAGATCGATCTGTCAAGGAACTACAATGTTTCCACCACGTTTAATGTTGCAGACCTGACATCGTACTACGAAGACCCAGAAGCTTGGACTGATGAAGTCGAAGCTTCCTTAACCCCGAGAGAATGACGTGGAGCATGAGCTGAATCTTGCGGTTCAACATTAGGGGAGTCAGTCTATCAAAGATGCTGACCGGTAGGACAGCCCTTGGGCAGGAATTACAGTCCCGTTTCCCCCTTTTGTCCTACCTATATAAATATGCGCGCTTGCTGAGTTAGGGTTTATTCTTAGTTTGTTTTAGATTTCTGTCTACAAGCATCTTCCCTTGCTATGGCCATATTTTAGGACAGGTGGTGCTTCGACTTTATCCTGTTATGAGGTGATGATTATCTCCTCGATTCCCTCCACTTCCCATTCTCCCTGCTCCTAGCCGCCAGCCGCCATGTCCTTCTCTTTATCTGTTCCAACTGGCCTAAGCCTATCTTTATCTGTTCCAACCGCTAGTCACCTATAGCCTTCCTCCCTACTCCTAGCCGTCAGCCATCTCTTCCCACCTTCCAGATGCAGCTACTAGCCACCCTAGCACCCTCATTCCCCGTCTAGTCATCAACCACCCTCGCACCCTCCTTGTCCATCCGCCAGTCTCTTACCCCCCTCTCCTCCTACTTCCTAACACCTAATGCTTACCCTCCTCCCTTCATCTCTTGACCACCGCACCAACACCATCGTTGTCCCCAATTCTTCATATGTGGCCCTAGCCGGATATTGCTGTTATTGTGTTTTCTAGTTTTTTTTTATTCTCGGTTGTAATTCGATTTATTTTGAATAATAACATTTCTCACTGTTTTGCTGTTTGAATTAAATTCTGGTATCATTCCTTCTCAAACTTGGTGGTAGAGATCTATCATTTTAAGTTTGCTTGTGATATTTTAAAATGTTGGGTTGTAGAGTCTTTTAGTTAATGTGTTAGCCAGTTGATTTCTTGTAGATATATATGAAGTGTAAATTAGATCACTTCTAATTTATCTTTTATAAAGTGCCTATCAACCTCATCATGCTTGGTATGATCATGTTGTATGGGATTGTGTGCAATATTGATGGCTGATTTATCACAATATTTTTCATAGGCTTTTTCACTTGATTTTTAAGTTCACTGATATAATTTTAACTCATAGAAGCTTATAAATCCTTGCAAATTGGCTCAACTTCATCACTTGATTTTGAAATTACAGGTTTTTTGTTTCTCCAAGTTATGGGATTTTTTTTCCTATAATTGTATAATATTCTAAAGTAGACCTTCTATCTATCCACTGTTGATCTTGTATATTCCGAATTTGTGTATCATTCAACTTGTAGGATATCATATCTTTTGTATAAAATTCATTTTTCATGGCTTGATTTGAGATATCTGATAATTCTATAAGTGGTATGAAGGTCTGACTCTTTTGGTCTGTGCATAAATTGACTAGCTAGACTTACTACAAATGCGATGTCATGATGAGTGTGAGAAGAGTAGTTTAACTTTCCCAATAACCTTTGATATTGTCCTATATATACTTCAACTCCTTCATCAAGTTATAGTTTTTGTCATGGTTCAATTGGAGTTTCACATGACTTGCATTATGTATCTTGTATTTTCTTTTCAGGAGATCCATTAGATGTTATATTTTTAAGAAGATTTTGAGTTTTTCAAATTCTTTAATTTCAAATTATTTAACTTGTCTTTTTTTTTCGAGAGTTTCTTTCTCTTGATTGTCATCCCTTGTAACAATCATATTGTCAATATACACAGTAAGGATTGAGATTTTATCATCAAGAGAGTGTTTTTGAAAAGAGCATGATCTACCAGACTTTGTTTATATCTAGCTACTTTCACAGCCTTTGTAAATCTGTCAAACCAAGCTTTTGGTGATTTTTTTAGTTCATATTAGGCTTTTCTCAATCTAGATAACTATTTTTTTAAAAGAGCTATCAAGTCCCGGTGGTAGATCTATATAAATCTCTTCTTCAATATCACCATGTAAGAAAATATTTTTTATATCATACTGTTGCATAGGCCACCCATAATTGGCTACTAGGAATATCAGAATACGAATCATATTCATTTTTACAACAGGAGCAAAAATTTATTGATAATCAATACCGTATGATTGAGTAGATTAATTTGCTAATAATTTTACTTTATATATTTCTAGGCTCCCATCTATATTGTATTTCACTATGAAAATTCATTTGCATCTTTTTTTTCCTTCCAATTTTTATTTTCAAGTGCCTCAAACAGAGTTTTTGGAATAGAAATATGATTGATGTTAATGTTGGTTAGAAAAACTTGAGATTGAGAGAATTTATGAAATGAGCTGTATTGGGAGATGATACAAATCGTAGGTAACGTGTTTAGTGTTACATGGTAGTGGTTTATAGTCTTGGACTTGCTGGAGATCTTGATTGGGCTTATTTCTTCTTGTATATAAGTAAAGAGGGATTGGTGGTGGAAGATTTATATTTGAAGGATTTTCTGTTGCAAGAATGTTAAGATGAAAGATACTATCAAATTTATCATGATGAGAATTCTCCCTCTGAAGATCCGTTTGAGTGAAGAAGAGTGAAGAAGCTATGAGTTTCATTATATTTGAGATCCATTTAAGTGAATTTTTTTTTTTGTGATGAATGATAGTATTTTTATCCTTTTTGTGTGGTAAAATATCTGATAAATATGTATTTGAGAGCTCATGGGTCAAATTTCCTTTATGTTTATGGATATGAAGATAGGCAATGCCTCCAAAAATTTTTGGAGGGATTTTTGATAAGTAATTTGTAGGACAGAATTTTATAAGTAATTTAATGGACTTTTGAAATCAATTACTCTTAAGGCTATTCTGTTAATTTAATAGGTAGCTTTTAAAACAGCTTCTCTCCAATATTATTTTTGTATTTGATTATGCAAGAGAAATATCCTAGTTACCTGCAAAAGCTGACAATTTTTCTATTCTACCACTCTATTTTGTTGGAAAGTGCTTGTGCAGGAAGATTGGTGAGTAATACTCTCTTTTGGACATAAGGGTGTAATAAATAATCATGAGTAGTATCAACTCATAAAATTTAATTTTAGAGTAAAATTGATTTTTTATCACAACAACAAATATATGAATTATGCAACTAATATCAGATCTCCTTTTTAATTAAATATTCATATCATGTGTGTGCAGTCATCAATAAACATTATAAAACCAGTGTCTTCAAAGATATTGAGGATTTTAAAGGGTTCTCAGATATCAGAATGAATTAATACAAAATTACTAGAAGATCTAGAATTACTTTCAAGAAGGGAAACATGATGATATTTAATAATTTTGAAAGAAAAATAATAAAAATATTTAATACTTGTAGTTATGAAAAATGAATGAAACATACACCGCAGGTTTTTAAAGGAAGGACGTTCTAATTTATAATGATGGGTTTAGATATTGTACGTAGTATGGGAGGTTAAGGAGTAGGATAGTTGACTCGATCTTTAAGAAAATATAACCTATCATTTGCTCTAGCTTGCTCAATCATCTTCCATGCAGTGAGATATTAAAAAAATATAATAATTAGTAAAAAAAAAATGATTTTACAGTTGTGGTATTTGGTAAAGTTGTGAATAGATAAAAGTTTAACTACAAGGTGTAAATAGATAGAAGTATACAACTAATATCAGTTTTTTTTAATTAAATATTCATATAATGTGAGTGTAGTTGTCAATAAACATTATAAAACTAGTTTCTTCAAAGATATTGAGGATTTTAAAGGGTTCCCAGATATCAAAATGAATTAATAAAAAAATTACTAGAAGATTTAGAATTACCTTCAAGAAAGGAAACATGATGATATCCAACAAATTTGTAAGTTTTACAATGACAATCTTTAATACATGTACTTATGAAAAACGAATGAAACATATTCCGTGAGTTTTTAAAAGAAGTATGCTCTAATTTATAATGATGGGTTGGATATTGTCGGAGTATGAAAGTTGAAGGAGCATGATAGTTGACTCGATCTTCAAGAAGATATAACCCATCATTTTTTCTAGCTTTCCCAATCATCTTCCATGCTGTGAGATATTTAAAAAATGCAATAATTAGTAAAAAAATATGATTTTGCCATTGTGATATTTGGTAAAGTTGTGAATAGATAAAAGTTCAACAACAATGTGAATTGATAAAAGTATACAACTAATAGCGGATTTCTTTTTTGTTAATTATTCATGTCATGTGAGAGCAGTCGTAATAAACATTTGTAAAATCAGTGTCTCTAAAGATATTAAGGATATTAAAGGGTTCCTAGATATCAGAATGAATTAATACAAAATTACTAAAAGATCTATAATTGCTTTCAAGAAAGGAAACAAGATTATATTTAACAATTTTGTAAGTTTTACAACCAAAATCTTCAATACTTGTATTTATGAAAACGAATGAATCATACACCGCAGATTTTTAAAAGAAGAATGTTCTAATTTATAATGACGGTTCTAGGTATTTTTGGTAGTATGAGGGGTGAAGAAGAAAGATGGTTGACTCGATCTTCAAGAAAGTATAACCCATCATTTTCTCTAGCATGCCCAATCATCTTCCATGTAGTGAGATATTTAAAAAATACAATAATTAGTAAAAATTATGATTTTGCAGTTGTGGTATTTGGTAAAGTTGTGAATAGATAAAAGGTTAACTAAAAGGTGTGGGAAATGTACTATACCGAGGGTTAATTTGAGGAGAAATTAAGTTGTCTCCCTATCCTATAACAATTTGTTAAGATTCATGTGCAACTTCTATTTTTTATTGCGAGGAGAGAGTTTGTATGTTTGAAATATCTTAGTCTTGTCATATGGTCGATGCCCTCTGAATCTAAGGTCCATAAAGGTGAAGAACTATTATAGGCACTAAGAGCAAAAAATTTAGAAATCTCATCATCCTGGATAAGAGAACAAGTTCCTTATGGTTTTTCTGAGGAATTGAGAAAATTCCTTAGTTTGTCGATTTCATCTTCATTGAATCCTTTTGACTATACTAGATAGGCGTGTACTTTTTTTGGACTTTACTTTCTCCATGGTCTTTCATGAATTTTCTAGCATTTCTCTTTGTTGTGCATTTCCCTTTTGTAGTAGTTGCACCAGAGATTTCTTTTGAAATGAGGATATGTCCCTCTTTTGGAGAAAGTTGTGACAGAAAATCACTTTACATGGGATTCAGAATTTGCCATGACAAATATCTTAAGGCTCACTGTTCTTCTTTCTTATTCTGCTTGAGCGAGAAAGAATACTTCATTCAAAGAAAGGAGATTTCTTTGCTTAAGGCTTGAATTCAAATTTGGTCATAGTCATTGTTGAGCCCTGGCAAAAACTCAAAGCTACTCTCTCACTCGCTAAATTTTGTAAGGATCGCCGCATCCTTACAACAAGACATCTTGAGATCTTTGTGGTAATCCAACTCTAACTAGTAAGTTTTCATGGTATTAAAGTATTCAATGACAAAAATGCTACCTTGTTTGATAGTAGTGAGTTTTGACTTGATTTCATAGATTTGTGCAACAACTTTCACCTTTGAGTAGGTTTGTTTAACTGTATCCCAAACCTCTTTTGAAGTGGAGAGAAATATAGAATGTGTGCTAATCTCTGGTAGCATGTTTTTTGAACAACTATGTCATAATCATGGAATCAGTTCTTCCCAAAGAAAAGCCTTTGGATCTTTGGGCTCCGGAGATAGATTCACAAGGTGGTGTTTCTTTTTCTTTTTCTTTAAAAATGTCTTCACAATTTGAAACCATTTAAAGTAATTTTTCTTATTCTAGTGATAAGATGTTTGAAATACTTAGAGTTCTCCTTTGTTCTAATTTTCAACATTATTCATTGCTGATTCCTTTGATAGGAAGTCAAATAATCCATGCATCTTGAAAAGAACGAGAGTTTGACAAGATAGATAAGGTTGGAATTGGAGACCTTAACATTAAATAAGAATAAACTTTGAAAGAGGAAACCCTATTTCTAGAGAATAAGAACAAAATTTGGAACAAGCACCCTAATCTTGCTCTGATACTATATATAGAAAACAAGTAATGAGAAAAACTCTCTTGCATTTTTTTTCTCTTTTGTGTACAAGTTGGAAGGTATATATACTACTCCCAGAGGCATTGCAAAATAGAAATAAATCTAAAAAGAAGGGAAAAATAATTAGGGGTCAGTGATCCTATAGGAAAGCACATGAATTACAATTTGAGGGTCGTATAGAGACAAATCTAATGGTAAAGAGACTCGATCCGTGCTCCTTCATCTAACGATATAGAGCCTCGATTCGTGTACTTTGATCTAACGATACGGAGCCTCGATCCATGTGTCTTAATCTAACGGCACAGATCCTCGGCCTTTTTTCCTTAACTTCTGTGTTATCATTGGATTAGAAATTTAACAATAGCATTGTTCGTATATTGATGCGACATGGAATTTAAATTGTGATGGTATTCTTTACTTGAAGCAAAATGATTACTCTCCTTCCACGAAATTTTCAATATTACTAGCAAATGAAACATGAGAACAAAACATCCGTCAAGAATTTTTAAGTTCTTTTGATCATTAATTTGTTGTATCAAAAACCTTCAGTGGATTATTTCAGATGCTTGACTTGATAATTTGGATTTTCAATAGATATTCTTTTGAATTGCTTGAAATTAAATGCATAGGTTGTTGTTAATATTTGAATGATATTTGATGACTTCCATTAGTGAAATATGTGGGTAATTCTATAAATTTTAAATGGGGCTCTATATTCCATTCGGCTGTCATTTTAATTTAATATGCTTGATGAATGTGAATGGTTAAATTACAATGAAATATATTAGAATTCAATAGTTTTGATGTTGTAACTGATAGTCAACATTGTGAGTTGTCAACATTGTGATATTAAGTTTGATGATCATACATAAATGTTCATTTTATATGTGTCTCATAATCAATTTGGATTTATGCCGGGCAGGTCTACTATGGAAGCTATACATTTATTGAGAGGTTTGATGGAGAAGTACATAGATAATAAGGAGGATCTACATTTGATTTTTATTGATTTAGAAAAAACTTACGATAAGGTTCCTAGAGATGTTCTTTGGAGAGTGCTTGAGAAGAAAAGTGTTGATGTGACTTATATTAAAGTCATTAAAGATATGTATACTAGAGCTGCTACATGTGGTCGAACTGAACGAGGATTGACCAAATATTTTATTATTTTTGTTGGTTTACATCAAGGATTGGCTTTAAGCCCATATCTTTTTGCTTTATTTATGGATGGTCTTACTGGGCATTTACAAGAGGATGTACCTTGGTGTATGCTTTTTGCTGCTGATATCCTCCTCGTGGATAAGACGAGAGAAAAAGCCCAGGAAAAACTTGAATTATGGAGTTGTACATTGGAGTCTATAGGTCTTCGTTTGAATATAACTAAAACTAAAAACATGGAATGTAATTTTAATAATAGTAGCTCTAGTGAAATAAGTGTAACTTTGGGGGATCAATTTATTAAAAGGTGTGAACAATTTAGATATCTCGGGTCCATTGTTCAAAGCGATGGTGATATAGATGGGGATGTTAATAGTAGAATTAAGGTTGGTTGGTTGAAGTGGCGGAATTCGTTCGGCCTGTTGTGTGATAGAAAAGTACCGCTTAGACTGAAAGTAAAATTTTATAAGATGGTGGTGAGACTTGCAATGCTCTATGGTGCTGAATGTTAGCCTTTAAAAGAGAAGCATAATGTTAAGTGTTGCCGAAATGAGAATGATTAGGTGGATGAGTGGCTTTACACTTAGAGACAAAATGCGAAATGAATATATCCGTAATAGGGATGGTGTTGCACTAGTGACAGATAAAATTAGAGAGTCACCTTAGATGGTTTGGTCACATTAAACGTTGACCACCTGATGATCTGATTAGGAGTAGATGTTTTAGATATAACTTATGTTAAGAAAGGCAGAGGTAGACCAAGGAAAACTTGGGCATATTGCATAAAAAATGATCTTAATTTATTAGAATTAAACGAAAATTTGACACTAAATAGGACGCAATGGAGAAAAAGGATTCATGTAGCCGACCCCACTGAGGGCCTGTTTGAGGTGGCTTATATGATGCGTTTGCGTTTTGAATACGCGGAGGGCGTGTTTGTTTAGTGCGTTTCCACGAATTAACTAAAAACACAAATGCTATTTTATAATAAACGCGGCCGCGGGCTCGACCCCGCAGCCCGCGTTCTTACCTTCGACAATTACGCGCCTGCCCTTAAACTCGCTTCTCTTCCTCTCTTCCACTGTCTCTCCTCCTCCAACCTTGATGGGTGCCATCGCAGACTAGTTTGTAGGTCCAATCTTGGATATGCTATTCAACACTTGCTCAGATTACCTGCAAGATCAGTTCAGATGGCAGACACGCAGGAAGGAGGAGCTGGAGAGGCTGCGAGAGAATCACCCCAAGATCCAAGCTGTCGCCTCAATTTACCCCCAAGCAACAAATCACAGATCGAAACCAGGAGCTAGAGAAGCAGCAACAGATCACATGGAGCTTGAGAAGAACAGGAGTTGATCTGACGAATCATGGAGAAAACAAAGACGTGTTTTGCAATCCCTAGTTTTTTTTTTAATCTTTTTCTAAAATTGCTCGCAAACTTTGCAAAGATGGCAAATTTGATTTCAAAATTGATCCCAACTCGGAGAGGCTGGAGGTGGTTGTGCTGATAAAGTTTCAGCTGAGGTCAGTACTATCCTTCATCTTGTAAAATGGAGGATAGGCTACCTAATTTGAAGTCGCTCGCAGCTTAT
The DNA here is from genome assembly GCA_022702705.1 of Papilionanthe hookeriana x Papilionanthe teres. Lineage (NCBI taxonomy): Eukaryota > Viridiplantae > Streptophyta > Magnoliopsida > Asparagales > Orchidaceae > Papilionanthe > Papilionanthe hookeriana x Papilionanthe teres. Next base: position 32,443,387 of record CM040436.1, on the reverse strand, counting down.
TAAAAGTGTCTAAAATCTGCAGTGCAGTCCAACAAATTCTTGCTTGTTTTGGATGACATTTGGGAGGAGGATATGAGCAATTGGGAGAATGTAATCCTACCCTGTAGTTTATGGAAGTTTGGGAAGTAAAATTTTGTTGACTTCTTGAATGGATTTGGTTGTAGAGATGATTGCAAATGTGATGAGAAAATAAGAAAGAAATATTGATATTAAATGTCTTGGAGGAGAATCAGTGTTTGAAGCTACTCAATACTCATGCATTTGTTGGTGTAGAGAAACTTGCTGCTCATAAACAATTAAAGCACATTATTTGCTTGATAGTTATGTTGCAAGCGTAGAACCACAATTGGGTTTTAATAACATTTTGTCAATCTTAAGAATAAGCTTTACATTCCTCCCAAAATCTCTACAAAATTATTTCATATTTTGTAGCATATTCCCACTATATCATCAGTTTGATGAGGTGAATATCTTATTTTTTCTATTGTTCTGAAGTATTTTTTTACTTCTCAAGTATCAAATATATTGCTATGACAGTTCTGCTGCAAACAAATTTACTGCACAGGGGCATAATAGTCACTATCCATAATAAGCTGCAAATCATCTGTTTTCCGAACGCACAAATCAAACAGTCAGCCAGGTTATCAGATAAGCTGCGGATCAACAACTTATCAGGATAAACAACTTATCTGGATAAGCTAAATAAATTGCAGCTGCCCCAAACAGACCCTTAATGGGATTAAGGCTTTGTTGTTGTTGTTGTTGTTGTTGTTGTTGTGTGCACACACAAATATGGAAAACCATATATATAGCACAATGAGATGCGCAAGACTTTATTTTTGCTTTAAAGCATAAAACACAATACGATGCACAAGATTTTATTTTCGCTTTAAAGCCAAAGCATAGAGCAATGTGGCACTTTTGTTAATCAAAATGCTAATAGGTTATATAGAACTATTTTTTTATTAATACATACACGGGCAATTATAAAAGATAAAGTATTTATTATACGATTTAAAAGTTCATATAAAATAGAAGAGAGTATGGTATAATATCTAGTTAAAATTTAGGGCGAATCTGAAAGTTAAAATTTCAAACAATTTCTAACAGTTTATTGTAATAATCAGAAACCTAAAAATTGCAAAACAAATCTTGTTAATGAAAGCAAAATCTAAAATTTTAAACTTGAATAAATTAATAAAGCCTCAAGTTTAATAATAATAAAAAAAACTTAAATCAATTTTGTAGTTGGCATCTATTTCATTCACATAATTCGTTTCTCTTTCAATGCTTTGAAGAGCTCTTCGCTCGCAAATAATGCACGACAATGAAGTGAAGCGATTCATGCTTTGTTTTGCTTTAGATGTGAAGCGCGTTTTTAAAAACATTAATATATATATATATATATATATATATATATATATATATATATATTTTTTCTTTTTTTTTTTTTAGAAAAACACAAAGGACTAATATTATTGAAAAAGAAAAGATACATAAAGTGTGTGTGAGAAGACCCAAAAGAATCACTCTACCAAATGATAGCAACAGACAATAAAACCCCAACATAAAGCGATACAGACTCAAAACAATTCTAAAACAACAACAACAACAAAACCTTAATCTCACTAAGTGGGGTCGGCTACATGAATCCTTTTTCTCCACTGCGTCCTATTTAGTGTCAAATTTTCGTTTAATTCTAATAAATTAAGATCATTTTTTATGCAAAAAGCCCAAGTTTTCCTAGGTCTACCTTTGTCTCTCTTAACATAAGTTGTATCTAAAACATCTACTCTCCTAATTGGATCATCAGGTGGTCGACGTTTAATGTGACCAAACCATCTAAGACGACTCTCTCTAATTTTATCCGTTACTGGTGCAACACCAACCCTATTACGGATATATTCATTCCACATTAAGACATACAAAACAAAACGATTCTAAAACATACAAAACAAAACAATTCTAAAACATACAAAACAAAACAAGAAGCTAGGGATTGGTCGTTTTTGTCATACATTTTCCTCTAGTTTTAGTGACGGAGCCAGATATCAAACTTTGAAGTGTCCTGCCATTGTCAGGAGTAACCAAAGTGTCATCAATTAAGTTTCCAAGCTGGAGTGTGCCTCCAGCCTTCTTCTTTCGCCAAGAAGTGTAAACCTGTCATTCTTCATCTGAATATTGGCTCATGCGATCCTTAGTCGGATTAGATGGTAGAACCTCAGTAGAAGAAAATTCAGCAGTTGCAAAAGCGGGAGGTTCAGTGTGTAATGTCACATCTGAACCAGGTGCTTCCTGAAGAAGAGCTATAGGACTGTCCTGATTTGCAATCTGAATATTCTCTTGCAGTAAGGTCAGAAGTAGGGGCCAACTCTGGTCTTTTGGTGAGTCCCTCCTTAGGTGGAGCCAATGTGTCCAGAGCAGTGGATAGTTCCTGAATTACATCAGGTACCAATACCTGTCTTGTGGTGAGTCCCTCATCTGGTAAAGCCAATGTGTCCATAATAGCGTGGTCCTGCTTTTTACTATAGGTTCTCAACTGTGGGTGCGATCTGAAACATTTCTCTTGTGGGCGTCAGAACATCTTGCAGTGGTTGCAGTAGTGAGGTTTTTGTTCCATAATGATTTTTTGCCAAGAACCATTGTGAGCAGAACCAAACCAGATTTCGTCTTCATCTGGTAGTGTAATATACCTCTAAATCACAATCCTTACAGTGGAAAGCTTTGAGCAATGAACTGTAGGTGTGTCTACCTGCATATTTTTTTCAAGGAAATTCTCAATTGCATATATGATAGGATAGTCAAAGAATTAAAGCTTGAGTTCAGGTAATGAGAACCAGATAGGTGCAAAGGGGGGTTCTTGACTGAGATCAAAATCAAAAGTCCATTTGAGCAACTTCATAGGTTTTCCCTCAATTGTAATAAATTTCTTCAAGAAAATCATCTTGTAGTCTTCTTCAATGCACAGCTGAATCAAAACATGTCTTCCGTCGAGAAAACCCACTTGCTAATCCCCAACTAGCTTGAAATCTTCGAAAACCTTCATGATATTCTCCATCTTAGGGCAAACCTTGTTGGAACTTTCCAATTAGTATAAATTTGTGTTTTTCAGCAAGAGATGAGATTTCAACAACAGAGAATAATAGCGCTGGTTTGCCTGCCTTTTTCCCTACTCTTTTGATGAGATCGCAATCACTGTGTCCTGCAACAGAATCATGGTATAACTGGGGGAAAATCAGTTGTCGGTGAGGTGGAAAAGAAAGCTGCGTTTGTGAGCCATTGTAATATTAGAGAGTTTGGCGCAGTTGTCACTGGCGAGGGCGGCGGCATAGGAAAGTCCTAAAGCCATTAGTGTGTTTCACACAAGTCACAGGACAACTCGGCCAAAGTCAATGACCGGAGAAGCAGGTCTGTCCTTGGTCTGGTGGCAGAGGGTGTGAGCAGTGTAGATCGACTGGAGGTCGTCGAGCAGAGACACAGTTCGGAGAACGAGCAGAGACGACGTCGGGAGAGACCGAGGAAACGCCGCACAGGATCGCCCGAGGACGACGAAAGCTCAGCACCAACGCCGCATGCGACGAGATGACAGTGTGCGACGACCGACGGCTCTCTGCGACGCGACCGAGGACCATGCGAGAAGGCTCGGCCAACACCGTGCGAGCCTGTATTGGAGCCGAACGAAACAATAGCCACGCACGACGACGATGGGGACGATGAGGTGGAGCCGTAGGTTAACTCCGGGTTTTGCCCGCTGGCGAAATCTTAGCAGAGCTCGCTGCTATTTTGAGATATATATATATATATATATATAGAGAGAGAGAGAGAGAGAGAGAGAGAGAGAGAGAGAGAGAGAGAGAGAGAGAGAGATGTATATACACATATACGTGTGCTTATTTAACATCCAAATCTTAGACATCACATAAAAATACCACTATTATTACATATTTTTATGCATATGCTGTAATGTGATTATGACAAAGTGTTACAAATGTAAATATCAAACTTTATGCGTTTGATATGTAAATCTATAATAATTGTGTGGGGTGTGTGTGTGTGTGTATGAAAATATGACACTCAATAGGACAAAATGGAGAAAAGGTTTCATGTAGCTGACACGGCTTGTTGTTGTAGTGTGCGCACACGCGCGCGTGCAGTTGAATATTAAAACTAGTGGTACATATAACTTTTGAGGATTTTCATGGTCATATTGTGAATTTGATGGATTAAATTTTGCAGAGGTTTATTTCAATTGCATGATAGGATGATTTGGTTTTTCAATGTGTCAAATCGTTCAAATTGCTTAAAATTAAATGTGAGGCTAGTGAATATATTTGAAGGGTATCTGATGATTTCATTGGTGAGATATTCGGGTAATTTTAAACTTTTCATTTGGCCATCCTGTTGATTTAATATGTTATAAATGTGAATGGTTGAATTACTACGAACTGGAATTTAATATTTATAATGTTGTACGTGATAATCAACACTATGACACTGGGTTTGAAGATCATATGCAAGATAAATAAAATCAGGAGAGGAATCATCACTCTTTTGGGTGGACAAAAATTCATTTCACACTTGCTATATACATATAGTTATAGAATATGGAAAAGAATCATAATTTTCTTTCTACATTTGCTTTTTGTGTATGCTAGTGCGGTCATTCTGTACATTTAATGAAGTTTTGCGTATATGAGATGTAAATTTCAAGCCCTTTTCTTTTGATTTTAGCCAGACGTAAAACTCTGGTAAGTGGAGGAGATAGTTCTAGTTTTAAAGGGCTAAAATGTCAGAGATGAATGCTAAGAGTAATATTCTTCAAAATTTTGGAAAGAATGTAACTTGGTTGGGATTGATACCGAATGCATCTTTAAATATTATTTGTATTTGTGAACTTCTTTAATGCTTTACTAGAGGATTGCCTTTTCAAATAAGTTCAAATTTGAATCCTGAATTATTATATTAAATTATCTTTATGCTTCTTCAACCCTGCAGACCTTCATCGCCCAAGAACAGAGGTGCCTATCAAGACTCTGGATCACCGATAAACCATGCTGGACAGTACAGTATATGTCTGAGATAAAAAGGCGAAGAGTCTATATTAAACTGCTTGAATCAACCAAAGCTGAAGGTAATAGTGGAGTAAAAATGATCAGTTTGTACTTCTTATATGCCACAATGCCTATTTGGATCATGTTCTTCGCCCTTGGAGTGTCTTCTGACAAGGAAGTTTTTGAGATGATTGATCTGGATGGCACCAGCACTGATGTGGTAAACATGATATTGGCAACCATTAGAGATGCTGATGGGATTTGTGAGGGTTTTCGTAGAGGAGGAAAAGCTCGTGAGTTTGTAAACAAACTCATTAAAGATGCCAAGTTTCCACCAACTGAATCTTTTGATGAATACATTAATAAATTTCTGTTTCCTGGCATCACTGGATTGAGGCAGAAAGCTCTTTTTCTCGGATACATGATAAAATGCCTTCTTTTATCGTATATGGGCAAGAGAAAGTGTGATAACAAGGATGATTTTAGGAATAAAAGGCTAGAATTAGCCGGTAAGCTTCTTTCAAGAGAGCTGTGGTCTCACATAAGACATGCGGAGCGGCGTATGGTTAAAGCTATGCAGAGAGATTTGAATGGGGATGAACTGCAGTTTACTGAAAGATATTTGGATTCTTCCATTATCACCAATGGCTTAAACAGGGCATTTTCCACTGGGCAGTGGTGTCATCCTTATAAGAGGACGGAGAGGACTGCAGGCATTGTTGCAACTCTAAGAAGAACCAATCCTCTTCAGTTAATATCAGATCTTAGAAAGACACGTCAATCTGTCTTATACGCAGGAAAAGCAGGAGATGCCAGATATCCGTTAGTTGCTTTTCTTCTTTTTAATCATTTAAAAAATATTGGTTGTTGACTATGTTTAAATTGAACGAGTAAATCTCTATGGTTCTTCTTCAATCAGTTTGTTTTATCGCATGATTTTGTTTCACCAGTCTTTCTTATGACAAAATATGATATCTTTCCACGTACTTGCAGATCATAATTTCTTTCTATTTTTTAGAGTGGTTGTCATTTACTTTGCAGCTCTGTAACTTTGAATAGCTTTCATTTGCAGCTTTGTTATTACGATGCAAATGAATTCCATTTGTGATTAACTATTGAATTAATTTTATTTAACTTAATGAAATTTGCTTGTAGGAATCCTTCTTACTTTGGAAGGCTGTGTTTCCTGTCTACTCCAGATGGAGAGAACTGTGGGCTGGTTAAGAATTTGGCTATCACTGCTCTTGTTAGCTCAAAGCTATCGGAAACCATTATTGAGGTATTGATATCATGTGGAATGGATAAACTGGAAGGGGCTCCTCTCTCCTCGTTGAGCAAAAGGGTCAAGGTATTACTAAATGGGGAATGGATTGGAGTCTGCCGGGATGCTGAGTCATTTGTCTCTAAATTTAAACAATTGCGGCGTGCTGGGCAAATCCATCCCCAGGTTAGTGTCAATCGTGAGGTTATTGGATATATAGTCCCTACTACTTGATTTCACTTGCATATTGCTTCAACAAATAAACTATAATTTATTACACAAATTTTGGTTTTTTTTTTCCAAGTTGCAAGACTTTTTCTACCTGTTCACTGATCAAGCATAAATCAGATTTTTCTGTTAAGGAATCTTTATGACAAGTATGCATGTTACAAATAGCCATAGTGAAATATTGAAATGGGATTCATGTAACCTTCATCTTTGTGGTGAGATATTTAGAAACATCCGTAATAAATTATCCTCTTGCATAATGGTTTTTTTTTTTATATAGTGATGGTTACGTGAACTCCACCATATTGAGATCGTCTGTTAGCTGAATTTAATTTAAAAAAATCAAAATCAAAATCTATCTGTTCACTGATCAAGCATAAATCAGATTTTTCTGTTAAGGAATCTTTATGACAAGTATGCATGTTACAAATAGCCATAGTGAAATATTGAAATGGGATTCATGTAACCTTCATTTTTGTGGTGAGATATTAAGAAACATCAGTAATAAATTATCCTCTTGCATAATGGTTTTTTTCTATATAGTGATGGTTACGTGAACTCCACCATATTGAGATCATCTGTTAGCTGAGTTTAATTTAAAAAAATCAAAATCAAAATCATCATCAAATTCTTGCCGCCATCAAATCACTTTCATACAAACTCTAGTTCCCCACCACACATCTCCTTCTCCGTCATCTTCCTATCCTCTCTCTATTGCCTGCAAATGATCAAATGACAATGAAGCCATGAAAGGGTTAATGTGTGATGTGAGCTCACTGTAGAAAACCTGTTCTTAGAGGTGTTGAAGAAGTCAATGGCAAAGAAGTCAGGAATTTGCGATGGGATTTCTGTGTAGCAGGCCCTGATAAGACCAACAACTTTTAATTTGAAGATGAGTTTGTGAAATGAGCTCTATATTGATCTTCTAGATCACATAGCTGCCATTGTGCATCTCTCTGCCTTGCCTCAGCCACATGTCAGCAAACTCTTTGGCCAACTTCCCTGAGCTTGCTGTTGTGACTAGCTTAGTTGCTCATTCTCAAATCTCGCTCTAACCATCGTCAATCAACCATGACGTCAACTCGTCGTCTTCCTTACTGAAATAAGACCACAATCCTTGTTGATTGGCCTTCATGTCCTCCATCTAACACCTCTGTTTTGACTCAAACTTCGATTCACCACCACACCTTGGCAACAACCTTGTATTTCCATGTAATATTATTGAACCTTTCTTTCTACCACCTTAACAACTTCTCAGTTGGCAGCAAACCACAGATTCATTGTCACAACCTGGACCTTGGGCTTAGAATTTTTAAGGTGAGAACAAATTGTCATACAATGAAATACAAATTTTATCATTGATTAATACAAATAGTCATTCAAATAAATTCAAAGATCCACTAACGATTAAAAATATAAAAGTAAAGTAATTGAGAATATAATATCTTCCTTTAGCTTGGCTATATCTTGTATAAACTTTTTTCTTACTATCACTCATTTTCTAATCAGAAGCTTGAATCTGAAATGTTAGTTTATAATCAGAGTGAGTTATCAATAACAATGAATTCTCATATTTCTAAATTATAGTAATGTAGCGAACAAGAAAATAATATGCATATCGATTAAACAAAAATAAATTAATATAAAAAATAAATGATAATTTACTCGTTCAATTTATAATTTAAAGTTGCTCTTAGTATTCTATCATAATGTTTATTATTTTATCTTATCTACATCTTATTGTTTATATTTGTCATGTGAATATTGTCAAGTTTTACTAATTAAACTACATCAATATCGGTATTTTTTTTTAATTACATTGACAAATATCTAAGCGTTTCCAGTTAATACTCTAAGAGGATAAACTTCATCAACCAATCATGGAGTAATGCATCAAAATAATCCCGTCTTTTTACATGGGGTCATTTTAGTCCTAGAGTCTATTAGTGTCAAATTAATCCCCAAACCTTTTAAACTGGGGCTGTAATATTCCTCTGTTGGAATTATTTTAACTCGTACTAAAACAATCTGGGGATTAAATTGACACTTTTAGAAACTCTGGGACTAAAATGACTTCATTCAAAGAGTCAGGATTATTTTGATACTTGTCTCAGAAATCATGTATAAGCAAGCATTCAATGTAATTTGTATCATTCATATTTTTATTTCATTCAATTCAATTTATAATTAATTATACTTGTTTTCTAGTTAACATTTAAATCACACCTAGTTAACAAGGGCAGCAAGATGGTTCACTATGATGAGAGGACTGGAGCAGTGATGACAGCGGGTATGGAGGATTAGAGCAGCAGCGGCATCGAAAGAGAAGGGCTGGAACGGCGATGGCAGCGATCATGGGCAGCTTGTACAGCACTGGGGGATGCGGTGGACTGCAGATGGCAAAAAGAGGGCTGTCCTGGGCAGTGGCGGCAAGGAAAATGACAAGACAGCGAGAAAACTGCAGGAAAACAGCAAGCAGAGGCTGTTCCGGGTGGCTGCAGTAGGGAAGGGATGGTTGGGAGCGACGTGGGGAGGATGCGGAAGGGAATAGAGAAGATAATCACCATCTCGGGAGAGATATAGCCGGAGCACCACCCAAACCCTTGGATATGGCCCTCGAAGGGAAAAAGTGACGCTGGCAGTTGTCCCAGTACACAACACACAAAAAAACTAACCCTAAAACATCTGGAAAGAAAATATAAGGTATTAGGATAACTAGGGAGGGTCCTACTCCTCTTGGTAGCAACCATAGGCCAATGGAGGGCCAGCATACATCTCCAATCCCTGTACCAGTTCAGTCCAGGTGAGGCATTTGCTGGGCCAATTTTTTGATGCTCCGCGTCTTTCCTGGTCGCGGCGGGCTTCCAGGCACCCATGTCAAGTCTGGTCCTGGTATTTTTGTGTGAAGAAAAACTATTCATAAAGCATTCCATTTCATTTGGACTTAGGATTAATGCTGTTGAATGGTTTTTTGTATTGTCAATACTGTCTACATCAATGCTTGAACATTTGTTTTTAATAGAAAAAAAATCATCTTAAAAATTGTTATTATTCTATCTACTTGACTTGATTAGATTAATTGGTTTTTAAATAATATTTTTGTTTAGTTCTTATCCTGTCTGTTTAACGTAGGTGGAAATTAAAAGGGATGACCGCCAGAAAGAAGTCCGCATATTTACTGATGCTGGGAGAATCCTGAGGCCTCTAGTTATTGTTGAGAATCTGAAGAACGTGAACAAATATAAAGGAGGATTTGCCTCTTTCCAGTCTCTTATGGATGCCAAAATTATTGAACTCATAGGTGTGGAAGAGGAAGAAGACTGTCGAACTGCGTGGGGAGTAAAGTATCTTTATAAGAAGGATGATAAACAGCCTATCGTTAATTATACCCATTGTGAATTGGATCTTTCATTCCTATTGGCTTTGAGCTGTGGAATCATTCCATTTGCTAACCATAATTTTGCAAGAAGGGTCCTTTACCAGGCAGAAAAACACTCTCAGCAAGCAATTGGATTCTCAACAACCAATCCTGATATCAGAGTGGACACTCTCACTCACCAGATGTACTACCCACAGAAGCCACTTTTCAGAACCATGACAGCTGAGTGTCTGGGTATGTCTGATTACCGTTTTGGAAAGGGCCATATTGTAAGACCTGAACTTTTCAATGGCCAAAATGCTATTGTTGCAGTAAATGTTCACCTGGGATATAACCAGGAAGATTCATTGGTTATGAATGAAGCTTCAGTGCAACGGGGGTTGTTCCGTACTGAACATTTTAGGAGCTACAAAGCTGATGTTGACAATAAAGAAAATTCCTTGCGTCTTAAACCAAAAGACAAGGTAGATTTTGGTAAAATGCAAAGCAAAAGGGGTCGTGTAGACAGCCTTGAAGATGATGGCCTGCCATATGTTGGTGCATATCTAAATAGTGGAGATATTGTTATAGGGAAGGTTGCGGAATCTGGAGAAGATCATGGTATAAAACTGAAGCACACGGAGAAGGGTGTGGTGCAGAAGGTGCTGCTTTCTTCTAATGATGAGGGGAAGAACTTTGCTGTTGTGACATTGAGACAGGTATGTTTTTTTTTTGGTATCTGTTTGTACTACCCTTTTACTGAAAATTTTTTAAATATTTCTGATCTTGCTTATATTTAAAGGATTCATGTCATAGTTTCTTGACAATTTTTATGCCTGTTGTCAACAACTTAATGAAACCCTCTATTTTTCACATCTAGGACTTAGGATCCGAAAATGGCAATGTAAAAAAGTGATCTTAATTTATTAGCATTAAATGAAAGTATGGCACTCAATAGGACACAATGGATGGAGAAAAATGATTCATTCGGCCGACCCCACTTGATGACGAGCTTCTTGTTGTTGTAATCCTGCTTAGATATGAGCTACTAGGGAGTCTTAAGGACTTTATAATTTCTGGAAATTTTATTAGGATTAAATTTATTTTTGCATTTGAAATAAACCTGCCCACAGAATCTGGGATCTTCTAATCCTTATTGCAAGAGGGAGTGTTTGAAGCAGTTACTAGGTTGCCTCCATTAAGCTTCATAGATTTAAATCTTCCCTCTCCATAGCGCATATGGTTGTTGATGCAGTGCAATAAAACTAAGTTTAGTCAAGATAAATGCACTTGTCATAGCCTAAACAAAATGAGTCAAACGGGGCTTGAATTGAAATGAATCAATTTAATTTTTGAGCTTTTTGGGCCCATATTTAATTATGATCCAATTTTCTATATTATTTATTTATTTTGTTGAAATGTCCTTTTAGATACCATAGAATGTAAATTTGAATATTTGATTGGTTTGGATTTAATTTCAAATTGGATTAAGTTTGATTTCAAAAGTTTTAACCCTATTCATATATGTTGGGAGCAGCGTCTCATGTTCAAATCATTAGTTAACGATTATTGATTTTAGATGAATGAAATTATTCACTAGTTCAATAAGGTGTTTTCTCTTTATCCATGTTACCTACACAGTAAGTCGTTTGAGACTTATTTAAGTGGTCTGTATAATTCCTAGCTATTTCGTGAATACGTATGATGCTTCTTTTATAATGCTAACCTTTTTATATGCTATTAATATATTGATGTGATAACCCTTATGCAAACAATAGTGCTTATCCAGGGACTTCAGCCTTTGGACAATTTGATGACAATTTCTTATCATACATAAAGGGTATGTTTGGGGTAGTTGTAAAAAGCTGATGCACAATAGCTGTAGCAGAAGTTGCTTTGCAGAATTGATTGTTTGCTTATTTTTTACAATTTTGAAATAGTTGTATTCGAGTTGTTTCTGAACAAATGGCATTTTTGCTCAATTACACGGTAAAATACACCCGAAACATTGCTATTACACAACAAAATATGCCACATTTCATCTATTTTTCATGAAAATAAAATATACACAACACCCGAAACATTGCTATTAAAAAATCAACCACAATATTTTATCTATTTTTCAAATTCTCACTCAACAACAACAACAACAACAACAACAAAACCTTATCCAACTAAGTGGGGTCGTTTACATGAATCCTTTTTCCGCATTGCGTCTTATCGAGAGTCATATTTTCATTTAATTCTAATAGATTTAGATCTTTTTTTATACAATATGCCCAAGTCTTTCTAGATCTACCTTTGACTTTCTTAATATAATTTGAATCTAAAACATCAACTCTCCTAATCGGATCATCAGATGATGAGCTTTTAATGTGACCAAACCATTTAAGACGACTCTCTCTGATTTTATTTGCCGGTGGAGCTACACAAACCCTATCACATATGTATTCATTTCACATTTTGTCTCTAAGTTCAAAGCCACTCATCCACCTAAGCATTCTCATCTCGGCAACACTTAACTTTGTTTTATGCTTCTCTTTTAAAGATCAACATCCAGCGCCATAGAGTATTGCAGGTCTCACAACCATCTTATAAAATTTTCTTTTCTGTCTAAGCAATACTTTTCTATCACACAATAAACTCGAAACATTACTCCACTTCAACCAACCAACATGAATTCTACTAATAACATCCCAATCTATATCGCCATCACTTTGAATAATAGACTCGATATATCTGAAGTGCTCACACCTTTTAATAATTTGATCACCCAAATTTATGACTTTGTCGCTAAAGTAACTACTACTAAAATTACATTCCATGTATTTTGTTTTAGTTCTACTCAAATGGAGGCTTTAATAATCCAATGTAGACCTCCATAATTCATGTTTTTCCCGAATTTTCTCTCTCTAGTCTTATCCACGAGAAGGATATCATCAGTGAAAAGCATACACATACACCAAGGTATATCCTCCTGTAGATGTCCAGTAAGTGCATCCATAACTAAAGCAAAAAGAAATGGGCTTAAAGCCGATCCCTAATGTAATCCAACTGAAGTAGGAAAATATTTGGTCAATCCTCCTTTTGTTCTAACACAACAGTTCTAGTAATACATTTCTTTAATGACTTGAATATAAGTCATATTAACACCTTTCTTCTCTAGAACTCTCCGGAGGATACCTCTTGGAATCTTATCTTAAGCTTTTTCTAAATCTATAAAAATCATATGTAGATCATCCTTATTTTCTCTAAACTTCTCCATCAAACCTCTCAATAAATGTATAGCTTCCATAGTAGACCCGCACGACATAAATCCAAATTGATTAGGAGATATCTTTGTAATATGTCTTAACTTATGTTCAATTACCCTCTTCCATAATTTTAAAGTATGACACATCAGCTTAATTCCTCTATAATTTACACGCTATTGTGCATCATCTTTATTCTTAAAAATGGAGATTCTTCCCTTACTCCTCAGACATCTTTTTAGTTTTAAAATAATATTAAAGAGTTTAGTAAGCCAAGAAACTCCGAAATGTCCTATATATTTCCACGCTTCAATTGAGCTATCATTAGGTCCTATAGACTTTCCACCTTTTGTTTCTTTATAGCTCGTACTAACTTTTTTTACTAATGCTACTATAAAAATTATATATTTTATTATTATTAATGATATTAAAATTAGTAAGGTCAAGCATACTTTCAGGAACTTCATTAGAAGTTTATTAAAATAACTCACCCACCTATGTTGAATATCTCGTTTTTAATAAAAATTCTTTTTGATTTTGTCTTTAATACACTTTACTTGAGTTAAATCTTTACTTCTATTTTCTTTTTCTTTTACTAGTTTATACGTATGCTTGTCACAATCTTTAATATCTAATATATTGTAAAGATCACTAAAAGTGCATCACTGATTGTTTTCTTAGACTTCCTACTAGTTATTTTATGTTTTTCTCATTTATCTAAGCTTGTACATTCGATCAATTTTTATTACATAATTTCTTATATTTTATCTTTTATTGCATATTATTATTCCACTGCCAATTATTTTTATTTATAGAATTTTTTTTTTGATTCTCCAAATTCATTTTTTGTCATTTGTTTAATATTATTTTTTACTTTATCCCACATAGAATTTGTTTCTTCATGAACATCCCAAATCTTGAAATCTTGAAATATTGAAGTTTACTCGTAAAAATAATTTTATCTGTCTTTTAGGTGCCCCCATCTAATTCTACGATAATGAATACTATTATTATTTTTTTTATAACTCTTCATTTTAAAACCTAGAACCAATAATCGATGGTGAATACTTAAATCTTCACGTAGAATAACCTTACAATCTCTATATTCTCGACGATCTCTACTTCCATTAGAAAATAATCAATCTGTGTTTTATTAGATCCATTCTTATAAGTAATAATATGCCCATCTCTTTTTCTGAATAATGTATTAGCAATAACAAAATCATACATTAAAACAAAATCTAATATGACTATCATCTTCATTTATCATTTCAAAACCATATCCACCATGAATATTTCAAAAATATTCTACCACTATACCAATATGTCTATTCAAATCTCCTCCAATAAAAATTCTTTCTTCAAGAGTTATCATTTATATTATGTTTTCTAGGTCATTTCAGAATTTACCATTAGAACCTATATCTGAACCGACTCTAGGAGCATAAGCACTTATAATATTAAAAATCTTAGTATCAATAATAATCTTAAGGGCTATAATTCTATCTCTAATTCTACTAATTTTTACAAAATTATCTTTCAAACTCTTATTTATAATTACATCTACACTATTTGTAGTGCGATTCTTACCTGAATAACAAAGTTTAAAACCTATGCTATCAATCTCCTTAGCCTTTTCTCCAACCCATTTAGTTTCTTGGGTAGATAAAATATTTATCTTTCTATGAATTTTAATATCAACTAATTTCATTAATTTACTTGTGAGAGTACTTATATTTCAAGATCATATTCTAATATTAATTTCATGGACTAACTTATTTATCCGCATCTGTCTGTAATCTAGGAATCCTTGCTTATTTGACAATACACCCGGACGTTGACATAACGACCCTTGCATAATTTTCACTGTATTCAAGCCATACAACACATCACTTTCATGGGATGCTCTAGTATTTACAAAATGATCAAAATGATTAATGTCATGACTTTTCGACAAATTTTGCGCTAGCTATCGACTACCTAAAGCAACCCTCCACTCTTCACATCCTAGGCTTAAGACCCGACAATGACAGTATTTTTAAAATTCTCACTCAAATGTCAAAATTCATGATAAAATCTCAATCCATATTCATAACATATACAACATCCAAAACATTGCTGCTAATAAACCCAACACCATCTTTCATCTATTTTTCAAATTTTCACTCGAATATTAAAATTCAGGATAAAATCTCAATCCATATTCATAACATACACAACACCCGAAACATTGTTGTTAACAAATCCACCGCCATCTTTTCATCAAGTTTTCAAATTCTCCCTCAAATATCAAAATTCATGATTAAATCCCAATCCATATTCATAACATACACAACACCTGAAATATTGCTATTCACAAATCCAACACCAACTTGTATCCATTTCTCAAATTTGCACTCAAATATCTAAATAATGTCGGGAAGAGCAAACCACAAACCATGCATTGGGGTTTTAGGTACGTAGTTATCCCAATAAAACAAAAACGAACAGAGCAAATGCACAAACCGAACAGACCAAAATGAAATTGAAATCTCAAAGCACAAACCAAACAAAATCGAAGCCACCAGAAAATAGAGAAAAAAAAGGATGTCTCTGGTGCTATGTATGCAAAAATCCAAAATGAGAATCTGTGTGTAAATCATATGCCTAACAGAGCAAAGCCACCAAGAATAGATGAGGGGTAGAAAATTCTAGAGGAAGAAGGAACCAAATGCCGGGAAACCCCATCACAGGTGTCGGTAAATGAAGAAAAAGAAGAGAGTAGAAAAAATCCTAAGGACAGCGAATGCGGGACGAGATCGAGTGGGGTTTTGTTGGGGCGGGGGGGGGGCGGCATTGTAGTAATAACCAACCCAAGAAAGCGCAAATGTACCCTGCTGGTTGTTGTGGGGATTATTGGGCATGTTTAATAAAACGCGCACGCGCCTCTCACATCAAAGGGCCGAAACCGTCGCGGGGTGCCGCGCTACAGCAACCCGCAACACACCCAAAATCTTTAGATTGGTTGGATGATCGACCCATGTAGAGAGTAGTATGATCTATTGGATTATGAGACAATTTGATTATGAAGATCATGTATGATTGCACTTTTTAAAGTTATTTGGTGTCCTTTTCTGGATACCATTTTTTTTTGTATGGCTGTACACCTATGAATTAGTTTATTGAAATGAATGTTGATTGCTCATCAACATTTTCTTTCTCGCACTTTTCTCCTTGAAGTTTTATCCCTTTCCTCCCTTTACCAGTTGTCTTTGAGCTCTTCATTCATCATTTTAGAGTGTTTGTGTGTTTGTGTGTGAGAGAGAGACAGAGAGAGGTCATAGTGGTTAATTCGAAGCAAACTTTGTTAGGGGTCTTTCCAGATGAAGTATGGGACACTGCTTCTCTACCTTAAAGGTCAGTGTTTTTTTTTATTCCTCATATTTTTTATATGTTTGTTAAAACAGTTCTGTTAGTTTTCAGTGGAATTTATAAATGAAATTCTGATGTCCATATATAACTGTTGATCTCCATATAATTTCATGACTTGACAATCACACAGAAAATATCTACGAAGGGTTATACAATAGAACCGACAAGCAATGGCGACTCCAATATCAACTCAAAATTACTTAGATCAACGTCAAGTCAGCCCAATCAACCTCAGTTCGCGAACTGATCTTTGTTGAAGCGACAAAAAGATACTCTATTGGTCTTGCATGAACACAAAATACGAAATATATATATATATATATATATATATATATATATATATATATATATATATATATATATATATATTTGAAAGATTGATCGACAGTCGGAGACCGCCGATCAACCCCTATAAGTTGAACTGACCGAGGAGCGGACCCCCCTTCCAGTCCTGTGTGCTATTCAAATCCTCTCGTAAGAGGTGGGATTCGAACCCTTGACCCGAGGGACTTACGTCAAAGGCCGCAACCAATGAGCCAAGGCTCGCGCACTAGATATGATCAAATAATTATATATATAATTAAATAATATATTTATTAATATATATTAAGCTCTATATTATATATAAAAAAATGAAAAAGTAAAGAAAACAAAAGACCCTAAGCTCCATCCCTCTCAGTGTTCTTCTCACACAGAAACCTTCTTCCCTCTGCCGAACACCACCCCAACTCCGCCATCTCCATTCTCCTCTCGTCGACGAGCTTCCATAAGTTTTCTCACTTATGCACCTCTCCTGCGCAAATCTTCAAGTGTGAAACCCTTCGGTCAGCGAGCTATCACACAACAGCACTTCCTGCTGACGATCCATTCTTCGTGTTGAAATCAAGTAGCCGAGCTAGGTCTCCCTTCTTCTACTGACAAAGCAACCTTCTCCTCATCCTCACGCAAAACAGAACCCAACGCTCCAATTCTATAGCCTGCCACCTTCAACTCCGTAATTCGGCGACTCCACAGCTTCATGTCGTCGTCTGCTCTTCTGCAAATTTTCTGTTAGATCCACCTCGTTGCCGCACTGCTGCTCCATAACCAAAACCTGCACTCCAACAGCCATTGCGTCCCCTCCCTTTCTGATTTTCACACGAAGCCCGCAGCTCACACCGGCATCTTTCCCATCCTGCAAAAACAGCTGCAGCCCACCGCTGTTCCCCTCTGGCGCACACCCAAACTCCTTCACTGGCATCCCCCACCCGCTTTCCCGAAAACCCACAAAAACCCGTTCTCTCTCTCATCACCCAAGCAACAGCCTGTCCTCCTCCTTCACCTGCATGCAACCTGCTGGCTGTTGCTCCAGACTGTGATTGGCCAGTCCAAACAATAATTGTTTGCTGTCCTTGGAGCTAATCTCACCTCTATTCCAGCAGCAATCCAAAGCCCATGCAGCCTCCATCTTCATTCTGTCCTATTTCACGCGATCCTGCACCAGCTCGCCATCCTGTAATGTGTGAAACCCATACCAAGTAGATCTCCGCTTTTCTCGATAACAACAACAAATCCCCAACCTACTTCTTTTGCCGGCAACAAGCCCCACACCGCAATGTCCCTTGGCAGTTGAATTTTCTTCAGCCAAATCACCTCTACCTGTGGCTCCCTATAACACAACGTCTGTCTATTTTGGATATTTATGCAGGTACTTGAAAATCAACTCTAGAAGTATCTGTTCAGGGTGTCCATCTCGGCAGGGAAACACTGTTACGCATGCATGCTTTTCGTGTTGTGGGTTAAAATACTCTCCGTCCGAGGTGTCTTACAATACCTACCTTACATCTCTTTTTAGGCGTGATGTAAAGGTCAATAACTCCTCTTACCTCCCTGCCGGGAGAGGGGATGCTGGAGTGTCACCGAAATTCAGACTGATAGGAAATCTGAACTTAAAGACTACCTAAACCTTACTTGAGAAGAAAAAAATAAATACTTAAATTGACTAAGTAATTAAGTTAAAAGTCAATTCCAAAATAAAAAAAAGTTCCACATTGGAAAATAAAATGTAATTTGATCACTAAAAAAAACCTACAAGGGGCTCGATAGCCAAACAAAACCTACAAGGGACTCGATAGCTCACCTACGAGCGCGAATGCAACCTATAATAAACTCAGTCACGCGGCAGTAAACATAAGCAAGACCTACAATGAATTCTGTAGCCCGCCAGCAAGCAGGTTCATAATTCTTTATTGAATATTCAAACTATGTTGTTTAGCTGAAAAGACAAACTTGAATGTAAAAAATGAAACTCAAAAGGGGCTTATAGAGAGCTTTGTTGATTGTTAATGAACTGAAAGGAAATCTCATTAAAATTCATAATTCAGCAACTTTTGAACAGTGTTATATTTTAAATCCATAATTATAGAACTGCTCTAAAACTTTCCCACCGGATCTGCAATATTTGTGAGTAGACACAAGGTGAAGTCTGAAGCTGACAATGGAATATTTGCGCTTAACCTACTGATAGATTACTCCTGTAAATATTTGATATTGTGGGTGATTTTATGAAGTACAAATTTTGTGCAATTTTCAATTCATCTTTATCGCATTTAAAGTTTGTGCAGACATCTAAAATAAGAAAGCAATAAAATTTGAATAAACTTCCTTATACACTTTGCCAGTTGATAACTTCTGAATATATATGAATTAGCGTTTAAGTGCACTACACAAATGCACCAATGTCTAGACAATTACATTAGGCAAATGAATCAGAATGCATGCTAATATGCTTACACAAATGCATCAAAATATGTGCACTTGTTAACATCTTAACTCCCACGTGCTCCGACCATTGTACCGAAAGCTTAATCATACAGTCTAAGAATGTTGCACTAGCTTAAATTAAATTGAATATTAAAACATTGACTTTGAAAAAGTGTGTTAAATGCTTAAAACATCCATTTTACCTATGCTCCAAAAAGCCTGCAAATAAGAAAATTTAACAAAAAGTAATTTATTTTCAAAATTAGATATGAATATCAAATTATGCATTCTCTTGATCGGTTCATCATGTTTATAGGGTAAGTTCGTTGAGTCCCACTGGCTCAGTCAAATCCTTCTCCAAATGAAGACTGAAGTTCATGAGACTGAGTGACACTTGATCATTTTGATCCTTCTCTGCGTAGGGATTGGAATTGAATATTAGTTTATATAAGAAATGGGGTGGATATTTTATCGCTAAATTCACATAAAATTATCAAATCTAAATTGAATCTTCATAAGCGGACCTGAGTTGACAAGGTTCAAAAATCAATCAATCTCCTATGTTGGTTCAATTGATTGAAGATTTCAACTAGAGGAGTTTATTCTCAAAGTTAATACTTCAAAATTCATCTAAAGGAATTCAATACATACAATTCTTGAACCTAATTCTTTTTGGGCTGGATAGAGTCGACAAGGTTCAAATTAAAATGATCAAGCAGTCTCTAATAATAGTCGCCGAGTTGGTAGAAAATCTCAACCGGAATGGTATATTTTCAAAATCAAGTTATAATAAATATCTACAAAAATTCAACTATCAAAATTTAGAACCCAATATTCTATGAGTGGGGCAGCATTAACAAGGTTCAAATCAAAGGTCCAATTCAAATTTGTTCGAAGTTCCTAATGATGGCCAAGTTGGTAGATGCTTCAATTGGAGGGGTTAATTTCAAATTAAGCTTCAAATTTCAAATTTCAAATTTCATTTGAAATTCAATCTTTAAATTTCTTGAACCCAATCCTCTGTATGCAAGGCAGGGTTGACATTGTTAAAAATTTATAAATTCCTTCTGTAAGCAAGGCAGGGTTGACATTGTTAAAAATTTATAAATTCTTTGATAATGAGCTAGTTGATAGAAGATTTCAATCAAAGGGTTTAATTTTCCAAACCAAGCTTAAAAATCTATTTAAAATTCAATTATTTCAACTTTTGAACTTGATTCTATGTAAACTTGAAAGAGTTGATAAGATATATATTCAATCATGTGTCAATCCGAAACTTAATCCTTTGCAAGCAAGATGCAAAGTTGACAGGGTTCAACTCTGATTAAAATTAATAAAATTTTAAAATTCATAAAAACTATTAAATATTAAAATTAAGAAAATCAGAAAAATTTAATAAGTAATAATTCATCCTCTCTCTGCGCTAGTTTATCGAGGGCGATAAATTATGATTGATATTAGCGCACATAGAGTCAATATTATGTCAAATATACTATTATATTTACTCTCAAATCAATTTATATGATGTGGCCCGAGCCTTATGTTCGCATGGCTTAGCCAGCTTGCTCCCCAAAAAATAGTTAAGACTTGATCCCTCTGATCTGGTTGTTGTCAATAAATGAAACCATTAAATTAAGGTCGCAGTCGTGGCTTCTTGGTTCTTCAACGACTCTTTGCTCTTTGAGATGTGAATCATATGAAATATTTGCTACGACACAAGTTTTTGTTATCTAAGGTTGACTCAAATTAGTCCCCTTAGATAAAAATTACCCAGGGTCTATAAGGTCCTTTTTGACAAACTAACCCATAGTTGTTGACTAGGATCCTCCAATCGGGTTGGGTCAATACCTCATTTAACTAAGTAGACCATGGTCCGGGACAACCCAAGATGATGGAATCATGTGATCTTGATTAGGTTCACATCATTCCCCCAACAATATGCTTTTAAGCGCAAAATGATAAATTCTTATAATCTAAAAACTTAAGTAAACTTCACAACATAAAACTCTTAATTGCTGCTACTATTCGCTGAATAATCAACGCTTTAATGACAGGTATTAATCAAAAGTATTCTCTTGTTATCGAGAGGGGTAATTAACCATAGGGGCTTGCACTAAGGGGAAACCTCAAACCTCAGATACAAAACACATCACAAAATGGGTGTTAATATCTTGGTAGTGTTTTATCTAAAATTTCATTTGGGTTGCACAACCATGTTTGTTTACTAAAAGGATATATTCACTATTCAATAAAGCTTTGGGTTGTGCACAACCATGCTTGTTTAGTCAAGACGTTTGGGTGAGTCATCTGTGGTATTGCAGACTAATCAGACGCGAATGTTCCCCAAAGTCTCTAAAGGAAAGCAATTTGGAGTTCCGCTTTTATTCTCCCTTCTTTCGTCCCCTTACCTCCATTAAACAGTTTATATAAACTCCTCACCATACCTTACATTGTCCGGGGTCGGGTTTTTTGCATTGGGTGTGCGGTGCCCTATATGCCTTCTAAACTTTATCTTCACCATAACATTAACTGGAGTGGAAGGCAGAGAAATACATTTTTGTTTTTCTAGTAATGTAGGATAATGTGGCTGTCTTAGGAAAATCTCTTAGTTAATCCATTTTTTAGATCGTGTTGAGTAATTTGATAGTTATGTAGAGAGGGAAGGCGGTTGTCTTTCGTTTCAAGTCCACATTTATGGGAAGTTGTTTGCTTACAATAACTGAGCATGTGCGGTGAAGAGCAAAATATTATATCCAACAAAGCCATCAGCTGTATCATTTATATGGTATAAAGTTAGGTTTCAGGGGTTACAAGTAAAAACGAAAATTAATGCAACTTTGATTAGGAAGATAAGTGGAAGTTTGATGCTTTTTGTTTCACAATCGTTTAAAAAACTTTCCTTGATGTTCCAAATAACTTTGCTTTTCCTTTTAGGGTTATTTACATACATAATTCTTGCGTATTTACATATCTAACACCTAATCACCATATTTACATGCATACCACTCAAATCTTTAATATCACATAAAAAAAATACTGCAATCACTTTCTCTTGAAAGATCAGATGCATCTTTTCATGCATGGGTTTATGTTCATAAAGGTGTTATAAGTGTAATTATCGAACTTTAAGTGTTAGATATGTAATATATATGAACAGTGTGGTATGTATGTAAATTTTCTTTACTCTTATTAACATTTTTTAATTCTTTTTTCTATCAATCAGAATAAGAAAATTGCCTTGACATATGTTGGCTCGTACATCAATAAGTACATGAATCCTTTTTTTCTTACATGCCCTTAAATGGTTGAAGCTTCATTCTCCTTTCAAGGAAACTTTCGAGAATACATGATTAAGAGGGTGGAGAGGTTCTCTTTTGTTTTAAATCTGCACGTGTGAGTGATTATTTTGTTCATTGTTAAGTAAGCATGACGAAGGTCTGGCGAAATCATTAACAAAGAAATCATATAAAACCAAGCTATTTGGCCTTCTCAGATCATTTTCTGGAGTGCAGTTAGGCTATTTAAGGCATTTACAATGAAAATTAAATTACTGTATTTTTATTTGGAAGAAAAGTAGATTTTGTACTTTATTGCTAAGTATATAAATGATTTATGATTGCTCTGATTAACCTCTACATTTCATCATATAATGATTTTAGCTTATTCTTTTATGGTTGCAGGTTCGTTCTCCTCGTTTGGGGGACAAATTCTCAAGCATGCATGGCCAGAAAGGCGTCATTGGTCTACTGGAGCACCAGGAGAACTTCCCTTTCACTCGCCAAGGCATTGTGCCTGATATTGTCATCAACCCACACGCTTTCCCCACCCGACAAACACCAGGCCAATTACTTGAGGCTGCTCTTGGTAAAGGAATTGCCTGCGGAGGTTCAACAACATATGCCACTCCTTTCTCTACCCCATCCGTTGATGTCATATATGATCAGCTGCAACGGTACGATGTTGATCTTTCGATAAATTCCTTAGTCATAATAAAAGTAGATCCTGTGATTTATGGATTTCCTGTATTTACTTTGTCTTTTATTTATTTGAAGGGGCATTTACATGCATACTATTACGGGTGTAAATGGGCCGAGCTTGACTGAGCTGAATATGTGTTCGTGTTTGACTCGTTGATTATTTTTTTATTCGAAGTGGGTCGTGTTCGAAATAGCCCGTGAACATTTTTCATGTCCGGCTCAGAAAAATGTTCGCGTTTGTTTTCAACTCATGTTTGACTCGATTTGGCTCGTTTAAATTAATTAGGAAAATAGATATAGTGTGTTGGATTTGAACTTGCACAATTTCTATGCAATAAAAAACACAACCACATTGCCACAAGAGTTGCAGCGATTTGAACTTATAATATATTGTTATATAAATACTATATATAATTTTTTTATTTTGAGCTAAAATGAGGTGAACATGATTGAACAAATGGTTGTTTGTGTTCGGCTCATTTCTAGTTCAAGCTTAAAAGAATTATTCGTATTCGGTTCACTTGTTTAACTAACGATTAAAAAACGAGCTACTTAACGAGACGAACACGACTTGTTCGGGAACAACAAGCTTGTTGACAGGCCTTCATACATATATAACATCTAAACTTTACCTTTTACGCTTTTACCTCTCAAATCTTTCATATCACATCAAAATTACCACATTTTCAACTTTTAAAAAGTGCATGGATGTTTCCTGTATAGAGAAGAAGGTGGAATATATCTAAAAATTAAATGTTAGATATGTAAATGCTAAGAATTGAGTGGTATCCATGTACATCTTCCTTATTTGAACTTCAAAGGTATATGTCTCCACCTGTCTTAATTACAAATAGCTAGACTTTGGCACCTGTTGTATTCAGGTCCGGGTTTTGTCGATGGGGAAGCGAAAAGGTTATAAATGGTCGCACAGGGGAACTGATGCAGAGTATGATCTTCATGGGTCCAACCTTCTACCAAAGACTGATACACATGGCGGAGGACAAGGTGAAGTATCGGAACACTGGTCCGGTCCATCCGCTCACTCGGCAGCCGGTGGCTGACCGGAAGAGATTCGGCGGTGTTAAGTTTGGGGAGATGGAGCGCGATTGCTTGCTCGCTCATGGTGCAGCTGCGAACCTCTATGAGAGAATGTTCACACTCAGCGATTTCTCTCAGATGCACATATGTCAGATCTGCAAGAGGGCTGCCAACGTCATACAGAGGCCGGTGTTGGGTGGTCGGAAGATTAGAGGACCTTACTGTGTGTTCTGCAAATCAGCTGAAAATATTGTTAGAATCAATGTTCCGTATGGTGCAAAACTTTTATATCAGGAACTTTTCAGTATGGGTATCTGTCTTAAGTTTGAAACAGAGGTTTGAGGTGTTTGCCTAAGCATTCTGAACTGAATTTTGGATGTAGTATCGTGGTCTGGATGATTTAGTCTTTGCTTAGCTGGTTAGTTTTGGCTGCCATGGCTGTCTGCTCAAACAATTTGATGTTGAGGTCTAACCATGTGGTTGTCATGACTGCCATTCTTGTTCATGTAGATATTATTATGTAAGGATTTTGCATCTGGTAATTATTTAAGTATATCCTTGCTTTTTTATATTTAAATTTTTTGGGCCTCTAGTTCTTTATACATTGTTTACAAGAATTAATGATGGGATTGGAATATTTCAAATACTTGTTCCTTAAAATGCTAAATGTAGAGTAATTAAATATTTTTTTATAGCATGTGATTAAGGTGCCCGTAGTTCATTCATGTAAGTTGCATCTACTGCTTATCATAAATTGTATGAAAACAACTGTGCAAGAATTTGCTTTGCGAAAAATGATCATTCTGCCCCTGTTTTGTAAAGTTGTTTAAAAAAGAATAGTGAGACACTCACATATTTGATCAAAATTACTAAATTAATCATTTATTAAATAAAAATTTAACATTAGTTAATTATTACTTTATTAGTTATTAATTATATCAAGTAGAGTTATTTATATATTTATAAATAGTTTAAATTTTTAAAAATCTTATCATTAATTAATTATTAAATAATTCAATATAAAATTATCTAATTATAATTAAATTGATAATATATAAATTAATTATTATTTATTAATCAATTAATTTATTAATATGACTTAAATAATAATAAAAAAAGTTATAATCATGAACCTATCTCCCCTTCTCTCTCTGAAGGTAACTTGACATCCTCCTTCCGCTTTGCTCCTACCTGTAACCATGGAAAAAAGTAACTTAACATCCTCTTTTTTGAGTGAAGCGCTCGTTCTGGAGATTTCAGGAGTATTATGGTCGAGAGCTACGAACAACTCCTTAAGAACGAATATCACAAATCTTATCATTAGTAAAAGCTTGTTGTTAGCTTACTTTTTGTTGTTGTTAGAAGGAATATCACAAATGATGTTTATGTATGCTTTAAGGAAAAGACAACTTCCCCTTGAATAATCTTAGCATGACACAATATCATGCTGACAAAATATACATTATAAATATTCATCTTCTTTGTTGTGTACTCATTTTGAATTCATTTCTTGAAAATATAGCAATATTTTAACACTTGTCCCTACATCTTATGATAAGAGCAACAATTCATTCATCATTCTTATTAATATTTATATATTTTTTAGTCCTTTTCAAAATTTTTATCATATATCAACGACCGATAGATTTTTCTAACTTTTTCTCTTTTGAAGAAATATTAATTTTGTTAATTTCTTTAATGTTGCTCAAGCATTCAGTTTCTTAGGCAGCATTTCTTTCTTCTTTTTGGAATGCTCTTCTATCTTTTTAATTTGTGTAATTCTAGTTAAAGATATATCTAACATATTGCTTTGTTTATTCACAACTATTTTTATTTGAGTTTTCTTACTTAACCATTTGCTATTGCAATTCTCCAAGAAAAAAAAATTTAAGTGGCCTTTAACAGTAAGATTAAAGCTTTATTGATTTTCAAATGTCTTAATAGTGAGATGAGGACTTTTAAACCATAAATAATTTTTAATAATATTTTTATCGTGTTGATCATAGAGTTTTGGTTCATAATTCATATTAAGATTTCTCTAATGAAGTATACAATCTATTAACCATTGCATTGGTCTATATTCCTTCATCTATAAATTCTTCACTATCATGCGATGTTGGACTCCAAGAAACATATTTTTTAACAAAAAACTCTCATTCTAAGAACATCTTTGTTGAACTTTTTGTTACTTAGCATGTTAATTAAGTGTTATATTTAATATATTGTTTACAAATTATAAGAATAATAAGACAACGTTGTCACCCATAGTGAGACATCTTACTCCAAAAATGAACCAAATGCTAGCATTGTTTACTCACCCCATCAAATAACTTAAATGAAGGAGTAATAAACTCCTTAGAATACCAAACTAAGTTAAACTCTTTTATATATATGGTTTACCTCTTTGGATGGACGTACACTCCAGATTTACCCCATAGATTGCTTTATATTCCAACTAGTAAATTATCAAATATTTGAGAGAATAAGAAGAATTTTTGGTAAATCTATCACAACTTACACATTGTCAACATTGTACCAAAAGTAAGGTCTACAATAATGATATAATTTATAACCACTCTAGCTTCTTTTATTTTGACAAACTTTTGGTATTTCGATATATTTATTTTTGGCATCCACCCTTTATTTTCTTCTTGGATTTGACGTCATGGAATTTATCTTTTATTGGCTCTAACATTTCTCTTTGGACATATCTTTAAGATTTTTCTCAAATAAATGTACTACATTGAGGTAATATATACATTGAGTCACTTCCTTTACTTGGCCTCATTCTTCTTCATGGAACTTATCTTTATCTTGCTACCACCTCACCATTTGCTCCTCCAAATTTGGACATTACATAATACTTTATGTAGTAGTATTTAACTTTTTGTTTTGTTCTTATAATGTAAATTCTTATATTTATTTTTTTTGTTTAATTAACTATAATCTAATATATGGCCAAGGTATGTGTAAATTTGTTGCATACTTTTTTTTTACTATATTTAGTTTCATATTTTTTAATTAGAAAGAATCTAGGTTAAATCAGCCTAACATATAAACCTAGTTAGGAATTTACTAAAAAAATTTTATTTAAATAGTGTAAATAAACCTAACCTATTTGCAAGTCTAATTGGATTGATTAATTCCCAAGTAAGAAAAATATGTTAGTCCCTTTGAATTAAGTCTAAGCCTATTAGTTGGTTGAACCTTGGTAATTAATAGAGCTATCTTAATTTAGAAAAATTTCTCGAATTAGTTTGATATAAATAACGTAAGAAAAACTATCTATATAACATGAATTGTATTGATCTCACTTTTGTTAGAATCTATCCTAAATCGACATCCATGAACATGACATGTCTTAAACCATCCACATTAGCCCAGGACACTAGGGATTCTTCTATAAGTCCTAAAAAACACTATGATCATCAAATCCATCTTGGGGAAGAAGTCTGCCAACATTGCCTCCTTGAACCCATCAGGGACCCTCAAACCCTAAAATTTGGACCAAACCCTCATGTGTCCTCTTTTGACCCCAAAATTGAGTGACATTTTAGAAAAACCAAATCAATGATTGTAGAACTAATTTTGAACCATTATTGGCTAAATTGATCATTTGATCAATCCTGGTCCCCATGGTCAACTTATTAACCATTGGTCAAACCAACCCCATATGGCCCATTCATTGACCATATGGCTAACTCAACACCACATGACCAATTTCATACCCAAATAAGCTCAAATGGTAAACCTTAGGGAATGGGCTTAATTAATTAATTAATTAGAAAAATTTTTCACATGAGGAACCTTGTCTTAAAGGCCACCCATGGGAACCCAAGCCCATACATGGCATCCAAGCCAAAAGACATTAACAACCCATTATTTTCAGGTCATCCATGAGCCTATAAGACCCATCATGATATGGAAAACTCACTAAGCACATTAGATCACCCAAGAGCCACTATTTTTAACTTTTCCAAGTCATCTTGAGGGGAGGAGTACATGGCACCTTACTTGGATTCCACTTCATATCCCTTGGGCCAAGATAAGAGGGTGAAGCCAGCTCATTGCCAAGTTTTTTATCCACCACGCTGATGCACCAAAAATATATACAGTTTTTTCTATATGATTTTACTCATTTTTGGTGATATTACACTTTAAAGGAATGTATTTTTCATGATTTATTGTAGGTATGATGATTTTAGGTGATTGGAGCGAAAAGAGGAAAAGACGGTGCAATTTGGAGCAAAAACGAGCAAGAAAAAAAATTTTGGCTTGACACCTTTCGATAACTTTTTTTATGTTTAATCTCTTTTACACTTCTTGCATATTTTTGAATGAGATTAGAGTTTAAAGAAAAGCTGTTTTATGCTTATTTTGTAGGGCTATCTGTTAGGAACACAACACAACTGAAACGGGGTGAATCAGAGCTGAAACAGAGCAAAACGGAGCAAAACGGTGGAGCTGCGCAGAGTGGGCGCCGGGGGCGCCCAAACCGGCGCCGGAGGTGCCAGAAGCCCGAGAACACAAAAATTAGGGTGCCGACAGTGCCTTATTCAGCGTCGGTGGCGCTCAAGACGGTCTGGATGCGAAATTGAGCGGTTATTGGCCATATACATCGAATCTGGACGCTTTATGGAAGGTTTCTTCATGCACCTCTTGGGAAATTCGTCCCTGCACTATTTTAAACCGAATTTGAAGCCAAAAAATAAAAAAAGAAGTTAGGGAAAACTTGGAGAATGCTTAGAGATCTTAAAATAGGAGTAGAAATGTAGATTTCCACCTTTTTGGAGAGATTGGTGAAGGGATTTTGAGAGAATCTGTAAGAGAATGTTCTAGCATTGCATGGATCGGCAGGAGACTTTGTGGGAGAGATTTTAATCTTTCTTTCAATGAGAAAAAGCTAAGTATTGTGTTCTTCATTATCTTATGATTTTGTAAACACTTATTTTGTGGATTTGCTTTAAAATAAAGTTTTCCGTTGTATTTTCTTCGTGCTTTGTGATGTCTTTCTCTTACTCTTTCTTTTTGTTTGGAAATAGTTGCATAAGAAAATTATGTCATTGTTTTCATTCTACTTTACTTTTGCAATGAGCAGGATTAATGTTTAGGATATTGGGATGCTTTGTAAAAGAAGTTTAATTATAAATGTGATGGTTTTTACTTGCGCTTCATTTACATTACAAAAAGAGCTCGTTGTAGTGTTAAAATTTGTTGTAAATGCATTAACCCGAAAGGACAGTGTAATTCTCAACAAAGTGGAACCACATTCAATGTCTGTGAATGAATTGCATAGTTCATGGGGATTGAGTGCAGATAAATAGGGAAATATGGTTTCATGGGCGTCGAATTGGAGGTTTCAGGGTGACAGGCTGAGATCCCCAATTTGGTCCTAAAGTTTGGTAACTAAAGCTAGGGTTAGCCTTCAGGTGAAGGGAAGTGGGAGCTCTGAAGTGATAACCAGTATCCTCCCAGTCTAACCTTAGATTTAGGGACTAAGCCTAGAATTTGCCAATGTTCTTTATAGCACTCTGAAGAGGGGGTACTCAGAAGAGGGGGTACTCGAAAGAGGGTAAAGAATAAGATTGCTTCTATTTGAGACATACAATATTTAATGTATCTCATTCCTAAACTTTATCCAATTCATTACATAAGAATAGTAGATTTTATTTATCTCAAAATTCACCAAACCAATTTATCCAGAAAGGGTTATCTTTAGAAGTAATATTTGCATTTAGGAGTAGTTATTATATTTATATATAATCGTCTGCATTTAGGAGTAGTTGTTAGCCACTTATATCACCATTCCAAACAAGGCTGTTAGCAGTAGACTAGAATTTGACTAAGGATCTCTTACCTCACTTCCCTGTGGGATCGATAAACGGGACTCCATTAGAGCCTTGTATTATTTGATACGATACGTATACTTGCGTTTGAAATTGGACTTTACAAAATCATTATAAATATATAAATCTCAGGTCATAAATTCTTACATATAAAAAAGTCGCATCAAGTTTTTGGCTCCGTTGCCGGGAAAGCTTTGGTAAGAGTTTTAGGAGAATTTTAGTTGAAATAATTATGCTTAGAATTGGAAAACTTTAGTGTTATAATATTATGTTTGTGTGAAAAGTATTTTTTTTGTATGAAAAAGTGTTGTGGTTTGTGTGGAAAATAAGGTGTTTGTGAAAATATTTTTCATTTTATTTATTTTATTATTAATGTATTGTTTGTTGTGTTCGTATGCAAAACAAAGGAACTGTAGGACTTGTGCCTTCTGGTCCCGAGTTAGAAGAATGGAAAAAAATAAAAAAAACAGAAAGGACTTGAAAAACTAAAAATAGAAAGGGGAAAACATTCAAAATAATAACTTGAAAAATTATCATGAATCATTGAGGGATTATGTAAATCCTACGATAGATAAAATTCACTCAAGTATACAAAACCCTGTTGTAGAAGCTAACTCGTTCGAATAAATCCAGTGATTATCCAACTTCAGTGCGTAACAACCGGCTTGGGGAACTCCTTCGGAGGATCCCTATTTACACTTATCTAGTTTTCTAGAACTTTGTGCTACATTTAATTATAATGGCATGTCAGATGATGTTGTTAGGCTAAGGCTTTTTCCTTTCTCACTAAGGGATAAGGCTAAAATGTGGTTATACTCATAAGCATCTGGTTCTATTAAAAATTGGGAGGAGTTAACTCAGAAATTCATAGCTAAGTATTTTCCACCTTCAAGGACTACTAAACTTAGAAACGATATTATCTCATTTTTTCAGTATGAAGGTGAATCAATATACGAAGCCTGCAAAAGATTTAAGAAACTCCTAAGAAAGTGTCCACATAATGCTTTGCTAGATTGGTTAATCATTAAAACTTTTTATAATGGGTTAGTAGGATCCCTTAGGTCCAATATTGATGCTTCTGCTGATGGTTCATCAATGTCAAAAAAATTTGATAAAGCGTATGCATTAATTGAAGAAATGACTACAAATGAATTTCAATGGCCCCTGTAAGGGTAAATCATAAAAATGTAGCTAGTGTTCATGATACAGATGCGATTACAATTCTTGCATCTCAGGTTGTTGTAATATCAAGGAAGTTGGACCAATTTGGAATGAACCAACCTTAATTTACTCTTGTAAGTGAGGAAAGTTCGTTAGGGCATATGATTGATTACAACTTATTATATGAGACTTTAAATACCATAAACAACCCATATTCTAACTTTTACAACCCATGTTGGAAGAATCATCCTAATTTTAACTGGAATCATATTACTGAGGGTGGAAACCAACAATGGGAAAACAATCATGCAAATCCTAATGGAAGTTGGAATAGGCAGGGTAACACAAGATATAGGCCTTCACATCTATTGGACTCTAATATTGATCAACAATTCGAGGATAAGAAGATGTCTATAGACAAAGTGGTATTGCAAATGGGAAACCAGGTTGCAAAGTCAAAATGCTGCGATTAGAAACATAGAGAATCAACTGGGAGAAATTGCTAATTCACTTAGCAATAGACCCAAAGGAACACTTCCTAGCAACACTGAGATCAAACCTAAAGAGAACGATAATGAAAAACTATTCATTGTTACTAGACAAACTATGATAGATGTGCAAAAAGGAGAGTTGATTATGAATATTAATGACCAAGAAGTCACTTTTCATGGGTTGAAGACTATGAATTATCCAGCTGAGAGAAAAGATGATGAATGTTTTTGAATGGATGAAATTGATTATATAACTAAAGACCATTTTCAAGAAAATTTTGAGAGTAAGATAACAGATGAGGTCGGAATGGATTTTCATGATGAGTTATAAACGTTATCTAGAGAAGATTGTATGTATGTTCAAGAGAGGTGTGAAATGATGGAAGCTGCCAAAAATAATGAACTTGTAATTCCATTGGTTGAAAAATCTCGTAAACTTAAGATGGATGTACCCATACAATTTTGAAGCCTGCCTATTTAGGGAATTCATCTACACCACCAGTCTTTATATCTTCATATTCAACTCAATTATGAGAAAACCTGAATTGAATGATGAACAAGATAAAATTAATGAACTAGGACTTGGAAGAGAATTTGAGGATAAATTTCAAAAGAACTTTGAGTTGAGAAAAGAGGATAAGGATATTGGAAGACCATTGGAAGAAATTCCTAAGGAATTAGAAAAACCTATTTCATTAACTAAGTTAGATCCTCCATCATTTAATAATTATAAAAGGGAAGAATTGGAAGATAACTTGAAACAGAAGAGTGATATAGAAGAATTTGATCCTGAATCTGAATTATCTAGAGAGAATCCGATCCAAAATTTGGGAGATCTTGAATTATCTTATAAAGATCCATTTCTTATAAATTTTAAGGATGATATTAATATGCAAATTCAGAAAATCAATAGAAGAATATTGGATCTAGAAAGAAATATGAGGAACAATGATATAAATCCATTTGAAAAGGGAGAGATGAATGAAAAATTACAATTTGAGGATTTTGTAGGAATTCTCGGATCTGAAAAAGACTGGGCGATTGATTGAGGATTACTTAATTGGAAATTTGATACAGGAGGAATCATTTGTTGGGCTGGCGACGTTAACCAAGCGCTTTATGGGAGGCAACCCATAATTATTAGTGTGCTTTGATTTAGTATGCTTGAGAGTCATGATTGTTAGTGTTGTATTGTGTTTGCTTTAATGTGGATTGATAAACTTAATTCATGTTTGGATTAGTGGATTGAATTGATCTTTATGTGTCATTATGGATTGATTAGTTTGATTATTGTTGGTAGATGTTTGGATTGTTCGTGGTTGGATTTGATGTTTGTGTGTCATGACGGAGGTGATTCCTTAACTTCTTATTATGGTTAGACTTGTATGTTCTCTTGTAGTAGTTGGATTGATGAGTCCACTATGACTTGGGTCTTACCCGGACTTGAGTTTTACAGGAGTATCATGAATTTGAACAGTGTTAGATCCATCTTAATTTTATTACTTCCTTTCTCTAACTTTGTTTTCATTTGGTAGGAGTCGCGAACCTATTTGATGAATAACATTAGGATGATCTTACACTACAATATGTAACTGTTAAAGGTGCTTAATTAAAGGTAGTAAATGATGCTTGAGATTGGTGTCCGGAAACTAATTTATCAGGGATAATCTTATCTTTGGGATTATAATCTATAAAATCATTTGAAAGTACCTAATTTACTAGTGTAGTGATTCCATTAGAAATTGGAGGTAAGGTAGTGAGATTGGATGAGTTAAGGGATGAATTAATCTCATTTATCATATGTGTGTTTATGTTTGTGTTACAACTTTATTTAAGTTTTGAAGAACATTTTTATATTCCCTTGCTGATACCTGCTATGCTAATTAAACTTTTATTTAATGAATTTCATTCTGACATGATTAGTTTAGATTTACTTTCTGCTGCATATTGTTCTGTTCTAATGAATACTTGTAAATGTTTTTGATAGACATGTGTGGTAGAGAGAATTTCTGAACTGTTTTCTTCCTGCTTATATTTTATGTACTAAATGCTATACATGTTAAAAATCAAGTTTAGGGGTAAGAAGAAAAATAAAATTTTAATGTGAAAATACTTATTTTTAGTGTAATTTTATTACAAGCATGTTTTAGGTTAGATTTATTATCTCCTACAGTCATTCTATCTTGATTATGCATGTATATGAATTTGATAAGATGTTGTAGTAGTAGGTAGATTCAACCTTTACTTTTTCTTCCTACAATATTTTATGGAATTAATTGCAAAATATTTTAAATTTTAAGTTTGGGGGGAGGAAAAATTTTTAAAATGTAACTTTATTTGTCCTCAGTATCATTTATTTAATTTGTATCACTTTTAAAATGACTTGTGGTATGTGGTGTTACCTTTAGGTTACTATAATTTCAATTTTAGGAATGTTAGAAAACTAATCTAGTTGAAATCCTTAGTGAAGGAACTGCTATAGAGTTAAGATATTTTCTAGGAAACATTGGGAAAATGATTTTGTTATTTATGGTAGAAATGAGTTGAATATTTGAAAAGCTAAAATTCTTTGATTTATACTTAATGAGAATTGAGTCTTTATTGAAAACCTTTTCGAACTAATACTTACACTTATAAAAAGTGAGGGAAAGTTTTAAGTTTTGGATTTTAGAGAGAGGATAGTGAAATTCAAAATTATTAAAAGCCTATCCAGATATAGTAATCCTCACATAAAAAAAGTGAAAAAATGGATTAAAAATGATCCTAAAAGAAAAGAGAAGAAAAAAAAAGAGAAAATAAGTGAGGAGAAGCTTGAGGAGAAGCATAATAAAAAATTGGTTTCACTTGAATCTTGTTAAATGAAAAGACTTAAAAATAATCCTAACCTTATTCTTATTTCAAAAGGTATTAGTTAAATTGGTATATATAAGGTGCTAAAATTCAATTTTTATACTTTCTGAGAATCTTTAGTTTGACAATTTTCAATAACTTTTGAAGTAAATAAAAAAATCATGTTTCCTAAGTTGAATATGAGATTTTCTTACACTCTAGTCCTAGGTTGATTTGCTAGAATTTCTCCTATGTTATACTATAACATTTATGAGATGAAATTATAGGAAATTCTATTGAAACCCACAACCACAAGTCAATATATTTGGTTTTTAAAGTTATAGTGTTACTTAAGAATAAGTAACATTTAAGTTCGGGGGATTTTGATGCACATAAAATATATATATTTTTTGCTATATGATTTTACTCCTTTTTGGTGATATTGAACTTTAAAGAAAGATATTTTTCATGATTTATTACAGGTATGATGATTTTTTGTGATTGCAGCAAAAAGAAATAAAAACGGTGCAATTTGGAGTAAAAACGAGCAAGAAAACAAATTTTGGCTTGACACCTTTCGATAAGTCTTTTTATGTTTAATCTCTTTTACACTTATTGCATATTTTTAAATGAGATTAGACTTTAAAGAATTGTTATTTTTATGCTTATTTTGTATTTTTATGCTTATTTTGTAGGGGTATCTGTTAGGAATGCAACGCAACTGAAATGGGGTGAATCGGAGCTGAAACGGAGCCAAACAGAGCAAAATTGTGGAGCTGCGTAGAGTGGGCGCCGGGGGCACCCAAACTGGCGTTAGC
The DNA here is from genome assembly GCA_022702705.1 of Papilionanthe hookeriana x Papilionanthe teres. NCBI lineage: Eukaryota > Viridiplantae > Streptophyta > Magnoliopsida > Asparagales > Orchidaceae > Papilionanthe > Papilionanthe hookeriana x Papilionanthe teres. The sequence goes on along the minus strand of CM040436.1, from coordinate 32,407,925 downwards.
GGCGCCAGAAGCCTGAGACCACAAAAACTAGGGCGCCGACAGCATCCTATTCAGCTACGACGGCGCCCAAGATGGTCTGGATGAGAAATTGAGCGGTTATTGGCCATATACATCGAATCTCGACGCATTTTGGAAGATTCTTCATGCACCTCTTATAAAATTCATCCCTACACTATTTTAAACCGAATTTGAAGCCAAAAAATGAGATGATATGTTAGGGACAACTTGGAGAATGCTTAGAGATATTAGACTAAGAGTAGAAATGTAGATTTCTACCCTTTTGGAGAAATTGGTGAAGGGATTTTGAGAGAATCTGTAAAAGAATGTTCTAGCATTGTATGGATCGGCAGGAAACTTTGTGGGAGAGATTTTCATCTTTCTTTTCAAGGGGAAATAGCTAAGTATTGTGTTCTTTATTTTCTTATGACTTTGTAAACACTTATTTTATGGATTTGTTTTGAAATAAAGTTTTCCGTTGTGTTTTCTTCGTGCTTTATGATGTCTTTCTCTTACTCTTTCTTTTTGTTTGGAAATAGTGGAATAAGAAAATTATGTCATTATTTTCATTCTACTTTTCTTTTGCAATGAGTATGATTTATATTTAGGATATTGGGATGCTTTTTAAAAGAAGTTTAATTCTAAATTTAATGTTTTTACTTGTGCTTCATTTACATTAAAAAAAGAGCTCGTTGTAGTGTTAAAATTTGTTGTAATTGCATGGACCCGAAAGGGTAGTGTAATTCTCAACGAAGTGGAATCACATTCAATGTTCTTGAATGAATTGCGTAGTTCATGTCGATTGAGTGCAAATAAATAGAAAAATATGGTTTCATGGGCGTCGAATTGAAAGTTTCAGGGTGACACGCTCAGATCCCCGATTTGGTCCTAAAGTTTGGTAACTAAAGCTAGGGTTAGCCTTCAGGTGAAGGGAAGTAAGAGCTCTGAAGTGGTAGCCAGTATCCTTCCAGCCTAATCTTTGATTTAGGAACTAAGCCTGGGATTTGCAAATGTTCTTTATAGCACTCTTAAGAGGGGGTACTCGGAAGAGGGTGAAGAATAAGATTGCTCCTATTTGGCACATACAATATTTAATGCATCTTATTCCTAAACTTTATCTAATTCATTATATAAGAATAGTAGATTTCATTATCTCAAAATTCACCAAACCAAGTTATCCAGAAAGGGTTATCTTTAGAAGTAATATTTGCATTTAGGAGTAGTTATTATTCTTACATATAATCGTCTGCATTTAGGATTAGTTGATAGAAAAATCACTTATATCACCATTCCAAACTAAGGCCGTTAGCAGTAGACTAGAATTTGACAAAGGGTCTCTTACCTCGCTTCTCCGTGGGATCGATAAACGGGACTCCATTAGAGCCCTATATTACTTGATATGATACGTATACTTGCGTTCGAAATTGTGACTTTACAAAATCATTATAAATATATAAATCTCAGGTCATAAATTCTTACATATAAAAAAGTCGCATTACCCGCCATCTTTCCTATTGGAAGGAAGCCCTACCCAGCTACCTTCTTCACCATGCTTGGGCACATGATGAGCACACCATAGAAATTAGGGACCTGATTATCCTTAGCCAAAATCTTGTCTCCTGGACTCCCTTGAGCTTCTCTGAGCCACCACCCATCTTCTCCAATCAATCTAGAGCTCAGACATGGCCTCCAATAGCTATAAAAGGCTATACTCGAGAGCTCTCAAGAGAATGAGAACCATATATAGAGCCCTTAAACCCTGCCACAATCAAAAAAAAAATTACTCCCTATCCTCTAAGAAATTAATTCCCCATAATTTCAGCCTTTGAAATCCAATAGTGAACCTTAATTTCATACTTGAAAACAGGACAAATTTTTGGGTTGACATAAACCTCTCTTAAAATTCCACCAAATCATCCTAAAAGCTTCCTTAAGCTCTACGAATAAGAATCCAATTGGAATTGAGCCATCCTGCACACTCTAACCCATTCCAAGCTGAAACTGCACCACCATTTCATCAAGGACATACCCCATCTTGGTTTCATCCCAAGGAGAAGCTTCATAAGGTCCAGGCAATTGTTTTTGCTAAGCTCAATTTAGGCTACACCTCTTGAGATCAGATATGTGCCTTGAACCTTAAAATTAAGTTCGAGTTTGTACCTTTATGTAGAAAACTATTACACCATGCATAAGTAGCCATATAGATGTGTTCTCCTAACTTCAATGAGGCTTCTGAAACAAATCCCATGAGATTCCATGGAGAATCGAGGGAGATATTGTTGTTCGATTATGAACGGCTCCCGGGTTAACGTCCATTGGGGACGATGACCTGATATCGTCCATTTCCACGTATCATGATTAAATCAAACAAACACATTGCGAAGGGGAGAGCAGAGGAATCAATGTCACCACAGACACTTGTGTTGAAAGCCTTACAAAGCAGTCACTGTCGCATTGAGCTTTGAGGAATTCTATGATCTAGCTAGCATTCCCGAAAATTCTCATAAACTTTGGAAAATCATAACTATGCAAGGTAAAATTATAAAATAAAACAAAAATATCCCTGGATTTAGCAAAGAAAAGGGAAAATAATAAAAATAAAAATAATAATTAATAATTTATATTTAATTTTTAATTAATTAATTACTCTCTGGAGTAATTTAATTATTAAAAATTAATTATAAATCTAAAAATTACAAAATTTATAGGTGTCAATCCTTCCATCATTGGGAATATTCCTTAATTTTTCCAAGGTTAGAAGAAATCCTTAAGATAAAACTAACCAATTTTCACCAAACTTTGTAATTATCTTCAAAAAATAATTATAAAAAATCAGAAAATTGGAAATTAAAATTGGAATTACTTAGAAAATCCTTGGTGATTAATTTAATGAGTAAAGCCAATTTTCTAATACTTTTAAAGGTTTAAAATGACAACTTAGAATTTAGGGGTTTAATTTGCAAATTTAAAATTTGCAATTTAACCCAAAAATTTGGTTTGGACCTTATGTTTTAAAATTGATCTAATTTGGACATAAAGTTAGTCAGACATTAAGTCCAAATACTTAAAACTAATTTAATACTAAGATCTTAATCTAGGTTATCTTAAACCCAATTAGACCTAATCTAACCCCTTAAGCATTGCTTAAATTAGGCTTAAGTACATCTTAAACCCAGATTAGGTCTAAACTCCATTAGACCTAATCTAACCCCTTAAGCCTTACTTAAATTAAGTTTAAGTACATCTTAAACCCTGATTAGATCTAAACCCTATTAGACCTAATCTTATCCCTTAAGTCTTACTTAAATTAGGCTTAATTACATCCTAAACCTGATTAAGTTTATAACCCATTAGATTTAATCAAAACCTTAAGCCTTACTTAAATTAGGTTTAAGCAGCTTTAATTCCTAATTAAATCTAAACCATATTAAACTTAATTAATCTCTTAAGCCTTACTTAAATTAGGTTTAAGTACATAAACCCTAATTATGTCTAGCCCTAATTAAACCTAATTAAACCTTTAAGACTTACTTAAATTAGGCTTAATTAATGTTTAAACCCTAATTAAGTATAACCCTAATTAGAACTAATTAAATATTTAAGCCTTACCAGGCTTAATTAACATTTAAATCCTAATTAGGTCTAACTCTAATTAGACCTAATTAAACCCTTAAGTCTTATTTAAATTAGGCTTAAGTAACCCTTAACCCTAATTAAGTCTAAACCACATAAGACTTAATTACTTTTTAAGCCTTACTTATAATTAGGCTTAAGTAACCCTAATCCCTAATTAAGACCAAACCACATTAGACTTAATTAATCTCTTAAGTATTACTTAATTTAGACTTTAGTAATCGTAAACCATAGTTAGGTATAATTCACACTAGATTTAGTAGGATTAATCCATTCTTAAGCTTTATTCAAACTAAGCTTAAAATAACCATAATCCTTAACTAAATTAGGCTTAACCCTAATCCTTAAGCCTAACCCTCAACTTCAAGTTACTTCAAACCTTAGGTTCAACCAAAATTGAACCTAAGAAACCTCAAATCTTAGGTTCAACCCAAATTGAACCTAAGTAACCCTAAAACCTAGGTTTAACCCAAATTGAACCTAAGTAACCTTAAACCCAAATTGAACCTAAGTAACCTTCACCTAAAATTGAACCTAAGTAAACTCAAACTTTAGTTTCAACTGAAATTAAACCTAAGCAATCTCAAATCTTAGGTTCAATCCTAACTAAACTTAAGTAACCTCAAATAATAGGTTCAACAAAAATTGAACCTAAGTAACCCTAAATCTCGGGTTCAACCTAAATTGAACCTAAGTAAACCTTGTCGGCACTATTTTTAGGTTGTGTGGTATTTTGAAAAGGGGTCGCCTAACAGAAGTTGTCGGCGAATTTTTTAATTTAATTTAAATAAATAATTTGAAAAGTAGTATTTGGAAATAATTTTAAATTTGAAAATTTTTAAGATATGAAATTAAACTGATCTCACATCCCGAATAGTTTACATAAATGAGCACCGCACCACAAACCGTGTATCTATCCCTAAGGATAGACACACTGCTTGATGGTGGGGCTCGATTAAATAAACTAGAAGATTTGTGATATCTGTTTGGTCTGCGAACAAATTTTATAAGCCGACAAATTCCTCGCTTAATATGAAAGTATTAAACGGGGTTTATATTACTCAGGTTCTTTAAAATTCCCTATAAGGGCAAGCCACTATAGTTAATTACATCTTAAGTGACGGGAATCACCTAAGAAAACTCTCGATAATAATCAATAATTCCGCTCTCAAGAATTTCAAAGTTTAAGTTCTCGAAGGATTGAATTTTGGAATTTCGACGGGGAATGGATCAAATTTGGAACATTTTGTTTTGGGAATTCAAAGGAAGAAAAGTAGGAGAAATCACAGATTCGAAGTGAACTTCGGTAATTTCCCGACTATCCTATTGTTTGGCTTAGATTTAGGAAAATCCTAATGTTTATTTAATGTTTTGATCTTGCCAATTTTAATTAATTAGGGCTTATATTTGTATGATAAAATCACACAAATAGCCTCGAAGATGTGAGGGTTTATTTCGTACCGAACGAGTACCTCGAAGTCCTAAGACTGGTTAGGGCTTAATTTGCATAACATGATTATACAAATGTCTAACGAAGAGTTGAGGATTTATGTTACACTAGGCAAACTACCTCGAAGTCCTATGGCTTGGTTATTTAATTCTAAGACAGTTTCTGTGATGTAGATTCAAGTTTCTTCGACGACGATGGCCGTCTTCGCCCACTATGCTCCGAGCTCCTTGTTGTTGCAGAGTTTTAGTTTTAGAAGTCATAAATCAGGGGATGAGAAAAGTGTTTTGGTTTAGAGAAAATCTTAATTTCCAAGTGTTTTCAATATTTTAATTAAAACAAATCTTAAAATTGATTATAACGACACCGGTTAAGATCCCACGGTTCCATTTTTCCGACATCATTATTTTTATCGGATTCACTTAGTCCAGATGAATTTGCTAAACTCAACTGAATGAGTTCCACACTTTCATTTAGACCGTGGGAATCCCGTTAGCAACACGTAGGTTACATCATCCGAGGTATTCCCGATCATCCAACAAGACGTTTTAATTTAGTTGTAATTGTAGTTACGTGTTCTGTTTGTGATTAAATTTTGAGTTGTTTTATATTTTGAAATGTTGTGGAGGTGAATTTTATCTTGCAATGACTTTTAACTTAGTTTTGGTTTCGGTTTTAGGGACTATCCTAAAGGTGTGGGTTTTCATACAACAGTTGTTTATCATGCAAGAAAAGTAAGTGCGATGCGATTAATGAAATTGCAATAATGTAAATTGCAGAAAGTAAATTGCAATAAAATAAAAGCGTACTCGGAGGGTCTTCCCGTCATCCCAAGCTGCACTTAAAACACAATTAGAAAATTTAAGCAAGTTCCTAGGTAAAGCTAAGGTAAGGGTTATGGTTTTCTACCAAATTCTTAATCCTATAGCTAGTTATTTCCTATGACGTCTAGGTTCCTTGTGTTTTGGTTTGAAGACGATTTTCTTCATCAAAGAATAATTAAGTTCAATTGTTCTTATAAACATCCTATTGTACTGAGGAAGTGCTTAAGACGAATCTTAAACATCTTTTCAATATTGCTAGAATTGTTTTAAGTCCAAATGAATTTAATTATACAAATGAATTAATCGTCCAAGAATCTCAAGTTTTGTTATCTTGCTCAGTGAACTAGGATATTTGAATGTCCTATGAGGGAAGTAACATTTCACTTAATATTCTGTTTAGGAGTTAAGACAACTAAAGCTTTCGAGGGTAAATTGGTGTTCAAATGGTTTGTGATTTAGTTTAATTTCAATTAATGGGTCTAAATTTGGAATATTGTTCAAGTTATTTTAGATTTATTTTGAATTCTTTATGTCTTTGATGATCTTATATTTAATTCAACTTAATTTAATTTGATTTAATTTAATTGAGTTTTAATTTAATTTAATTTAGTTTGGTTTAACTTAATTTAGTTTGATTTAATTTAATTTAATTTAATTTAATTTAATTTAATTTAATTTAATTTAATTTAATTTAATTTAATTTAATTTAATTTAATTTTTAATTTGATTTAATCTTTAATTTGATTTAACTTAATTTAATTTGATTTTATTTATTTAATTTAATTTAATTTAATTTAATTTAATTTAATCTTTAATTTGATTTAACTTAATTTAATTTGATTTTATTTATTTAATTTAATTTAATTTAATTTAATTTAATTTACTTATTTAATTTAATTTAATTTTTAATTTAATTCAACTTTTAATTTTAATTTAATTTAATTTAATTCAATTTAATTTACTTAATTTAATTTAATTTTTAATTTAATTTTATTTTTAATTTTAATTGAAATTTTAAAAGAGTTTAATAATTTAATTTTAGTTTAATGATTAAGTCTTTTAATATTTTGAATTTGAGTTATCATTTTAATTAAGAATTGAATATTAATGAGATAATTAATTTAGGGATTTTTAAATTAAAGAATAAATCTCTTCCTAATAATATCCCTATTTTAACAATTCCAATTTTATTATTCTTCCAAATTTAATCAATTATTTAATTAAGGTTTAATTATTTTGAATTGCTTAATGGGTTTCTACCCTTTAATTACTTAAACTTCAATCATCCAAATCAGATTAGGATCAAATATTTTACTTGTTAAATTTTTATTAAACCTAAAGTTTTAATTAAGGATTAAAATTTTAATTACCACTTTACCCTTTAAGCTTAATAATTTTATAACTCACTAAATTGAACTCAAATGAACTTGAAATTTTTATGTGACTTCACTCATATGTCAATAAAGACATGAGAGGAGAAAATGTGATTTTTCTGTATTTAATTTATTTATATAATTATTTTTGGTAGAAAATAGAGATTTCCAAGGAAAATTAATAACATGACCAAGGGAAAGTTTCTGTCCTTAAGAAAATTAAGGGACATTCCTAATGAACAGAAAACCACTTAGACCAATTTTGGTGATTTTTTGAATTATATTATTTTTATTATAATTATTTTGAGTTTTGGAGTATTAATTAATTTAAAAAATAAAATAAATGTTGAAAAATGAATTTTATATTTTTCAAAATTCTCTCTGATATCAAGGAAATCAGAGAATCAAATTTTGTAATTTTCTGATTTTTCTATGATTTATTATAATTATTTTAGTGAAGATGCTAGAAAATACATTTTTTTTTATTTTAAAATTACCCTAGAGCTTTAAAATTTAATATCTCACTAAATAGACCTAAGAAAAATATGGGGTTTGTTCCTAAGTGATTAAAATACAAAATGTGACATTTTGGTGAATTTTATTATTTTTGTGATTTTTATTATTTTTTAATTATTAAAATATTAAATAATATTAAAAAAATCAACTTTTTTAGAAAATTGAAATTTTAATTTTTTTAAATTTATCTGACATCAGAGAGACTCCAAAACCAATCTGATGAATTTTTTAAAGATATTTTGAAAGTTATGAATTTTTAAATTTTAAAATGACTAAGTGGCTTAATCAACCCATTTAGTAGGGCTAACCAAGTCCAATTGACCTCAAATTTTTATGGTGGGTTCCTCTGACCCTAAAGATCAATGGAGAATTGATTTCAAGTCAATTTGATGTATGGTTGGCTCTAATTAATTAGGGATCCATTTTGGGTGTTTAAGCCAATTAGGGTTGTTTTAAATGAACTAACTCAAAACCTATTTTTCCTAGGGTCCTCTCGGTCATAAGGAACATCACCAAATTTTCCTAGAATTTATTTCACAACATGCTATTTATTGGAATTAAAATACTCAAAACAAGTAACATGAATTTGAAAAATCAATAACTTTTCATAGGGATGGCCTCGACTTTGGAAAATTCAGGGAATGTTCCCAAATTCGAGAGGCTTCAAAGCTCCTATGGTCTCATGCCATGGTGAATTGTATACATGCATGGAGAATTAAAAATATGCAGAGAGTAAATAAATTATTAAAAATAAAATACTTAATGAAATTAAATAATTTCTTTTCCACATTATTCTCCTCTGTTCACTGAGCAAGAGGGTATTTTTATTTTATTTTTATGATTTTCCTACGCAAAGTTATGAATTTTTGAAGTTTAGGGAATTAAATAAATAGAAAATACCCCTAATTTTCTATTTATCCACGCGGCGCCGCGTCATCCTCGGCATCTCCGAACGCACACGCGTCGCACTCCCATTCGACGCCGCCATCTGAGTCAGCAGCCCGGGCCCCGCGGTTCTCGTACCGTCTCCTGGTCCGACGCCATCTGAGCCGTCCGTCCGCGCGTGTATTGAATGGACGGCATCCATTCATCGTCCCCGAGCGTCCTCACCCGAGAGCCGTCCACACTAAATCCCTAAGATCTCACTCGATACTCAATGGATTTTCACGTTCTTATGCTCTATGGATTCGTCTTGAGAAGACGAACACATCCATACGGTTCATGTGGGATGAAATTTATGCAATAAAAATGGAGAATGTTCAGAAGCTCGGGAGGAAGAGTGAGGCCATATCTTTGCTCAGAGAAGTGTGGCTTCGATCTGAGGGTTGTTGCACCTTCGATTGGATCCCATCAAGCTCCAGATGAAGTCTCCTGGTCTGGTGAATTGCCTAAGTTGGATTTCGACCACGCCCGATCACAAAGCTTGGAGGCTGGAGCAACCGGGTGGCCTCGGAGATGGGGCTTTCTTTGGTGGACACCTTCCCTCAGTCCGGTGAAGGTGTAGAACCAATCAATTTGGGGATTGGCTCAGCTGTGGAGAAGTGTCCTGGTTTTGGGCTTGGATTTCAACTCTGAAATTGAGCTTACAGAGAAGAAATGGCAGGGGGATTTCAGTGGGGATCAAGTGCTCTGTGTATGGGGAGTAGTCTGGAACAATTTTGGCAGAGTTTCCTTAAGGTTTGTTTCAGCACCTCTCTTGGCCGAGAGGGGTGGTGTTTAAATAGGAGAGGGTGGAGGGCCTCCCAGAGAGAGTTAAGGCTTGGGATCAGCTGCTCTTGGCAAGAGAAGAACAGCTATAATGGCCACCTGGGGATGGGGCAGCTCGGCGAGGGAGAATTCCAAAGTTGGCTCACATGTGAGCTTTCGGCCATGGTGTTTTCCGGCGGCACTGGTGGCCGACGGCCGGGCGAGGTCACCCTCAAGGTCAGGTGGGTCGGAGGTGGGACTTGGTGCGAACGATGGCAAATGCCATGTGTAAAGGCTTTGATCCAAAGTGGAATGGGGCATGGCTAATTTTGAGTCTAATTGGGTCAACCCATCCATTTGGGCTTGGTGCACCCCTCAAGGTGGCTTTGGATGCTGTGGGGGATCAAAGGGATCGACTTGGTTTGGCATGGAGAAGTCTACATCCAAATATATTTGGATTAAATTTAAGTTTAGGTGAAACATGATTAAGGCTAATGGGCTTTAGGGATTAAGGAAAGCCCTCCCTCTTCTTACCCAATATGGCATGGTGGAGTGTCCAAGGCTCTCATGGCTCACATGTGGCTCATGCATGGCTTCATGGCTCACCTTTGGCTTGGCAAAAAGTTTGGTCGATTTCATGAAAATGGATTTTAGGAATTTTTGGTAATTTGATGGAAATTTGTATGAAACTTGATTTGGAATGATTTGATGATGAATTTAGGACTTAGGGAATGGCTTTTATTAAGTGGATGGCAAGTGGAGATGTCATGTGGGCTTTAGGGTAGATTTTGGGCTTTTTGAAGTGGTTTTAGATGGGCTTTTAAGATGATTTAGGAAAGTGGGCTTTTGAATTTTAAAATGGATTTTGGGATGAAATTTTGGTAAAGGCTTGGGCCAAATAATTGTTGGGTTTAGCTCATGGATGTGTCATGAGTGACTTGAAGCAAATTGGGGGTTATTTGGGTTTGAATTGGGTTGAATTTGGGTTCTTTTGGTGAATGGGCCAATATAGGTCCAAGTGGGCCAAGTTGGGCCAATGTTGGGCTAGGGTTGAAATTGATGTAAAATTAATGTTGAGAAATGTTTATGGGGGTGCTTCAAAGAGGTTTTGACTTTGGTTGGGCTTTGATTTTGGGGTTTGGGCTCACTTGGGTTAGGCTTGGGTTTAGGTCAAAATTGGGCTTTTTGGTTTTGGGTTGAATTTGAGTGGGGTTTAGGTCTAAATTTTGGGCAAATCATGTTAGTGTTTTGTTTGTGGGGATGTTAAGGAAGGTTTAGAAAAGGTTTGGGGTTAATTGGAGTTGAATTGGGTGAGTTTGGGTTAGGTTTGGGTCATGGGTCCAAATTGGGCTTTAAGGCCAAAAGTGAAATTGGATCCAAATGTCAATCAAATTGGACTTAGATTTGATCTAGATTGGTGTTGAGAATGTTTAATTGAAGTTTAGAATTGAATTGGACCAAAATTTGGGTCAATTGGATAGGTTTGGTTTGACATTGGGTTCACTTTGGGTTAAAATGGGTCAAATTGGGGGTTTTGACAAAAGTGGGGTAAATTGACAAAATTGGCCCATGGTGTAGTTGAACAAAATGAAATTGGGAATATTTGGGATTTTTTGGAATTTTCTGGGAATTTTCTGAATTTTTGGGATTTTGGGTCAAGAGGGATATTTTGGGTATTTGGAGGGTATTGGGAGGTATTTTTGGAATTTCTGGTATTTTTGGGTATGGATGATCAATTTGAGTGATGTGGAAATGTTTGGGATTGATTTTGGGGAATTTTGGGTAATTTAGGTGATTTTGCAAATTTTGGGTAGTTTCAAGGGTTTTGGGTAGAGTAGGCGGGTGTAGGGTCCTGGGGTCAAAATTGAAAATTTGGAAAATTGAAGATTGGGTAAATTTGAGTGGAATAAAATCATTTTGGTTGAGCCATGAAGCCATACCAAGCCCACATGAGCCATGAAGGGACTCATTTGAGGCATCCACTATGTTGTTCCTAACCCTCTGCGCAAGGGCTTAGGGGTTAAGGACCATCCATGTGAATCACCTACATGAGTCAGGAGGTCAAGTTAGGTATGTGTGTGGTTTTAGGAGGTGTGTGAAAGTGTAGTGTATGAGTGTAGTGTGTGTGTAAGTCAGCCCCTTCACCAGACCAGGCCACCCAGGGCAGTCCTAAGGCCAAAGAGTCCTATAGGAACTCATCCTTTAAACTTCCACATTTGATCTCAACCCTCTAGGTGATTAGGGGTCTACAATCAAGTTTGTGGAGTTTACAGGGAGTTAAGAAGTGGTTTGAAATTCTAGATGGTGGATCCCAATTCTAGTCCTCTAAGATAGTCAAAGGAAAAGCCTAAGGCTAGATCCTAAGTACTAAAAAGAAGAAGAGAAGACCTCATCAAAAATGAGGTCAACAAACCTTAACCATAGGTTCAACCCAAACTGAATTTAAGTAACCTTAAATATTAGATTCACCAAATTGGATCTAAGTAACCTTAAACCTTAAGTTCAACCCAAAATTGGATCTATGTCGCCTTAAAACTTAGGATTAAATTTTAGGTTCCACTCAAAGCAAACTTAACCCTTGGATTCAACCCAACTTGGACCTAAATCAATCTAAATCATTAAGCTAGACCCAACCTGAGCTTAAGTCAATCTTTTAATTCAACCTAAACTAAACTTATAGTTTAGGATTCAACTTACATTGAACCTAATTTTAAGTTTAATCTACAAACGTACCAACAAAAAACTCAAAATCAACCCGACATAAAATTCACCTCAAAACACAAACGACTAAAAATTCACCTAAAGGACATTAAAGCTTAAACTTGAACCCTAAAATGTAACCTAGTTTGAGAAGATATATTGGAGGAGATAACCCATAGTTGCTAACAAAATATCTTCCAGTCACTTGTGGCAAATCAAACTGCAAACCTAATGACCCGGTATGATGGAACCACGAGAACTTGATTGGGTCATCCCAAACAAAAATAAATAAAAGAACAAAAATAATAAAAGCTAAATTGGTTAATAAATCGTAAACATCCTAAAATTTTCCAACCCCTAAAATCTAAAAAAGACACTAAAAATTAAATGAAACACTAATGAACAAAGACCACCTAACGCAACTTGAACCCCAATGTTCAGATCTATGAAGATCTCTTGAACGACACAATTTTTGGTTGCTGATAAGAATCTTTCAGTCATTGTTTAACTACCTTTCAGACTAAGTAGATATGAATACCTTGACAACCCCAAAAAGATGGATCCATAAACATCTTGAGCATATTGTCTTAAAATTAAAAATTCAAGTAGTTAAATCAACAAATTAAGATATAGTTATATACTAACTTTGTTTTGCAGGATTGTTGAGACATAAGACAAGTTGCACTTTAGATTTACTTTACATGTTATTAGGGTGTACTAACTTTATTTTGTAGGGAAGTCACTTTGAAGTTTGAACGATGAACCTCAAAACAAAATATAGCAACAAAACAAAACTAAACAAATATTTTGGGTAACATTGGATTCCGATAAATCTATTACCCTTAGGATTGAACATTGATCATTATTTTCTTGATCTTGATACTTAAAACTTCTTCGAGAACAAATATTTACCATAATCAAGTTTTCTTAAGTTGTTTTAAATGCTTATGATGTAGTTAACCATAGGAGCTTGCTCTTATAGGAGAATGAGAAACTCAGAATATGTATCATACCTAATCTCTGATTATGAAATTCTTCATGTGGTTTTCTTTGCACGAGAATCTCAGGAGTTAAACACTCCAGAATCCTCTCTACAATGACTGCCATAAGGAGGTTCTCCCCATAATTTTCTTTTGTCTATTTTGTATTTTCATTTGCCCCTTTTTCTCCTTCTTTGAGTTTCTTAATATCTTAAGGTCATTTATATGCTCTGAGAGAATAACTTATTTTGAGACTAGGGCATTGTAATAGATAAACAGAATGACGACTCCTCACATCAACAATACCGACAAACGACGACACTCGGCAATTGCAGAGAATTGGCGGTGGCGACAGCAATGGTCCAACGACGACAAATAGTGACATCAAAGAATATAACTGTGAATGATTTAATAAGTGAAAGAACTCACATTAAATTGACTTAGTTTATTTCACTCAATTCGGGTCTTTCTTTTTCTTATATTTTATTCGCTAATATGATCACCTATTCCCTCATGAGAGTGCAAATTTGATTGTTTTTTACCCAAAAAATCGACATTTTTAATAGTTCCTCTCAAAACCTCTAAAACTCCATTGAAAGCTTCCAAAAGATATAGGCAAATATATATATGGCGACATCTATAGCATATATATGGCAAATCATATGAGTTTTGTTATTCAATTCATGCATAGCAATCTTTAGATTAGGTTCTAAAACATAATAAATAACTTCTTATATGATTAAGACTTGATTATTTGAATTTAATAAGTTTTATTACTTAAATCTCTCTAAATCCTTATTTTATGGCTAAACAATGGCAATGTTTGATACATTATTGTCATTCCTACCAATTGATTTTTTCTTTTACATCTTATAAAAAAGACTAGTATGCTAATCAATTATAATAATTGATTAACACTAATAATAAATACTATTAATATATGGTTCACAACCACGTTAAAAATAAAAATAATGTTTCTATCTTTTTTGAATCATTAGAGATTTTCTAATTTGTATTGATAATTGATCAATTATATATTGTCTAACTTATAACATAAAAAAAATTCATGATAAATTTTAGTTTTCCCTCTCCCTCCCTCATCTATTTCTCTCAAAATACAAGCACAACAAGATTTGTTTTTTTTTTGTGCTATGTATGGTTTTGAATCATGCCAATTTCTTTTTTTAGTTTTTCTCTAAGTGCCAATTTAATTTATAGTTCTATGTATTCACATAAAGCACACAACTAATATTCTTTATAAAATTATCATCAGAAAACCCCAAAGTATTGTCTATATATAGATGGCAATTTAATTTATAGTTCTATGTGTATGGTTTTGAATCATGCCAATTTCTTAACCGAGTTCGACCAAAAGTCAAAGAAATAGATTTATTTACAAATTCATGAAAAAAAAATACCTTTAATTTTAATAAATCATAATTGAAATTGGGATTGTAAAAAGTAGCTTTTAAAAATAAAAGCCAAAAAAATCCAAGCCGCTCCAATCGAAGTCCAAATTATCCAGATTTCATTGAGCTTCCTCTTAGGGAAAAAAATTGCGTACGTCGAACGTAGGCAGGACCTGCGTACGTAATAGATTACACGAGAGTTACAAGGGGGTTAAAAGCGTGTTATAACCTCCTTGTAACTCCCATGCAACCCACTTGTAACCTGCGCGCTTCTATTTCATCCATTTATAGGTTACAAATGTTACAAAATTACAGGGGGTTACACGGGAGTTACATGGAGGGTACAAGGAGGTTATAACCTGCTTGTAACCCCCCGTATAATCTATTACGTACACAACTCCGACGTACAATTGAGGTACGCAATTTTTTTCCTTCTCTTAGGTGTTGTTTCCTTTTAATATTTAACTAATGCCTAGCTAGAGTATAGGATACATCTTGCCAAATAGTTATTTTTCCAAGATAAATTCTAATACCATTTCGAATTACCATTTTGCTCTCCTTTAAGCTTAAATATCATATTTTTAAATCACGTGGAACTATGATTTAAGAAATTTGCGCTAATTGTCGTTAATTTTTTATGTCTCATTTACTTAATTTATATATTTTAATAAATTATCAAAAAGTATATTAGGATTAAATCATATTTAATATTTATGATAAAAATAGGATTTAAGAAAATTAGATTTATAAAATTTACAATGATAAATATAGTATCTAAACATCTATTTTGTTATTTATTTGCGACAGCATTTTACTATTTTGCTTTTTTTTTTTAAAATATAACAATTATATTTGGCTTAAACATCTTTGCTTTTTTTCTTGAAATTTATGTGATGGGAATAACTTTTTCACAGTCAAATATATTATAATGTACAAAATATAAGAAAGAAATCATATACTTTTTCAGTGAAAAAATTTTATAATATTTGTGAAAAAAATTATAATATTTATAATAATTTAAGAAAATATTTTTATCTTAAAATAATCTTATAACAACAATTATAGGAAGCTTCCGGTTATTTGTAGGAGAACTTGCACCATCATTATAGAAAATCTGATTTCTAAAAAGTTTAGATTATTATTATTAATTTTTTAGATATCTACTATAAAACTTAGGTGAGAATCAAGTTGAGCTCGAACCACGTTTTAATGGAGCTTGAACTAGATTAATTAATCAAGTTAGTGTTTGAACTCAAGCTTAATTATATGAATTTGATGTGGCTCACAAATCATATTATTTACAATAAAAAAGAGAAACTAATATTAATTTAAACTAATTTTATTAATGTTGTGCGTCGAATGATTCACGACAGTAGAGTAATAATTTTAACGTCTCAATATTGTGCAACGATCTAGCACACACATAGTTAATAGAAAGTAACATAAGAAAACAGAATGATTTTTTACGTGGAGAAAATATCGGGCCTAGCCAAGTTAAGATAATCCACTATAAGTTTGCAAATATAAAAATAGACTCTTATCTCACAATTGGAAAAGAAATACTAGGTTTCTCTAAGCATTATGTATGTACAAAATATACATAAAGCTTAATTATATTTTGAACATAGCAATTGAGAGCAGTTACCACAGCGAGTTATTATCCAGACTTTGATAAAGATGAGATTATACTGTATTAGATGTTTTACCTTTAAAATTTGTTGGATAAGGGAATAATATAACTGTAGGAAAGGTATGATTCCATGTCAAAGAGGTCTTATATCCAATAGTCAAAAGAAAGATGGATGTCATGTCCCATTAAATGATGTGTTATGTCATCTTTACGAGTATTGGATAAAGGGGTGATATAATTATAAGAATGCCACCCATTAAAAGAGGTTTTACATCCTCTTTTATGAGTGTGGGAGCGAGGAGTGATAGGACTATAAGAAATCCATTCTTCCACGTCAGGAAATGCTCATATTCAATAGAAAAGAAAAATGGATGACATTTTCCATTAAAGGAGGTCTTATATCATCTTGAAGATGTAAATGTCGGTTTTGGGAAGGAATGATAGGAGACATGTATCCTTTCCCAGAGGAAAAAAACTATAGGAAAGCTATAAAGGGAGGCCTTATATCCAATAACAAGAGAGAATAGATGTCATATTTCATTTAATGAGGTTTTATACTATTTCTTAGAGATGTCAAATGTTTGTATGTCGATTTTGGAAAGGAATGGTAAGAGACTTATATCCTTTCTCAAAGGAAAAGCTAGAGGAAAACCATAATTTTGTGTCAGGAAGGTTTTATATCCAACAACAATAGAGAATAGATGTCATATTCCATTTTAGGAGGTCTTACACTATTTCTCAGAGATGTCAAATGTCGATATTGTCGATTTTGGAAAGGAAAGCTAAGAGACTTATATCCTTTCTCAAAGGAAAGCTAGAGGAAAACCATAATTCCGTGTCTGGTAGTATTTTACATCCAATAGAAAAACTTTCATGTGAAAAGCACACAAAGAAGAATGTATTCGCAGGGGATCTGATTTTACAAGTCAAAATCCAAGTCTCATATTGTTTCATAGAATCTTGTTTACTTTAAATTATGTCATTCTTAATTTTAAGTGTTCATTTTGGTATTCCTTAACCTGCACTAGCAATATCGACTGTTGGGGATTTTTACAGGATTTTATTCCATTATCAAAGATAACGTACATTGACAAAAGTGTCGATAAGAGAAGTCAATAGTAATTTGTCTTTCAGCTGGTTGTTTTAATGTTGTAAGGTCAAGTACCAATACATATGGAGTTGGTGCAATGATTGTTCTCTCGTTTGCTTCTTCTGCTTCAGGATCTAAATCCTCTACTTCTATAATAGGATATACCTCTCCAGTTGTATATTCACGTATTGGAAATTCAAATCCAGAAGTATCTTCCTCCATATATTTCGTGTTTTGTCGTTCTTTTTATTTAAGTCGTTTCAATCGTTTATTCTGGTTTCGTCTTTGAGTCCAAGTAAATTTAGTTGTCAATTTATTAACACTTGCGATAGATGCTTCTATGATTCCATGAGTAGCAATGACAACTACTGATTTCAACATTCTAGAGTCAAGTTTTCATTTTTAACCCTTTGATTTCACTTTTGCTCTAATAATATCATTTCGTCGGGTTCTAAATTCCAATGCAGGCAATTTCTTTTCAGCTTCTTCTTCGTCAACAATGGACAACAATGGACAACAATGGCCAATTATACAGTAGTTCGACCTGTGTCAGGTCAAAGTCAAAATGGCTTCTTGATCCTTTTTCAATGCATCTGTGGTCCAGTGCAAAACATACACAACTTTGAAAAGTGAATAAAAGTCTATTGTTCGACATTTCCCTGCAAGCAACAGGTTAATGAAAACATGTAAGACCAAGTTTTGAGTTATTTTTATCAATTGCAAAATTTATTTAATTTATTGTCGAGAAATGATGTTCACAAACAAGCTATATGAACAAAAGGAAAAGTCCCAAAAGGGCATTGATTGTCAGAAAATTTATTTTTATTTTTATTTTTGTTTTCCCAGTTTACAAAAGAGTCATATTTTTTCATGTCGCATAATATTTTTTAAAGAGCTGCTCATTGATTAGGGGTAATATTCTTTCTCCTTGACAATCTACCAACTCGTAAGATCCTCCTGAATATGTCTTTTCAACGATATATGTGTCCTACCACAGTGGTTCGAATTTTCCACATATTTTTTGGTAAGAAAGGACGAGTCTTCAGATAAACTAAAACTAACTCACCGATTTGAAATGTCCTAGGGCGAACCAATTTTTTGTGGGCCCTATATCATTTTTTCTTGGTATAATTCAAGATTTTGCTGGACTTGTAGACGTTTACCTTCTAAGTGTTCAAGTTCTTCAAGTAGTAATTTTGCTTTTTCTTCTTCAGTTAGCTTGTTTGCAACTGCAACCCTCAGAGAAGGAATCTGCACTTCAAGTGGCAATACTGCCTCAGAACCATATACCAAAGCAAATGATGTTGACCGTTTTTGAGTCAGTATGAAGTTCTATTGGTCCATAAAGCATCGATTAATCACTCATGCCATTATCTTGGACTGTTAATTAATTTCTTTTTCAAAATTTGTACCAACATTTTGTTGAAGGCTTGGCTTTAGGGTAACAGATTGTTGAATATCTCCAGTTTATTCAGTGTCTTTGGATGAAGTTGTTTATTTTTGTATTTTTGAAGGCCAGTTCATTTTTTGATATGACTCTTCGAGGAACTTTGAATCTGTAGATAATGTGTTTTGAAGAAATGGAGGAATTGTTCTGCCTTAACTTCTGTGAGTGGTATTGCTTCTACCCATTTAGAAAAGTAATTCGTAGCCGCTAAAATGAATTGATGGCCTTTAGATGATGGAGGGTCAACGGGGCCCACTATATCTGTGCCCCAATATTCAAATGAACAAGATGTAATTGTTGGATGCAATACATTTGGCAGTTGATGTAAGACCACTCCATGTACTTAACATTGATGACATTTTTTTGTTGTTTCAACACAATCATTTATCATTGTCGGCCAGTAATATCTCATCCTTTTTATTTTCATCTTCATTTTAGGTCCGGATTGGAGTGCACAACACAGACATGAATGAACTTCTTTAACAATCTCTTAAGCCTCATATTGGTTTAAACATCGTAACCACATTTGGTCAAAAAATCTTCGGTAAAGAACATCATTTACTAGGGCATAAGACAATGCTCTTTGTTTAATTTGATAGAACTATTTTCGGGTAACTGACCCACTTTTTATATGTATGCAATTTATGTTTATAGCAACGACACCAAAAACTTGATCCCGCTTTAAATATAGTTATATGATTTAATGTATAATGTGGATTCTACGCAAGTATACGTATCGTATCAAGTAATACAAGGCTCTAGTGGAGTCCTGGTTATCGATCACACAAGGAAGTTTTTAACAGATTTGTTATCAGCTAAATTTAAAGGAATTACTTACTAATATAGTAAACAGAATTTTAAAAGTAACTATTGCAACTAAAGTAAACTAATGATTGAAATAAGTTGATTTAAATAATTCAAAAAAAGTATCATTCTCCTTAGTTTTAGAAAATTAAGTGAATGATGAATTTAAATAGAATTTTATATTGTATTGTGACAAATAGGAGCATTCCTATTCTTTACCCTTTGGTCCAGGTGCAAAGAACATTGACTAATCCTATGTTTGATTATTGAATCTGCGGCTAGTCTGGGAGGATACTGGCTGCCACTTCAGAGCTCCCACATTCCCCTCACCTGAGGGCTAACATCTACATTTCAGCTCTCAAACAGTAGGACCGAATTTGAGTATTTTAGTCTGTCACACTAAAATATCCAATTCTACGCCCGATAATTAATATTTCCCTATTTATTTGCACCCGCCTTCCAAGGCTTTTCGACTTCCCGAATATTGGATGTAATTTTTACTATAGTTGATAATTTAACATATTTTAACTACTCAATTGGCCGTATTGAAAGTAAATTAAGTTTTAAGTAAAAATTATCACAATTTATTTTAATATTATATTATGTGCTTCTATTAAATTTCATCAATCCAATAATTTTCATAAACAAGGAGAAAGACTAAGAAAACTACTCAGAATGCATGGGAATAAATCAAAACATGGATTTCATTTAAAGTTAACAACAATAAACAAAGATACTTATCTTAATTTCCTCCCAGCGTACTCCTCAAGTTCCTTTTGACTTTTCCTTCTAGTACAACAAACTATATAGCACTCAACTAATGAACTCACTAAACACACACATAAAAGATTCTAGAAAAACTTTTTAAGACTCAAAAGACACATACAGAAGACTCCAGAGACACACTAAGACATTAGAATTCGGCCTCTATTTATAGAGTTAAGCAAAGGTTCAAGGGGTGCTTAAACACCTCTTCAAAAAGTGTCCAGGTTCAATGTATAAGCATTTTGAACTAACTCCTGCCGGCGAGAAACGACCTCGCCGTCGGCGGGGCTTCTAGAAGGTCTTCAAACCGCGCGATCTCGCCGTCGGCGGGCTCGAGCTCGGCTGTCGGCGAGGTAGTTATAATTGCTTCAGAAAATTCTCCTCACGATCTCGCCGTCGGCGAAGTAGTTATATTTGCATGAATTTCCTCCTTTTTGATCCAAATTTGCTCCATTTCATGCTTTTTGCTTCCATCACTTATAAATCTTCATTCCTGCACTAAAATAAAGAAAATACCTTTCTTTAAAGTGCAATTTCATCAAAAATAGATATGAATTTCTTAATGAATTTTTTTGTGATCAAAATCCCTCAAACTTAATTATTACTTGTCCTCAAGTAATTTTAATACTAAATAAATAATAATAATGATTTCTATAATAGAATTTTTCAATCCGAGATAATATATGAATTAAATTTAAATAACATTATAATAAAGTTGAATAGAAATATTTCTAAGTAATTAAATTAACTTTATAGAGATAAGATTATTTAGTTATCGACTCTAAGATTTCTAGCTTTCTATTTATTTCGAGAACAACTATATTTAAAATAGTAAATTACTTAAGATATTTAAATGATAGGAAGTTCAAGAAAATACTATTTAGTAAAATACTAATCCATAAATATAAGTTTAGAAATAATTAAGTTCTACTCTTTAGGTTGATTCTATTGAAGCCACTTTTTGATAAGACATCTCCTCAAGCTTCTCCTTACTTATAATTTTCTTTTTCTTTTTCTTTTCTTTTCTTTTTCTTTTTCTTTTCTTTTTCTTTTTCTTTTTCAAGTGAGGATTACTGTATCTGGATAGCCTGTTAATAATTTTGAACTTCAATTTCTCTTCCTAAATTTGAACTTAATTTATTTCTTTGCTTATATATATTTCATAGCCTTTACTTCATTGAGTTTCTATCCTTTCTTTTTCACTTAAATACTTAAGAATTTTCAATTTTTAGAATATAGTTTCCCTTATTTTAAATAGTTTACTATATTCTTATTACTTTTAACCAAATATCTTATTCCATTAATTAATTGAATTACTAGAAATATTTTCTTTAACTTTATATAATAATTAAATAAAGTAACTCATATTTATTGAATTGAAAAACTACGATAGAAAATCATTTAATAATAATTTTTGACAATAGAAATTGAGAACAATTTTAATAATTAAATTTGTATTTTTACCTTCCCCCAAACTTAAATTTTTCTATCTTTACTTCATAGTGAAAAAGGGAAAGTATATAAATAAAATTCATCATACTTTTGAACTTTAGGTATTTCTTTTCTTTGAAATTTTCACAAACGTTTTCATTACTTACACAACCTGTACTGTTAGTATTCTTCCACAGATAATATTTAAAAAGAAAGTGCAGGGATGGAAATTTTTAAAATAAGTATCAAACATAACAAAGAAAAATTAATCTATTACTACACATACATTTAAAATTTAAACAATACATTAAAGAAAGACTAACATCCTATATATATAAAAATTTGCAACTAATCTAACACACATAAGAAATTTAATATCATTGCTCAAGCAAACCAACAAACATACTAAGTCCAAAGTCCACAGAAAGTTCTAAAATATTACACATAATTAATAAAGTTTGCACAATAACAAATCTAAACAAACCAAACAAACTAAATAAAGATTCTAATCTTCCGCATCGAAATTCCAAACTACGTCATCACCCTGATCTCCAGGCTGCGAAGGCTGAGCAGGGTGGTACTATGAATATCGGGGGCACTCAGGAAAGACAACATCTAAATCACCACTCCTATATCGACGTTCAGCTTCATAGTATGCAATCTCGTACTCTGAATGTCCTGGAGATATTCGCTATCATAATCGTGCCTTCTCTCCAAGCCTCCGATCCTTTGATCTATATGCTCAAATCTTCTTTCCATATTTTCTCCAAATAACTCAAAACTCTTTCTACTCAGGGTTAACTCATTCATCAGATCTTGAAGGGTAGGGTTAGTAGGCTGAGGAGGATCATAACTGGTAGAGGGGATATCTCTACTTGATGAAGGCATGTAACTCCTCTTTCCTGATCTCCATCCTTCGTGGTATTCATATTTCTTTATATTAGCCTGAGTAAGGGGTTTCATAGGCTCTATTCATTCCTCATCATCTCTTGCCTCTACCCCAGATAATTGGCAAAGTGTATAGATAAGACCAGGATGTCCTAGTCCTCCTCCACTTTCATTTCTAGCAGTGGCTAATATGTTTTTATATATAAAATTTCCCACATTAATACTCTTCTGGTTATGAATACAGAAATTCAGAACTGCTCTATCTCTTGTTACCTCACTATGGTGATAGGTAGGTAACAAAGTAGAACAAATAAAATAATGCCAAGCTTTAGATGTTGCATTTAGCATAGAAAGATGGAAGTTTACTCGTTCCGGCTGCTTTAACTTCCAGACTCCTTTCCCATCAGTAAGAAAGTCGATCACCTCTTCCAGTGGTCCTTCCATAGTTCCAAAAGTTTCATATTCGCTCCAGGTGCCTTGAATTTCATAATATGCGTTAATCCTAGCAGCGTTGAAATCTACAAAAAATCCTCTAACCTTAACCGGTGCATCTTCAGCCTGTGTTAAATTTGTATAAAATTCCTTCACAACTTCTACAATTGCTTCCGTTGGTTACGTAGCGAAGTTTTCCCATCCTCGCTCCTTTATAACTCGTTCTACTTCTCCTCCTGGATTCTTGAAAACTCGATCTTGTATGCATTTTCTTGCTTGTATGTTTTGAAAATATCAAGTTTGTGCTCTCGCATTAATGAATCGAGTTTCGTCATATTCTATTTGTCGCTTTTGTCGTGGAACCTTTTCTTGATCTGTGAAATTTACAAAAAATTTAACTAAAATCCAAAATATTACTAAGAAGGCTTCCTACAACAACTAAAATCCATTTAAATCAATTTCTATGAAATTCTTCCAAGTATTTTCTTCACATTTCAAAAATTTTCAAAATATCCCAATGTAGAAGAAATTTATGGTGAAAATCAAAAATTTTTGCATAGGAGTGAAGCTCTTACCAAGGGAAGATGAAATCCTGAGTCAAAAAGTCTTGAAATCACTTCAAATCCGAGATCTCTCAAGCCCTATGTCAGTTTTTCGAAAATTTGAGGAAAAGGATGATGAATAGTGTCTGTTGACTGGTCAAATATAGGTCTTTTTGAGTTCTCACTGTCGGCGAGGTTTTTCTCGCCGTCGCCAAGCTAATTTAATTCCATAAGGCAAAAGTTTCTAGAAAAATCCGCCGTCTGCGAGCTCGGACTCGATGTCAGCGGGTTTTCTCGCTGTCGGCGAGATAATTCTCGCCGTCGGCGAGGTTCCAAAAATTTTAAATTTTTGAAATTCGTAAAACATTTATAACCTCGATTTGCCTTTAATCAATCTTCCGATCACTTAATTAAATAATAATACAAAGATTAGACACTTATATTCACAAAAAGTTACACAACTCAAACAAAATAACTTTATAAATGAAATCCATGAAACTTACAATTTTTCACACTAACAACTTTAACACATACTTAACCTAAATGTTTAAATCCATTATATTCAGCATCGCAATCCACACCACAATACTCTAAATGCTGAGACATAACAATTTACATAAAATCTCATCAAATCTGAGATGATCAAATCAAACTTCGACTCATAATAAAACTTAACTCCAAATCAAACACACACATAAATATATACAAATATAACATAAACATAGAAATCTTTCCTACTCTTCAGTGTACGAACTAATATCTTCTCTGATATTTCCGATGCGACGCAGGTGCACAAATAAATTGTAGAAAGGCCTGAAAGGGAATTCTGCAGCAGATTCTTCGTTAATCCATCCTTTCTGTTTTAGTAAATGAATAAACCGGCCTCCAGATGTCCAGTATGATCAAAGTGCTCATTCATTCTCCAATCAATATGATCAAACATATCAGAGATATTGTCAATAGAATTCATCATATTTTGCAATTCTGTCTCCAATCCTTTAATCTTCTTCAGAATGAAATTAGTCTTCTCAGTAAAGGGCCTTGCTAAAGAATCGTTCTGTGATGCTCTGTCAGAAATAACGGTGATCTCATCATTGTTATCCAAAGTGGGAAACATATCAGTAGGATCCAGGGGTTTCCATGGTAAAAGTACTTTTTCCCAAGCCTCATAAGAAACTTGGTACCGATCGCATAAAGCAAATATAGTCGATGGGTGTCCAAGTCCATGCACTGACCCATGCACAATTAATCCAAATGCAGACTTTACTATTATTGATCCAACATCGATAGGTAATCTAATTTGAATACAGTAGTTTAAAATAGTGCATTCCTTTGAAACTTTATTTACTCTCATGGTAGGTAATAATTTTGATGATATAAAGAAATGCCAGTGCTTCGAGATAGGGTTTAGAAGTGATGCAGAAAAACTAACATACCTGTCTTCTCGTAACTCCCAATCATCCGGTTCGTCGGTCAGGTATCTGTAGATCTCGTTCATATTGTATCTTGAAGGCACAAAGTTGGAATAATGACAAACAGAGGTATTCTCTATAGAAAATAATTCATTTACCCTTGAAGGAGTAACTGTTACCCATCTTCCTCTGACGTACACATTTCCATTGTTGATCGCATGTAAATTAGAGTAAAACTCTTTAACTACTGGTATAACTACAGTGGATGTTGTATAGCAAAATACCTCCCAATGCCGCTGTGTGATCATTTCTTCGATTTTTGTAGTAGAATTCTCTACTCCTCTATTGAGGAATTCTCTTTCTTTGATAAGTCTTCTCTTCATCAAGCCTTTGTTGAAGATTCGCTGTGCCTCCGAACTGACGAATTTTCTCCGGTTGAAAACTTCAATTTTTGTGGTTTCTAGGAATTTGGAGGCCATTTTGGATGGAATGGATTGGTCTCTAGTCGTTCCTAAGGAAGAAAATGGTGTAAAATCAGATTTGGAACAATTTCTTACCAAGGAATGGCTAAATCTGTCCAAAACCGCACAAAAAATCTTTAAGAAACCAAATTTTTAACTGCCTCGCCGTCGGCGGGAAGTTCCTCACCGTCGGCGACTTAGTTATAAATCTGACTGCAGTAATGTCCACGATCTCGCTGTCAGCGGGTTCGGGCTCGCTGTCGGCAAGATTCGTAAAAATCTCCCGTTTTTGCTCTGGTTCGTATATTTTCTGATCTTATCCAATAGGTTCAATTTTTGTGATGATTCTAATAAAAATTTGAGTAGTAAGATTTGTTTTAATAATATAGACTCACTAATATGTAGACATTTAAAAATAAAAGACTACTATGGGTTGCCTCCCATAAAGCGCTTGATTTAACGTCGTCGACTCGACCTAATTCAGTTAGTGTTCAGGTTGACTAAGCATTAAAACCTCTTTAAAATTTGGTCGTCTGTTTTCGAAATATGGTTTTAATCTATGTCCATTTATTTTAATTCTATGTCCTATTTTTGGATCTTCAATTTCTATAGTTCCATATGAAAATATTTGAGTTATGGTGAAGGGTCCTAACCATCGAGATTTCAATTTCCCAGGAAATAATTTCAATCTAGTATTATATAGCAAAAATTCTTGTCCTGGTTCAAAATTTCTCTGATTAATC
Source organism: Papilionanthe hookeriana x Papilionanthe teres (assembly GCA_022702705.1). Lineage (NCBI taxonomy): Eukaryota > Viridiplantae > Streptophyta > Magnoliopsida > Asparagales > Orchidaceae > Papilionanthe > Papilionanthe hookeriana x Papilionanthe teres. The sequence continues at coordinate 32,381,715 of CM040436.1, read as the reverse complement.
TTCCGATCATGCCATAATTTCATCATTTCTTTATAAATCTTATCATTATCATATGATTCATTCCTTAATTCTTCCAATTCATTTAATTGCGACAATCTCTTCTCACCAGCACCTTTCATATTATAATCAAATTCTTTAATCGCCCAATATGCTTTATGTTCTAATTCAACTGGTAAGTGGCAAGTTTTTCCATATATAAGCCTGTAAGGAGTCAATCCAATCGTAGTTTTATAAGCGATCCCGTATGCCCATAATGCGATTGTCTAGTCTTATAGTACCGACTCGATCTATTAGGATTTACGTACTTCTCTAATATACGCTTAATCTCACGATTAGAAACTTCAATTAATCCACTAGTTTTTGGATGATAAGCAGCTGATATCTTATGCATAATATTATACTTTTCTACTAGTTTGTGAATATATTTATTTCTAAAATGAGTTCCTCCGTCGATGATAATCACTCTCGCATTCCAAATCTAATAAAAATATTTTTCATTAAAAATTTCGAAACACTTTTAGCATCACACCTAGGTAAAGCTTGTGCTTCAATCCATTTAGAAACATAATCAACAGCTACTAATATATATGAGTTTCCAAATGACGGAATAAAAGGTCCCATGAAATCTAATCCCTAAACATCAAAAATTTCAACTTCTAATATAAAATTCGCAGGCATTTCATTTTTTCTTGATATGTTTCCTACTCTTTGGCATTTATCGCAGGTTTTTATATATTTATATAAGTCTCTAAATAGAGTAGGCCAGTAGAATCCAGATTGTAGAATTTTATATGCAGTTTTATCTGTCACAAAATGTCCTCCAAAATCAGAGTCATGACATTTTTGAATAATTGGTTCAGTTTCTTCATAAGACACGCATCTTCTAATAATTAAATCCTTACATTGCTTATATAAGTATGGTTCATCCCAAAAGTATGATTTAGCACTTACAATATAATTTACTATATCAAAGATACCAAGGTATTTTCAACTCATTTATATTATAAAGTTGTTCATCAGGAAAACTGTCTAAAATTTCATTATCAATATTAGATAATTCATGATGTTCTAATCTTGATAAATGATCAGCAATTTGATTATCAGTTCCTTTTTGTTAATTATTTTAAAATCAAATTCTTGCATTAATAATATCCATCTAATTAATCTTGGTTTAGAATCTTTCTTTTGCATTAAATATTTTATAGCAGAATGATCAGTATGCACAATACATTTAGTTCCTATTAGATAATGTTGAAATTTATTAAGAGCACATACAACTGCTAACAATTCTCTTTCAGTAACTGTATAATTAATTTCAGCATCATTTAGAGTTTTACTAGCGTAGTATATAACTTTGAAAATCTTATCATATCTTTACCCAAGAACTGCTCCTATAGCTTAATCACTAGCATCACACATAAGCTCAAATGGTTTTTCCCAATTAGGTGAAACTATTATAGGTGTTGTAATTAATTTATCTTTTAATAATTCGAAAGCATTCATGCATTCGATTGTAAATTCAAATTTCTTGTCCTTTTCAAGAAGTTGGCATAGAGGTTTAGTAATTTTTGAAAAATCTTTAATATAACGCCCGTAAAATCCAAGCATGTCCAAGAAAACTTCTTACCCCTTTTACCGTTGTTGGAGGTGGTAATTTAGCTATTACTTGAATTTTTGCGTGGTCTACTTCCATGCCTTTTTCTGAAATTTTATGCCCTAATACAATGCCGCCTGTAACCATAAATTGACATTTCTCCCAATTAAGAACTAAATTAGTTTTCTTACATACTTCAAATACTTTTTCAAGAAGATTTAAGCACGTGTCAAATGTTGTTCCAAATACAGAGAAATCATCCATAAATACTTCTATTCCATTATCAATTAATTTACTAAACATAGACATCATACATCTTTGGAATGTTGCAGGTGCATTACATAATCCAAAAGGCATTCTTCAAAAAGCAAAAGTTCCATAAGGACTAGTAAATGTAGTTTTATCTTGATCCTCAGGAGCAATTTGTATTTGATGATAACCAAGTATATCCATCTAAGAAACAAAAATACTTATGTCCGGTTAATCTATCTAACATCTGGTCTAGAAATGGTAAAGGGAAGTGATCTTTTCTAGTGGTTGTGTTTAATTTTCTATAATCAATACATATTCACCATCCAGTAACTTGTCTTATAGGGATAAGATCATTATTTTCATTAGCTTTAACAGTCACCCCTCCTTTTTTAGGTACACTGTGAATTGGGCTTACCCAAGCACTGTCAGAAATAGGATATATAATACCATTATCTAACCATTTTAAAATTTCTTTCTTGACTACTTCTTTCATTATCGGGTTTAATCTCCTTTGAGGATTGGCTTTAGGTTTATGGTCATTATCTAAAATAATTCTGTGCATACAGATTGAAGGACTAATTCCTTTAATATATGCTAAAGTCCAACCAAAAATTTTTTTATATTTTTTTAATGTATCTAAAAGTTTTTGTTCTTGAGATTCATTTAATTCAGATGAAATAATAACTGGTAGAGTTGAAGAATTACCTAAGTAAGCATATTTTAAATGATTAGGTAACATTTTTAACTCAAGTTCAGGAGGTTTAATAATTGATGGAACTATATTTTTTTCAGTATTTTCTGTGTTATCCAAAAATTCAAATTTCTCTTGAATATAATCTAATTCTTCATTTATCTCAGATTTTTCAATTAATTCAATATTTTCTTTTTCTAATTTTTCTTCATAATATTCTTTATAATGTTCTTTTTGTAAATGATCGAGTACTTCCATTCGAAAACACTCATCATCTTTTTCTAGGCAAGATATTTCATTGATTTAGCAATATTAAAAGTTACTTTTTGGTCATTTACTCTCATAGTTAATTCTCCTTTCTGAACATCAATCATAGCTTTTCCAGTGGCTAAAAATGGTCTTCCTAAAATGATAGGAATTTCTTTATCTTCTTCTATATCTAGAATAATAAAATCTACAGGGAAGATAAATTTATCCACTTTAACTAATACATCTTCAATAACTCCCTTAAGATATGTAACAGAACGGTCAGCTAACTGAAGAGTTACTGAAGTAAGTGAAATTTCTCCCAATCCTAATCTCTTGAAAATTGATAGAGGCATTAGATTTATGCTTGCTCCTAAGTCACACAAAGCTTTTCCATAGAATTTTCTCCAATAGCGCAGGGTATAGTTAAACTACCAGGATCTTTTAATTTTTCAGAAAATTTTTTCTGAATAATAGCACTACACTCTTCACTAAGTGTGACCATTTCATTATCGGTAAATTTTCTTTTTTTATTTAGAATATCTTTCATGAATTTTACATAGTTTGGCATCTGTTCTAAAGCTTCTACGAAAGGAAAATTTATTGTTAATTTCTTCAAAATTTCAAGGAATTTAGCAAATTGTTTGTCTTTTTCATGTTGAATTAGTCGTTGAGGAAATGGTGGTGAAGGTTTTTCAACAGAAATTTTCATAGGTATTAAAGGATTTTCTAACTTTGGATCTTGTTGATTCTTATCCTTTTCAATTTCCACTTCCTCTTTTTGACTTTCAAGTTCCTTCTGAATTCGAGGTTCTAATTCTTTTCCACTTCGTAATTGTATCGCTTTAATTTGTTCATTTCCCTTGTCTTTGAAATTTATTTCTACATTACTAGGAAATGTTCCAGGTATTTTATTATTAAGTGCAGTAGCGATATGTCCAAGTTGAGTTTCAATATTTTTGATAGCTGTTCCTTGATTTTGTAATTGGTTTCCTTGTATTTGTAGTTGATTTCCTTGATTTTGTAAATGTTGACCCATATTTAATATTAATTATTCTATTGATAATTTCTTATCTTTAAATTGAGGGTTATTATTATTAAATCCAGGTGGATAATTAGGTTTATAGTTAGGATTTCCTTGATTAGGTGGATTTCCTAATTGTTGTGTCAAATTATTCATCCATGGTTGATTAGTTGTATTATTATTCCAATTAAAATTAGGATGATTTTTCCATCCAGGATTATAATAATTTGCATAAGGATTATTGGGTCTGTTGTTAATTGCATTAATTGTTTCATAATGAGATTGGGATTCTATAAGTTGTCCAGATGAATTTTCTTCTGTTATAGTTAGAGAGTAATTCATTTTAAAATGATCTAATTTCTTAGATATAGCAGCAATTTGAGAAGCTAACATAGATATTGCATCATTTTCATGAATACTAGCTATTTTTTTCGGATTCATTCTATCAGCAGGCCATTGAAAATTATTTGTTGTCATTTCTTCGATTAGTGCATAGGCTTGATTAAATGGTTTTAACATTAATGATCCTCCAAGAATGAAGCATCAATGATTGATCTTAAAGATCCTACTAATCCATTATAGAAAGTTTGGATAATTAACCAATCTGGTAACGCATGATGTGGGCATTTCCTAAGAAGTTCTTTATATCTCTCCAAGATTCATATATTGACTCTCCATCAACTGACTAAAAGAAGTTATATCATTTCTAAGCTTAGAAGTTTTAGATGGTGGAAAATATTTGGATAGAAATTTTTGTGATAATTCTCCCCAAGTTTTAATAGATCCAGGTGCTAACAAATTTAACCACATTTTCGCTTTATCCCTTAAAGAAAAAGGAAAAAGTCTAAGTCTAATAGCATCGTTAGATACTCCTTCATATTTGAAAGTAGCACATAGTTCTAAAAAACTAGCAAGATGTAAATTAGGATCTTCGAGTAGGTGAAACACTAAATTGATTATTTTGTACCATTTGAATAATTGCAGATTTAAGTTCGAATGAATTAGCAGCTACATCAAGGTTTTGAATAGTTAAATGAATTTCATCTAATGTAGGGTTGGCATAATCTCGTAATGGTCTTGGTTGATTGATATTTTCATTTTCAGGTATATTTGCCATTTGTGTTAAATTTATAATTTCTCTTTTTTGTTTTCTAATTCTTTTAATTGTACGCTCTAATTCTGAATCGTAAGGTATTAAATTTTCGTTTCCAAATTTTTGCATACAATTTTTTAAAATAGTTTAAAATAGTCTGTTACTCTAGTAAATAATTTCTTTACTTCCCCGGCAACGGCGCCAAAAACTTGACCCACTTTTTATATGTATGCAATTTATGTTTATAGCAATGGCACCAAAAACTTGATCCCGCTTTAAATATAGTTATATGATTTAATGTATAATGTGGATTCTACGCAAGTATATGTATCGTATCAAGTAATACAGGGCTCTAGTGGAGTCCTGGTTATCAATCCCACAGGGAAGTTTTTAACAGATTTGTTATCAGCTAAATTTAAAAGAATTACTTACTAATATAGTAAACGGAATTTAAAAAGTAACAATTGCAAGTAAAGTAAACTAATGCTTGAAAGAAGTTGATTTAAATAATTCAGAAAAAGTATCATTCTCCTTAGTTTTAGAAAATTAAGTGAATGATGAATTTAAATAGAATTTTATATTGTATTGTGACAAATAGGAGCATTCCTATTCTTTACCCTTTAGTCCTGGTGCAAAGAACATTGACTAATCCTATGTTTGATTACTGAATCTGCGGCTAGGCTAGGAGGATACTGGTCGCCACTTCGAGCTCCCACGTTCCCCTCACTCGAGGGCTAACATCTACACTTCAGCTCTCAAACAGTAGGACCGAATTTGAGTATTTTAGTCTGTCACACTAAAATATCCAATTCTACGCCCGGTAATTAATATTTCCCTATTTATTTGCACCCGCTTTCCAAGGTTTTTGACTTCCCTGAATATTGGATGTAATTTTTACTATAGTTGATAATTCAACATATTTTAACTACTCAATTGGCCAGATTGAAAGTAAATTAAGTTTTAAGTAAAAATTATCACAATTTATTTTAATATTATATTATGTGCTTCTATTAAATTTCATCAATCCAATAATTTTCATAAACAAGGAGAAAGACTAAGAAAACTACTCAGAATGCTTGGGAATAAAACAAAGCATGGATTTCATTTAAAGTTAACAATAATAAACAAAGATACTTATCTTAATTTCCTCCCTAACGTACTCCTTGAAGTTCCTTTGACTTTTCCTTCTAGTACAGCAAACTATATAGCACTCAACTAAAGAACTCACTAAACACACACATAAAAGATTATAGAAAAACTTTTTAAGACTCAAAAGACACATACAGAAGACTCCAGAGACACACTAAGACATTAGAATTCGGCCTTTATTTATAGAGTTAAGCAAAGGTTCAAGGGGTGCTTAAACACCTCTTCAAAAAGTGTCCAGGTTCTATGTATAAGCATTTTGAACTAACTCGCCGTCGGCGAGAAACGACCTCGCCGTCAGCGGGGCTTCTAGACGGTCTTTAAACTGCGCGGTCTCGCTGTCGGTGGGCTCGGGCTTGCTGTCGGCGAGGTAGTTATAATTCCTTCAGAAAATTCTCCTCACGATCTCGCCGTCGGCGGCCTCGATCTCGCCGTCGGCGAAGTAGTTATATTTGCATGAATTTCCTCCTTTTTGATCCAAATTTTCTCCATTTCATGCTTTTTGCTTCCATCACTTATAAATCTTCATTCCTGCAATAAAATAAAGAAAATACCTTTCTTTAAAGTGCAATTTCATCAAAAATAGATATGAATTTCTTAATGAATTTTTCTGTGATCAGTAACCTTCCAGTTTGTAAATATTGAATAATTGGTTGTTGTCAATCATTCTCTTTTTTCTCGATCACTGTCACTGTCTTGTTTTCACCAATTTTGTTTAGATTGTCAATGTCAATTTTAGAAATAACATGTCATCCTTTTACGAAAATTAGAATGTCATCTTCTTTTGAGCAAGCAAACTCTTTCGTGAGCATTGCTAAGGCATCTACTAGATAATTATCTCATCTTGGAACTAAGAAGAACATTACATCTAGAATCTGTTGAAGCAATTTATGAGTGTAAAAGAAGTATTATTAAAGTCTAGGCTTTAGAGTCTTATATTTTCCTTCTATTTTTTTAGTGATTAATTGAGAATCTCCATAGATGTCGATATTTTTTTATTTTCATCAATATTGTCAATTATAGGCCGATTATGAGAGCTTCATATTCAGCTTCATTGTTTCTTGCATGACTCATTCAGATGATATGAAAATGACATCATTGCTTTGTCTGGAGTAATGAAGATTAATCCTACTCCTGCTTTGCTAGGTTTGATTGTCTGTTTGTCTTTATCTTTTTTAGCAGATGATGCTCCATCAAAATATAATTCTTATCATTGTATGTCATGATTTTAAATTTCTAACACTTGCTCATCAGGTAAATCATCATTAAGAGGAGACCCAGTCGATATTGGATGTGCAGCTAAGAAGTCTACTAAAATCTGTCCTTTAACAGCACGTAGCGGTACAAATGTTATATCGAATTGGAGCAATATTATAGCCCACATTGCTAATCTTCCAGAAAATGTCGATCAAGTCATCAGATATTGTAACGGGTTAACTCTTGAGATAAGAGTTATCGTATGAGAAAACATATAGTGTCTTAAAATTTGAACTGCAAAAATAAAAGCTAAGCAATGTTTCTCAATTGCAGGATATTTTATTTCAGTTGGGACCAAATAGTGGGTTAAATAGTATAACTCATTTTCTTTTTCCTTGTCATTTACTTGAGCTATAATGCTCCGAGGGAAATGTTCAATATTGTCGTGTAAAGGATTAGAGGTCTTCCTAACACGAAGTTTGCTAGAACATGAGGTGTTGTTAAATATTTTTTGATATTTTCAAAGGCACGTTGGCATTTTTCATCCCACACAAATTTTGTATCTTTTCTTGTTAGGGCGAAAAGAGGCTGACACCTACCTGATAGATTGGAAGTAAAGCATCTTATGTATGTTAATTTCCCTTGAAAAGATCGTAATTGAGTTTGGTTTTTAGGAGGAGGCAAATTCAGAATGGCTTCGATCTAGAGAGAATCAATTTCGATCCCACGACATCAAACAACAAATCCCGTGATTTCAAAAATTTCTCTGCAGTGACACCAAAAACGCACTTTAAGGGATTCATCTTAAGATTGAATTGTCATAACTATTCGAAGACAATTCTTAAATCGTACACATGATCATTTTTTTGTTTTCTGTTGACAACCAAATCACCCACATAACATTCCACCTGATTATGAATCAGTTCGTCAAAAATTTGTGTCATAGCTCTTTGATAAGTAGCACCAGCATTCTTTAATCCAAATGTCATTACTTTGTAACATTATATCTCAATGGGTGTTCTGAAAGCTGTGTTTGGTTCGTCTTCTGGAGACATTTTGATTTAATTGTATCCTGATGATCCATCCATAAAGAGAAATATTGCATGTGTGGATGTTATGTCGACCATCAACTCTGGGATTGGTAATGGAAATTCATCCTTTGAACATGCCTTGTTTAAGTCTCTGAAGTCTACACAGACTCTGATTTGGCCATTTTTCTTCTTTACTGGCACCATATTAGCCAGCCATGTCGGGTAGTTTTCTTGTCGGATAAAACTAGCCTCAATCAATTTCTTAACTTCGGCAATGACTTGTTTTTCAATTCAACACGCATTATTCTTGGAGCTTGCTTAATTGGGATTGCAATTTGGTTTATCTCAAGTTCGTGGACTGCAACTTCCGAAGCATGCCCAGTCATTTCATCATAACCCCAAGCAAAGCAGTCTTTGTATTCCTTTAAAAATTGAACTATTTCTTTTGCTTCAATGTCATTAAGGAACGAGCTAATAAAAGTTGGTTTTGGGTTTTCTTAAGTTCCCAAATTTATTTTTTTAAAATTCTTCCATTGTCGATTTAATTTCTTCTTCAAATTATGGTGGTGCATCTTCAATTGGAAGATTAGATGTCTGTTTAGAATCAAAATTTTCGGTGATGACCAGGTAATATTTCATATCATCTAGAGGTTCTAAGGTACCAAATTCTAGACCTTCTTTAGAGTGAGGATTTCGTTTACTGTTATTCCACAAATTTTCCAAAAGATAAGATTGCTCTAATGACCATTGCGTAGGCACCAAACCATATTGAAAAAAAAATTTAATACACTGAGAATAAAATTCAAAAGAGATTTCATTAATTTCATAAAATTTTCCTCTTCTAATTTTACATTTATCTCAGAACTACAAAAGGTAGAACCAAGTTTAAACTTGATGGGTTTTTTATCATCACCATATACTTTTTTTACCACTAAATTCTCAATTTTGGAGGTAGAGATTGGAGTTAGGGCCATAGCGTGTATATAGTGATAAATTTGTTCATACATAGACTCAAATGATATTTCTTTGTCTTCTCCCTCACGAGGTATTTTGAACTGTGGTTCTTTTGAAATTACCAATGTTGTCTTTTCTTTCTCTCTTTCTTCTTCAAAGTCCAAGCAAATTCTAAACTTTAATGGTTTCTTCATTTTGATAATTGGGTTTTCTTTCTCATTTCCTCGTCCCCGGCCTCGACCTTGGGTGCGAGTTTGATGAGAATCATCATCATTTTCCTGTGTCGAAGAAGAATTTCTATTGATTCGTTTTTCCTTTTTCACATTCATTTTCATTTATTTTCTTTTCTTTATTTTTCTTTTTTTTTCACCACTGCCTCTCTAGCGAATATTATTTTCTCATTAGAGCATAATATGCATCATCTTCTTGTACTCCAATTTCATGGACTAAAAATGGTTACTGATAAGCCTAAAAATGCTTGATTTTACATATACATTTCATGCTTTATTTTAATGATATTGCAATTTAAAGGAAGGTATTTTGCATGTTTTTAGTGTTAGGTACAGGAAATGAACTTTCGGATAAAAAGAAGCAAAAATGGTGTAATTTGGAGCAAAAACGAGCAAGAAAGCAGCTTCAGGCCTGACACATTTCAATAAGTCTTTCTATGCTTAATTTATTTTACACTTCTTGTATATTTTTGAATGAGATTAAAATTTAAAGAAATGTTGTATTTATGCTTATCTTATAGGGCTATCTGTTAGAAATGCAACACAACTGAAACGGGGCAAATCAGAGCTAAAACTGAGCTAAATGGAGCAAAATGGTGGACCTGCACAAATTGGGCGTCGGCGTGGCCTGATAGGTTGCCAAAGGCGCAGAAACCTGAAAGCAACAAAAATAGGGCTCCCGCGGTGCCTAAAACGGTGTCGGCGACGCCGGGAGCAGTTATTGTCCATATACATTGAACATGAATGCTTTTTAAAAAATTTCTTGAAGCACCTCTTGTGAAATTCATCCCTACACTATTTTAAAGTGACTTTGAAGCCAAAATAAGTGGGATAGGAATATTAGAAGAAACGTGGAGAATGCTTAGAGATATTAGAATAAGAGTAGAAATGTAGATTTCTACATTATTTGAGAGATTCGAGAGGGCATTTTGAGAGAATCTGTAAGGGTTTGTACTAGCATTACATGGATCAGCGGCAGACTTTGTGGGAGAGATCTTCATCTGTCTTTCAAAGGGTAAAAGCTAAGTATTGTGTTCCTCATTATCTTATAATTTTGTAAACACTTATGTAGTGGATTTTTATTGATGAAATGAAGTTTTCCATTGTGTTTTCTTCGTGTTTTGTGATGTCTTTTTCTTACTTTTTCTTCTTATTTGAAAATAGTAACATGAGAAGATTATACCATTATTTTCATTCTACTTTTCTTTTGCAATGAGCAAGATTCATTTTTAGGATTTTAGGATGCATGCTAGATGAAATTTTAATTATAAATGTGATGGGTTTTATTTACATTACAAAAAGAGCTTGTTGTAGTGTTAAAATTCATTATAATTTCATTAAGATCCGACAGAGCGGTGTAATTCTCAAAAAAGTGGTACCAAATTCAAATTTCATGAATGGTGAAGTTCATGGCGGTTGAGTACAAATAAATAGGGAAATATACTTTGATGGGCATAGAATTGGAGATTTTAGGGTGACAGATTAAAATCCCTAATTCGGTCCTATGTTTGGAAACTAAAGCGAGAGTTAGCCTTCAGGCGAAGGGAAGTGGGAGCTCTGGAGTGAGAGCCAGTATCCTCCCAGCCTAACCACAGATTTAGGGACTAATCTTAGGATTAGCCAATGTTCTTTATGCACTCGGAAGAAGGTAAAGAATAGGATTGCTCCTATTTGATACATACAATATTTAATGCATCTCATTCCTTTACATTATCCAATTCACAACTTTAGAATAGTAAATTTTATTATCTCAAAATTCACCAAACCACTTTATTCAGAAAGGGTTATCTTTAGAATTAATATTTTCCTTTAGGCGTAGTTATTAGTTATTAAATTTAAGCTTACCTTTAGGAATAGTTATTAGAAAAACCACATAAATCGACCTTCCAAACTAAAGTCTGATAGTAGTGGACTAGAATTTAACTAAGGACCTCTTACCTCACTTCCCTGTGAGGTTGATAAACAGAACTCCACTAGAGCCTTATATTACTTGAACGATATGTATACTTGCGTAGAACCTTTAGCGTGTGCACATACATTCAAACATAAAAACACAGAAATATAGCACACGTCGGGGGCGCATCAAGTTTTTGGCGCCGCTATTAGGGAAGCTTCAGTAAGAATTTTAAGAAAATTTTAGTTGAAGTAATTAGGCTTAGAATTAGAAAACTTTAGTGTCATAAAATTATTTTTGTGTGAAAAGCATTTTTTGTATGAAAAATGTTGTGAAAAAAAACTATTTATGTGAAAAGCAAGGTATTTGTGAAAATATTTTATTGTGTTGAATATATTTTTATTTTATTTTCTCTATTGTTAATGCATTGTTTGTTGTGTTACTTATGAAAAATAAAGGATCTATAGGACTTGTGCCTTATGGTCTCGAGTTTGAAAATGAAAAAAAATCAAAAAATTAAAATGACTTAAAAAACTAGAAATGGAAAACATTCAAAATAATAACTTAGAAATCATCGTAAATCATTAAGGGATTATGTAAAGATGAAATTCACTCAAGTATACAAAAACCTGTCGTAGAAGCTGACTCGTTTGAACTAAATCAACGATTATCCAACTGGTGCAGAACAACCAGTTTGGGGGAACTCCTTCAGAGGATCTAGAACTTTGTGCTACATTTCATTATAACGACATATCAGACGATGTTGTTAGGCTAAGGCTTTTTTTTCTCTCTAAGAGATAAGGCTAAAATGTGGTTATACTCATTAGCACCTGGCTCTATTAAAAATTGGGAGGAGTTAACTCAAAAATTCCTAGCTAAGTATTTTCTACCTTCAAGGGCTACTAAACTTAGAAATGATATTATCTTATTTTGTCAGTATGAAGGGGAAGTAATATACGAAGCCTGGGAAAGATTTAAGAAACTCCTAAGAAAGTGTCTAAATCATGCTTTGCCAGATTGGTTAATCATTTAAACTTTTTATAATGGGTTAGTAGGATCCCTTAGGTCCATTATTGATGCTGCTACTGGTGGTTCATTAATGTCAAAACCATTTGATGAAGCGTATGCATTAATTGAAAAAATGGCTACAAATAATTTTCAATGGCCCTCTGCAAGGGTAAATCCTAAAAAGGTAGTCAGTGTTTATGATACCAATGTGATTGCAATTTTTGTATCTCAGGTTACTACAATATCAAAGAAGTTGGACCAATTTGGAATGAACCAACCTCAATTTACTCCTGTAAGTGAGGAAAGTTCATTAGGGCATACGATTGATTCCAACTTATCATATGAGACTTTAAATACCATAAAAAACTCGTATTCTAAATTTTACAACTCAGGTTGGAAGAACCATCCTAATTTTAACTGGAATCATACTACCGGGGGTAGAAACAAACAATGGGAAAATAGTCATGAAAATCCTAATGGAAGTTTGAATAATCAGGAGAACACAAACTATAGACCTTCAAAACCACCAAACTTTAATAATAAACAATAATTTAAGGATAAGAAGATGTCTATAGATGAAGTGGTATTGCAAATGCGAAAACAGTTGCAAAGTCAAAATGTTGCGATTAGAAACATAGAGAATCAACTAGGACGAAATGATAATCCACTTAACAATAGACCCCAAGGAACACTTCCTAGCTACAGTTATATCAATTCTAAAGAGAATAATAATGAACAAGTAGAAGCAGTATAATTAAGAAGTGGAAGAGAGATAAAGGATGTGGTTAGAAAAGAGAAAAAAATTGTGAGAGAAACAAAGGAAACAAAATGACTTGAAGAATATGTTTCTAAGGATCTGGAAAAACTAATATCTCCAACTAAAATCAATTTGTAAAGAACCCCACCTCCATTTCCACAAATACTTAGACATCATAAGTTAGTTAAATAATTTTCAAAGTTCATGAAAGTACTTAAGAAGTTAACGATAAATATTCCTTTCACAGAAGCTTTAGAACAAATGCAAAGTTATGCAAAGTTTATGAAGTAGATATTAAACAAGAAAAGGAAATTTGGGGATTACGAGATAGTTGCACTAAATGAGGAGTGCAGCGCTATACTTCAGAAAAAGTTTCCTAAGAAGCTTAAAGATCCTTGTAGCTTTACAATTCCTTGTGCAATTGGAGAAGATTATGTGGAAAAGCTTTATGTGATTTAGGAGCGAGCATTAATGTGATGTCTCTATCTATATTTAGAAAGTTAGGTTTAGCCGATATTTCTCCCACTACTATAACCCTTCAGTTAACTGATCGATGCATCATTTATCCAAAATGGATTATAGAAGATTGTTGACCTCATTTTTGATGAGGTCTTCCTTTCTTCTTTTTAGTGCTTAGGATCTAGCCTTAGGCTTTTCCTTTGACTATCTTAGAGGACTAGAATTGGGACCCGCCTTTTAGAAATTCAAACCACTTCTAAACTCCCTGCAAACTCCACAAACTTGACTATAGACCCCTAATCACCTAGAGGGTTGAAATCAAATGTGGAAGTTTAAAGGATGAGTTCCTATAGGACTCTTTGGCCTTAGGATCGCCCGGGTGGCTTGGTCTGGTGAGGGGGCTGACTTACACTACACCTACACACTACACTCCCACACACCTCCTAAAACCACACCCATACCCAACTTAACCTCCTAACTCATGTAGGTGATTCACATGGATGGTCCTTAACCCCTAAGCCCTCGGCTAAGAGGGTTAGGAACAACATAGTGAATGCCTCAAATGAGTCCTTTCATGGCTCATATGGGCTTGAAATGGCTTCATGGCTCAACCAAAATGATTTCACCCCACTCAAATTCACCCAATCTTCAATTTCCCAAATTTTCAATTTTTGACCCCCGGGACCCTACACCTACTAAACCTACCCAAAACCCTCGAAATTACCCAAATTTTTGCAAAATTTCCAAATTACCTAAAATTTTCCAAAATCAATCCCAAACACCTCCACATCACTCAAATTGATCGTACATACCCAAAAATACCAAAAATTCCAAGAAAACCTCCCAATACCCTCCAAATAACCCAAAATACCCTTCTCGCCTAAAAATCCAAAAATTCAAAAAATTCCCAGAAAATTCCAGGAAATCCCAAATATTCCCAATTTCATTTTATCCAACTACACCATGGGCCAATTTTATCAATTTACCCTACTTTTGTCAAAACCCCCAAATCGACCCATTTTAACCCAAAGTGAACCCAATGTTAAACCAAACCTATCCAATTGACCCAAATTCTGGTCCAATTCAATTCTAAACTTCAATTCAACATTCCCAATACCAATTTAGACCAAATCCAAGTCCAATTTGATTGACATTTGGATCCAATTTCACTTTGGGCCTTAAAGCCCAAATTTGGACCCATGACCCAAACTTAGCCCAAACTAACCCAATTCAACTCCAATTAACCCCAAATCTTTTCTAAACCTTCCTTAACATCCTCATAAACAAAACACTAACATGATTTGCCCAAGATTTTGACCCAAACCCCACTCAAATTCAACCCAAAACCAAAAAGCCCAATTTTAACCTAAACCCAAACTTAACCCAAATAGGCCCAAACCCCAAAATCCAACCCCAACAAAAGTTGAAACCTCTTTGAAACAGCCCTACAAACATTTCTCAACAATAATTTTACACCAATTTCAACATTAACTCAAAATTAGGCCAAGTTAACCCAATTTTGTCTACCATTGGCCACTTTACCAAAAAGCCCAAATTCAACTCAATTCAAACCCAAACCACCTCAAATTTGTTTCAAATTACTCATGACACATCCATGAGCTAAACCAACAATTATTTGGCCCAACCTTTTACAAAAATTTTCATCCATGAACACATTCATAAACTTAAAAGCCCACTTCCCTTAAACCTTTCTAAAAGCCCATTTCCTTCAAAATTCAAAAGCCCAAATCTACCACTAAAGCCCACATGACATCTCCATTTGTCATCCATTTAATTAAATCCATTACCTAAGTCCTAAAATCACCATCAAATTATTCCAAATCAAGTTTCATACAAATTTCCATCAAAACATCCAAAATTCTTAAAACCCATTTTCATGAAATTGACCCAAGCTTTTCCCAAGCCAAATGGAGCCAAGGATGAGCCATTCACAAGCCATATGAAGCCATGAAAGTTTGGCATGTGACCATGCCATTAATGGCAAAAGGAGGAGGTCCTTTAACCATCTCCTAAAAGTCATTAACCTTAAGCATGTCTCCCCTTAACCAAGATTTAATCCAAATATTCTTGGATAAGGACATCACCACCTCTTGACCGGCTAGCTTAGCCGATCTTCTCGACCAAGACCAGCCATGGGGAGGTGAACCTAACCCAAACCAATGGGTTGACCAATTTCAAGCCAAAATGACCCCTCCCCATTCCATTTTAATTCAAACACTTTACACATGTCCAAACCCGATCGACTTCACCATTGCCAAGCCCTGACCTCCCTGGTCAAGATGGTGACCCATGCCTGCCGGCCAGCCGCCTGGATCGCCGGAAAACACCACACCCGAGAGCTCACATGTGAGCCAACTTTGGAATTCCACCTTGCTGAGCTGCCCCATGCCTAGTGGTCACCATGGCTGATCTTCTCCTCACCAGAGCAGCTGATCCCAAGCCCTAACTCCCTCTGAGAGGCCTTCCACCCTCTCCTATTTAAACTCCACCCCTCTCGGCCATGAGAGGTGCTGAAACAAAAACCTTAAGGAAACTCGCCAAAATCACTCCGCATCACTCTCTACACATAGAGCACCCGATCCCCACCGAATTCCAGCCCAATTCCTTCTAGGCGAGCCCAATTTCGAGCTCAAACTTTAGCCCAAAACCGGACACTTCTCCACAGGTGAGCCAATTCCCAAATTGATTGGCTCTACACCTTCACTCGCACCGAGGGAAGGTGTCCACCACCAAAAGCCCCATCTCCAGGCCACCCGGTTGCTCCAGACCTCCAAGCTTTGTGATCGGGCTTGGTCGAAATCATATCCGGACAATTCACCGGACCGGGAGACTTCATCCGGAGCTTGCTGGGACCCAATCGAAGGTGCAACAACTCTCGGATTGAAGCCACACTTCTCCGAGCCAAGGTATGAGCTAACTCTCCATCCCGAGCTTCGGAGATTCTTCATTTCGAATGCCTTAGTTTCAATGCATGTTAGCCAGTATAGATGTGTTCGTCTCTTCAAGACGAATCCATAGAGCATAAGAACATGAAAATCCATTGAGTATCGAGTGAGATATTAGGGATTTAGTGTGGACGGCTATCGGGTGAGGACACTTGGGGACGATGAACGGATGCCGTCCATTCAATACACGCGCGGACGAACGGCTCAGATGGCGTCGTGACCGGGAAACGGTGCGAGAACCGCGGGGCCCGGGCTGCCGACTCAAGTGGCGGCGTCGAATGGGAGCGCGCCGCGTGGCCTTTCGGAGTCGCCGAGGATGCGCCGGCGCCGCGTGGATAAATAGATAAATAGGGTATTTTCTTATTTATTTAATTCCCTAAACTTCAAAAATCCATATCTTTGTGTAGAAAAATCACAAAAATAAAATAAAAATACCCTCTTGCTCAATGAACAGAGGAGAATAATGTGAAAAAGAAATCACTTAATTTCATCAAATATTTTATTTTTTATGATTTATTTACTCTCTGCATTGTTTTAATTCTCCATGCATGCATACAATTCACCATGGCATGAGACCATAGGGCTTTGAAGCCTCTGAATTTGGGAACATTCCCTGAATTTTCCAAAGTCGGAGGCCATCCCTATGAGGAGTTCTTGATTTTTCAAGTTCGAGTCACTGTTTTGAGTATTTTAATTCCGAGTAAATAGCATGTTATGAAATAAATTCTAGGAAAATTTGGTGATGTTCCTTATGACTCAGAGAACCCTAGGAAAAATAGATTTTGGCTTAGTTCATTCGAACAACTCTAATCTGGCTTAAACACCCAAAATAGGTCTTTAATTAATTAGAGTTAACCAAGCATCAAATTGACTTGAAATCAATTCTCCACTGACCTTTAGGATCAGAGGAACCCACCATAAAAATTTGAAATCAATTGGACTTGGTTAGCCCCACTAATTGGGTTGATTAAGTCACTTGGCCATTTTAAACTTTAAAAATTCATAACTTTTAAAATATTATTCAAAAATTCACCAAATTGGTTTTGGAACCTCTCTGATATCAGGGGAACCCAAGAAAATTAAAATTTCAATTTTCTAAAAAAGTTGATTTTTAATAATATTTTAATATTTTTAATAATTAAAAAATAATAAAAATCACAAAAATAATAAAATTCACCAAAATGTCACATTTTGAATTTTAATCACTTAGGAACAAATCCCACATTTTTCCTAGGTCTATTTAGTGAGATATTGAATTTTAAAGCCCTAGGGTAATTTTAAAATTAAAAAAAAAATGTATTTTCTAGCATTTTCACTAAAATAATTATTATAAATCATAGAAAAATCAGAAAATTGCAAAATTTGATTCTCTGGTTTCCTTGATATCAGAGAGATTTTTGAAAAATATAAAATTCATTTTTCAACATTTATTTTATTTTTAAATTAATTAACACTCCAAAACTCAAAATAATTATAATAAAAATAATATAATTCAAAAAATCACCAAAATTAGTCCAAGTGGTCCTCTGGTCATTAGGAATGTCCCCTAATTTTCTTAAGGACAGAAACTTTCTTTTGGTCATGTTATCAAATTTTCCTTGAAAATCTCTATTTTCCACCAAAAATAATTATATAAATAAATTAAATACAGAAAAAAAATCACATTTTCTCCTCTCATGTCTTTATTGACATATGAGTGAAGTTACATAAAAATTTCAAATTCATTTAAGTTTAATTTAGTGAGTTATGAAATTATTAAGCTTAAAGGGTAAAATAGTAATTAAAATCTTTAATCCTTAATTAAAACTTTAGGTTTAATAAAAATTAACAAGTAAAATATTTGATCCTAATCTGATTTGGATGATTGAAATTTAAATAATTAAAGGGTAGAAACCCATTAAACAATTTCAAAATGATTAAACTTTAATTAAATAATGGATTAAATTTGGAAGAATAATAAAATCGGAATCATTAAAATAAGGGATATTTATTAGGAAGAGATTTATTCTTTAATTTAAAAATCCCTAAATTAATCATCTCATTAATATTCAACTCTTAATTAAAATGATAATTCAAATTCAAAATATTAAAAGACTTAATCATTAAACTAAAGTCAAATTATTAAACTCTTTCAAAAATTTCAATTAAAATTAAAAATAAAGTAAATTAAAGATAAATTAAATTAAAATTAAATTAAATTTAATAATTAAATTAAATTAAGACAAATTAAATTAAATTAAATTAAATTAAAATTAAATTAAATTAAATTAAACAATTAAATTAAATTAAATTAAATTAAATTAAAATTAAATTAAATTAAATTAAACAATTAAATTAAATTAAATTAAATAATTAAAATTAAATTAAATTAAATTAAACAATTAAATTAAATTAAATTAAATTAAATAATTAAATTAAATTAAATCAAATCAAATTAATTAAACACCAAATCAAATTAAATTGAACTATGTTAAACTAAATTAAAACTCAATTAAATTAAATTGAATTAAATATAACATCACCTAAAACAGAAAGAAAATAAATTTAAAGAAAAACAACTTGAACACTATTCCAAATTTAAACTCTTTAACTTAAACCAAATCATTTGAATACTAACTTACCCTCGAAAGTTTTAGTTATTATAGCTCCTAAATAAAACATTAAATGAAGTGTCACTTCACTCATAGGATATTCAAATGTCCTAGTTCATCGAAGCAAGTTAACAAAACTTGAAATTCTTGGACGATTAATTCATTTGTATAATTAAATTCATTTGAACTTAAAACAATCCTGAAATATTGAAAAGATGTTTAAGATCCTTCTTAAGCACTTTCTCAATATGATAGGACATTTATAAGAACAATCGAATTTGATTATTCTTCGATGAAGAAAATCGTCCTTAAACCAAAACACAAAGAACCTAGACGTCATAGGAAATGACTAGCTATAGGATTAGGAATTTGGTAGAAAACCATAACCTTTCCCTTAGCTTTACCTGAGAACTCGCTTAAATATGCTAATTGTGTTTTAAGTGCAGCTTGGGATGACGGGAAGACCCTCCGGTACGCATTTGTATTATTGCAATTTACTTTCCTGCAATTTATTTTCCAAGCAATTTACATTATTGCAATTTACTTTATTGCAATCGCGTTTATTTTTTCTTGCATGATAAAACAACTCGTTGCATGAAAACCCACACCTTTAGGATAGCTCCTAAAACCGAAACCAAAATTAAGTTAAAAGTCATTGCAAGATAAAATTCACCGCCACAACATTTCAAAATATAAAACAACTCAAAATTTAATCACAAACAGAACACAAAACTACAATTACAACTAAATTAAAACGTCCCGTTGGATGATCGGGAATACCTCGGATGATGTAACCTACGTGTTGCTAACGGGATTTCCCACGGCCTAAATGAAAGTGTGGAACTCATTCAGCTGAGTTTAGCAAATTCATCCGGACTAAGTGAATCCGATAAAAATAATGATGCCGGAAGGATGGAACCGTGGGATCTTAACCGGTGTCGTTATAATCAACTTTAAGATTTGTTTTAAATAAAACATAAAAAACACTTGGATTTTAAGATTTTCTCTAAACCAAAACATTTTTCTCAACTCCTGATTTATGATTTCTAAAACTAAACCTCTGCAACAACAAGGAGCTCGGAGCATGGTGGGCAAGCACGACCATCGTCATCAAGAAAACCCGAGTCTACTTCAAGCAAAACTTTCCTAGAATTAAAACAACCAAGCCATAGGACTTCGAGGTAGCTTGCCTAGTGCAACATAAATCCTCAACTCTTCGTTAGGCATTTGCATTGCAAATTAAGCCCTAACCGGTCTTAGGATTCCGAGGTAGTCGTCCGATACGACAATAAACCCTCACATCTTCTAGTGCTATTTGTTTGATTTTATCATACAAATATAAGCCCTAATTAATTGAAATCGGCAAGATCGAAATATCAAATAAACATTAGGACTTTCCTAAATTCAAGACAAACAATAGGATAGTCGGGAAATTATCGAAGTTCACTTCGAATCGCTGATTTCTCCTACCTCTCTTCCTTTGGATTCACAAAACAAAATGTTCCAAAATTTGATCCATTCCCTATCGAAATTCCAAAATTCAATCTTTGAAAACCTTAAACTTTGAAATTCTTGAAAGCGTAATTATTGATTATTATCGAGAGTTTTCTTAGGTGATTCCCGTCACTTAAGATGTAATTAACTATAGTGGCTTGCCCTTATAGGGAATTTTAAAGAACCTGTGTAATATAAACCTCGTTTGATACTTTCATATTAAGCGAGGGAATTTGTCGGCTTATAAAATTGGTTCGCAAACCAAACGGATGTCACAAAACTTCTAGTTTATTTGATCGAGCCCCACCATCAAGCGATGTGTCTATCCTTAGGGATAGATATACGGCTTGTGGTGCGGCGCTCGTTTATATAAACTATTTGGGGATGTGAGATCGGTTTAATCTCATATCTTAAAACTTTCAAATTTAAAAATTATTTTCAAAATCAAATACTACTTTCTAAATTATATATATTTAAATTAAATTTAAAATAAAAATTCGCCACACAACTTCTGTTAGGCGACCACTTTTCAAAATAAAACACACGACCTAAAAAAATATAATGCCGACAAAGATGTTCTTGTTAAAGTGGATAAATTTATCTTTCCTATTAACTTTATTGTATTAGATATGGAGGAAGATAAAAAAAATCCAATTATTTTGGGAAGACCTTTCCTTGTTACTAGACAAGCTATGATAGATGTGCAAAAAGGAGAGTTGATTATGAATATTAATGACCAGGAAGTCACTTTTGATGTGTTAAAGACTATGAAATATTCAGCTGAGAGAAAAGATGAAGAGTGTTTTTGGATGGATGAAATTGATTATCTAAGTAAAGAACATTTTCAAAAATGTTTTGAAAGTAAGTTAACATATGAGATCGAAATGGACTTTCATGATGAGATGAAAATGTTGTATAAAGAAGACTGTATGTATGTTCAGGAGAGGTGTGAAATGATGGACGATACCAAAAATAGTGAACTTTTAATTCCATCTGTTGAAAAATCTCATGAACTTAAGATGGATGTACCCCATACAATTTTAAAGCCTGCCTATTTAGGGGATTCATCTACACCACCAATTTTTATATCTTCAAATTCGACTCAATCACAAGAAAAATTTGAATTGAATGATGAACAAGATAAAGTTATTGAACTAAGACTTCGAAGAGAATTTGAGGATATATTTCAAAAGAGCTTTGAGTTGAGAGATGAGGATAAGGAGATTGAAAGACCATTGGAAGAAATTCCTAAGGAATTAGAAAAACATATTTCCTCAACTAAGATAGATATAGAAAGACCACCTCCATCATTTACTCATTACCAAGGGGAAGAATTAGAAGATAACTTGAAACAAAAGAGTAGCATAGAAGATTTTGATCCAAAATCTGAATTATCTGGAGAGAATCTGATCCAAAGTTTGGAAGATCTTGAAGCATCTTATAGAGATCTATTTCTTATAAATTTCAAAGATTATATTAATATGTAAATTCATAAAATCAATGGAACAATATTGGATCTAGAAAGAAATATAAGGAACAATGATATGAATCAATCTAAAAAAGTAAGAGTTGAATGAAAAATTACAGTTTGAGGATTTTGTAGGAATCCATGGATCTGATAAAGATTGGGCAATTGATTAAGGATTACTTATTTGGAATTTGGATCCAGGAGGAATCATTTGTCGGGCTGGTGACAGTAAATCAAGCGCTTCATGGGAGAAAACTTATAGTTATCTGTGTGCCTTGATTTAATATGATTGAGAGTCATGATTGTTAGTATTGTATTGTGTTTCCTTTAGTGTAGATTGATAAATTTGATTGTTGATTGTTAGATTTTTGGATTGTAAGTGGTTTAATTTGATCTTTGTGTGTCTTGAGGAAGGTGACTCCTTATTATTGTTAAACTTGTATATTCTTTCGTATTAGTTGGATTGATGAGTTCACTATGACTCGGGTCTCACCCGGACTTGAGTTTTACAAGAGATATCATGAATTTGAACAAAGACAGATCCATCTCAATTTTATTACTTCATTTCTCTAACTTTGTTTTAATTTGATAAGAGTCACGAACCTATTTGATGAGTAACTTGTGGATGATCTTACACTACGATTTATAACTATTAGAGGTTCATACTTAGTGGGATTAGATGATGCCTGAGGTTGGTGCACGTGAACCAATACATCAGGAATAATCTTATATTTGGGATTAATCTATAAAATCATTTAAAATGTACTTAATTTATTAGTGTAGTGATTTCGTTAGAAATTGGAGGTAAGTTAGTGAGATGTGATGAGTTAATGGATAAATTGACCTCAATTATCATATGTGTTTGTTTATGTGTTAAAACTTTATATAGGACTTTAAGAACATTTTTATATTTCTATGCTAATGCCTGTTATGCTAGTTAGACTTTTGTTTATTCAATTTCATTTTGGCATCATTAGTTTAGATTTACTTTCTGGTACATATTGTTCTGTCTTGAGGAATAATTATAGATGTTTTTTATAGACATTTGTGGTAGATAGAATTTCTAAACCATTTTTCTTCTTATTTATATTATTTGTACTGAATGTTATATATGTTAAAAATCCAGTTTGGGGGTAGGAAGGAAAAGAACATTTTAAAGTGAGTATACTTCCTTTTAGTTTAATATTATTGCAAGCATGTTTTAGGCTAGATTTACTTTCTCCTACAGTCATTCTTTCATGATTATGCATATATATGAATTTGATAGGATATTGTAGTAGTTAGTAGATTGAACTTTTACTTTTTCTTCCTAATACATTTTATGAATTAATAGCAAAATATTTTAAACTTCAAGTTTGGGGGGATGAAAAATTTTTAAAACTAAACTTTATTTGTCCTCGGTAACCTTTATTTAATTTAATATCACTTTTAAAATGACTTGTGACTGTTGACCTCATTTTTGGTGAGGTCTTCTCTTTACTCTTAGTGCTTAGGATCTAGCCATAGGATTTCTCCTTGACTATCCTAGAAGACTATAAGTGGAACCCACCATTTAAAAATTCAAACCAAATCTTGGTTCTCTTTGGAATTCTACATAGATGGTCATCAACCTCCAAGTCACTTGGAAGGTTAAGACCAATGTGTAAGAAGATAAAGATGAATTCCTATAGGATGTTCAAGCCTTAGGACTGCTCTGGGTGGCCTGGTCTTGGTGAGGTCTGGCTTGCACACACTGCACTCTCATATCCACCCTAAACCCTAAACCATCTCTACCCAATCTTGATTCCTGATTCATTGGAGCACTCATGTGCCTAAGTCCAAACCCCTAGCCCTTGGCTGAGAGGGTTAGGAACAATACATATGAGATGTTCAAAATGGACATTTCTTGGTCCATTGCTCACCCTAAGCTATTCCACACATCCCAACCATAAACAAATTCCAATTTTGCAAAAATTTCTGGTTTTGACATTCGGTCCTTAAGTCTACTAAAACTACCTAAATTGCCACTACAACCACCAAAATTACCAAAAATTACCCAAAATTACCAAAAATCCTAAAAATCATTTTAAAACAGTTCCCTCCTCTTAAATCCACCAATACCCTCTAAATAACCTCCAAATACCCTAAATACCCCTTTTAGCCCAAAAATCCAAAAATTTCATAAAATTCCCAGAAAATTCCAAAAATTCTCAAATATTCCCAATTTCATTTTGTCCAACTACACAATATAGGCTTATTTTGCCAATTTGACCCAATTTTATCAAAATCCCTAATTTGACCCATTCTCAAACCAAATGAATCCATTGTAAAACCAAATCAATCAATTTGACCTCAATTTCGCCCAATTTCAATTCTAAACTTTAATTCAAAATCCCTAATACCAATCTAAACCAAATCCAAGTCCAAATTGATTCACATTTGAGTTCAATTCCATTTGAAATCCAAAACCCCCAAATTTGCCAATTTAATCCAAAACCCTAATTAACCTAATGTCAACCTTTTTCCTTCCAAATTTCAATCATAAACCTTCAATGAAATTCCCATGAAACCCATACAACATTCAATTATCCCAATTTGAGCTCAATCTTTGCCTAAATCCACTTGAAATCCAAAATATCTCATTTTAGCCTAAATTATTTTCATGCCCCAGACCTACCAAATTGATTGGCCTAATCCTCAAAATTTACTCCCAATTGATGTTGGGAACTCTTCAATACATTCCCCTAAACCATTTAAAACTTTAAATTGGGTCCAAACCTCACCTTAACCCAACTTGGACCCAAGTTGATCCAACCTTGCCTAAATTGGCCAAAATCCCAAAATCCACCTAATTGACCTTTCAATTGAACTCAAAACCATTTCATGTCTTCATAAAAGTTCTTCATGGCAATCATTTCTACAATATTGCTCAAGACACTTGGACCTAAATCAAACCCAAACCCAAGTTAGCCCAACCTAAACCCAAGTCAGCCAATTTGAACTTATGACCTAACCAAACCAATTTGAACCAAATGTGCTTAAACTAACCCTTCCATAGCCACTAAGTGAATCCTAGGAACCATCCTAGATCCCCCTAGCTCAAGCTAGATGAGCCATGGACCAAGGGTCCCCCATTTTAAGGGATCGCTTCCCTTAAGTAGATAAATCCTCTTTTGCCTCACCTCAAATCCCCCCATACCTAGTTAATCACCATTAAACCCTACTACCTGACTCACCTGACTCACCTGACCTGGGGCCAGCTCCCCTGTCCTTGCTGGCTAGCCTAGTCACTGGAGGGGGTCAAAACCAAGAGCCACCACCTACCTAAGCTCACCCAAATTTACCCAATTTGCCACCTCAGCCAAATTAAGCCTTGGAGCCTCTCTGTCCTCCACCTAAGCAACTGAATCCACCCACCCATTGAGCCCTGGCTCAGCCCTATGGCCTTGGCCATATAACACACTCCTCTCAACCATGAGATGGGTGTTGAAAAAATTTCTCACAAAACCTCCCCAAATCACTCCCAGAGCTTCTCTCAGCCTAGAGAAGAAGAACCCCATTGTTTTCCTGCCCTAATCCCTACTGGTTGAGCTCAATTTCTGAGCTCAATCTCAGGCCAGAAAATAGGACATCCTTGAAACCTCCACAGAAACCAAATTAAACTCACCCACACCTTCACCAGAGGTAGAGAGGAAGTTTCCCAGTGAAAGCCCCCTCACCAGGCCACCCATTTGTTCTATCGACCAGAGCTCGAAATCGGACTTGGACGAAGTCATACCTAGGCATTTCACCAGCGCTCGAGCCTCAATTTGTAGCCTCTTGGGACTTCAACAAACGTACCGATCACCTCTAATTGAGGCTTCACTTCTCAGAGTAAAGGTATTGAACTCTTCTTCTTCCCGAGCTTTCGTGGATTCTCCATTTTATTCTTCTTGTTTTTAGTGTGCATTAGTCGTATAGATGTGTAGCTCTAGCCTAGAAGAGCATGTAGGAAGAAACCACACTCAATTTGGTGGAGTATCGAGTGAGATATTAGGGCTAGAAGGTGGACGGTTCTAGGCTCACACCAGTCGGGACGATGAACGGATACCGTCGGATCGCGCGTGTATCGGATGGATGGCCAGGATCAAGCTGGATGGAGGGATGGAACGTGAACAGCGGGACACGTGGCTGCGGAGTCAGATGGTAGTGTCGAATCAAACTGCGCCGCATGTGATTTCGATCCGTCGCAGGATCCAGTCAGCGTTGACTGGTTTAAGTAGGAAAATCCCCTTTTTCCTATTTATTTAATTACCTTGAACTTTCAAAATCCATATCTTTGTGTAAAAAAATCACAAAATTAAAAGAAAAATACTCTCTTACTCAGTGAACAGAGGAGAATAATGCGGAAAAAAATTAGGTTATTTGATTAAGTATTTAATTTTTAATTAATTAAATACTGATCTGAGTATTTTAATTCTCCACTCACACACACAATTCACCATGGCATGAGACCATAGGGCTTTTGTAGCCTCTGATCTTGGGAACATTCAATTTTCTAAGGCCAGACGTTATGTCCATGACAAGTTACCTATTTTCCAAGTTTTTATGCCTATTTTGGTATTTTAATTCTAATAATTAGCATACTATTTGGAAAATTCTAAGAAAATTAGGGTAGGTTCCCTATGACTAGAGGAACTCATGGAAATTATCTTATGAACCAAAACATTGTAAATAATCCTAATTGTTCACTTGACCCAAAACTAACATTGAATTAATTAGAACAAATTAAAAATCAAAATGACTTGAAATCAATTCTCCACCGATCTTTAAAATCAGAGGAACCCCCATAAAAATTTTGAAATTAATTAAAAATGAATTTTCTAAGCAATATAGCCAAAATTAAACTTAAAATTTTCATAAAACTCAAAATATATTTCAAAAATTCACCAAATTGATTTTGAGGCCTCTCTAGTATTAGAGGAGTCTAAGAAAATTAAAATTGAATTTTTCCTAAAAACTTCATTTTTAACCTAATTTTGGATATTTTAATAATTAAAATATTATTAATATCATAAAAATATTACAATTCATAAAAATGTCATATTTGGTCCCCTAATCACTTAGGAATCAACCAAATATTTTTCTTAAGTTCCAAAATAAAGATGTTGAATTTTAAAGGCTTAAGACAAAATTTTTAATATTAAAAAATCAATTTTCCAACCTTTTCACTAAATTAATTCTAAAAATTCAAAGAAAAATGATAAAAATATAAAATTTATTTCTCTAAACTCCTTGAAATCAGAGAGATTTAAGAAAAATACAAAACTTAATTTTCAACTTTAATTTTATTTTATAATTAATTAATATTCTAAAATTTAAAATAATTATATTAAATAAAATATAATTCAAAAAATCACTAAAATTAGTCCAAGTGATCCTCTGTCCAACAGGAACCTCCCATAATTTTCCTAAGGACAACAACTTCCTCTTGATCATGTTATGAAATTTTCATTGAAAATCCCTATTTTCATTAAAATAATTATATAAATTAAATTAAAAAATAGAAAAATCACATTTTCTCCTATAATGTCTTAATTGACATGTGAGTAAAGTGACATAAAATTTTTAAGTTCATTTGAGCTTGATTTGATGAATTATGAGATGAATAAACTTAAGAGGACATAATGGTAATTAAGGAATTTTAGCCTTAAGTAATCTTTAGGCTTAACCAGAGGGAGGGTAAAAACCATTTAGATGATTGAAACAAGGGGAATTAAAGTGGTAGAAACTCAGTAAACTACCTTAAACATTAAAGAAGAAACATTAATTAAATGACATAAAATTTGAAAGATTAATTAAAGCTGAATGATTGAGATTAAGGGTGTAATACAAGAGAATTCTAATTCTTTAAATTGAACCCCTAATCAATAATTTGATCAAACATTATTTAAACATCAATTAATGGAACTCTAAAATGGTGATTGAAATTAATATTTTAAGAAAAGAATAATTTTTGAAAATCTTATGATTAAACTAAAAAAAATAAAAGAAATTAATTTGAAATTGTTTAAAACTTAAATTAAAATAATTTGAAAATATTAAGGCTAAATTGAAATATTTCAAAACATTAAAACTAATCTGAAGTTGTTTGAAACAAAAATTAAAACAAATTTAAAACATTAAAGTTAATCTGGAATAATTCATAATCACAAAAATTACAATTAAAAAATTAAATCAAAATGAACCTAAAAAGTTAAAACTATTTGAAATAGTAAAATTTAACTGGATTGAATAATTAAAACTCTATTCCAAACTTAAAATAATTTGAAACACCTAAAAAGATCAACTAAAATTTTATAACTAAATCACTTTAAACCCTCAACTCAAACTCTAAATTAAGAATGGTTAAAAATCTTTAATGAACTAATTTGCCCCTAAAGGCGTTCATTATCATAATTCTTAAATGAAGAGTTAAATGAAACTGTCACCTTACTCACATGATAATCAAACATCCTAGTTCACTGAGCAAGAATCAAACTTAATTAAATTCTCAGATGATCAATTCAGCCATCCGATGAAATTCATTTGGACTCAGAATAATCTCAACAGTGTTGAAAAGATGTTTAGGACCCGTCCTAAACACTTTCTCAACTTAATAAGATATTTTAGAAGAACAACTGAACTTCATTATTCTTTGATGAAGAAAATCGTCCTTAACAAAACACAAGAACCTAGATGTCATAGGAATTGACTAGCAATAGGATTAGGATCTTGGTGTTGACCTCATTTTTGATGAGGTCTTCCTTTTCTTCTTTTTAGTGCTTAGGATCTAGCCTTAGGCTTTTCCTTTAACTATCTTAGAGGACTAGAATTGGGACCCGCCTTTTAGAAATTCAAACCACTTCTAAACTCCCTGCAAACTCCACAAACTTGACTATAGACCCCTAATCACCTAGAGGGTTGAAATCAAATATGGAAGTTTAAAGGATGAGTTCCTATAGGACTCTTCGGCCTTAGATCGCCCTGCGTGGCCCGGTCTCGGTGAAGGGGCCGACATACACTACACTTACACACTACATTTCCACACACTTCCTAAAACCACACCCATACCCAACTTGACCTCCCGACTCATGTAGGTGATTCACATGGATGGTCCTTAACCCCTAAGCCCTCGGCTAGCAGGGTTAGGAACAACATAGATGAATGCCTCAAATGAGTCCTTTCATGGCTCATATGGGCTTGAAATGGCTTCATGGCTCAACCAAAATGATTTCACCCCACCCAAATTCACCCAATCTTCAATTTCCCAAATTTTCAATTTTTGACCCCCGGACCCTACACCTACTAAACCTACCCAAAACCCTCGAATTACCCAAATTTTTGCAAAATCTCCAAATTACCTAAAATTTTCCAAAATCAATCCCAAACACCTCCACATCACTCAAATTGATCATCCATACCCAAAAATACCAAAAATTCCAAAAATACCCCCCAATACCCTCCAAATACCCAAAATACCCTTCTGCCTAAAAATCCAAAAATTCAGAAAATTCCCAGAAAATTCCAGAAAATCCTAAATATTCCTAATTTCATTTTGTCCAACTACACCATGGGCCAATTTTGTCAATTTACCCTACTTTTGTCAAAACCCCCAAATCGACCCATTTTAACCCAAAGTGGACCCAATGTCAAACCAAACATACCCAATTGACCCCAATTTTGGTCCAATTCAATTCTAAACTTCAATTCAACATTCCCAATACCAATTTAGACCAAATCCAAGTCCAATTTGATTGACATTTGGATCCAATTTCACTTTGGGCCTTAAAGCCCAAATTTGGACCCATGACCCAAACTTAGCCCAAACTAACCCAATTCAACTCCAATTAACCCCAAATCTTTTCTAAACCTTCCTTAACATCCTCATAAACAAAACACTAACATGATTTGCCCAAGATTTTGACCCAAACCCCACTCAAATTCAACCCAAAATCAAAAAGCCCAATTTTCGACCTAAACCCAAATCTAACCCAAATAGGCCCAAACCTCAAAATTAAAACCCGACCAAAGCCAAAACCTCTTTGAAACATTCCCATAAACATTTCTTAATATTTATTTTACATCAATTTCAACCCTAGCCCAACATTGGCCCAAGTTAGCCCAATTCGACCTACATTGGCCCATTTACCAAATAAACCCAAATTCAACCCAATTCAAACCCAAACCACCTTAAATCTATTTCAAGTTATTCATGAAACATCCCTAAACCAAAACCAACAACTATTTGGCCCAAACCTCTACAAAAATTCCCATCCATGAACACATCCTTAAACTTAAAAGCCCACTTCCCTTAAACCTTCTTAAAAGCCCATTTCCTTCAAAATTCAAAAGCCCAAATCTACCCTAAAGCCCACATGACATCTCCATTTGTCATCCATTTAATTAAATCCATTACCTAAGTCCTAAAGTCACCATCAAATTATTCCAAATCAAGTTTCATACAAATTTCCATCAAAACATCCAAAATTCTTAAAACCCTTTTCATGAAACAAATCAACCTTTTCCCAAGCCAAATGAAGCCATGAACAAGCCATTCTCAAGCCACATGAAGCCATGAGGGCTTTGACTTGTCATTAGTCCATTTATGGCAAGAAGAGGGGTTCTTTCTTAAACCTCCTTTAACCCTTTTTACCTTAATCATGTCACACACTAAACCATGTTTAGCCACCTCATCATGGATGGAGACTTCACCATTCCTTCTAGGCCGACCTAAATGATTCCCTCAGCTCAAAATCGTAGCTTGGAAGGGTGCACCAAGCCCAAAATGGTGGGTTGACCCAAACCAAGCCAAAGTGAGCCTTCTCCCATTCCATTTAAATCAAACTCCTTTACACATGTCAAACCTCAATCGCCTACACTAAACCCCAGCCTCGACCCACCCGACCAAGATGGTGACCATCGCTCGGCCGGCCGGCCACCGTGCCGCCGGAAAACACCATGGCCGAGAGCTCACATGTGAGCCAACATTGAAATTCTCACTTGCCGAGCCGCCCCATGCCTAGTGGTCACCATGGCCGATCTTCTCCTCACCGCAGCAAGCTCGATCCCAAGCCCTAACTCCCTCCGAGAGGCCTTCCACCCTCTCCTATTTAAACTCCACCCCTCTCGGCCATGGAAGAGCCAAGCACAAACCTTGCCAAAACTCGCCAAAATCGTTCCGCATCACTTCTCCACTCTGTAGAGCACCCGATCCCCACCGAATTCCAGCTCCAATTCCTTCTAGCCGAGCCCAATTTCGAGCTCAAACTTTAGCCCAAAAACCAGGACACTTCTCCACAGTGAGCCAATTCCCAAATCGATTGGCTCTACACCTTCACTCGTACCAAGGGAAGGTGTCCACCACCAAAAGCCCCATCTCCGAGCCACCCGGCTTGCTCCAACTTCTCCAAGCTTTGTGATCGGGCTTGGTCGAAATCATATCCGGACAATTCACTGTGACCAGAGACTTCATCCGGAGCTTGTTGGGACCCAATCGAAGGTGCAACAACTCTCGGATCGAAGCCACACTTCTCCGAGCCAAGGTATGAGCTAACTCTCCATCCCGAGCTTCGGAGATTCTTCATTTCGAATGCCTTAGTTTCAATGCATGTTAGCCGTATAGATGTGTTCGTCTCTTCAAGACGAATCCATAGAGCATAAGAACATGAAAATCCATCGAGAATCGAGTGAGATCTTAGGGATTTAGTGTGGACGGCTCTCGGGCGAGAACACTGGGGACGATGAACGGATGCCGTCCATTCGATACACGCGCGCACGGACGGCCGAGATTGCGTCGGACCGGGAGACGCGTACGAGAACCGCGGGGCCCGGGCCGCCGACTCGGTGGCGGCGTCGAACGGGAGCGCGACGCGTGTGCGTTCGGAGCCGCCGAGGTTTCGCCGGCGCCGCGTGGATAAATAGAAAATTAGGGTATTTTCTTATTTATTTAATTCCCTAAACTTCAAAAATCCATATCTTTGTGTAGAAAAATCACAAAAATAAAATAAAAATACCCCCTCGCTTCAGTGAACGAGAGGAGAATAATGTGGAAAAGAAATCATTTAATTTTATTAAGTATTTTATTTTTTATGATTTATTTACTCTCTGCATACATTTAATTCTCCATGCATGTATACAATTCACCATGGCATGAGACCATAGGGCTTTTGAAGCCTCTGAACTTGGGAACATTCCCTGAATTTTCCAAGGTTAGAGGCCATCTCTGTGAAAAGTTATTTATTTTTCAAATGCATGTTGCTGTTTTGAGTATTTTAATTCCAAAAATTAGCATGTTGTGAAATAAATTCTAGAAATATTTGGTGATGTTCCTTATGACCAGAGAACTCTAGGAAAAATAGGACTTGAGTTAATTCACTCGCATTAACCCTAATCGGCTTAAACACCCAAAATAGGTCTTTAATTAATTAGAGTTAACCAGGTATCAAATTGACTTGAAATCAATTCTCCACTGACCTTTAGGATCAGAGGAATCCACCATAAAAATTTGAGGTCAATTGGACTTGGTTAGCCCCACTAATTGGGTTGATTAAGCCACTTAGCCATTTTAAACTTTAAAAATTCATAACTTTTAAAATACTTTTTAAAAATTCACCAAATTGGTTTTGGAGCCTCTCTGATATCAGGGGAACCTAAGAAAATTAAAATTTCAATTTTCTAAAAAAGTTAATTTTTAATAATATTTTAATATTTTTAATAATTAAAAAATAATAAAAATCACAAAAATAATAAAATTCACCAAAATGTCACATTTTGAATTTTAATCACTTAGGAACAAATCCCACATTTTTCCTAAGTCTATTTAGTGAGATATTAAATTTTAAAGCCCTAGGGTAATTTTAAAATTAAAAAAAAAATGTATTTTCTAGCATTTTCACTAAAATAATTATTATAAATCATAGAAAAATCAGAAAATTGCAAAATTTGATTCTCTGGTTTCCTTGATATCAGAGAGATTTTTGAAAAATATAAAAATCCATTTTTCAACATTTATTTTATTTTTAAATTAATTAACACTCCAAAACTCAAAATAATTATAATAAAAATAATATAATTCAAAAAATCACCAAAATTGGTCCAAGTGCTTCTCTGGTCATTAGGAATGTCCCCTAATTTTCTTAAGGACAGAAACTTTCTTTTGGTCATGTTATCAAATTTTCCTTGAAAATCTCTATTTTCCACCAAAAATAATTATATAAATAAATTAAATACAGAAAAATCACATTTTCTCCTCTCATGTCTTTATTGACATATGAGTGAAGTCACATAAAAATTTCAGGTTCATTTGAATTCAATTTAATGAGTTATGAAATTATTAAGCTTAAAGGGTAAAATGGTAATTAATCTTTAATCCTTAATTAAAACTTTAGGTTTAATAAAAAATCAACAAGTAAAATATTTGATCCTAATCTGATTTGGATGATTGAAATTTAAATAATTAAAGGGTAGAAACCCATTAAATAATTTTAAAATGATTAAACTTTAATTAAATAATAGATTAAATTTGAAGAATAATAAAATTGGAATTATTAAAATAAGGGATCTTTATTAGGAAGAGATTTATTCTTTAATTTAAAAATCCCTAAATTAATTATATCAACTAATACTCAATTTTTAATTAAAATGATAACTCAAATTTAAAATATTAAAAGACTTAATTAAATTATTAAACTCTTTTCAAATTTCAATTAAAATTAAAAATAAAGTAAATTAAAGATAAATTAAATTAAGATTAAATTAAATTTAATAATTAAATTAAATTAAATTAAACAATTAAATTAAATTAATTAAAATTAAATTAAATTAAATTAAACAATTAAATTAAATTAAATTAAATAATTAAATTAAATTAAATTAAATAATTAAATTAAATTAAATTAAATTAAATTAAATTAAATAATTAAATTAAACAATTAAATTAAATTAAATTAAATAATTAAATTAAATTAAATTAAATCAAATTAATTAAACATCAAATCAAATTAAATTAAATTAAACTAAATATAAAGCAACTTGAACACTATTCCAAATTTAAACCCTTTAACTTAAATCAAATCATTCGAATACTAATTTACCCTCGAAAGCTTTCGATTATTATAACTCCTAAATGAAACATTAAATGGAGTGTTACTTCACTCATAGGATATTCAAATGTCCTAGTTCACCGAGCAAGTTAACAAGACTTGAAAACCTCTGACGATCGATTCATTTATATAATTAAATTCATTCGACTTAAAATAATCCTAGAAATATCGAAAAGATGTTTAAGATCCTTCTTAAGCACTTCCTCAATATGATAGGATATTTATAAGAACAATCGAATTTGATTATTCTTCGATGAAGAAAATCGTCCTTAAACCAAAACCCAAAGAACCTAGACGTCATAGAGACGACTACACATATGGATTAGAATTTGGTAGAAAACCATAACCTTTCCCTTAGCCTTTACCTAGGAACTTGCTTAAACATTCTAATCGTGTTTTAAGTGCAAATTGGGATGACGGGAAGACCCTCCAGTACGCTTTTATTTTATTGCAATTTACTTTCTTGCAATTTACTTTCTTGCAATTTACTTTATTGCAAATGCATTTTACTTTTCTTGCATGATAAAACAACAGTTGCATGAAAACCCACACCTTTAGGATAGCCCCTAAAACCGAAACCAAAATTAAGTTAAAAGTCATCGCAAGATAAAATTC
This sequence comes from Papilionanthe hookeriana x Papilionanthe teres, assembly GCA_022702705.1. Lineage (NCBI taxonomy): Eukaryota > Viridiplantae > Streptophyta > Magnoliopsida > Asparagales > Orchidaceae > Papilionanthe > Papilionanthe hookeriana x Papilionanthe teres. The sequence goes on along the minus strand of CM040436.1, from coordinate 32,346,904 downwards.
ACCGCCACAACATTTCAAAATATAAAACAACTCAAAATTTAATCACAAACATAACACAAAACTACAATTACAACTAAATTAAAACGTCCTCGTTGGATGATCGGGAATACCTCGGATGATGTAACCTACGTGTTGCTAACGGGATTTCCCACTGGCCTAAATGAAAGTGTGGAACTCATTCAGTCGAGTTTAGCAAATTCATCCGGACTAAGTGAATCCGATAAAAATAATGATGCCGAAGGATGGAACCGCGGGATCTTAACCGGTGTCGTTATAATCAACTTTAAGATTTGTTTTAAATAAAACATAAAAAACACTCGGAAATTAAGATTTTCTCTAAACCAAAACACTTTTCTCAACTCCCGATTTATGGTTTCTAAAACTAAACCTCTCGCAACAACAAGGAGCTCGGAGTATGGTGGGCAAAGACGACCATCGTCATCAAGAAACCCGAGTCTACTTCAAAGAAACTTTCCTAGAATTAAAACAACCAAGCCATAGGACTTCGAGGTAGCTCGCCTAGTGCAACATAAATCCTCAACTCTTCGTTAGGCATTTGCATTGCAAATTAAGCCCTAACCGGTCTTAGATTCCGAGGTAGTCGTCCGATACGACAATAAACCCTCACATCTTCTGTGCTATTTGTTTGATTTTATCATACAAATATAAGCCCTAATTAATTGAAATCGGCAAGATCGAAATATCAAATAAACATTAGGACTTTCCTAAATTCAAGCCAAACGATAGGATAGTCGGGAAATTATCGAAGTTCACTTCGAATCGATGATTTCTCCTACCTTTCTTCCTTTGGATTCACAAAACAAAATGTTCCAAAAATTTGATCCATTCCCTATCGAAACTCCAAAGTTCAATCTTCGAAAACCTTAAACTTTCAAATTCTCGAGAGCAGAATCATCGATTATTATCGAGAGTTTTCTTAGGTGATTCCCGTCACTTAAGATGTAATTAACTATGTGGCTTGCCCTTATAGGAATTTTAAAGAACCTGTGTAATATAAACCCCGTTTAATGTTTTCATATTAAGCAGTGGAAACTTGTCGGCTTATAAAATTGGTTCTGCATCAAACGGATGTCACTAATCTTCTAGTTTATTTAATCAAGCCCCACCATCATGCAAAGGTGTCTATCCTTAGGGATAGGTACACTGGCTCATGGTGCGGTGCTCGTTTATATAAACTATTTCGGGATGTGAGGTCGGTTTAATTTCATATCTTAAAACCTTCAAATTTAAAATTATTTTCAAAATCAAATACTACTTTTCAAATTATTTATTTTAATTAAATTAAAAATTCGCCGACGATTTCGCTAGCGACCCCTCTTCAAAATAAAACACGACCCGAAAATATGCCGACAGGATTTCTGGCGACTCCGCTGGGGAAGATTCCTCTCTCCATTATAATCAAATAATTCTGTTTTCAAAAATCGGTAGTGTATCCATGTCCCTAATGGATCAAACTACCCTTCTTTCCGTTGGAATACTATGTTCATTTCTATCTTGAACAAGTATAGCCAACATTCTCTCGGATTTAGGAGCCACTGTTTAGACACCCCTAAACAGAGAGGTTCCGAGATCCTTTTACCTCATTTCTGAGGTGGGGTGGACCCCCAATAGGTGTTAGTTTAGGAGTGATCCTTCGAGTCGGGAAGTCTTGCTTAAGACTTTCTTTTCCTTTCTGAATCAGATTCCTTACCTTCTCTACACCTTTGAACATTCCGTTCTAAATAAACAAACCCTCTAATAAGTGATTCTTTTAACAAATGATAAATACATGAACAAAGAATGAGTTCGGACTCTTTTCAATTCCTTTCTTATCGTCCTAAAGAAAAGAAGCATAACTCGGGACCGACAACCGAATCTACCTCGCGAAATGGAAGCCCCGAAACCGATTTTCTCCTTCACCAACGGACCGGACTTCGCCGTCTATAAGGATGAGCCGCCCGACAATGGGGTCATCCGATTCGGACAGGATTTGAAAACACGAACGTCAAGGTCACCGACGTCTCCTCTTCGCACCGACAAACAAGGTATCCGAAGCCGAGGAACCACTCGCTCGAGTTCAACCTTAGGTCGACCCAAGAGTTTCCTCCCCCGCAAAGGGTCCCGACTAGGAGGAGTACCGCCGTCCGCAGGAGGACCTGCTCTCACTACCCCCACCTGGTCTAGTTGTTTCGCACCTACCCCGACTTCGCCAAATCAAAGGGGAAAGAAATCCGTAACTATGGTAAACCCGTTACCGTGGAGGGTACGGATCTTCCCGTAAGACCTTCTCGTCTTCGAAATCGGGTCCAGCTCGAAGATTCCGTCGCCGACAAAGACCCAAAGAAGAAATAGAAATAGAAGGATCGCCGTGGAAGCCGCAGCCGCCGAGATTGCCTTCCCGAGGAAATTCCGCAGTTACCGTAATATACACCGCTACTGCAATATACACCACCGCCCGACTACATACCACTTTTGGGAGGAAGCAGTGTTCCATCCCCTCTCCGCCGCAGAGGATGAAGAGAATGTTCGAAAGATTGCCGCCACATTACCACGCCCCGCATACTACAACGATAGCCGCAAGAAAAGAATCGTAACTACGCCGTCTTGCTCGACCGCAAACTTTGGTAGAAAAGCTAGCGAAGAAGGAAAATTGCCCCGTGTCGAAATTCTACGAAGGATGTGGCGGGTGCCGCCAAATCCCGTCTCGGGCCCCGAGTAGAACCCGCCGTCATGATAGAAAAGCCAAGCAAGAGAATGAAGGCTAGCCCGCCCGTCGTAGTATCGTGTTGCCAGACTAGGGAGGATACCACCTTCCAAAGATTCGGGCCGATGGACCATCCGGTCATAGACCTTCCGTCGCTAGAAGGATGGTGTGGCGTCCCACTACGGGCAACTGAGATCGAAACGTAGCAACTCGAGAAAGAAAGTCTCGCCAGAGGCCGGAATCCGAAGAAAGTGCTACCGCGATGAAGGGGACTCGTGAAAAAGGACCCGCAACCATCGCATGACAACCACAAAGATACACGTAAAGCTCCGCTAGAAGATGCCATGGAAAAGCCGAGAACCGACATCCGACGGTCGGCAAAAGAAAGAGAAGAAAAGTTCGGAGACGAGATCGACTCATCGGAATTCATGGACAATGAATATGCGTAAATCAACATGGTCGAGACACGAGCTTCATCATCTTCTCAAGGTGCTCCCGCAGCTCGCAGAAGAGAGGAGCCGGAACCGATGAAGAGACAACCTTCAGGAAAAGGACGACACGATCGCTCAAATGGCGAAGAGGATGGAAGAGATGGTCGTAGCTCTAGCCACTCTCCAAAGTCAAGTACAACCACATGCAGAGACACCCCGTAAGTCATTCACATCGTAGACGGAGGAAAGGAGATTACATCCGTCAATCGGGATGACCAACTCGAAAAAGGATACAACACAAAGTATGATCCCCGAAAAGGATATCAAGAACTTGGCAGAACAGCAAGTGCGAGAAGCCCTAGCACAATCGAAGAACGGGACATCTATTCGGACGGCAGACCTTACCCGAAGAATTCGACGCCGTCCAATACCCAAAGGGCTTCGTACCACCTCTCGTTTAAGACCTTCGACGGAACCGGAACCCCCGACAAGCATGTTGCACACTTTCGTGCCGCTTGTTGCAATGCCGGCGGGAGCGATGCGCTACTCTTCCGACGCTTGTTAGCGTACCGTCGTGGATCGCCTTCGACCGGTATGCGAATTACCCAACTGGATCCGTAAAGACATTCTCGTAGCTAGAGAGCCTCTTCATTAAGCGATTTGTCGGAGCTCACGCACCACATCACTATAGGTGATTTAGTGGTAGAGAAACAAAGGCCGAATGAAACTCTAGTGGATTACATACTTCGATGGAGAAATTTAAGTATGAAGTGTGAACCACAACCGCAAGAACAACATGCAGCCGGCATCTCGCTTAAAAGCATTCACGGCCCGATAAGCACTTCTCCTCAAGGGATTCACTATTAAGACTTTTGAGAAGTTGTTAGCAAGGCCGGAAGCTTGCAAGAAGAGGCGAAGCAATTAAGTTTTGCCGACAAGACGGACAAGCGTAGCTTCGGTGAAGACTTTCGAAAAGAAATTCGGGGTCGTCGGCAGCTAGCTGACAAAGGCAAACAACCGATGCAAATACCACCGTAACGGCCGCAAGCAACCACAACAAAATTACCAAGAACCCCGGTCCAACTATCGACTGTCTCCGCAAGATGAACAACCGTCTCGTCCGCAACGTACATCGAGGGAGCTTCGAGCAGCAGAATATCCGTTCAAAAATGAAGCAAGACTCAAAGATGTTCCGTAGCTTTAATGAAAACTCCAGCATTTCCAAATCGCTGCGAGCCCAAAAGACCAGAGGAAGTCAACAAGAAAGGTGATCCCAACTTTCGCCCCTACCATCTGGATGCTCGGGCACAAGATAGAAGACCGCATTACCTTCAAAAGTTGGCTCAACGACAACCTTCTGAAAGGAAATATAACAATCCCGAAGGAGTACATGAAGGAACCCCGTAAAGGAGGTTCCGTCAATGTTATCTCAACCGATCCCGTCATTCCGATAGATCCCTATGCAACTCGACGATGGATGGACTACCGCTCGGACGAGATCTTCGAAGAAGATTTTAGACAACATCCGAACCGCTTCGTGCGAGCTTCAATTCGGAGTTCGAGACCCGTTAAGCCGATACTATCACTCGCGATAGAAGAACCACCTCGACAGAGAAAATCGAAGAGAAGAAGAAAATCGACGAAGAAGAGGGGACCGAGATTCCTAAGGCTGACTAGGGGCTGCTTATCCTGTGATAGCTGTTTCCGATTCTGGGGAGAAATCCCTCGAACCTCTCGATTTTGTATGATTATCTCGCTCACTTCGGTGGGATCATATAATGATAAGGGTGATGGCGTTGGCTACGTTTTGACCGTTTCTAACGATTACGTAACTAGCGACAATCCGGCGTCGATTTCGATACCAACAACAATTCTCAAATCATACATGATCTCGACGATCACAATGACGAAGAAGGCATCCATCAAGGAGGCTACGAGAGTTCAACAAGCAACGGATCTATCTCGTGAGTTTCGAGGAGCTCCAGCATACGATAGAGTTAGAGCCTTCGGATTTGGAAGATAATCCGAAGAGCCTACCATTCCGATTCGAGGAGGAGACACCGACAAACTCAATACTAGATTCGAAGAAATTACGAAGTCAACCTAAGAAGTGGAAAAGTTCTACCTCCGAGAATGGGTCCAAAAGACAAAGGAAAGCAGTGGTTGTTCAAGAAGAACCAACCCCAGCAGAAGACATACCCATTCGAGAAGAAGCCGAGACGCAGGAGAACAAAGTGGACTACAACGTGCTAGCCCATCTTAGGAAACTACCGCCAAACCGAGCATCTACGACGCTCTCATCTTATCAAAGGAGATGAGAGAAGCTCCGATCAAGGCCTTACTTCGATCCGGAAATTCGCTTAACTCAAATGGCCGGAGATTCCTTAGATGAGGTTTGCTCGTTAAAGGAACAAGCGAGGTGTCACCTTCACGTACAATGACCTACTACTGGGATGCGAGATCACAACCGACCGTTGTACATTTCAGCTACAATCGGGAAGTTTACGCTCTCCGCAGTATTGGTGGATCCAGGAGCATCAATCAATATAATGAGTCTTCGAACACTAAGCATACTTGGAAATCGATGCTCGCGAGCTCGAGGCCGACAAAATGTTATTAAGAGGATTCAACCGTAAAGGAGAAAGAGCCCTCGGGTCAATAACGCTACCGATGAAGACCGGTGATTTAGCAAAGACAACCGCAAAATTTCATATAATCGATTCGAAACGTCGTTCAACGCTCTACCTGGGCCGACCATGGATACATGAAAACAGGATGGTACCATCATCTCTACACCAAGTGCATCAAATATTACGATGGAGGGGAACAAGGCATCAAAGGAGACTTACAACCATTCTCCGTACATGAAATCGGAATCCATGAAGATGCAGCTTATTATGCACCGCCAAAGAAAACAATCTTCTCCGGAGATACCATAACAAATGAAGCAAAGAAAGTTCGAGACAACGAAGAACCTCGAAGTTCTAGTCCAACAAGCCACTCACCACTCCCTTCCGGCGAGATGGTGAAGGTTTCTCCACAACTCGCATCCGAGGTCGAGGCCGGGGACGAGGCCGTGGTAGAGACACTAGGACAATCGGACGTAAGAAACCAGCCATCAATGTCGATCGGGAAGATAGCTTCCGAAGAGGAAAAAGAAATCAAGCAAGAAGCAAGCAACAATAAGTCGAAAGAAGCCGCAATACAAGATCTCCCTCGAAGATGAAAAGAACGAAGAATACAAATCAATGTACGAGAAGATTAACCACTACGTACATACTATGACCCTAACTCCGATCCATTCTAATAAGATCGAGGGTATGGAGGTCAAAGAGGTACGTAGTGACCGTGCAAAGCCGATCAAATTCTACCGCGGTGCTTCTTCCTCCAAAACCGAAAATAATGTACAATTCGAAGATGTCACTTCATCGTAATTAATGGAATTACCTTTCGAGTGGTACTCTCCCCGTGTTCAAAATTTAATTCAACGTGGTTTCTTACCTCGACAATGGACAAAAGGCCAATCACAACATTTTGAAAAGTTATGGAATAACTCCGCCGTCCTCCCAATTCAAAGTATGGACTCGGATTCGGCACGCAGGTCGAGCTGACGATACCGAATTTTGCTTGGTTGTCACTCGCAAATCCAATGAAAACTCGCATGGAAACTACGTACGAACTCGAAGATTTACAAATCGAGACGCTCCACCGTAATTCGAAGAAGAAATCAAATCCATAATAGATGAGTTAACGGAAGTTAACTTAGGTACTAAAGAAGAGCCTAGACCTACCTTTGTTAGCTCCTTACTCAATAAAGAAGACTCCGAAGAAATAATCAAGTTATTAATGGAATTTAAAGACTCGTTTTGCTTGGAGCTACGATGAAATGCCGTGATTAGCCCCGTAGGTCATGTACCATAAGCTAGGAGTGGATCCTACTTCGTCCCAGCCGACAAGGTCCCGTAAGAATGCGTCTAGAAATCGAACAACAAGTCATACCGAAGTTAAAAAGCTAATAGACGCTAAATTTGTCCGTGAAGAACAATACCCGACTCGGTTAGCCAATGTGGTGCCGACGAAAGAAGAATGGTCGATCGAATTTGTGTGGACTTCGCAGATTTAAACAAGGCATGTCCAAAAGATGAATTCCCTCTACCGATTCCAGAACCGATGATCGATATTGCTTCGACACATGAAATATTCTCATTCATGGATGGATCTTCGTGATACAACCGGATAAAAATGGCTCCGTAAGATGAAAAGCTTACAAGCATTCGAACGCCGATCGGAGTATTTTGCTACACAGGTGATGCCATTCGGACCGAAGAACGCAGGAGCAACTTACCAAAGAGCAATGACAAGAATTTTTGATGATCTCATCCACAATCAAGTCGAGTGCTACGTGGACGATGTCGTCATCAAAAGCAAAGTAAAGGAAAACCAACTCGTATGATTCGAGAATTGTTTTCGAACGATTAAGACAATTTAACCTTAAGATGAATCCTTAAAATGCGCCTTCGGCGTCACCTCCGGAAATTCTTAGGATTCGTTGTCCGACATCGTGGAATCGAAATCGACCCGAGAAGATTAAAGCCATCTTAGAAATGCCGCCTCCCAAAACCTTAAAACAACTACGATCTTTTCAAGGGAAGTCGGCATATCTTCGACGCTTTATCTCAAACCCGTCGGGTAGGTGTCACCTTTCTCGCACTAGTTAAAAAGGACGCCAAATTTATTTGGGAAGAGAAATGCCGAAGGCCTTCGAAGACATTAAACAATATTTAATGACACCTCCCGTCTTAGCAGCCCCGGCCTCGTGTAGACCGTCGATACTTTACACCGCGGCTTTAGACAACTCTCTCGGAGCCCCGTTAGCCTAGTGTCAATGATGAGGGTAAAGAAAATGCTCTTTACTACTTAAGCCGTCGTTTACTTCCGACGGAAGTAAGGTATCCCGCAATTGAAAAGCATTGTTTGGCCCCGATCTTCGCCGCTCAAAAGCTCGTGCACTACATGCTTTCTCATAAGGTCAACTCGATTTCGAAGTTTAATCCATCGCAATACTTCGATGACTCGTCCAACACTTTCCGGCGTACTTGCCGTATGGTCAATGATATTATCGCAATTCGATATAACTTTCGTGCCTCTCGCGTGCCGTAAAGGGACAAGTCTTAGCGGACTTCCTCGCAAAGACACCCTTTGCCGGCCGAATCTCCTCTCAACGACGATCCGCCGGATGAACAAATAATGAGCCTAGAAGACCCCGATGATCGACGTTGGGAATTGTATTTCGACGGAGCATCTTCAAGACACAAAGACGAAGAATCGCAAGTGATAGTGCCCGTGAAGGCAGAATCGGGCTAATCTTTATAACACCGGAGCGGGGATGTTAAGATACTCCTACCACTCGACGTAACCGTGTACAAACAACGAAGCGTAATACGAAGCCCTCATAACGGGATTGGAATTAACCATTCAAATGGGGATAACAGTACATCAACATCTACGGGATTCACAGCTAATCATTCAACGGATCGCGGACAATACAGAATTCTTAAAGCCAAGACTCGAACAATACTTCCAAAGATGCCATACAACATGCTGGAACGATTCCAAATGTGACAATCTACAAAATTCCTAGAAAAGAGAATGCTTTAAGCAGATGCTTTAGCCCGTCTCGCAAAAGAATTTGCCTCGTTTGCAAGATGAATCGTTGGAAGTGTCGACTCACTGACGTCGTGTCCTATCACAACTTGACATGACATGATACACAAATCGAAAAAGAAAAAGAATCAATCACAAAGAAGGACGTAAAACACAGAAGATCGGCGACAGCCTATCGATGGACTACTCCGCAAACAAGAAAGCTACCGTGACGATAGGTCGCCGGCCCATCGTATCAAGAAAAGAACTCCGTCTTACGCATTAATAAACAACACATTATACGAAGGTCTTTCGATCAAATGCGGCTAAGGTGCCTAAGCGGGTCCGAGGCCCGTGAAATTGTTAAAGAGGTGCATTCAGGACTCGCGGCGCTCACCAGTCGGGTCCAAAGATGAAGATGAAAATTAAAAGACTAGGTACTACCGGCCCTCGATGATGACCGACCGCATGAAAATCGCCAAGAGCCGTCACCAATGCCAAGTGCACGGAGTGGTTCTACATCAACCTCCAAATGTGCTACACCCGACAATCGCGTCGCGGCCATTTCGAATGTCGGGGCACGGATATAGTGGGTCCGATAGAACCACCATCTTCAAAAGGACATCGTTTCATTCTTGCAGCCTACAGATTACTTTTCCAAGTGGGCGTGCAGCTCCACTTAGAGAAGTGAAAGCACACCACGTGCTACGCTTTTCAAGAACCAAGTTGTCTACCGTTTCGAGTGCCGCGCAGATCATCTCGTATAACTGGGCCGCATTCGAAGCACACAAATCAACAATTTTGTCGTGAGACACGGAATCGACCGGCGATACTCAACAATTTACTACCCAAGAGCAAACGGCCTCGCCGAGGCTTTTAATAAAACTCTCGTTCAAATCTTAAAGAAAACCCCGGACGATAATAAGAGAAATTGGCACGAGAAATTGTTAGAAGCCTTATGGGCCTACCGGACAACCTTCGTAACTCCTACTCAAGCTACACCTTACGCTCCGGTGTATGGGTCCGAGGCAGTTGTTACCTTTAGAGGTTCGACTTTCCTTCACTCGAATCGCAAGCTGCAAACAAGATCACGACGAAGAAAACGCCGTACTACGACTCGAAGAATTAGAAAGCTTCGGAAGGGAAAAGACTTGCAGACGCAACTGAACTTAGAACTATACCAAGCTAAGATGGTTCAAGCCCATGACAACCGGTCCGCCCAAGAACCTTCAAAGTTGGTGATTTAGTTCTCGTTCTCAAGAGACCTATTCTCGCACACCGCAAGATAGGAGGAAAATTCGAACCCACTTGGGAAGGACCGTTCGTGGTCAAGCAAGTATACTCGTGAGGTTCCTACCGCCTAGTGAATCGCCGTGGAGAACGACATATGCTTCCAATCAACTGGACGATACTTGAAAAAGTATTACGCTACCCGATGTTTCGAAGGAATGAATTCTTCATCCCTAAGAAACACGGTGAAGTAATTACTTATGATCGGGTCCGAACCCAAAAAATAATAAAATGTGCTAAGATAAATAAAATCATGATAATTAAGTTTTCCTTGTTTTCTTTTTCAAATCAAGATCTCTTCCCTCATCTTATCCTACTTCATTCCCGTTAAATTTCAAAATATAAGAATAATAAAAAATGTATCTTTAATAAACATTTTCTTAATGTTCTTGTTCTTAAGATGTACTCCGATCCTTTTCCTTGTCTTTTCGCAGTGGAAATGTCGAACGGGCGGTTGGTTTTGAACTTTAAGAATGGCGTAAGCCTCGCACTCGATGAAAGGAGGGTGAAAGATGGAGCGATAATCGAGATCGACTCGCATTTCGCACCAGCAGCCTACAAGACGAGGAAAGTGACCGGGTCCCAGCTAACCGAGAAGAACCGCCCGGACAGACAAGGATGAAAGTGGGTGGCCCAAGCCACCAATCCAACAACAAGAAGAGAAAAGCAAACACCGAAGAAGACAAGAAAATGAAGTCCGTAGTCACTACAATGGAGGGCAGTGCTTGCGCGCCGCGCCCGCAGAGATTCAAGAAGTTCGGAGAGCTACTCTCACGCCCACGCAACGAAGAAATAAGAATCGCCGCATCCGTAAAATGTTAACAAAACTAGCACGCGACCGACACGACGAGACAACTCGCTAATGCCGACACTACATTTCAAGGACACCGGCTCACCGAGAACTCGAAAAAGGAGGCCAGCTCCTAGAATACCGTAAAAGAACTGTGGAAATCTCCGTAAGATCGAAGAAAGAAGGCTACCACGCCACCGGATAGAACCACCAAGCGAGTGCATGACCTTGTCGCGTAAGCAACCCCGGGGATGTCCCGACGTGCATCATCCCCGAGGAGCCGAGGTATGCGGGAACGTGAAGGGATTGAACCATATATCCCACAATATGTCACAAGGCCTCGCCATCCGCAGATCATTCCGAATACGAGCCGGAGAGGATGCGAATGTTGAAAAGAAAACTTTCGAATACTTCGAGAGAATTAAAGGAAGAAGAATCAACATACTGAAGGCCTCGAGCTACACACCGACGTATTCTCGCAGTATGAACAACGAAAGAATCGTGGATCGTATCCGGATCCGAAAAGAATGGGCCGAGCAAGCCGCCCGAGGGAAAATACATACTCGGAACCCCGGAGATGGATGCCGTGGAAAGGAAGAATCACAATACAATGCGGATGCCGCTACAACTTCGTCGAAGACGAGAAGGGAAACCCACTCGTGGATACTTCGTCATGGGCAAGTAGATCCGATGCCATTAGTTATCAAGAGAATGGTGAAAAGATCGATAACATGGAGGGTACCGCCAACAGATTGCATACCCAATAGCCGCATTATCAACATCTACAAACAGGTGACCGCATACCCCCACATATCGATCACCACGACTTCGTCGGACCTTCTCGCACGGTCTCTTTCGAATGAGTGCAACATCATGTTCGGATCCGACCTCCGGATAGCAGGCCCGGTGAGTTCCGAGGGCCGAGAAAGATACCTTTACCGTGGGTTCCGTCATGATACTCGCAAGGTAACGGAGCGTATATCGCAAAGCATCGCATACTGGGGTGCCAGTGGAGCGAATCTCGCTACTTTCGTGAGGATGGACGACAAGAAAATACCTTACCATTTCCAACCGTATCCGTAGCTAGAGAACCTCCGCCTTACGAGCTCGCGAGTTACATGGGAAATATCACACCTCCAACGTACATCCAATCGGCATCCTTGCCAAGGATGGCTTGGAAGGTGATGTTATCGACCATGTACCTCACTATTCGTACATGGATTTTTCGACGATGATTCTTTTGATGGATCAACAAAGATCATACACATCCGTTTCGAGTCTACATGGATTGTATGAAATATATTCCGCATCGAGTCGTACGACGTATTTTCAACATGATTGGAATGAAAGTGACCATGTCACGTTTTCGGCCTTCACCTCTTTTGTGCAAATTGATTGGGAAACGCCATTAAAGTTAAATGAACTTCGAACAAAGAACGTAAAAAGAAAAAAAGAGAATAAAAAAAAATTTTTTTAAAAAAAAAAAAAAAAATCGAAAAATGACAAACACCAAGTTCACATGAACATTAAATAAACAACAAAATAAAATTTGAACCATTAAAAGATAAACGAAATCAACACAAATCTCAAATTCAATCTTTCCAAATTCCGAATCAAATTTCAATCTTTTCAAACTTCAAAATCAAATTCTATCCTTCCAAACTTCCAAATCAAATTCTCAATCAAATTCCAAATCCACTCTCGATCAAATTTCAAATTTGATCTTCCCAAATCTCAAATCAAATTCTCAATCAAAATCCAAATCCAATCTCGATCAAGTTTCAAACTCGATCTTTCAAATTTCAAATCAAATCTTAAATCAAGTTTCAATCGAGTTCAAACTCATCCTTCCAAATTTCCAAATTTCCAAATTCAATCTTTCCAGCATTTCAAGTCTCAATCAAATTAAAATTCAAACTCTTTGGGTCGAGGATTTTACATCCAAGACCGTACCGCTTTAGGATTCTCTTCCTATCGCACCGAAATACATCAAATTCAAACTTTTCGAGTCGAGGATTTTACATCCAAGACTCGCACTCGCTTTAGGATTCTCTTCCTATCGCACCGAAATACATCAAAATTCAAACTTTCGAGTCGAGGATTTTACATCCAAGACCGCACCGCTTTAGGATTCTCTTCCTATCGCACCGAAATACATCAAAATTCAAACCTTTCGGGTCGAGGATTTTACATCCAAGACCGCACCGCTTTAGGATTCTCTTCCTATCGCACCGAAATACATCAAAATTCAAACCTTTTGGGTCGAGGATTTTACATCCAAGACCGCACCGCTTTAGGATTCTCTTCCTATCGCACCGAAATACATCAAAATTCAAACTTTCGAGTCGAGGATTTTACATCCAAGACCGCACCGCTTTAGGATTCTCTTCCTATCGCACCGAAATACATCAAAATTCAAACCTTTCGGGTCGAGGATTTTACATCCAAGACTCGCACCGCTTTAGGATTCTCTTCCTATCGCACCGAAATACATCAAAATTCAAACCTTTCGGGTCGAGGATTTTACATCCAAGACCGCACCGCTTTAGGATTCTCTTCCTATCGCACCGAAATACATCAAAATTCAAACCTTTTGGGTCGAGGATTTTACATCCAAGACCGCACCGCTTTAGGATTCTCTTCCTATCGCACCGAAATACATCAAAATTCAAACCTTTCGGGTCGAGGATTTTACATCCAAGACCGCATCGCTTTAGGATTCTCTTCCTATCGCACCGAAATACATCAAAATTCAAACTTTCGAGTCGAGGATTTTACATCCAAGACCGCACCGCTTTAGGATTCTCTTCCTATCAGCACCGAAATACATCAAAATTCAAACTTTCGAGTCGAGGATTTTACATCCAAGACCGCACCGCTTTAGGATTCTCTTCCTATCGCACCGAAATACATCAAAATTTAACCTTCGGGTCGAGGATTTTACATCCGAGATCGCATCGCTTTAGGATCTTTTCCCTATCGCAATGAAATACATCACATCAAAATCAAACTCTCGAGGTTAAGGATTTTACATCCAACACCGCTTGCTTCCGAGATCTCTTCTCATTGCAACGATTCAATCTAATCAATTCAATTTTCTTTCGAGGTCGAAGATGTTACATCTAAAACTTCGTAATCCTAATTTTCATTTCAAATCAAATCCCTCAAATTAATTTCGACAAACTTCAATCTAAATCGAAACTCCAAACTAAAATTTAAACTCACACATCAAAACATAAATTGAAACAAAATAAAATCTAAATCGAAATTCCCTCGCATCATGTGATTTGGGATTCACCTCCTTTCCTTTCCCCAGCCGAGAGTTCAAGAATCTCCAGCCCGGAGATATACTTGACACTCCCCGACAGAACTCTTCTACTTCGTCCTAAGTTCGTCACTTGGACATCCGTGTTGGTTTTGTTGATCGCTTCGGTCAACACCAATACGCGCGGTGTGCTCCGTCAGCTCACCACACCTATCGGGGGTCCATTTGTCGACCTCATTTTCGATGAGGTCTTCCTTTTCTTCTTTTTAGTGCTAGGATCTAGCCTCAGCTTTTCCTTCGACTATCTTAGAGGACTAGAATCGGGACCCGCCTTTTAGAAATTCAAACCACTTCTAAACTCCCCGCAAACTCCACAAACTCGACTATAGACCCCTAATCACCTGTGAGGGTCGAAATCAAATATGGAAGTTTAAAGGATGAGTTCCTATGAGACTCTTCGGCCTTAGATCGCCTCGGCGGCCCGGTCCAGTGAAGGGGCCGACATACATTACACTTACACACTACATTTCCACACACTTCCTAAAACCACACCCATACCCAACTTGACCTCCCGACTCATGTAGGTGATTCACATGGATGGTCCTTAACCCCTAAGCCCTCGCTAGCAGGGTTGTGAACAACATAAATGAATGCCTCAAATGAGTCCTTTCATGGCTCATATGGGCTTGAAATGGCTTCATGGCTCAACCAAAATGATTTCACCCCACCCAAATTCACCCAATCTTCAATTTCCCAAATTTTCAATTTTTGACCCCCGGACCCTACACCTACTAAACCTACCCAAAACCCTCGAATTACCCAAATTTTCGCAAAATCTCCAAATTACCTAAAATTTTCCAAAATCAATCCCAAACACCTCCACATCACTCAAATTGATCATCCATACCCAAAAATACCAAAAATTCCAAAAATACCCCCCAATACCCTCCAAATACCCAAAATACCCTTCTCGGCCTAAAAATCCAAAAATTCAGAAAATTCCCAGAAAATTCCAGAAAATCCTAAATATTCCCAATTTCATTTTGTCCAACTACACCATGGGCCAATTTTGTCAATTTACCCTACTTTTGTCAAAACCCCCAAATCGACCCATTTTAACCCAAAGTGAACCCAATGTCAAACCAAACATACCCAATTGACCCCAATTTTGGTCCAATTCAATTCTAAACTTCAATTCAACATTCCCAATACCAATTTAGACCAAATCCAAGTCCAATTTGATTGACATTTGGATCCAATTTCACTTTGGGCCTTAAAGCCCAAATTTGGACCCATGACCCAAACTTAGCCCAAACTAACCCAATTCAACTCCAATTAACCCCAAATCTTTTCTAAACCTTCCTTAACATCCTCATAAACAAAACACTAACATGATTTGCCCAAGATTTTGACCCAAACCCCACTCAAATTCAACCCAAAATCAAAAAGCCCAATTTCGACCTAAACCCAAATCTAACCCAAATAAAGCCCAAACCTCAAAATTAAAACCCAACCAAAGCCAAAACCTCTTTGAAACATTCCCATAAACATTTCTTAATATTTATTTTACATCAATTTCAACCCTAGCCCAACATTGGCCCAAGTTAGCCCAATTCGACCTACATCGGCCCATTTACCAAATAAACCCAAATTCAACCCAATTCAAACCCAAACCACCTTAAATCTATTTCAAGCTATTCATGAAACATCCCTAAACCAAAACCAACAACTATTTGGCCCAAAACTCTACAAAAATTCCCATCCATGAACACATCCTTAAACTTAAAAGCCCACTTCCCTTAAACCTTCTTAAAAGCCCATTTCCTTCAAAATTCAAAAGCCCAAATCTACCCTAAAGCCCACATGACATCTCCATTTGTCATCCATTTAATTAAATCCATTACCTAAGTCCTAAAGTCACCATCAAATTATTCCAAATCAAGTTTCATACAAATTTCCATCAAAACATCCAAAATTCTTAAAACCCTTTTCATGAAACAAATCAACCTTTTCCCAAGCCAAATGAAGCCATGAACAAGCCATTCTCAAGCCACATGAAGCCATGAGGGCTTTGACTTGTCATTAGTCCATTTATGGCAAGAAGAGGGGGTTCTTTCTTAAACCTCCTTTAACCCTTTTTTACCTTAATCATGTCACACACTAAACCATGTTTAGCCACCTCATCATGGATGGAGACTTCACCATTCCTTCTAGAGCCGACCTAAATGATTCCCTCAGCTCAAAATCGGAGCTTGGAAGGGTGCACCAAGCCCAAAATGGTGG
Source organism: Papilionanthe hookeriana x Papilionanthe teres (assembly GCA_022702705.1). Taxonomy (NCBI): domain Eukaryota; kingdom Viridiplantae; phylum Streptophyta; class Magnoliopsida; order Asparagales; family Orchidaceae; genus Papilionanthe; species Papilionanthe hookeriana x Papilionanthe teres. The sequence continues at coordinate 32,330,498 of CM040436.1, read as the reverse complement.
GTTGACCCAAACCAAGCCAAAGTGAGCCTTCTCCCATTCCATTTAAATCAAACTCCTTTACACATGTCAAACCTCAATCGCCTACACTAAACCCCTGCCCGACCCACCCGACCAAGATGGTGACCATCGCTCGGCCGGCCGGCCACTGTGCCGCCGGAAAACACCATGGCCGAGAGCTCACATGTGAGCCAACATTGAAATTCTCACTTCGCCGAGTCGCCCCATGCCTAGCGGTCACCATGGCCGATCTTCTCCTCACCGCAGCAGCTCGATCCCAAGCCCTAACTCCCTCCGAGAGGCCTTCCACCCTCTCCTATTTAAACTCCACCCCTCTCGGCCATGGAAGAGCCGAAGCACAAACCTTGACGAAACTCTCGCCAAAATCGTTCCGCATCACTTCTCCACTCATGCAGCACCCGATCCCCACCGAATTCCAGCCCCAATTCCTTCTACCGAGCCCAATTTCGAGCTCAAACTTTAGCCCAAAAACCAGGACACTTCTCCACAGCTGAGCCAATTCCCAAATCGATCGGCTCTACACCTTCACCGCACCAAGGGAAGGTGTCCACCACCAAAAGCCCCATCTCCAGGCCACCCAGCTTGCTCCAGACCTCCAAGCTTTGTGATCGGGCTTGGTCGAAATCATATCCGTACAATTCACTGCACTCAGAGACTTCATCCGGAGCTTGCGCGGACCCAATCGAAGGTGCAACAACTCTCGCATCGAAGCCACACTTCTCCGAGCCAAGGTATGAGCTAACTCTCCATCCCGAGCTTCGGAGATTCTTCATTTCGAATGCCTTAGTTTCAATGCATGTTAGCCGTATAGATGTGTTCGTCTCTTCAAGACGAATCCATAGAGCATAAGAACATGAAAATCCATCGAGAATCGAGCGAGATCTGTAGGATTTAGTGTGGACGGCTCTCGGCGAGAACACTGGGGACGATGAACGGATGCCGTCCATTCGATACACGCGCGCACGGACGGCCAGGATTGCGTCGGACCGAGAGACGGTACGAGAACCGCGGGGCCCGGCCGCCGACTCGTGTGGCGGCGTCGAACGGAGCGCGACGCGTGTGCGTTCGGAGCCGCCGAGGTTTCGCCGGCGCCGCGTGGATAAATAGAAAATTAGGGTATTTTCTTATTTATTTAATTCCCTAAACTTCAAAAATCCATATCTTTGTGTAGAAAAATCACAAAAATAAAATAAAAATACCCCCTCGCTCGATGAACAGAGGAGAATAATGTGGAAAAGAAATCATTTAATTTCATTAAGTATTTTATTTTTTATGATTTATTTACTCTCTGCATACATTTAATTCTCCATGCATGTATACAATTCACCATGGCATGAGACCATAGGGCTTTTGAAGCCTCCGAACTCGGGAACATTCCCCGAATTTTCCAAGGTCGAGGCCATCTCTCGTGAAAAGTTATTTATTTTTCAAATGCATGTTGCCGTTTTGAGTATTTTAATTCCAAAAATTAGCATGTTGTGAAATAAATTCTAGAAATATTTGGTGATGTTCCTTATGACCAGAGAACCCTAGGAAAAATAGGACTCGAGTTAATTCACTCGCATTAACCCTAATCGGCTTAAACACCCAAAATAGGTCTTTAATTAATTAGAGTTAACCAGGTATCAAATTGACTTGAAATCAATTCTCCACTGACCTTTAGGATCAGAGGAATCCACCATAAAAATTTGAGGTCAATCGGACTTGGTTAGCCCCACTAATCGGGTCGATTAAGCCACTTAGCCATTTTAAACTTTAAAAATTCATAACTTTTAAAATACTTTTTAAAAATTCACCAAATTGGTTTTGGAGCCTCTCTGATATCAGGGGAACCTAAGAAAATTAAAATTTCAATTTTCTAAAAAAGTTAATTTTTAATAATATTTTAATATTTTTAATAATTAAAAAATAATAAAAATCACAAAAATAATAAAATTCACCAAAATGTCACATTTTGAATTTTAATCACTTAGGAACAAATCCCACATTTTTCCTAAGTCTATTTAGTGAGATATTAAATTTTAAAGCCCTAGGGTAATTTTAAAATTAAAAAAAAATGTATTTTCTAGCATTTTCACTAAAATAATTATTATAAATCATAGAAAAATCAGAAAATTGCAAAATTTGATTCTCTGGTTTCCTTGATATCAGAGAGATTTTTGAAAAATATAAAATCCATTTTTCAACATTTATTTTATTTTTAAATTAATTAACACTCCAAAACTCAAAATAATTATAATAAAAATAATATAATTCAAAAAATCACCAAAATTGGTCCAAGTGCTTCTCTGGTCATTAGGAATGTCCCCTAATTTTCTTAAGGACAGAAACTTTCTCTTGGTCATGTTATCAAATTTTCCTTGAAAATCTCTATTTTCCACCAAAAATAATTATATAAATAAATTAAATACAGAAAAATCACATTTTCTCCTCTCATGTCTTTATTGACATATGAGTGAAGTCACATAAAAATTTCAGGTTCATTTGAATTCAATTTAATGAGTTATGAAATTATTAAGCTTAAAGGGTAAAATGGTAATTAATCTTTAATCCTTAATTAAAACTTTAGGTTTAATAAAAAATCAACAAGTAAAATATTTGATCCTAATCTGATTTGGATGATTGAAATTTAAATAATTAAAGGGTAGAAACCCATTAAATAATTTTAAAATGATTAAACTTTAATTAAATAATAGATTAAATTTGGAAGAATAATAAAATTCGAATTATTAAAATAAGGGATCTTTATTAGGAAGAGATTTATTCTTTAATTTAAAAATCCCTAAATTAATTATATCAACTAATACTCAATTTTTAATTAAAATGATAACTCAAATTTAAAATATTAAAAGACTTAATTAAATTATTAAACTCTTTTGAAATTTCAATTAAAATTAAAAATAAAGTAAATTAAAGATAAATTAAATTAAGATTAAATTAAATTTAATAATTAAATTAAATTAAATTAAACAATTAAATTAAATTAATTAAAATTAAATTAAATTAAATTAAACAATTAAATTAAATTAAATTAAATAATTAAATTAAATTAAATTAAATAATTAAATTAAATTAAATTAAATTAAATTAAATTAAATAATTAAATTAAACAATTAAATTAAATTAAATTAAATAATTAAATTAAATTAAATTAAATCAAATTAATTAAACATCAAATCAAATTAAATTAAATTAAACTAAATATAAAGCAACTCGAACACTATTCCAAATTTAAACCCTTTAACTTAAATCAAATCATTTGAATACTAATTTACCCTCGAAAGCTTTGATTATTATAACTCCTAAATGAAACATTAAATGGAGTGTTACTTCACTCATAGGATATTCAAATGTCCTAGTTCACTCGAGCAAGTTAACAAGACTTGAAAACCTCTGGACGATCGATTCATTTATATAATTAAATTCATTTCGGACTTAAAATAATCCTAGAAATATTGAAAAGATGTTTAAGATCCTTCTTAAGCACTTCCTCAATATGATAGGATATTTATAAGAACAATCGAATTCGATTATTCTTCGATGAAGAAAATCGTCCTTAAACCAAAACCCAAAGAACCTAGACGTCATAGGAGATGACTAGCTATAGGATTGTGAATTTGGTAGAAAACCATAACCTTTCCCTTAGCTTTACCTAGGAACTTGCTTAAACATTCTAATCGTGTTTTAAGTGCAGCTTGGGATGACGGGAAGACCCTCCAGTGTACGCTTTTATTTTATTGCAATTTACTTTCTTGCAATTTACTTTCTGCAATTTACTTTATTGCAAATGCATTTTACTTTTCTTGCATGATAAAACAACAAGTTGCATGAAAACCCACACCTTTAGGATAGCCCCTAAAACCGAAAACCAAAATTAAGTTAAAAGTCATTGCAAGATAAAATTCACCGCCACAACATTTCAAAATATAAAACAACTCAAAATTTAATCACAAACGTAACACAAAACTACAATTACAACTAAATTAAAACGTCCCGTTGGATGATCGGGAATACCTCTGATGATGTAACCTACGTGTTGCTAACGGGATTTCCCACTGGCCTAAATGAAAGTGTGGAACTCATTCGATTGAGTTTAGCAAATTCATCCGGACTAAGTGAATCCGATAAAAATAATGATGCCGGAAGGATGGAACCGTGGGATCTTAACCGGTGTCGTTATAATCAACTTTAAGATTTGTTTTAAATAAAACATAAAAAACACCCGGAAATTAAGATTTTCTCTAAACCAAAACACTTTTCTCAACTCCCGATTTATGGTTTCTAAAACTAAACCTCTCGCAACAACAAGGAGCTCTGAGCATGGTGGGCGAAGACGACCATCGTCATCGCGCAAAACCCGAGTCTACTTCAAGAAAACTTTCCTAGAATTAAAACAACCAAGCCATAGGACTTCGAGGTAGCTCGCCTAGTGCAACATAAATCCTCAACTCTTCGTTAGGCATTTGCATTGCAAATTAAGCCCTAACCTGGTCTTAGGATTCCGAGGTAGTCGTCCGATACGACAATAAACCCTCACATCTTCTAGTGCTATTTGTTTGATTTTATCATACAAATATAAGCCCTAATTAATTGAAATTGGCAAGATCGAAATATCAAATAAACATTAGGACTTTCCTAAATTCAAGCCAAACGATAGATAGTCGGAAATTATCGAAGTTCACTTCGAATCGGTGATTTCTCCTACCTTTCTTCCTTTGGATTCACAAAACAAAATGTTCCAAAAAATTTGATCCATTCCCTATCGAAACTCCAAAGTTCAATCTTCGAAAACCTTAAACTTCGAATTTCTTGAGAGCAGTAATCATCGATTATTATCGAGAGTTTTCTTAGGTGATTCCCGTCACTTAAGATGTAATTAACTATAGTGGCTTGCCCTTATAGGAATTTTAAAGAACCTGAGTAATATAAACCCCGTTTAATGTTTTCATATTAAGCAGGGGAAACTTGTCGGCTTATAAAATTGGTTCGCGGACCAAACGGATGTCACTAATCTTCTAGTTTATTTAATCAAGCCCCACCATCAAGCAGCGGTGTCTATCCTTAGTGGATAGGTACACGGCTTGTGGTGCGGTGCTCGTTTATATAAACTATTTGGGATGCGAGGTCGGTTTAATTTCATATCTTAAAACCTTCAAACTTAAAATTATTTTCAAAATCAAATACTACTTTTCAAATTATTTATTTTAATTAAATTAAAAATTCGCCGACAGATTTCTGTTAGGCGACCCCTCTTCAAAATAAAACACGACCTGAAAATATGCCGACACTTGGTAGACAAACATAACCTTCCCTTAGCTTTACCAACTTACTTGCTGCAAATATATAAATGTCCTAACATGTGTTTTAAATGCAGGTAAAAATGACGGAAGTACCCACCAGGTATGCATTTAAGTTTATTGCAATTTACATTGAGCAATTTATTAAATATCTTACTTTCTTGTACTTACAAATGCTTGAAAATAATTGAACCCAATATGCTTAAACAACTCAAAATTTAATCACCAACAAAAACAAAACTGCAATTACAACTACAATTAAGACGTCTCATTGGATGATCGGGAATCCCTCGGATGATGTAACCCACGTGTTGCTAACGAGATTTCCCATGGTCTAAATGAAAGTGTGGAACTCATTCAATTAAGTTTAGCAAATTCATTTGGACTAAGTGAATCCGATAAAAATAACGGTGTCGGGATGACGGAACCGTGGGATCTTAATTGGGTCTGCTTAATCAACTTTAAGATTTGTTTTAATTAAAACATTAAGCCATCTCAATTTTTTAACCTCTCTAAACCAAAACACTTCTCTCATCTCTTGATTTCCACTTTCTAAAACCAAACCTCTGCAACAATAAGGAGCTTGGAGCATAGTGGGCAGCACGGCCATCTTCATCAGGGAAACTTGTGTCTACATCAGCAAAACCTATCTTAGAATTAAATAACCAAGCCATAAGACTTCGAGGTAGTTTGCCTAGTGCAACACAAATCCTCAACTTATTTGTTAGACATTTTCATAATCATGTTATGCAAATTAAGCCTAACTAGTCTTACGACTCCGAGGCAGTCGTTTGGTACGACATAAACCCTCACATCTTCGAGGTTATTTGTGTGATTATGTCATACAAATATAAGTCCTAACTAAATAAAATTGGCAGGATTGAAACATTAAATAAACTCTCAAATTGAAGCCAAACAATAGGATAGTTGGGAAGTCACCGAAGTTTACTTCGGGTCTGTGACATCCCCTACTTCTCTTCCTTTGGACTCTCAAAATAATTGTTCCAATTTTGAGCTATTCCCTATAGAAATTTTCAAAATCCAATTTGTTTGAAACCTTAAACTTTGAAATTCTTAAAACCAAAACCACTGATCATTATCGAGAGTTTTCTTAAGTGTCTTCGGATATTTAAGATGTAATTAACTATAGGGGCTTGCCCTTATAAAGAACTTTAAGAACCTAGGTAATATAAACCCTGCCTAAATTCTTTATATTAAGCAGGGGAACTTGTCAGCTTATAAAATTAGTTCGCAGACCAAATGGATGTCGCAAATCTTCTAGTTTATTTAATCGAGCCCTATCATCAAGCAGTGTGTCTATTCCTTGGGATAGATACACGGTTTGTGATGCGATGCTCGTTTATATAAACTATTTGGGATGTGAGATCAGTTTGATTTCATATCTTAAACCTTTCAAAAATAAAATTATTTTCAAAAAAATCAAATGCTACTTTCTAAATTATATATATATGTAAATTAAATTTAAAAATTTAAAATTCGCTGACAACTTCTGTAGGTGACCCCCTTTTTCAAAACACAAAATCTAAAAATATGTCAACAGTGACATGTGGTGTTATCTTTAGATTACTATAATTTTGACTTTAGGAATGATAGAAAAATAACTTAGTTAAAATCCTATGTGAAGAAACTGTTCTAGAGTTAAGATATTTTGTAGGAAATATTAGTAAAATGATTTTACTATTTATGGTAGAAAGGAGTTGAATATCTGAAAAATTAAGGTTCTTAGATTTATACTTAATAAGAATTGAGTCTTTATTGAAACATTTTTCAAACTAATACTTAATTTAGAGTTTTAGACTTTATAAAGGGGATGGTGAAATTCAAAATTATTAAAGGTTTATCCAGATATAGTAATCCTCACATTAAAAAAAGAAGAAAAAAAGGGGATTGGAAATGATCCCTAAGATAGAAAGAAAAAAAAAGAAAAAGAAAAGTAAAAGAAAATATGTGAGGAGCAGCTTGAGAGAAACATAATCAAAAATTGGTTTCACTTGAATCTTTTTAAATGAATAGACTTAAAAACAATCCTAAGCTTATTCTTAATTCAAAAGGTATTCGTCAAATTGGTATATATAAGGTGCTTCAATTCTGTTTTTATACCTTCTTTGAATCTTTAGTTTGACAAGTTTCAATAAATTTTGAAGTAAATAGAAAATCAAGATTCCTAAGTTGAATATGAGATATTCTTACAATCTAATCCTGGTAACATTTCTGAGACAAAATTATAGGAAACTCTATTGAAACCCACAACCACAAGTCAACATATTTTGTTTTTAAATTTACAGTGTTACTTGAGGACAAGTAACAGTTAAGTTTGGGGGAGTTGATATGCCTAAAAAAATGCTTGATTTAACATATACATTTTATGCTTTAGTTTAACGATATTGCACTCTAAAGGAAGATATTTTGCATGCTTTTTGGTGTTAGTTACAATAAATGGACTTTTGGAGGAAAAGAAGCAAAAACGGTGCAAATTGGAGAAAGAAGAGCAAGAAAGCAAATTCTGGCCTGACACATTTCGAGAAGTCTTTCTATGATTAATCTCTTTTACAATTCTTGCATATTTTTTTAATGGGCTTGCACTTTAAAGAAAGCTTGTTTTTATGCTTATCTTATAGGGCTATCAATTAGGAATGCAACACAACTGAAACGGAGTGAATCAGAGTTAAAAATGGAGTCAACGGAGTAAAATGGTGAAACTGCGCAAAATGAGCACCAACGGCACCCGATAAGGCGCTGACAGCGCAAGAAACCCCAAAGAAATGAAAATAGGGTACTAGAGGTGCGAGGAGCAGTTATTATCCATATACATTGAGCCTGGACGCTTTTTGGAAGGTTCCTTGAAGCACCTCTTAGGAAATTCGTCCCTACACAATTTTAAAGTGATTTTGAAGCAAAAATAAGTGGAATAGTAATGTTAGGAAAAACATCGAGAATGCTTAGAAAAATTAGAATAGGAGTAGAAATATAGATTTTTACTTTTTGGAGAGATTAGAGAAAGGATTTTGAGAGAATCTGTAAGGGTTTGTACTAGCATTGCATGGATCAGTGGGAGACTTGGTGGGAGAGATCTTCATTTGTTTTTCAAAGGAAAAAAGCTAAGTATTGTGTTATCGATTATCTTTCGATGTTATGAACACTTATGTAGTGAATTTGTTTTGATGAAATAAATTTTTCCGTTTTGTTTTCTTCACGCTTTGTGATGTCTTTCTTTTACTCTTTCTTCTTATTTGGAAATAGTGGCATGAGAAGATTATGTCGTTGTTTTCATTCTACTTTTCTTTTGCAATGAGTAGGATTCATGTTTAGGATTTTGGATGCATGCTAGAAGAATTTTTAATTATAAATGTAATGATTTTTACTTTCACTTCATTTTCATTACAAAGAGAGCTCGTTGTAGTATTAAAATTCGTTGTAATTGCATTAAGATCCAAGAGGGCGGTGTAATTCTCAACAAAGTAGAACCACATTCAAATTCCATGGTTGGTGAAGTTCATGGGGGTTAAGTGCAAATAAATAGGGAAATATACTTTGATGGTCATAGAATTGGAGATTTTAGGGTGACAGACTAAAATCCCAAATTTGGTCATAGTATTTGGAAACTAAAGCGAGAGTTAACCTTTAGACGAAGGGAAGTGGAAGCTCTGGAGTGAGAGCCAGTATCCTCCCAGCCTAACCACGGATTTAGGGACTAAACCAAGGATTAACTAATGTTCTTTTTGCACTCGAAAGAGGGGAAAGAATAATTGCTCCTTTTTGACACATACAATATTTAATGCATCTCATTCCTTTACGTTATCCAATTCACTACATTAAAATAGTAAATTTTATTATCTCAAAATTCACCAAATCAATTTATCTAGAAATGGTTCTCTCTAGAATTAATATTTTTCTTAAGAGTAGTTATTAGTTATTTTAAACTTAAGCTTATCTTTAGGAGTAGTTGTTAGAAAAACCCTTAAAATCGGCCCTCCAAAATAAGGTCTGATAGTAGTATACTAGAATTTGACTAAGGGCCTCTTACCTCTCTTTCCTGTGGGATCGATAAATGGGACTCCACTAGAGCCCTGTACTACTTGAAAGATATGTATACTTGCGTAGAACCTCTAGTGTGTGCACATACATACAAAGATAAAAACACATAGAAAAATAACACACGTCGGGGGCGCATCAATTACAAATCTCCTGCGATACAACATTTTTATCCTTTTTGTAAATTTTTGATGCATTGATGTAACGAGGAGGGGACCATCTTATATTCATGAAGCCATGGTTGGCCAACTATAGCATTGAAAGAAGTTTCAGAATCAATGATATGAAATTTCACCGTTGTCACCAAATCATCCATCTTTAAAGCAATGTAATTGACTCTAAAGGTCGTTCTCCTTGTTGGTTGAATACTCGTAACATCATTTTATCTCTTGTTAGTTTGCAAGCATTAATTTACAAATACACAAGAGTTCTTAAATTCATAATGTTAATCGAGGCACCAGGGTTAATAAGCACCCTTGAAAGTGTAATTTCGTTTATATTCATTGTGATGTACAATAGATGATTATGTTCAGTAGTATTAAGCAACAAGTCATTGTTAGCGAAGGTTATCTTAGTATGTTCCTCTGATGAATAAACTTTATTTGAAGTAATATTAGGGAGTTGAGATAAAAAGATTTCTAGATTAAAAAGGGCTTTTATCAATGATTCCCTCATTTCTTTAGAAATCATAAGGGCGTCGTAGATGCTCAACTTTGCTAGTAATTTTCTCAAATGAGCTAGTACATTGCAGTCTACTTTTTTATGGAGATTGTTTTTTTTAGATAATTGTTGATGTACTAGAGGAATGATCTTATCCAGCGCAAATATTTATTTTTCTTTCTCCTTAGGAGCCATTTTTAGAGGAAGAACTCTTCCACTTCGTAAATAGACTTCAGTTATTTCTTATGGTTTATTGTATGCACTTTTGTCTCTGATTCGGAAGGCTCCAATTCTATGGAAATCAGTGCTCCTTGTAGTTGAAGTGTAACAGTATCATCTTTGTTTTCATCACTATTAAAATTGTCGTTGGTACCATTATCATTTTGGTTCACGTTAGTTTTATCGACATTGTGTACGATTCGAGTATTGTCTACATGATCAAAATTGGATTGACCATTTTTAGAGGTGGAATCAGAAATTTACTAAATGTAAGCAGAACTAGAAGTATTATTATTCATAGTTAGAATAAAAAGGAAGTAATACAAAGTCAACGGCTCAAGGGATTTCCTCCCTTCATCCGAGATAATTATCCTAGTAGGAGTACGGGAACTAGAAGATACAAAAGGAATAGTAGTCCCTATGTCTAGAAGATCTCTAATCATTTTTTGTTCTTTCCTTTTCTTTTTCTTTTCTTTCATGGAAGATTTTGTGATTTGTAAGTCTGTAAAGGTGTCCTCAAAAGATTTACTTTGAACAGTTTTGTCTTTGTTTTTGTTATCAGGATGATTATTAAGAATAAGTTTATCGACCAAAATCATATTGACTGAACCTTTTTGGGGTTCTTTCAAATATTCTTTCTGGATTACTATTTTCCCTTCTTTAAAATTGCGTTCCAACCAGTCTCTGAAGAAAAAACTTTCTTCAATTTTATTTATGAGCATTCTATGATAAGGATAATAATTAGGATTGTCATTCATATTAACCTCTCCTAGCCTTTAAGCTTAAGGTTATTTGAAATCGGTGCTTTCAACAGGCTACGAAATATCTTTCCAACAGCTTCTATCTTGAATGAATATTCTTTTTTCATTCCTTCAGCCATTGATTTCTTGTCAGTCGATGATGGAGTTGATTGTTGAAATTGTAGTTGGGAAGGTGACTATTGTAATGGTTGACTTAGATTTTGTCGTTTCTTCTTTGGCTCGGGTTAGATTTGCATCACTTGCTTATCCTTTTTTGCAACATTTCCATATTTCTTTTCAAATGTCTTAAACGGATTTGTCTTCTCCATCTTTTCAGTTACACTAATTTTCTTTGCTTCTTCCTGAAGATTGGTAGATTTACTGAGCAACTTATCAAATGTCTTTATCGTAAATCCCTTAAGCATGAATATTATAGGAAAATGAATATTCTTAAGCAGAATTTCAACTGCATGTTGTTCTTGGAGTTATGGTTCACATTTCATTCTGAGTTTTCTCCAGCGCAAAATGGAATCCATAAGAGTTTCTCCTGGTTTTTGTTTCTCCAACACCAGGTCTCCAACTGTTATAAGATGTTGTGCCCAAAAAAATCATTGAACGAAGAGATTCTCAAGTTTCATGAAAGTTTAACAGGCCCGTTAGGAAGCTCTGTAGACCAATCGAAGGCAACCGCTGTGAGGATGTTAACGAATTGTCGAAATAGAAGAGCATAACTTCCTCCCGCAATGGAGCAATTTTCTCTGAAGTGTGCAAGATGTCGACGAGGGCTATCGGTCCCTTCAAATATTTTGAAGAGAGGTGGAACAAATCCTTTGGGGTATTGGACAGAATCAAACTCCTCTAGATAGGGTCTACCCTTTGGAATTAATTATCCGGCCCTCATCTGTGCCATTGTTTCTTTTTTTTTTGTTCCACTAGCTGTGTAATTTCTTTTTCTGGAATTCGACTCCAGGAGTAATCCTTTTTCTTTTAAGGTCTTTCTTCAATTTCTATTGGTTCTCTTTTATCTTCAATAATATGTATTGCCTCTGGCCTAATAATTTTAACTGCGGGCAATGAAGTTTTTGGCAAATGTTGTAAAGCTGCCATCATTTCTTAATTTTTTATTCAAGAGTATTAATTTGTTTATCTCATTGCAGGATAACCATTCATAATTCTTCTGTCTCATTTTCTTCGTTTGATGAAGATAATTCTCGTGTTGAGAAAGTGGCTTGTGTCTCTACCACATTTATTTCAGCTAGTTCCTCATTTGGACTACTTGAAGAATTTTTCTTTCTTTGTATTGAGAATTGTTTGATATCAGTTTTTAACTTTTCCTATCTTTCTTCAAATGTTTTAACAGGATGTCCTTCACAAGTCCTTTCTTGAGAATTTTCTGCAGGATTACTCACAATACGATAACTCATGTTTCCATACATTAATTTTGAGTATAGGATGAGATATTATAGGAAATATATCATCGTGCTGTGAGTAAGCACAGTCTCCATCTTGCAATAATTGGACAAGTGCTTTCATTTTAGCAGATGTCTCTTATGCTTCTGATATTAATTTGTTATGTTTTGTTCTATCATTTGAGGTAGTTACTTCTTTCACTCTTAGCCCCAAATGGAGTTTAACTGATACTCGTATATATTGACTTTTTAATAGGAATTGTTGATCCATTTCTTGATAGGTAGGATCTTCTTGTGCATCCCATTTTATCTAAATGTCGAGAAATTGAACATCTTTATTTTCATGCTAATCTTTTGAACACAGAATATATAGTTCGGATTGACGGAGAATGTTATTCTTGAAATGATTGGAAAGTATTATCCTCAGATTCGACAGGTATTTGATAAAACTTTTTTTCATTTAAAAAGGAAGGGTTTCCGAAAACACTCTCCTCAAATTTAGATGTTTCAAAATATTTATCTTCATTCCACTTATTTTTTTTCTTTTAAGAGAACGAGTTTTATTTCTTTGTTCGGTGCATGTTAGTGGCACATTTTTAGAACTATATCCAACCTCATAAACAGATGGTGAAAAAATGTCTTTTTCTTTATCTATACAAATTTTCTTTCCTTTTTTTTCAACCTCTTATTCATTTCCTCAAAAGTGAATGGGAACTTCTTAAGGTAAATCTTCGGTAAAATGAAGAAAGACTTCATAGAAGTCCAAATTTAGTTCCTTGAAGGGTTGTATACTGACCGGACGATTTACAGAATTTTATATTGCAAGAATTATGAACTCAAATTTATATATGTTTATAATGATTTTGTAAAGTACAAGAACTCAACACAGGTATATGTATCGTATCGAGTAATACAGGGATCTAATTGAGCCCTGGTTATCGATCCCACATGAAAGTTACGGAGCAGAAGAAAGTGTTTCACAATAGATAATGTACACTGAAATCTGATACTCAAAATGCACTTAAAGTTTAATACTTATTTCTACTACCACTATGCAGAAAATAGTAACAATTAATCAAACTACAATTACTTCTAATAACTTTTAAAATAAAATTAACTAACAGACACACTAAACTATGTATTTGAAAGGTTTTTGATATATTAGAAAAGTATCTTTCCTCTTGCAATGAGAATATGATGTGTGGACGATATGGAACAAATATCTATTTTATTGTGCCAAATAGGAGCATAAATGTTTCTTTACCCTTAAAAGAGTACCCCCTCTTCTAAGCATGAAAATAACATTGACATATCCTAAGTTTAGTCACTAAATCTATGGCTAGGCTGGGAGGATACCGGCTCTCACTACGGAACTCCCACTCGCCCTTCACCAGAAGGCTAACCTTCGAGTTTAGTTACTAATCTTAGAACCAATTTGGAGATCTCAGTCTGTCACCCTGAAAACTCCAAATTGAAGTCGATCAAAACACATTTCACTATTTATTTACACTCAATTCCCATGAACTACGCAATTCATCCATGGAAATTGAATGGATTCTTTATTATTGTTGTAGGACACTAAATCCTTTCAGAATTAATGTTCAACAACATATTTTAACAATTCAATTGGCAAAATTGAAAAGTAAATTAAGTTCGAAATGAAAAACCATCACAATTTCTTCAATACATTAAAAGCATTTCAAATCCACATCAATCCATCATCACATCTTTATGCAAGAAGAAATACAAAGGAGACTACTCAGAATTCATGATGAAGATACAATAAAACATGGATTTTATATATAAAAGAAAATTCATACAAACCACAAAAGAAAATACAACTTATCTCTTTCTCTTCCCCAATCCAATTCTCTTGAAGTTCCTTTAAATCATTTTCTCTCTTCTTTACAACACTTAATTCCCTCTTTAGAATGGAAAGGAAGAAGCAATCTCTCACTTTACTTCTTCTCCTTCACTCCTTAGAGAAGAATTCCTCTCAAATTCTCACTTCTACACACTCTTCTCCTAAACCCTAAAACTTAACACAGACCAAGACCACTAGAATACACAAGACACACACTAATTTTTGTCCAAAAACAGTTACTTAAAATTTAGGAACAAAATCCTAAGAATTTTCATAGGCATCCCTTCAAAAAGTCGTCAAAACTCCTCAAATTTGAATTCTCGTCCCAATAATTACAGAAGTCTCTGGAAAATGGTGCCGACGACGCCCATTCTAGCGCTGGTAGCGCCAGAACCTATTTTCCTCCTTTTTACTCTGAATTTGTTCCTTTTCGCTTCTTTTTGCTCCAATCACCTAAAATCACCATACCTGCAACAAATCATGAAAAATACCTTTCTTTAAAGTGCAATATCACCAAAAATGGGTAAAATTATATAGCAAAAACAGTATATATTTTTGTTGCATCATATACCAATTTGGTATGGACTACTCAACGCAAATTCAGTTTCATCAAATAATCCAAAGTCATTCTGGTAAAATTAAGCGGCTTCATTAGTCGGTGAGTTAAGTTCATGCATATAGAAAAAGACTTAGTCTGGAGATTCCATTATAATTTCTTAAAACTCAAGAAGGATAAAATGTCATAGACTCGTTTTATAAACTGAGAATTCTTTATATTATAACAAATTGTTTTGTCGTTATAAAATATCAGGAATAACTCTTTAAAGATTTTGATTTAAAAGAGATGATCCTATCTGTCAAAAGATGGAACATCTTTAGAGAAAGAGTGATTTAATGAGAGATGAGGAGAAAGAACTTTCCCAGCGGAGACGCCACACTCTCAATAGCACTTAAAATCCACCAAAATACCCAAAATTCCCAAAATACCCCTAATTAGTCAAAATTACCAAAATGCCCCTCAAATTCAAAAAAATCCAAAAATTCCTAAAATTTCCAAAATAATCCCAAATGTCCCCAAAATCAATTTGAACCACTTCATTTGATCTAAATTAACCAAATTAACCCATTTTAACCAAAATCCCCAAATTGTCGTTTTAAACTCAAAATTCCTAAATCACCTCCAATGTCCACTCAATTGACCCCAATCCTCCAAATTCCAATCCTATACTCAAATTCACCATGTTTAGACCTAATTAAAACCAAATCCAAGTCCACTTGAACAAGTTTCTAAGCCCAATTTCAATCCAAACCAAAAAGCCCCAATTATGGCCATAAGACTCAAATCCCCCAAATTGAACCCATTAGCCAAGTCAATCTCCCAAATTTTGAAGTCTAAACTCTTCCTAACATTCATATAAACCAAATTGATCCACCAATTGACCATAATTTGAACCCAAGCCTCACCCAAATCTAACCCAAGTTAAAATCACCAAATTTGCCCAAAATGTGTCATATGCCCAAATGTCACCAAATTGAATGCCCTAACCCCAAAATTTCCATGTAATTTCTACCAAAAAAACTTCATGACAATCACTCACATCAAATTTAACCATCAATTGAACCCTATAAAATCTCTAACATAACCTAAACCCAAGCCTAATCCTAGATTGCCCAAATTAACAAAGTGTCCAAATACCACCAAATTCACCTTCCAAACAAACTCGAAATCACTCCAATCATTTTCTAAAACCTTTGTGACAATCATACACACCATTTTGAAAAATCAAATGGACTCAACATAAGCTTAAACCCAACCTAGCCTAGCTTGAACCCAAATGATCCAATATTGAACCTAATACCCAAGCTCACCTAAACCTAGCTAAATTGATTAAGCCAAGCCCACCACAACCAGCATTTTGACCCTAGGAGCCACCCTAGATCTACATAGCCTAACCTAGTTGAGCCACGGACCAAAGGTCCCCTAAATTCGGAGATTTCTTTCCTAAATTGCCTATGCCAAATGGATCTTTACCAAAACCCATCACCAACTAAATTAATTACCTTAATGACCTGACCTCTAGCTCACCTGACCACCACCTAAAGCCTGGCCGGCCGGCCTAGTTGCTAGAGGAGCTAAAACCGAGAACCACCTCCCATGGGCAAAACCCAAATTCACCCATCTTAATTTCTCCTTGCTGCCCTCCACGTAAGCACTTGAGCATACCTAAATCCAAGCCATAGCAGCCACTCTAAGTTCCTCTATTTAAACCACCACCCCTCACGGCCAAAAAAAGGAGAATACACAAAACCTAAGGGACACTCTGTCCAAATACTTCCAAAGCTGCTCCCAGCCTTCCTAAGCTCAACTCAACCATTCCCAGCCATCTCCTTCACCACCTGAGCTCAATGTTTGAGCTCAAAATCAGCCAAAACCATGGTAGTTCCTATCACTCTACCATAGTGCACCAAGCTCCAAATTAGTTTACTCCTCACCATCTCCTCACCAAACAAAGAAGATTCCCCATAGAAGCCCCATCATAGAGCCTCTCTAACCCAGACTTCCCTCAGATAAAAAATCGCTACCTGTTGGAGTTCTGGTGCAGACCCAAGGAGAGCTCAATTAGTGCCTACAGGAGCTTCGTGAGGTCCTCACGAACGGGTTAAACACTTTTGATCGAGGCCTCCCCACTCAGACTAAGGTGAACAACTCTTCCTCTAATCTGAGCCTTATTTGATTATACATGCATGTACACTATATTTAATATCGTATAAATCATATAGATAGGTTCGTCTAGGTTAAATGAGTCTCTAAAAACAAACCGCACTCAATTTGGTTGAGTCTAGCTCGATGAAGGTGGAAGGCTCTCGGGATGAACCAGTTGGGGATGATGAATATGCATCATCAGATCGAGCATGTATTCAGTGGATGGCGTTGATGGAGTCGGATGACTCTTCAGTACAAAAAACACGGGTTGCGTGGCGCTGAGTAAGACGATGGTGTCTGATGCGCCCCTATCGTGTGCTAGTTTTTTTGCTTATTATATGCAATTTAATTCCCTTGAGATGGTGCCAAATACTTGATCCAGCTCGTAATTACGCAGTAATTTAGCTTCCAAAATATGGTCAATGAGTTGACCTAATTTAAGCAAAATTGAAATGTTATAAAATGTAGATAATAGTTCACACACTATGGGTTCTATGCAAGTGCATGTATCGCTTCAAGTAATATAGGGCTTTCTTTAAAAACCCCAGTATCGATCCCACAGAAAAGCGAGGTAAGAAATCCCTTAGGCTAATTCTAGTCTACTATTATCAGTCCTTAGTTTGAAAGGTCAATTAAAATGGTATTTCTAACAAGAACTCCTAAAGATAAGTCTTATGTTTAAAACAAGTAAAACTACTAAAGTAAAATATTAATTATGAAGGTACCCCTTTCTGGAAGAATTGATTTGGAGAATTTTGAGATGTTTAAGACTATTATTCTTATGTAGTGAAATGGATAAAGTTTAGGAATGGGATACATTAAATATTGTATGTGCCAAATAAGAGTAATCATGTTCTTTACCCTCATTCGAGTGCATAAATAACATTGGTTAATCCAAGGTTTAGTCCCTAAACCCGTGGTTAGGCTGGGAGGATACTGGCTCTCAGACAAGATATCCCACTTCCCTTTGCCTGAGGGTTAACATCTCGCTTTAATTTCGAAACACTTGGACCAAATTGAGGATTTTATTGTCTCACCCTAAAATCTCCAATTCTAGGCCTATCAAAGCATATTTCCCAATTTATTTGTAGTCAACCCCCATGGACTACTCACTCATTCATGGAATATGAATGTGGTTCCAATTTGTTTAGAATTACACCACCCTCTTGGGTCTTAATGCAATTACAATAAATTTTAACACTACAACAAGCTTTTATTGTAATGTAAATGAAGTACAAGTAAAAACATCACATTTATAATTAAAACTTTTTCTAGCATGCATCCTAATATCTTAAACATGAATCCTACTCATTGCAAAAAAAAAGTAAAAGGAAAATAACAACATAACTTTCTCATGCCACTATTTCCAAATAAGAAGAAAGTGTAAGAGAAACACTTCAAAAAGTACGAAGAAAACACAAATGAATACTTTATTACATCAAAAAAAATTCACTAGATAAGTGTTTACAAAATCAGAAGATAATGAATAACTGTTGACCTCATTTTTGATGAGGTCTTCTCTTCTTCTTTTTAGTGCTTAGGATCTAGCCTTAGGTTTTTCCTTTGACTATCTTAGAGACTAGAATCGGGACCCACCTTTTAGAAACTCAAACCACTTCTTAACTCCCTTCAAACTCCACAAACTCGACTATAGACCCCTAATCACCTAGAGGGTCGAAATCAAATGTGGAAGTTTAAGGATGAGTTCCTATAGGACTCTTCGTCGTAGGACCGCCTCGGTGGCCTGGTCTGGTGAAGGGGCTGACTTACACACACACTACACTTATACACTACACTTTCACACACTTCCTAAAACACACCCATACCCAACGACCTCCTGACTCATGTAGGTGATTCACATGGATGGTCCTTAACCCCTAAGCCCTTAGCTAAGAGGGTTAGGAACAACATAATGAATGCCTCAAATGAGTCCCTTCATGGCTCATGTGGGCTTGATATGGCTTCATGGCTCAACCAAAATGATTTCACTCCACTCAAATTCACCCAATCTTCAATTTCCCAAATTTTCAATTTTTGACCCCCGGACCCTACACCCGCTAAATTCTACCCAAAACCTCGAAATTACCCAAATTTTTCAAAATTTCCTAAATCACCCAAAATTCTTCAAAATTGATCTTAAACATTTCCACATTACTCAAATTGATCATCCATACCCAAAAATACCAAAAATTCCAAAAATACCTCCCAATACCCTCCAAATACCCAAAATACCCCTCTTGGCCAAAAAATCCAAAAATTCAGAAAATTCCCAGAAAATTTCAGAAAATCCCAAATATTCCCAATTTCATTTTGTCCAACTACACCATGGGCCAATTTTGTCAATTTACCCTAGTTTTGTCAAAACCCCCAATTTGACCCATTTTAACCCTAAGTGAACCCAATGTCAAACCAAACCTACCCAATTGACCCAAATTCTGGTCCAATTCAGTTCTAAACTTCAATTCAACATTCCCAACACCAATCTAAACCAAATTCAAGTCCAATTTGATTGATATTTGGATCCAATTTCACTTTTGGCCTTATAGCCCAATTTGGACCCATGACCCAAACCTAACCCAAACTCACCCAATTCAACTCCAATTAACCCCAAATCTTTTCTAAATCTTCCTTAACATTCCCACAAATAAAACGCTAACATGATTTGCCCAAAATTTAGACCCAAACCCCACTCAAATTCAACCCAAAGCTAAAAGGCCCATTTTTGACCTAAACCCAAACCTAACCCAAATGAGCCCAAACCCCAAAATCAAAGCCCAACCAAAGTCAAAACCTCTTTGAAACACTCCCATAAATATTTCTCAACATTAATTTTACATCAATTTTAACCCTAGCCCAACATTGGCCCAAGTTAGCCCAATTCGACCTACATAGGCCCACTTACCAAATAAATCCAAATTCAAACCAATTCAACCCCAAATCACACTAAATTGACTCCAAGCCCTTCATAGAACATCCCTAAACCAATTATAACACTTATTTGATAAGGTCCTTCACAAAATCTTCACCCAAATGCCCATCCTAAAATCAAAAAGCCCATTCCCCTTAAACTTTCCTAAAAGCCCACTTCCTTCAAATTCAAAAGCCCAAATTCATCTAAAGCCCACATGGCACTTCCCCTCATCATCCATTTAATCAAAATTGCCCCTAAGTTTCAAAGTCATCAATTAAACAATTCCAAATCAAGCCCCATACAAATTCCCATCAAAATATCAAAATTTTCTTAAATCCCTTTTTATGAAATCGACCCAAGCTTTTCCCAAGCCAAATGGAGCCAAGGGTGAGCCATTCACAAGCCATATGGAGCCATGAAAGTTTGGCATGTGACCATGCCCTTAATGGTAAAAGGAGGGGCTCCTTTCCTAATCTTTCATTAAGCTTTTTTAACCTTATCCATGACACACTCTAAACCATGTTTAGCCACCTCATCATGGATGGAGACCACACCATTCTCTCTCGTCGACCCAACTGATCCTCTCAACCCAAAATCAGGCCATGGGGAGGTGCACCCAACCCAAACCAATGGGTTGACCAAATTGAAGCCAAAATGACCCCTTCTCCATTACATTTTAATTCAAAGCCTTTACACATGTCAAACTCCACCGACTTCACCAACTTCAAGCCCTGGACTCCCCGACCCCGAAGGTGACCCATGCCTGCCGGCCACCGCCCGGATCGCCGGAAAACACCATGGCCGAGACCTCGGGAGGAGCCAAACTTTGGAATTCCACCTCGTCGAGCCGCCCCATGCCCAATGGCCATCATGGTCGTTCTTCCCATGACCGCAGCAGCTGATCCCAACCCTTGGCCATCCCTGGGAGGCTCTCCAGCCACCTCTATTTAAACCCGACCCCCTCACGGCCATGAGGAGAGAGTTGCACAAACCTTGCCGAAACTCTGCCAAAATTGTTCCAAACCTTCTCCACCCTTAGAGCAGTTGATCCCCAGTGTCAATTTGCCCTAATCCCCACTGACAAAACCCAATTTCTCAACTGAAATTCAACCCAAAACCAGGACACTTCTCCACAGTGAGCCAATCCCCAAATTGATTTGTTCTACACCTTCACCGCACTGGGGAAGGTGTCCACCAGCAAAAGCCCCATCTCCAGTGCCTCCTAGCTTGCTCCAGCTCTCCAAGCTTTGTGATCGACTGTGGTCTAAATCCAACCTAGACAATTCACCGCACCGGGAGACTTCATCCGGAGCTTGCTAGATCCAATCGAAGGTGCAACAACTCTCGGATTGAAGCCACACTTCTCCGAGCAAAGGTATGAGCTAATTCTTCATCCCGAGCTTCCGGAGATTCTCCATTTCAAATGCTTTAATTTCAATGCATGATAACCATATAGATGTGTTCGTCTCTTCAAGACGAATCCATAGAGCATAAGAACATGAAAATCCATCGAGTATCGAGTAAGATATTAGTGGATTTAGTGTGGACGGCTCTCGGGTGAGGACACTTGGGGACGATGAACGGATGCCGTTCATTTAATACACGCGCGGACGGACGGCCAGGATCGCGTCGGATCAGAAGACGGAATGATACAGCGGGCCCTGGGAGTGCTGAGACAGATGGTGGCGTCGAATGGGAGCGCGCCACGCGGCGTTTCGGAGCTGCCGAGGTTGACGCGGCGCCGCGTGGATAAATAGAAAATTAGGGATTTTTTCTGATTTATTTAATTCCCTAAACTTCAAAAATTCATAACTTTTTGTAGAAAAATCAGAAAAATAAAATAAAAATACTCTCTTGCTCAGTGAAAAGAGGAGAATAATGTGGAAAAGAAATCATTTAATTTCATCAAGTATTTTATTTTTTATAATTTATTTACTCTCTGCATACTTTTAATTCTCCATGCATGTATACAATTCACCATGGCATGAGACCATAGTGGCTTTTGAAGCCTCCGAATTTGGGAACATTCCCTGAATTTTCCAAAGTCGAGGCCATCCCTATGAAGAGTTATTGATTTTTCAAATTCATGTTACTGTTTTGAGTATTTTAATTCCAATAAATAGCATGTTGTGAAATAAATTCTAGGAAAATTTGATGATGTTCCTTATGACCAGAGAACCCTAGGAAAAATAGATTTTGAGATAGTTCATTTAAAACAACCCTAATTGGCTTAAACACTCAAAATAGGTCTCTAATTAATTAGAGCTAACCATACATCAAATTGACTTGAAATCAATTCTCCACTGACCTTTAGGATCAGAGGAACCCACCATAAAAATTTGAAGTCAATTGGACTTGGTTAGCCCTACTAATTGGGTCGAGTTAAGCCATTTAGCCATTTTAAACTTTTAAAATTCATAACTTTCAAAATACCTTTCAAAAATTCACCAAATTGGTTTTGGAGCCTCTCTGATATTAGGGGAATCTAAGAAAATTAAAATTTCAATTTTCTAAAAAAGTTGATTTTTAATATTATTTTAATATTTTTAATAATTAAAAAATAATAAAAATCACAAAAATAATAAAATTCATCAAAATGTCACATTTTGAATTTTAATCACTTAGGAACAAACCCCATATTTTTATTAGGTCTATTTAGTGAGATATTAAATTTTGAAGCTTTAGGGTAATTTTAAAATTAAAAAAATATGTTTTCTAGTTTTTTCACTAAAATAATTATAATAAATCATAGAAAACTTAGAAAATTGCAAAATTTGCTTCTCTGATTTCCTTGATATCAGAGAGATTTTTGAAAAATATAAAATTCATTTTTCAACATTTATTTTATTTTAAAATTAATTAACACTCCAAAATTTAAAATAATTATAATAAAAATAATATAATTCAAAAAATCACCAAAATTGGTCTAAGTGGTCCTCTGGTCATTAGAAATGTCCCCTAATTTTCTTAAAGACAGAAACTTTCCCTTGGTCATGTTATTAAATTTTCCTTGAAAATCTCTATTTTCTACCAAAAATAATTATATAAATAAATTAAATACAGAAAAATCACATTTTCTCCTCTCATGTCTTTATTGGCATATGAGTGAAGTCACATAAAAATTTCAAGTTCATTTGAGTTCAATTTAGTGAGTTATGAAATTATTAAGCTTAAAGGGTAAAAAAATGGTAATTAAAAATCTTAATCCTTAATTAAAACTTTAGGTTTAATAAAAAAAATTAGCAAGTAAAAGAGATTAAGCATAGAAAGACATCAAAATGTGTTAGGCCAGAATTTTCTTTTTTGGTCATTTTTTATCCAAATTATATGATTTTTTCCACCAAAACTCTATTTCTTGTACCTAAAACCAAAAATATACAAAATATCTTCCTTTAAAGTGTTATATCATTAAAAATCAACAAATATAAGCATTAAATAAACATTTTTTAGGCGTATCAACTCTCCCAAACTTAATTGTTACTTGTCCTCAAGTAACACTATAACTTTTAGAAACCAAATATGTTGACTAGTGGCTGTGGAATTCAGTAGAGTTTCCTATAATTTTATCTCAGAGATGTCATAGTGTAACTTAAGAGAAATTCTAGCAAATTAACCTAAGACAAGAGTGTAAGAATATCTCATATTCAACTTATGAATGTTGATTTTCTATTTACTTCAAAAGTATTGAAACTTGTTAAACTAAAGATTCATATAAAGTATAAAAACAGAATTTAAGCTCCTTATTTATACCAATTTGACCAATACTTTTTTGAAATAAGAATATGCTTAGCATTGTTTTTAAGTCTTTTCATTTAAAAAGATTCAAGTGAAATCAATTTTTTATTAGACTTCACCTCAAGCTTCTCACATATTTTCCTTTTTTTTAATTCTCTTTTTCTTTTATTTGTCTTTCTTTTTTAGATCTTTTTAATCCTTACTTTTTTTGTATAAGGATTATTATATATGGATAAGCTTAGGATTGTTTCTAAGACTTTTCATTTAAAAATATTTAAGTGAAACCAATTTTTAGTTAGGCTTCTCTTCAAGCTTCTCACATATTTTCTTTTTTTTTAATTCTCATTTTCTTTTCTTTTTATTTTCTTTTTAGGATTTTTTTAATCCTTATTTTTTTGTGTAAGGATTACTATATATGGATAGACCTTTAATAGTTTTGAATTTCACTATCCTCTTTCTAAAATTCAAAACTTAAAACTTTCCCTCAATTTTTAAAAGTGTAAGTATTAGTTTAAAAAAAGTTTCAATAAAAGCTCAATTCTAAGTATAAATCTAAGAAACTTAGCTTTTCAAATATTCAACTCTTTTCTACGATAAATAGCAAAATCATTTTCCTAAAGTTTCCTACAAAATAACTTAATTCTAGAATAATTTCTTCACATAGGATTTCAACTAAGTTATTTTTCTAACATTCCTAAAATCAAAATTAAGTAACCTTAGGTAACACCACATACCATAAGTCATTTTAAAGATGATATTACATTAAATAGTGGCTAATGAGGACAAAAAAGTTAAGTTTTAAAATTTTTTCTTCCCCCAAAACTTGAATTTTAAAATATTTTGTAATTAATTTAATAAAATGTAGTAGGAAGAAAATGTAAAATTTGAATCTACTTACTACTACAACATCCTATCAAATTCATACACATGCATAATCATGATAGAATAACTATAGGAGAAAGTAAATCTAGCCTAAAACATGCTCGCAATAATATTAAAATAATAGGAAGTGTACTAACTTTAAAATATATTTTTTCTTCCTACCCCAAACTTGATTTTAACATGTATATCATTCAGTACAAATAATGTAAGTAGAAAGAAAAATAGTTCAAAAATTTTATCTACCGCAAATGTCTATATAAAAGATCTACAAGTATTCATCAGAAAGAATAATATGCAGCGGAAAGTAAATCTAAACTAAACATGTCAAAATGAAATTGACTAAACAAATGTCTAACTAGCATAACATGATCAGCATAGGAATATAAAAATGTTCTTCAAGTCTTATATAAAATTGTAACATAAAAACAAACACACATGATATATGAGGTCAATTCATCCATTAACTCATCGCATCTCACTAACTTACCTCCAATTTTTAACAAAATCACTACACAGATAAATGAGGTACATGTTTAAACCATTTTATAGATTATAATCCCAAGATAAGATTATCCCTAACATATTGGCTCGTGTGCACCAATCTCAAGAATCATCTAATTTTTTTAATTAAGCACCTCTAACAGTTATAAAGATAGTGTAAGATAATCCACAAGTTACTCATCAAATAGGTTTGCGACTCCTATCAAATGAAAACAAATTTAGAGAAATGAAATAACAAAATTGAGATGGATTTGTCATTGTTCAAATTCATGATGTCTCTTGTAAAACTCAAGCCTGGGTAAGACCCCATTCATAGTGGACTTGTCAATCCAACTACTACAAGATAACATACAAGTCTAGCCATAATAAGAAGTTAAAGAATCACCTCCCTCATGACAGACAAAGATTAAATCAAACTACTAAAAATCCAAGCATCCACCAATCATCAATCAAACTGACCAATCCACACTAAAGCAAACACAATAGAACACTAACAATCATAACTCTCAAGCATAATAAATAAAACCATACCGATTACTATGGGTTGCCTCCATAAAGCGCTTGCTTTAATGTCACGAGCCCGACAAATAATTTGTCCTGGATCAAAAATCCATTAACTAATCATTGATCAATCGCCAAATCTTTTTTAGATCCAGAGATTCTAAGAAAATCCTTGAATTATAATTTTTCTCTCAACTCTTCCTTTTCAGATTGATTCATATCTTTGTTCCTCATATTTCTTTCTAGATCTAATATTCTTCAACTGATTTTCTTTATTTTCATATTAATATCATTCTTGAAATTTATATGAAATGGATCTCTATAAGATACTTCAAGATCTCCCAAATTTTGGACCAGATTCTCTCTAGATAATTCAGAGTCTAGATCAAAATCTTCTATGTTACTCTTTTGTTTAAGTTATATTCCAATTCTTCCCCTTGGTATTGAATAAATAGTGGTGGTGGTCTTTCTATATTTATCTTAGTTGAAGATATAGATTTTTCTATTCCCTTAGAAATTTCTTCCATTTGTCTTTCAATCTCATTATTTTCATCTCTCAACTTAAAGTTCTTTTGAAACATATCCTCAAATTCTCTTCTAAATATTAGTTTGAAACATTATATTACTCATCATTCATCTGCTTAAGGTTTATCTCAGGGTTACCAGGTAAAATATTTGAGGGGAACTGTTAATTGCTTTAATAATCTGCCCTAGTTGGTTTTTTATATTCATTATAGCGGCCCTTGACTTTCCAGCTCACTCTTTTGATTTTCCAACTGAATCAACAATTGAATCAGAACCTCATCTACCAGTGACTCCTCCTCATTCTGTGTGTTGAAGTTAAAATTATGAGGAAAAGAAAGTTCATCTTTAAAATCACTCATATCCAATTACACATCTGATTAAACTAATAATCTTCCCAAAATTGGTTTTCTTGTCTAAAATTAGTATTCTAATTAAACTTTTAAAAATTTTCCCAATCTGGGTTGTAATAATCAGAAAAAGTTTTGTGTATCTGAGAGCTAGTTTTAATCAATTGTCTAAAAAAATTTTCTTGAATAATTAGGGTTTCTAGCCTAACATTATAATCCAAATCTGAATATTTATTATATTTTTTATCTGCCTTTTCTACATTAATTCATGGAGTCTTTTCTGATTCATCATCCTCCTAAAATGCTCTCTCCAAATCTGACTCATAAAACTTAAGGTCTACAGCTCCTGGACTACGCACACAAATTTAAAGACTTAACTAATAGGACAACTATCAAAAGTATTTTAGGTATTTTGGATTTTTCATGAAAATAAACACACAATAATTAAACACATTATATTATAATATTATAACTTTAAAATCTAAGCCTTACAAATTTAACTAAAATTCTCCTAAAGTTCTTACCGAAGCTTCCCCAGCAACAACGCAAAAAACTTGATGCGCTCGTAGCGTGTGCTACTTTTTCTGTGTATTATATGTTAATTTAATTCCGCTGAGACTGTCCCAAAAACTTGACCTGACTTGTAAATACGCAGAAATTTAGCTTCCAAAATATGGTCGAAAACTTGACCCAATTTATGCAAAATTGAAATCTTATAAAATGTAGATAATAGTTCACACACTATGGGTTCTACGCAAGTGCACGTATCACTTCAAGTAATATAGAGCTTTCTTTAGAAACCCCTGTATCAATCCCATAGAGAAGCGAGTTAAGAAATTTCTTAGGCTAATTCTAGTTTACTATTATCAGTCCTTAGTTTGGAATAACGATTAAAAGTGGTTTTTTCCAACAAGTACTCCTAAAGGTAAGTCTTATGTTTAAAACAACTAATAAATACTCCTAAAGTAAAATATTAATTCTAAAGGTAACCCTTTTTGGATGAATTGGTTTGACGAATTTTGAGATGTTAAAAACTACTATTCTTATATAATGAATTGGATAAAGTTTAGGAATGAGATACATTATAGGAGCAATCATATTTTTTACCCTTTTATGAGTGTATAAAGAATATTGGCTAATTCATGGTTTGGTCCTTAAATCTATGGTTAAGATGGGATGATACTGGTTCTCACTCTAGGGCTCCCACTTCCCCTCGCTTGAGGGCTAACATCTCACTTTAGTTTCCAAATACTTGGACCAAATTGGGGATTTTAGTCTGTCATCTTAAAATCTCTAATTTTGCGCCCATCAAAGTAAATTTCCCTATTTATTTGCACTCACCCCCATGGACTACTCACTCATCCATGAAATTTGAATGTGGTTCCACTTTGTTGAGAATTACATCGCTCTCTCTGGTATTAATGACATAACAATGAATTTTAACTCTACAACGAGCTCTTTTTGTAATGTAAATGAAGTGCAAATAAAAACCATCACATTTATAACTAAAATTTCTTCTAGCATGCATCCTAATATCCTAAACAAGAATCCTACATTACAAAAGAAAAGTAAAAAAAATAACATCATAATCTTCTTATGCCACTATTTCCAAATAAGAAGAAAGAGTAAGAGAAACACATCACAAAGCACGAAAAAAAGATAACAAAAAACTTCATTACATCAAAGCAAATCCACTAGATTAGTGTTTAAAAAATCATAAGATAATGAAGAAGACAATACTTAGCTTTTTCCACTTGAAAGAAAGATGAAAATTTATCTCACAAAGTCTCTCACTGATCCATGCAATGCTAGTACAATTCCTTACAGATTCTTTCAAAATCCCCTTTTCAATCTTTCCATAAATGTATAAATCTACATTTCTACACCTATTCTAAGATCTCTTAACATTCCTCTCATTATTCCTAACACACCTACCACTTTTTCTGACATAAAATCACTCTATTATACTATAGGGACAAATTTCCCAAGAGATGTCTCAAGCAACCTTTCAAAAAGCGTCCACATTCAATGTATATGGGCAAATAACCCCCCCTAGCGCAATTAATGCCATTTTGAGGTGTTATCGGTGCCCAAACTTCTCGTTCTTTGGACTCTAGCACCGTTGGCGCCCATTGTGGTGTCATCGGCGCCACTCTACAACAGCTCCACCGTTTTGATCTTTTTGGCTTCGTTTTAGCTCCGTTTTGCCCCGTTTCAATTGTGTTGTGTTCCTAACATCTTCACCTACAAGATAAGCATAAAAATAAAATTTATTTAAAGACAAAATTCATTCAAAAATATGTGATAAGTGTAAAATAGATTAAGCATGGAAATTTATTTCAAAATGTGTTAGGTCGAAATTTTTTTTCTTGCTCGTTTTCGCTCCAAAATGTACCGTTTTTGCTTATTTTTTACCAAAAGTTCATTTATTGTACCTAAAACCTTAAATATACAAAATATATTTCTTTAAAGTGCAATATCATTAAAAATTAACAAATATAAGTATTAAAAGTATATAAAAAATGAACATTTTTAGGCTTACCAGTGCCCAATCTCGCGGTGACACGCGGCTTGTTCGACGAAAACGAGGATGACGGGGATAAATAGAAAAATAGAATTTTATGGATTTATTTAATTCAGTCTACCTTAGAAAATCCATAACTTGGTGTAGAAAACTCACAAAAACAAAATAAAAATACTCTCATGCTCGGTGAATAGAGGAGAATAATGTGAAAATAAAATTGAAGTTATTTGACTTATGTTTTATTTTAAATTAATTAATTCAGTAAATCATGCTTATGCCATAATTTACTCTAAATAATTCACCATGGCATGAGGTTTGTAGGGCGTATAAGCTCTATGGTTAAGGATCTTCCCTGATTTTTTCAATGTCAGGAGAAATCTCTAGCCAGAGATCCCTAATTTTTAAGTTATTCCCCTCTATTTTGGTATGAAAATTATAATAACTAAAATATAAATAATAAAAATACAAAACTTATTTTGGTAGGTTCACTGTGGTCAGAGGCACCTGAGAAAACATAAAATGGGTTTAAATAATTAAGAATGACACTAGTGGTAATTAACTTATTAAAATCATCTTAAAATTAAATAATTAAAATATAAATGTAAAAAATAGAAAATGACTCTCCCTTGTTAAAAACAAATAGAGGAGCTCCCCATAAAAATTTGAAGTTAAAAAGAATTTATTTACCCACAAAAATCAATTTTTCAAATTAAATGGTATTTTTAGAATTAAAATAATTATAATAATTAAAATACAAGTAAAAAAATTATGAAATTGGTTTTGGGAGCTCCTAATAACCAGAGGAACTTTGGAAAAATAATATTAGAATTAAACTAAATATTTCACTTTTAAGCCTATTTTTAATATTTAAATAATTTAAAAATATTTAAAAATAATAAAAATCACAAAAATATTAAAATTTGTCAAAATACATATTTGGTATCCTGATCACTTAGGAGCAATCAAAAAAATTTTCCTAATTTTTTAAGTGAAGATATTAAATTTTAAATATTAAAATAATTTTTAAAGGCTAAATATAAATTTACCTTATTTTTACACTAAAATAATTGTATTAGTTAAAATATAAATCACAAAAATATGAATGTTTTTTGTCCTCTGACATTAGAGAGATTTAAGAAAAATATAAAACATAAATTTCCACTTAAATAATATTTTATATTTAATTAATACTCAAAATAAACAAATAATTCTAATAATTAAATTAAAACTAAAAAAATCATGAAAATTGGTCAAGTGGTTCTTTGACCTAGGTGAACCTCCAATAATTTTCTTAAGGACAGATAATTTAATTTGGCTAAGTTATTGAATTATCATTGAAAATCCATATTTTGTATTAAAATAATTATAAAAATTAAATTAAAATAAAAAAATCATATTTTCTCCTCTCAAGTTTTAATTGACCTATAAATGGGGTAACATAAAAATTTTAAAATCATTTGAATTGAATTTAATGAATTATGAAGTGATAGGCCTTTAAGGGCAAAATTGTAATTTTAAAATTTAAGCCTGAATTAAATATTTAGGCCCAATCAAAGAAAGTGGGAAAAAAGTGATCATAATTGACCTGATAATCCCCAGCGAAAATCTTCTACGCTTCATTCTAAGTGTGTCACTTGGACGTCTGTGTTGGTTCTGTTGATCCCCTCGGTCAACGCCAAAACGTGCGGTGTGCTTGGTTAGCACACCACACCTATTGGGGGTCCATTTGTTGACCTCATTTTGGTGAGGTCTTTTCTTTCCTCTTAGTGCTTAAGATCTAGCCATAGGACTTCTCCTTGACAATCCTAGAAGACTAGAGATGGAACCCACCATTTAGAAATTCAAACAAAATCTAAACTCTCTTTTGAATCCTACATGGATGGTCATCAACCTTCAAATTACTTGGAATGTTAGGACCAATGTGTAGGAAGACAAGGATGAGTTCCTATAGGAAGGTCAAGCCTTAAGACAGCCCTGGGTGGTCTGGTCTTGGTTGGGTCAACTGGCAGACACTACACTCTCACACACATTACAAACCCTAAAATCACTCTTACCCAACTTGGCTTCCTGACTCATGTAGGAAACTCATATGGATGGACCTCAACCCCTAAGCCCTTGGCTAAGAGGGTTAGGAACAACATATTAAGTGCCTAAAATGAGTCCTCTCAGGGCTCGTGTGAGCTTAACATGGCTTCATGGCTCAACCAAAATGATTTTATTTTACTCACATCTAATCAATCTTCATTTTTTCCAAAATTTCAATTTTTGACCCCCGGCCCCTAAACTCTCCTAAAATTATCAAATTGCCCCTCAAAAGGACCCTAAATTCAAAACTTCACAGTCACTAAAAATCATTTCAGAGCATTCCTCTCGTCAAACTGAGAAGTTTGACTGTAAACATGTCATAATTCTGAGCTACATTTGGGCCCCTCACGGCCAAAATAGCTGATACTTAAATGACGCTCCAGGATTCATAAAACATTCCACATAAATCAAAAATGACCCCAGACACTTTTGCTTGACTTCAAATTTCTTTCTAAACAACCTTGAGCCTTTAGTTCAGTCTTTTCACCACTTACTCCCAAACCTCCCAAAAT
Organism: Papilionanthe hookeriana x Papilionanthe teres; assembly: GCA_022702705.1. NCBI lineage: Eukaryota > Viridiplantae > Streptophyta > Magnoliopsida > Asparagales > Orchidaceae > Papilionanthe > Papilionanthe hookeriana x Papilionanthe teres. The sequence goes on along the minus strand of CM040436.1, from coordinate 32,299,011 downwards.
TACCAAAATGCCCTTCATAGCCAAAAATTTTGAAAATTCCAAAAAGTCTCAAAAAAATCATAGAAATTCCAAAATATTCTCCACATCATTTTGTTAAACTACCACATACCCCAATTCTGCCAATTTAACCCAATTTGATCAAAAATTCTAAATTTGCTCTTAAAGCTCAAAATTGACCCTATGTCCAAATCCACCAAATTGATCATTCAATTCAATTCAAAATTACTCAAAATCTTTTTTAAAATCTTCATAACACTTTTTTAAACCAAATACAACATTCACTTAGCCCAAATTTTGACTCAAACCTAACCCAAACTCAAGCCCAAGTTCACCCCAAATTTAAAAGGCCCAAAATCAAGCCCATGTGCTAAATTAATTCCAAAAGCCCAAAACCCATGCCAAAGCCCACATGAAAATTTATTTACATCATCCTTTTGATCAAAATCATTCACCTAAAGTTCAACGTGTCATGATTAAATTAACCAAATGTAACCTCATGACAAACTTTACAAAAATACCACTTAAATCAAAAATCCATTTTCATGCAAATTGATCAAGCCTAGCTAAGCCAAATGCAAGCCATAAAGTTTTGCCCCAAGCCATATGTTAGCCATGAGGGTCATGCTCACCTCACCATATCATCTTGCGGAGAAGGGTGAGCCACTTTCCACCTCTCTTAATAAAGCTTTTTAACCTCTTTTATGCTTCACCCTTAGCCTTGCTTAGCCAAATCTTCTTGGATGGGGACTTCTCCACACCTCTTGGCCGAATCAAATGATCTCCCATCAGCCCAAACCAACCTTGGGGGGTGAACCAAACCTAAATCCAAGCCTTGACCCAAATTGACCCAAAAATGCTCCTTACACCCATGTTATTTAAATGCTTGACTTTACACATGGCAATCCCAAATTGATTGCACCAAAATCAAACTATGACCTCCCCTCCACCTAAGCACACCACTAACCAACCCCCACAGCCACCCAAGCTCCTCTATTTAAGCTCCATTCATGGCCAAAGAGAAAAAAAAAGATTACTTTGGGGAGACTCTGCCAAAATGTTCTCAAAGCTTCTCCAAGCACTTCTAAGCTCAATCCAACCATTTCCAATTGAGGCCTCACCTCTTGGACAAATGTATCAAATTTTTTCTCCTCCAACCAAGGTTATTTTAATTTTCTGTAAATATTCACATACTTTAGGTATATACTCACCGTATAGATGTGTGCTACTCGATTTGACGATCATTTTAAAAAAAATCACTCAATTTTGTTGAAAAACGAGTGAGATATCAAGGTTTGAAGGTGGACGGTTTCGGGTGAATAACAGTTGGAGAGAGGAGCAGTAGCCGTCCGATCACGCATGTATCGGACGGACAGTCCTGATGGAGTTGGACGGAGTTTCATCCATGAACATGCCGCCAAGTAGATCCACGCCAGCCAGTAGCAGCGAGACACGTGGCGATTGAGCGGGAAATGAATTTTTTTGATCTATTTTTGACACAAATTTTGAAAAATCATAACTTTGCTTAGAAAACTCCAAAAAATAAAATAAAAATATTCTCTTACTCACTGAAATGAGGAGAATAATGTGGAAGTAATTTCATATTTATTTGATAAATATTTAAATTTTAATTAATTAAATGATGTTTTCAAACTTATAATTCTTCATGCATGTAGAAGCTTCACCATAACTTGAAATTTTGTTATGTTATTCTATGTATAATGGTGGATCTTTTCTGATTTTTCCAAAGTCAGAGAAGATCTCTATGATGAGATATCTATTTTTCAATTTTATGCATCAGTTTTGCTATAATAAATATAAAAATAACCATGTTACTTAGAAAAATTAGGGTGTGTTCCCTTTAACTATAGGTACAACAGAAAATTATCTCATGATTTATTTCAATCAAACAAACTCTAATTTGGCCAATACCTAAAAATTTAATTTTAATTAATTAGGAGTAACCACACATCAAAATCATAATAAATAAACTCTCTACTATCACTTAGAATCATGGGAACCTGATATAAAAATTTCAAATCAATTAGAATTAATTTGACTCATTAAATAAATAAATTAAGTAACATGGACATTTTGCACATTAAAAAATTCATAAAACACAAAATACATTTCAAAAATTCATCAAATTAATTTTGGGAGTTCTCTGTGATCAGAAGAGTCCAAGAAAAATAAAATTGTATTTTTCATAAAAATTTGATTTTTAATCATTTTTTAAATATTTAATAATTAAAAATTATAAAAAATCACAAAAATATAAAAAATGCACCAAAATGTCACATTTGGTCTCCTAATCACTTGGGAACCATCAAAATATTTTTCTTGAGTCTCTAAGTTAAGATATTAATTTTTAAAGGCTTAAGATAAGTTTTAACATTTAAAAAATGAATTTTCTTAACCTTCCACTAAAATAATTATAATAAATCAAAGAAAAATCAAAAAAAATATATGATTTATTTCTCTAGATTCCTTAACTATAAAGAGATTTTCTAAAAATATAAAATTATTTTTTTCACCTTTAAAATATTTTAAAATGAATTAATACTCCATAACTAAATTTAATTCTAATAATTAAATTAAAATTCAAAAAATTCCCAACTTTGGTCCAAATGGTCCTCTAGTCAAGGGTCACTTCCAGTAAATATTTCAAAGTCATAGGTCTTTCCTTGGTCAAGTTATTGATTTTTCATTAAAAATCCCATTTTTGCATTAAAATAAATATATAAATTAAATTTAATTCAGAAATATCACATTTTCTCCTCTCATATTTTAATTGTTCCTTGAGTAGGGTGAAATGAAAATTTCAAAGTCATTTGAGTTATATTTAATGAATTATGAAGTGAACAAGCCCAAGGGGCAAAATGGTAAATATTGAAATTTAGCCTTAATTAATATTTAGGCTTAATTATGGGTAATGGGTAATAAACAAGCCTAATTAATCTCCTTAGATGATCGAAACATAGGGACTCAAAGGGTAGAAACCCATTTATCACTTTTTTCAACATTAAAAAAAATTATAATTTCCTTAATTAAAAATTTGGAAGTTAATTAAAAGAGAAGATATGAGGTGAAAGGGTTTAATCTTGGGAGATATTAATTTATTAATCTTTACCCCTAATCAATGATGAGATCAAATTTCATTTAATCTTAATTTAAAGACTCATTAATGAAAAATAAGATAAATTAAATAATAAAATTAAAACAATTTCTAAGATAATTAAATTAAAAATAACTTTAAAATAATATAATTAATTAAATTAAAAAAATTAAAATGATCTAATTAATTAATTTTAAAAAATAATTTTAAAAAATAAAATAATTAATTGAATAAAAATAAAAATAAAAATAAAAATAATAAATTAAATTTTAAAAAAATATAATTTTAAAATGACATAAATAATTAAAAACAATTTAAATTAAATATAATTAAATTAAAACAATTTTAAAATAATTTAATCAACTTTAAATCAAAATTAAATTAATACAACGAAATTAAAATCAACTTCAAATTAACATAATTAAATTTAATATAACTGAAATTAAAGTTAAAACAATTTTAAAATAGCTTAGTGAACTTTTGAAATGATAAAATCAAATTGAAATAACATAAGAAAATCACAATCAAACTAAAATATTATAATTAATTTGAAACAGTCTTAAAACATCAACCCAACCTTAGACAAATTAGCTAAATCTGTTAATGAACTAATTTGCCCCTAAAGGCTTTCACCCACATAATTCTTAAGTGAAATGTCAAGTGAATGTCACCTCACTTAAGGGATAATCAAAACATCTAGGTTCTTTGAGCAAGAAGAAAACATTTCCAACAAACTTAAAACAACTTGGGCGATTGATTCATCATTACAATGAAACTAAATTAATTGGAAAGATAATCCTGAAAGCGTTTAGAAAGATGTTCAGGGTTTAAGTCCCAAGCACTTCCCTAACCTGATGAGATGTCTTAAAAGAACAATTAGACTTTATTGTTATTTGATGAAGAAAATCAACCTTAACAAAACACAAGATCTTAAACATCGTAGGAAGTGACTAGCAATTGGATTAGGACTTTGGTAGACAACCAGAACCTTCCCTTAGCTTTACTTAGGTGCTTGTTCCAAATATATAAATGCTTTAACATGTATTTTAAGTGCAGCCAAAAATGACGGAAGTGCCTACCAGGTATGTATTTAAGTTTATTGTAATTTGCATTTAGCAATTTATCAAATTTATTACTTTCTTGTACTTATAAATGCATGAAAATGATTGAACCTGGCATGTTTAAACAACTCAAAATTTAATCACGAACAAAAACAAAACTACAATTAATACTAAATTAAAACGTCTCGTTGAATTGGGAATCCCACGGATGATGTAACCCATGTGTTGCTAACGAGATTTCCCACGGTCTAAATGAAAGTGTGGAACTCATTCAGTTGAGTTTAGCAAATTCATTTGGACTAAGCGAATCCGATGAAAATAGCGGTGTCGGGATGACGGAACCGTGGGATCTTAATTGGTTCTGCTTAATCAACTTTAAGATTTGTTTTAATTAAAATACTAAGTCATCTCAATTTTCAACTTTTCTAAACCAGAACACTTCTCTCATCTCTTGATTTCCACTTTCCAAAACTAAACCTCTGCAACAACAAGGAGCTTGGAGCAAGAGGAAAACTTGTGTCTACTTCTGCAAAACCTTCCTTAGAATTAAATAAACATGCCCTAGGATTTCGATGTAGTTTGCTTAGTGCAACATAAACCCTCAACTTTTCGTTAGGAATTTGCACAATGATGCTATACAAATTAAGCCATAACCGGTCTTCCAGGCTATTAGTGTGATTATATCATATAAGCATAAGTCCCAATTAACTAAAATTGGCAGGATTGAAACATTAAATAATAGTCTCAAATTGAAACCAAATCATAGGATAGTTTGGGAAGTTGCCAAGATTTCTCTTGGATCCTCAGCTTCTCCTACTTCTCTTCCTTTGGACTCTCAAAATAACTGTTCCAAATTTGAGATATTCCCTATTGAAATATCCAAAGTTCAATTGTTTGAAAACCTTAAACTTTGAAATTCTTGAAAGCAAAACCACTGATCATTATCGAGAGTTTTCTTAAATGATTCTCGTCAATTAAGATGTAATTAACTATAGGGGCTTGCCCTTATAGGGAACTCTAAGAACCCAGCTAATATAAACCCTGCTTACATCCTTTATATTAAGCAGGGGAACTTGTCGGCATATAAAATTGGTTTTCAGACCAAACGGATGTCACAAATCTTTTAGTTTATTTAATCGAGCCCCATTATCAAGCAGTGCATCTATTCCTCGGGGTAGATACACGGTTTGTGGTGCGGTGCTCGCTTATATAAACTATTTGGGATGTGAGATCGGTTTGATTTCATATCTTAAAATTTTCAAACTTAAAATTATTTTCAAAATTAAATGCTAATTTCCAAATTATATATATTTAAATTAAATTTAAAATATAAAAATTCACTGACAGGACTCTCAGGTTAGGCTCTATTTATAGTCATGGAGAGGCCATGACTGAGCTTAGATAAGCCTGAGATTGCTTGGAGATGAAGCTAACAGCCCCATGATGGCATGAAGATAAGCTTCTTGTCTAGAGATAGCTAGGGAGGGCTTCCCCAAGTTTGCCATGATGAGCCTCCATTAAGGCTCAATTTGGATTTTCATCTTGGCTCCCCTCCATTGGATCATTTATGAGGAGGATAAGGATGGTTAAAACTTGCTGAATTAACCTCCCCCATGTAAGTTCACAAGCTCATTTAATTGGCTCAAGAGGGAATGACACATAAGCTCCATACCTCCCTCCTTTCCATGGCTATTCATGATAGGTTTTATCATGAAAGAGAGTGACTTGAATAAGATCTTCTTTCCATTGGCTAAGGGTTGCAGTGTTGTCTACCTAAGCATACATGTCACACTTCAATTTTTGGAGGGAATGACACATATCCCTCACCTTCATGATGGCGTCATGATGGCTCTTAAACTTAGTTAAAAGTGATGGCTCATGGGTTGTTTAATGTGTTAACCAAGTTATGGAGAGTTTTATGGGTCATAGGTAACCCATTAGTGACCCCCCATAAGTTGAATTTGATTTTAAAAATCAATTATAGGTTTTTGATGTCATGTATAATGTCATAAATTCAAATTTAATTTAGGGTTATTTAATTATAATTTCATTTTGAATTAAGTATGTGATAAATTAAAAATATATGAAATTATAATATTAACCCATAAATTCATCAACATGATTTTGGGTGTTGACCATTTGACCAATTTTCATGGAATTGGTCCAAGGTTGACTTTTTAACTAAGTTTGACCAAGGTTAACCAATGTTGACCAATTTTGGTCTAAGGTTGACGAGGGCAACATACTTGACCTTGTCATGGTTATGTTAATCACTGGGGTTTCGTGGTATGGCTTGGTTTGATCAAATAGTTGGGCTTAATCAATTTTAGTGTTTATCAAAGGAGTCAAGTTTGATCAATTTGGTTTATGAGTTGACCTGGTGATTAATGGGATGGTAAATGGGTCTCAAATTGATCATATTGACCAAAGTTTGACTAGTTAGGTCAAGGGTTGACCTGATGCTCAATGGGGTGGCAAACAGATCCAAATTGACCATTTTGACCAAAGTTTGACCAGTTAGGTCAAGGATTGAACAGGTGGTCAATGTGGTGGTCATTGGGTCCAAAGTTGATCATTTTGTACAAAGTTTGACCAGTTAGGTCAATGATTAACCAGGTGGTCAATGTGGTGTTCATTGGGTCCAAAATTGACCATTTTGACCAAAGTTTGGCCAGTTAAGTCAAGAGTTAACCTGATCGTCGATGGGGTGGTCAATGGGTCCAAAATTGATCATTTTAGCCAAATTCTGACCAGTTAGGTCAAGGGTTAACCGGGTGGTCAATATAGTGGCCATTAGGTCTAAAATTAACCATTTTGACCAAAGTTTAACCATTTAGGTCAACAGTTGACCTGATGGTCAATGGGGTTGTCAATAGATCCAAAATTTATCATTTTGACCAAAGTTTGACCAGTTAGGTCAAGGGTTGACCTGGTGGTCAATGTGGTGGTCATTGGATCAAAAACTGACCATTTTGACCAAAGTTTGACTTGTTAGGTCAAAGGTTGACCTGATGGTCAATGGATTGGTCAATGGTGGTGGCATCCAGAGCCACCCGAGATTTTCTCGATGTCGATGTTGATGTCATTATTTGGAGTCGTCACTCTGTTTATCTATAATATTGCCCTAATCTTTAAGAAATCTTATTTCTTTGAAACATGTAAAGGATCCTTAGATAATAAGTAATTTGATGAAAATAAGGGGATAGTAAAATAGAAAATAGTAGAATAAGAAATGTTGGATAAAAGGTGATTTTAGAATATTTATTCTAGAAGTTTTTTATATAAGGATGATCACATAAGAAATTTTGATAATCAGATATTTCTAGAAGTGATACCTATTCTGAGTTCTTAAATCTCCTATAGGAGTAAGCCCTATAGTTAATTACATCTTAGAATTTTAAATTTGTCTAAAAAAATTTCTGATTAATGTTTAAAACTTGTTTTCAAAGAGATTTTGAGAATAAGAAAAGATATGTCAATTGTTCAATCCTATGGGCAATATTTTTCTGAAAGTCACATGCTACTCTAAAGGTTTGGTTTTGCCAATGTCACTTGTCATGTCGATTTTATTTATTTTTTATCATTTTATCTTATAGTTTGTTATTTGTTTGGTAGCTATCTTAAATGTTTAGGTTTTGTTTTATTATTTGTTTAGATTATGTTATTTTAGTTTTATTTTTAATGTCATGGTGTTTTTATTTTGTTTTGTTCTGTTTTGTCAATGTCATTGTTTTGATGTCATTTTGATTTTATTTTGTTTTATTGTTTGTCCCGTCTTTAGAATGTCGCCCTGCAAAATAGAGTTAGCACACCCTAATAACATGCAAAGTAAATCTAAAGCGGAACCTGTCTTCAACCCGCAAGAAAAAAATTGTGTAAGAGAAATTCTCACAAAAGAAATAATATCGACTTTATTTCTTTGGTTGATTTTAATATGAGTTAGGTTTAAGAGTTTTAGATTCATTATCATTTGAATCTAGGGGTTTCAAGTTTAATGTAGATTAGACTTAAATAAAATCTAACATAAGTTAGACTTTTAAATTTGATGTCATTTGAATCTGAAGTCAATTGGTTAAATCTGACTAGACTAAAATTGGTTAAAGATATTTAAGTTAACTTTAGATTCAATATAGGTTGAATCCAAAGAATTTAACTTAGGCATATTGGACCTAAGTAAGATTTAAATCAGATTCAATGTAGGTTGAACCTAATTTAAGTTTGGATCAAGTTCAATGTAGGTTGAACCCGAGTTAAGTTTGAGTTAGATTCAAAGTAGATTGAACTTAAGTTGTGTTTGAGTTAGACTTGGATTTAAATTGGGTTAATCCCAAGTATAAGTTAAGTTTGTCTTAGGTTTAAGTTAGGTTGAACCTAAGAGGATTAAGTTCGACTTAGATTCAAGATGGGTTGAACATAAATATAGGTTAAGGTTATGTTTAATGTACGTTGAACCTCAAAGGCTTAAGTTTAACTCGGGTTCAGGTTAGGTTGAACCTAAGTTTTGGCTTAAGTTCAATTTAGGTTGAGTCTAAGGCATAGTTAACTTAAGTTCAAGTTAGATTGAACCTAAGTTAGACGTTTGACTTAAATTCAATATGGGTTGAACTTAAGTTTTATTTAACTTGGGTTCAAGTTAGGTTGAACCTAAGTTAGAAGTTTGACTTAAGTTCAATAAGGGTTGAACTTACTTTGAGTTAACTTTGGTTTAAGTTAGGTTGAACCTGAGTTAGAAGTTGATTTAGGTTCAATATGAGTTGAACCTAAAGTTTGGTTAACATGGGTTCAAGTTAGGTTAAACCTAAGTTAGAAGTTTGACTTAAGTTCAATATGGGTTGAACTTAAGTTTGAGTTAACTTGGTTTCAAGTTATGTTGAGCCTAAGATAGAAATTAATTTAAGTCTAATTAAAGATAAACTTAATTAAGGTTTAGGGTTTCTTAAGCTTAATGTAATTATGATTTGAGGTTTAATTAAGTCTAATTAGGGTTAGACTTAATTAGGGTTTAGGGTTACTTAAGCCTTATGTAAGTAAGGCATAAGAGTTAATTAAGTCTAATTAGGGTTAGACTTAATTAGGGTTTAAAATTACTTAAGCCTAATGTAAGTAAGATTTAAGAGTTAATTAAGTCTAATTAAGGTTAGACTTAATTAGGGTTTAGGATTACTTAAGCCTAATGTAAGTAGGGCTTAAGATTTAATTAAGTCCAATTAGGATTAGACTTTAGGATTTAAGATTACCTAAGCATAATTTAGTTAAGGTTAAAAGATTAATTAAGTCTAATTAGGGTTAGACATAATTAGGGTTTGAAGGTTTAATTAAACTTGATTTAGGTAAGGTTTAATTGGATTAATTGTACTCTAATTGAAGTTTAGGTCTAATTAGGGTTTAGGATTAATTAAACCTAATTTAGTAAGGTTTAATCGGTCTTAATTGCACCTAATTAAGGTTAGGTCTAATTAGGGTTTAGGATTAATTAAACCTAATTTAGGTAAGGTTTAATTGGATTAATTAGTCCTAATTAGGGTTAGGTCTAATTAGGGTTTAGGATTAATTAAACTTAATTTAGGTAAGGTTTAATTGGATTAAGTAGAACTTATTAGGGTTAGGTTTAATTAGGGTTTAAGATTAATTAAACCTAATTTAGGTAAAGTTTAATTGGATTAATTAGACCTGAGTAGGGGTTAGGATTTATTAAGTTAAACCTAATGTGATTAAAGTCTAACTTAGTTTAATTAGGTCTTAATGGTGTCTTAGACCTAATTAGGGTTTATTAAGTTAAATCTAATGTGATTAAGGCCTAACTTAGTTTAATTAGCTCTTAATTGTGACTTAGACCTAATTAGAGTTTAAGACTAATTTGTGTTTTAAACCTAATTAGGGTTCGTTAAGTTAAATAATGTGATTAAGGCATAACTTGATTTAATTACATCTAATTGGCGTCTTAGACCTAATTAGGGTTTATTTGTATTAAATCTACTTTAATTAAGTTTTAATGGGTTTAATTAGGTCTAATTTGTGTCTTAGACCTATTATTAGGGTTTGTTTTGAGTCCTTTTAAAGTTAGAGTCATGATTAACTTAGTCCAATGTAAAATGGCTAAGTGTAGTAAAGGTTTGAGTTTTTAAAGGATTTTAGGGTTTTAACTATTAATTCATAATTAATAATTTGACCCTAGAAATAAAAATTTCATTTTAAGTTTTCCAGAGACTTGGGTTTGTCATTTTAAGGTTCAAGTTTGTCAACTAAGGTTCCTTGATTAATTTCATTTTCAATTTCCTATATTCTAATTTTCATAATTATTCTTGAAAAATAATTATAAATATTAATAGAAATTAGGTAAATTGAATTTAGAGGTGTTATTATGGTTTGTAAAAATCACATAATGTTCCTCAAGATGAAAGGATCATTATGTGGGAGTTTCATAATTTTCTGATTTACAATTAATTTTTAATTATTAAATTACTCTAGAGAGTTTTTAATAAATTAAAAATTAAATATTATTCATTAATTCAAAATTTTGTTCCTACATTATTCTCCTCATTGACCTAAATTCAAGGATATTTTTATTATATTTTTGTGATTTTTCTATGCAAAGATATGGATTTTTTATTAATTTAAGGTTAAGCTTGATTTTCTTAAATCTAAATTATCCTTAAATTATTAGAAGGTGCAAGCATATCGGCTGGGATTAAATCAGAGTCGTCCATTTCCCAAACACGGAAATGGACGGCATCCATTCATCGTCCCAAAGGTGTTATAACCCGCAAACTGTCCATGTTCTAGGAACAAAATCTCGCTCAATTCTTGATGGATTAGAGTGAGTTTTGTCTAGAGCTTCATCTAGATACGGCGAACTCATCCATACAGTAATGTTAGGGTTTTGAATAGGTTTGTTTCACAAAGTATCAAACCTGAACTTAAGCTAGGTTGAATGATCCTACCTTGGTCTCAATGGGTGAAATTTCAATTGGATTGGTTCTACAACTTCGTCTTGACCTCAGAAGGCTTGTCCCCAACACAATTTGAGGTTAAATTGATCCTAGGTATGAATTCAATCTCAAGGTGTCACGGTTTGGGAATAGAGTGTTGAACAGTGGGTTATAGTATATGAGGATGACAAATTTTGATTGGGCTTGTTTTTGTAGGTGTCTGTGATGGTTTTGGAATGGTTAATTTGAAGTTTAGAGAAACTTCATTTCAAACCCTAAAATTGTCCTATTTTGGGTAGGGAAATTGGAAGGGGATGATGGATTTTAGAGCTTGATTCTATGAGGAATCAATTGCTCATGGTATGTGGAGCAATTTCTCTGTCGAAGGTTTTAGGAATTGGGCAGTGTATATGTCTCTTCCTCCTTGTTGGGTGCTCTTAGGTTAGGCTTATTTATAGCATGGATGGCCATGGCAAAGCTTAGATACGCTTGAGTTCATTTGGGGAAAGTGCTAAGCAGTTTAATGATGGCCTATGGATAAGCAGCTGAAGGATAAGTTCAATTAACCCTCCCTAGGTTAACCAACATTAAACCTAACCATGGTGAAGATTGGGTTCAAAATTTAGCTTAATTTTATTGGCTAACATAGAAGGTGGGTAGGGTTAATTAAATTCAGCCAAATTCACCTCCCTATATAGTTTTATCCTTTCCTTAATGAGGTTTGAAGAAGGAGACTGATCCATGAAAAAAATACCTATTTTTAGGCCTTGATTTTTATCAAATTTTTAAGGATATTATGCTTTAATGAAAGGTATTGTTGTGTTTTGGATGTAGGTGATGCAAAAATGTTCAAGATGAAAAAAAAGATGAAAAAGGCGGAAAAAGGAGTGAAAAAGGAGCCAAAATGCAAAATTGTCAAAATAATTGGCCTGGCACCTACGCGCCAGAATCCGGCGCCTAAGCGCCGCTCCGATACATGCACTCGTAAGATTTTCGACGACTTTTGACGGTTATTTTGATGGTGTATGCGGTTATTGGACCATCTAGAAGATTGATAGTTATTCCTGGATTATATGACATGTGATACATTGTATTTGGACGCTTGGAAACGGTTAGGATCTCGAAGAGGTGCAATCCAGAGTGAAGAGGTGTGAAGAACTGGACGCAGAGTCCGGCGCCTAGGTGCCAGATTCCGGCGCCTAGGTGCCCGACACACCTTCTAGAAGATTTATTGAACATGGACACATTTTGAAGAGGTGCCTCAAGGCAACCCTTGAAGCCTATAAATAGGAGCCTACTTCTTCAGAGAAAAACGCCCAAAACCACCAACGCCCAACCTAGTCCCTTAGCCCCATAGTTCCATTTAGAGAGAGAAATTAGAGAAATATTTTAAGGGTCATATTTATAGTTTATTTTATTAATTAGTGAGTTTATTTAGAGTTCAGTATTCGTAGTATTTGAAAAGCTCGGTGCTTTTCAAGTCTATTTACTTTGGAGTCGAAAGATTCAGTAGGTTCACTGGAGAAACACTTCGAGATAAGTATTTGTATTTTGATTCAAAGTTTTATTTATATGTTTTGTTGTTTAAATTCAATGTGTTCTGAGTAGTTACTTTACTTTCTTCTTTCAATTATGAAAAGATAAATAATATAATATAAAATTCGTTGGAGAATTAAAAACTATATATATATATTTTAAACATTGTGATGATATTAATACCGGATCTTAATTTACTATTTAAATTGACCATTTAAATTGTTAAAATCTGTTGAAGAGTTTTGAGACCAAGAAGAAGATGAATTCTTAACTAATAGATATCACATGAATCATTGGGTAGTCGAAGGCCTTGCGCAGGTTATTCAAAGTGAAGTGCAAATAAATAGGAAGATATTATTTAATGCGGCGTAGAATCGATAAGTTTTTAGAGTGACAGAGCTAAATTCTTCTAATTCGGTTTATAGAGAAGGAAAGGGTCACTAGAGTAGGCCGACCATAGCCACCCTCGGACATCTAATAGTGTGAGCCTAGATTAACCCATTCTACTAACAATACATCCGTACTCGATCTATAGATATACCAATGTTCTTTATACTATCGAGTGAAGGTAAAGAATATGAATGCTTATATTCGGCACAATACCATAAATTTATATTCTCCACAAATATTACATTATCTAAAAAGTCTCGGATTAATCGAAAGGAAGAAAGTTGTTTGCTTATTTTTATTTACATCAATCATTACTTTAGTACTGCTTTATTTTCTTCATCTAGTAAATCAAATATCAACTTTTTAACTTTAAAAGAAATACAAAAAAATAAAATTAAATATTTAAAAAAAATCTATAATCCTCCTCGTGGGATTTATACTGGGGTCTTTATTTAAAGCTCTATATTTCTTGAAACGATATGTATACTTGCGTAGTACCCCTAGTGTGTAAAATATTTTCCATAAAATTATATTTATATACACTAGCCGCTATTATTATTTGAGTCAAAGTATTGGCTATAACATATTTTTAATAAAGCATAAATTACTCGCATTGTTCGGCGATTGCAAACCAAGTTTTTGGTGCATTGCTGCGGATCGAGGGTCAAGTTTTTGGCGCCGTTGTCGGGGAGGCAAAATTTCTAGATTTTAAATATTTTATTTTATTTATTTCTTTTATTATCAAAAATATAAAATACAAAACATTTATAAAAAAACAAAAACAAAAATAAAAAATAATAATTTTATTTCTTGCTATTTTACTTTTCATTTACTTTTTATGCGTAGTTCCAGATCTGAAGGATTATTACCTTTAGAATCTGAATTAGAAAGAACTGTTAGAAGAATTAAAAAAGAAAAAAAATTCAAAAATATCAAGAGAAGGCTAATTTACATAATAATTTACAAAATCCAATTGAAATTAATGAACAAAATGTTTACAAACCATTAAGGGATTATGCTAACCTCGCAAGCTGATGAACTTCATAGTAGTATTCAAATACCTAATGTAGATGTTAATTCTTTTGAGCTTAAACCGTCTATTATTCAAATAGTTCAAAATAATCAATTTAGGGGAAGAAGAAATGAGGATCCAAATTTACACCTTGCTAGTTTTTTAGAACTTTGTGCTACATTTAAATATAATAATGTTTCTGATGATGCTATTTGACTTAGACTCTTTCCTTTTTCTTTAAGAGATTAAGCTTAGATGTGGTTGGACTCATTAGCAATAGGTTCTATTAAAACATGGGCTGAAATGGTACAAAAATTCCTTGCTAAATATTTTCCTCCTTCTAAAACTCGCTAAATTAAGAAATGATATTACTTCATTTAGTCAATTCGACGAGGAGACAATTTATGAAACTTGGGAAAGATTTAAAGAACTATTAAGAAATGTCCTCATCATGCTTTACCTGATTGGTTAAGTATTCAAACATTTTATAACAGACTAATTGGATCACAAAAATTAATTATTGATGCGCTGCTGGAGGTTCTTTAATGGAAAAATCATTTGAAGAAGCTTGTACTTTAATTGAAGAAATGACTAACAAAATTTTCAATGGCCTTCTGAAAGGATTAATCCTAAAAGAATGACAAGTGTTCATGATAACGAAGTCTTTTCTATCTTAGCTTCACAAGTAGCTGCAATATCTAAGAAATTAGATAATTTTGCTATCAATATATCACATAACAACTCTGCTAATATTGAAGATTTTCAAACTATTGAAACTTTACATGCTATTGCTAGTAAAAATAACCCTTATTCCAATTATTATAATCCTGGATGGAAAAATCACCCAAATTTTAACTTGAATAATTCACAACAATAATGGGGTAATAATCAATCTCATCCAATTATAAATTGGAACAATCAAGTAAATTCAAACTATAAACCACCTGGATTTAATAATCAATAGAAAAAGTTATCTATAGAAGAATTAATTTTACAACTAACTAATCAATTACAAAATCAAAACACTGCTATTCATAATATTCAGAATCAAATGAGACAAATCGCTAATTTAATTAATTACAGACCTCCAGGAGCACTTCCTAGTAATGTTGAAGTCAATCCAAAAGAAACTGGAAAAGAACATGAACATGTTAAAGTCAGTGCAACTTAGAAGTGGAAAGGAATTAAAAGAAAGAATGCGAATGAAATTGAAAAAGAAATCGAGGTCAAGAGATTGAAAGACCTCAAGAAACTCCTTCTCCTAGCCAAGATCGATCGTTATTCCTATTAATGTGGAAGCTGAAAAACCACCACCACCTTTTCCTCAAAGACTAAAATAACAGAAGCTTGATCATAAATTTTCTAAGTTCTTTGAAATTTTTAAGCAACTCACCATTAACATGCCTTTTGATGAAGCTTTGGAACAGATGCTAACTTATACAAAATTTATGAAGGATATTCTAAGTAAGAAACGAAAATTTGAAGCTTTTGAAACTGTTGCATTAAGTGAAGAATGTAGTGCAATAATTCAAAAGAAATTACCTCAAAAACTTAAAGATCCTGGAAGTTTCACTATACCTTGTGCTATTGAAGAAAAATTTTGTGGAAAAGCTTTATGTGATTTACGAGCAAGTATTAATCTCATGCCATTTTCTATTTTTCGAATTTTGAATTTAGGAGAGATTACTCCTACCACTGTAACTCTTCAGTTAGCTGATAGATTTATCACCTACCCTAAAGGAGTTATAGAGGATGTTCTTGTTAAAGTGGATAAATTTATTTTCCCCGTGGATTTCAATGTACTTTATATGGAAGAAGATAAATAAATACTAATTACTTTAGGGAGACCTTTTCTAGCTACCGAACGAGCTATGATTGATGTGCAAAAAAGAGATTAACCATGAGAGTTAATGATCAAGAGATTAAATTCAATGTTCTTAAATCAATGAAGTACCCTGATAAAGAAAAATGCTATCGAATGGATATTATTGATTTTATAATTAAAAAACATTATCAAGAAAGATGTAAAGTCATTTCTGAAGAAAAAATTGAATTATTAACTAATGAAAATGAAGAACTAAAAGAAGAAGAATTATCTAAAGAAGAAGAATTAACTAAAATTTTGGACATAACGCAAAATGATATACTTTTACCCTCAATTAAAACAGCCTATGAACTAGAATTAAAAATATGACCTGCACATTTAAAGTATGTTTTTCTTGGAAATTCATTAACTTTACCTGGTATTATTTCTTCTAAACTAAGTTTAGATCCAGAAGAAAAACGGATAGGAGTATTAAAGAATTATAAGAAAGCTTTTGGTTGGACTATTGCTGATATAAGAGGAATAAGCCCTTCCATCTGTATGCATAGAATTTTAATGGAAGACGATTTTAAACCTACTATTGAACCTCAATGAAGATTAAATCCTATAATGAAAGAGGTCGTTAAAAAAGAAATTTTAAAATGGTTAGATGCTGGAATTATTTATCCTATTTCGGATAGCCAATGGTAAGTCCTATTCATTGTGTTCCAAAGAAAGGAGGAGTAACTCGTAATCGTCAATGATAAAAATGAACTAATTCCTACAAGACAAGTTACTAGATGGCGAATTTGCATCGATTATCGAAATTAAATGACGCCACTAGAAAGGATCATTTTCCTTTACCTTTCTTGGATCAAATGCTTCGATAAATTAGTCGGACACTCATATTTCTGTTTTCCGGATGGATATTCTCGTTATCATCAATTACATGTCGCTCCCGAGGACCAAGAGAAAACAACATTTACAAGTCCTTATGGAACATTTGTGTTTTGAAGAATGCCTTTCGGTTTATGTAATGCACCTGCAACTTTTCAAAGATGTATGATGTCAATATTTTGTGATTTGATTGACAAAGGAATTGAAATATTTATGGACGATTTTTCGTCTTTGGAACTTCTTTTGAATTTTGTTTGGAAAATATTTCCAAAGTTCTGAAAAGATGTTAAGAAACAAATTTAGTTCTGAACTGGGAAAAATGTCAATTTATGGTCATAGAAGGCATTGTACTTGGTCACAAAATTTCACAAAAAGTGATGGAAGTTGATCAAGTAAAAGTAAAAATTATTGCTGAACTGTAACCACCTACTACTGTTATCGATGTGAGAAGTTTTCTGGGTCATGCTGGATTTTATAGAAGATATATAAAGGATTTTTCTAAAATTGTTAAACCTCTTAGTCATTTATTGGAAAAAGAAGCTAAATTTAAATTTAATGAAGAATGTGCTAATGCTTTCAATATTTTAAAAGAAAAAAAAATAACTGCACCTATAATTATTGTACTTAATTGGAATAAACCATTTGAATTAATGTGTGATGCAAGTTATTTTGCAGTTGGAGCTGTATTCGGACAAAAATATGAGAAAATTTTCAAAGTTATATATTATGCTAGTAAAACTCTTTCTGAAACTCAAAGAAATTACACTACTACTGAGAAAGAGCTTTTAGCTATAGTCTATGCCTTTGATAAATTTAGACCTTATCTTCTTGGTACCAAATGCATAGTTCATACTGATCATTTCCACTATTAAATATTTAATGACAGAAAAAGATGCTAAGCCTAGACTGATAAGATGGGGTTTACTTCTACAAGAATTTGATTTTCAAATAGAGGATAGAAAAGGAACTGATAACCAAATTGCTGATCATTTATCTAGAATTAAGAATGATGTTATTACTGAGGAAAATATAAATGTGAAATTTTCTGATGAACATTTATATGTTATTCAAGGATGTCAAACACCTTGGTATGCGGATATAGTTAACTATTTAGTTAGCAATATTCTACCTTATGGATTGAATAACAAATATATTAAGAAATTTAAAAATGATGCTAAATCTTATATTTGGGAAGATCCTCATTTATTTAAATTAGGAAGAGATTCTGTAATTCAAAGATGTGTACCTTATGAAGAAACTTTAGCTATTATTCAAAAATGTCATGATTCTGATTTTGGATGACACTTTAGAGTAGATAAAACTGCATTTAAAATTTTAAATTCAGGATTTTATTGGCCTACCTTGTTCAAAGATGTGAGACATTACATGTGATCGATGTCAAAGGATGGAAAATATATCTAGAAAAGATGAAATGCCTTTAAACTATATATTGGAAGTTGAAATTTTTGATATATGAGGTTTATACTTTATGGGACCATTTGTACCATCATCTGGAAAGATTTATATTTTATTAGCAGTCGATTATGTTTCAAAGTGGATTGAAGCTATAGTTTTACCTAACTGTGATTCCAAAAGTGTTTCAAAATTTTTAAAGAAAATGATTTTTTCAAAATTTGGAATGCCTATGGTAATTATCACAGATGGTGGAAGTCATTTCAGAAATATAAGAATTCAATCATTACTGGACAAATTTGGAATCAAACACAGAATTGCAACTGCGTATCACCCTCAAACAAGTGGAATGACTAAAGTATCAAACAGAGAAATTAAAAGAATTTTTGAGAAGACCGTTAATCCTAAAAGAACCGATTAGGTCGATAGACTCGATTCCGCATTACAGGCTTATAGTAACAACTTATAAGACACCAATCGAATGTCACCTTACCTAGTTAATTTATGGTAAACATCGTCACTTACTCGTCGAACTCGAACATAAAGCTTATCGGGCGATAAAGGAGTTTACTTTTGATTCGAATACCGGCAGAGAAAAACGATTATTACAATTAAATGAGATGGATGAAATAAGAAATGTATCATATGAAAATGTAAAAATTTATAAAGAGAAAATGAAGATGTTACATGATAAAAAGATTTCAGGAAAAATATTCGAGCCTGGACAAGAAGTATTATTATTTAATACTCGTTTAAGAATTTTTCCTGGAAAATTAAGATCTAAATGGATGAGTCCATATATAATTGAGAAAGTATACCAATATGGAGTCATGGATATTAAAGACCCTAAAACAGAAAAAATATTTAAAGTTAACGGATTAAGACCGAAGCCTTATTTGGGAGACATTAAAATGATTTATAAAGAGGCTTATGAGTCGAGTCTACCCGATTAAAGACTTAATTAGGCTCGAGCCGATGACGTTAAACCAAGCGCTTGTGGAGGCAAACCATAATTATTTTTGTGTGTTTTTACATTTTTAATGTAAGGTTATGCCTCTGGCTCTCGACTAATGTTATATAACTTTAGAAAATCGGACTCTAACAAGTCTTCATCGACTTAAGCTAAAGATTATCTTAAAGTATATAAAGTTTGGACTTTGGATCACTCCATTTTATATGTGAGTAAAAAGAAGATCAAGTTAACCTTCATTATGATTGTTAATAATTTGTGTTACTAAGTCTATATTGATCTTACCATTCTAATTTATCTATTTTGGAGAACGAAACTTTGAAATTTGACGATAAGCGAAATGGAGTCAAACGTGGCTCCGGCGCCTAGCGCTTGGAACTCGCGCCTAAGCGCCGCAGTAAAATCGTTTATCGATGGTCCGGCGCCTAGGCGCTGATTCGGCTCCTAAGCGCCACAGCTATCGGATCGTGTAAAAATGAAAATTTTCGCTTTTCACACGATTTTCTCCTTTAAATTACCCCATCTTCGTCCTCAATCCCTAAACAACCAAATTACGACCTAGACACTTCTTTCGAGAGATTAGAGAGGATTTTTCGAAGAAATGAGAGAAGAAATCTCGGAGAAGAGGCTGTGAGACAAAGGTTCAAAGGAGCCTCAACCCTACTTCAATGGTTTTATCGCCGTAAGTTTGGAGAAAATTTCAAGTCGTCAAGATAAATTCGACGGAATTCAAAAGTATCGAGATCGCCTCCATGAGATGTATCATCAAATTGATCATCTGGAATGGCAGGAGAAGCTTCAATTTGATCATCTAGCAGGTTATCAAGATGCTCAAGTGGAGATGTATGCTAAGAACAATTGGATCAATGAGAAAACGGCTACGGATTTTCCGAGGGCGTTAGTATTCTTCCCAAGTAGGCCTAGTAATCTTCCTTGCAAAGAGAATGGAAATTTCTAATTTGAAGATTAGATAGTTATTATGGTGTGATCTAGACTTTTATTAGTGTGTTGTTGTATCGATTTAGTAAATCTAATGTGTTGTTGGTGTGTTTGATTTATTGTTCAATGTGTGTTGTATTTGCTTGAAATTGTGTAGTTCGATTGTTTATTAGACTTGAATCATATTACTATACTTATCTGTATTGTATTGAGCCAAAATTGAAAATTAAGAATGGAATTAGAAGAGTTTGATTTAAACCTTGTGTTAAATTGGTGGATTTAATTTTTAATTTTTAAATTTTTTGGGAAATATTTTGGAAGTTGGAAACTGAAGTACTACTCAAATATGAGTAATTGGAAGTTGAATTTATGAGTTTTTGTGGAATATAAAATTTTTAAAGTGATTTTTTTGAAAGACGAGTCTGGCGCCTAGGCGCCAGAATTCGGCGCCTAGGCCCGGTTCAGCCTGCTTACCGAAAATTAACATTTAAATACCATTAGACATGGTTGACGCCTAAGCTTTATCCCCTTCCTCTTTTTCGCAAAAATACACCCCCTAGATCCATCTTGAGGTCAATACATCAAGTTTTTGAGCTGAAATCACTTGATTTCCTCATCTCAAGGTCAGATCTACCTTCTAATCCATTTATTTTTGATTCTTACCATAGTTTTTCCTATTTTTTTGCTAAAAATTGAAAATTTGAGAAAAATTTTGATTTTTAGAGTTTCTCCATGGATTTTTAAACTCATTTTAAGTTTCTCAAGCTTAAAAAGAGTTTAAATATTTGATTCATAAATTTAATTGTGTTTTCTTTCACGTTTAGATGACACCAAAATCTAAGCGAGGAAAGACACGAGAAAATTTCGACAGCAGCAAGTTTTCTACTACGGCAGCGCATTTTCGTTATCAAGAATTTGCGAAGTCAAGAAAGTTTATCTCGGAGCACAGTTTTTACAATCCTGGTGAAATGATCGAGAACACGATCGTTGCACACAACTGGCAACGATTCTCTTATTTCATTGTTGTTGTCATTATTCCTATTGTACACGATTGTATTCTCTTATTTCTAACTCACTGTAGAGTAGATACTATAGACAAGAAGATTGATCATTTATCTGAGTTTAACCAAAGGAAAAGTGAGTATGATGCTGAGTATTCAGAGTCTTTAGTGAGATTCTTGAAGGGTAAGCATGATATTTAGCTTCCTACCTGTCCTAGATTTTCACCGTATATTGATCCAAAGGATGTGGAGTTTTCTTTTGGTGATGACGATGATGAGGCTACAGATATTGATTAGTAGCTTAATTTACCTCTAAGATGTGTTGATTCTATTGTTAGTTTATTTCTTGTTTGCTAGTGTTGTTTGTTGTTTGTTAGTGTAGATTTGTTTATGAAACTTTGTGTGGATTGTTTGATGTTGAGGCTGTTTTAAATATTTAGTGTATTGTGTTGAAGACTGAAATTTGGATGAATTAATGTTTATTTCTGTTTCAGCCTACTGTTTAGTATTCTTAAATAGTTAGTAGTGTTGTTTTGTTTCTGTTATTATTAGTAGTATTGTCATTTAATTTAGCTACTGATATAAAAAAAATAATGAGCCTACTTACTTTTATATATGCTTCGTTATTTCAGTAATATTCTTAAAAAACATCTGTAGAAGTAATTTTTTCTTTTTAGACTGGTTTTACATACTTATAAAAATTCCTTTTTAAATTATACCTTTCTTTCTCTCATAGTTTAATTTTTTTCATGATATACCAAAACTTAAGTTTGGGGGAAGGGAAAATATATACAAATTTAAATTTTATTTGTCCTTAATGAACTAATATTTTCTAAAAAACATAATAACATAATATAATGAATGAAGAATCTATTTAAGATCATTTAAATTTTTAAAATTATAAATAATTTAGCAGACTTAACCAAAATTTTAATAACTTTGATTGATTTTAAGAATAGAATTATTCAACATAAAGAAGAGTAAGATTAAGAAATTTTTCTATTCATAGTAGAAATAATTGAATTTTAGAAGTATTAAGAAATCAAAAATTATAATTTGAAAAAGAAAAGATTGAAATTCTTTTTGAAATCTATTCATGTTATAGTAATTAAGTGAAAATGTATAAGTTTCGAAAATATAAGTTAAGGATAAGCGAAGTTCAAAACCATTAACAAGCTATCCAGTATATAGTAATCCTCTCCGTAAAAAAAAAAGAAAAAAAAGAAGAGAGAGGAGAAGCTTCGAGGAGATGTCTAATCAAAATCGCTTCACTCGAATTAGCTTATAAAAAAAATCGATTACATATTTTACTTAATTTTTATGCATGTATCTTTATTAGAAAAGATTTTCATGAAGATCTATTTTCTTGTAAATAATTTATGTGATCTTAATATAATGAACTACAATTATTTTCGAAGTGAATGAAATTTTTTTGAAATTTTATGATTTGGTAGTTAAATATTCTTTAAATTCTTAAAATTAAACTTAGTTAGTTAAATTTGGTTAATGATTTACTAAAGCCTTTATAAAAATAAAAATTATAAGAAATCTTAAATATTTACCTTTTATTCCAATTGTTATACATTTTATATAGTAAAAAGGGTTACTTGAGGACAAGTAACCTTTAAGTTTGGGGGATTTTGATCCATGAAAAAAATACCTATTTTTATGCCTTGATCTTTATCAAATTTTTAAGGATATTATGCTTTAATGAAAGGTATTTTTGTGTTTTGGATGTAGGTGATGTAAAAATGTTCAAGAAGGAAAAAGGATGAAAAAGGAGCAAAAAGGAGAAAAAATGGAGCCAAAATGCAAAATTGTCAAAATAATTGGCCTGGCGCCAGTGCCGAATCCGCGCCTAAGCGCCGATTCGATACGTAATCTCGTAAGATTTTCGACGACTTTTGGACGGTTATTTTGATGGTGTTAGCGGTTATTGGACCATCTAGAAGATCGACAGTTATTCCTGGATTATATGACATGTGATACATTGTATTTGGACGCTTGGAAATGGTTAGGATCGCGAAGAGGTGCGATGCAAAGTGAAGAGGTGCGAAGAACTGGACGTAGAGTCCGGCGCCTAGGCGCCAGACACACCTTCTAGAAGATTCATTAAACATGGACACATTTTGAAGAGGTGCCTCAAGGAAACCCTTGAAGCCTATAAATAGGAGGCTACTCCTTTAGAGAAAAACGCCCAAAAAACACCAACACCCAACCTAGTCCCCTAGCCCCATAGTTCCATTTAGAGAGAGAAATTAGAGAAATATTTTAAGGGCCATATTTATAGTTTCTTTTATTAATTAGTGAGTTTATTTAGAGTTTGTATTGAGAGTATTTGAAGAGTCGGTTCTTTTGAAGTCTATTTACTTTGGAGTCAAAAAGATTCGTAGGTTCAATTGGAGAAACACTCGAGATAATTATTTGTATTTTGATTCAAAGTTTTATTTATATGTTTTGTTGTTTAAATTCAATGTGTTATGAGTAGTTACTTTACTTTCTTCTTTCAATTATGAAAAGATAAATAAGATAATATAAAATTCGTTGGAGAATTAAAAACTATATATATATTTTAAACATTGTGGTGATATTAATACCGGATCTTAATTTACTATTTAAATTAGTCATTTACATTGTTAAAATCTGTTGAAGAGGTTTGAGACCTAAAAGGAGATGAATTCTTAACTAGTAGATATCACATGAATCTTTGGGTAGTCGAAGGCCTCGCGCGGGTTATTCAAGGTGAAGTGCAAATAAATAGGAAGATATTATTTAATGGGCGTAGAATTGATAAGTTTTTAGAGTGACAGGCTAAATTCTTCTAATTTGGTTTATAGAGAAGGAAAGGGTCACTAGTAAGGCCGACCATAGCCACCCTTGGACATCTAAGTAGTAGTGAGCCTGGAATTAACCCATCCTACTAACAATACATCCGGACTCGATCTATAGATTAACCAATGTTCTTTACACTATCGAGCGAAGGTAAAGAATATGAATGCTTCTATTCTGGCACAATACCATAAATTTATATTCTCCACAAATATTACATTATCTAAAAAGTCTTGGATTAATTGAAAGGAAGAAAGTTGTTTCGTTTATTTTTATTTACATCGATCATTACTTTATTACTCGCTTTATTTTCTCGCATCTAGTAAATTAAATATCAACTTTTTAACTTTAAAAGAAATACATAAAAATAAAATCAAAATATTAAAAAAAATCTATAATCCTCCTCGTGGGATCGATAATCTTGGTCTTTATTTAAAGCTTTATATTACTTCGAAATGATAAGTATACTTAGCGTAAGCACTCTCAAGTGTGTAAAATATTTTCCATAAAATTATATTTATATACACTAAACGCTATTATTATTTGAGTCAAAGTATTGGCTATAGCATATTTTTGATAGCATGAATTACTGCATTGTTTGGCGATTGCAAACCAAGTTTTTGGAGCATTGCTGCGGATCGAGGGTCAGTGAGACATAATCTCCTTCTTCCTGATTTTCCATAAAAATGTCATGATGGAGTTTTCATGGTGAAAAGGATGGTTAAGATAAGTTTTACTTTGAAAGGGTAAGAGGAGAGGTGAGTGGTGACTCACCTACATCATTTTTCAATGGTAGCATGGATGAATGACACCATTTTTGTTCATTTATAATAGTGTCGTGATGGCTCTTAAATTTGGTTAACCATGGTAAAAGGGTTGGTTTAAGTCATGTTCCTCTTCCATTGGATAGTTCATTAAGTGTGTGAGATGGCATTTGGTTGGCCGACCAACTCAATTCATGGAAATGGATGAGTCACGTAGTTAGTTGGGAGGAGGGTGACACGTATTTTTCTTCACCCCTTATTTATGTTTTGCTCATGATGGCTTTTAACGTAGGTGAAGATATGATTTCATACCTTCGCTTCCCTTCATTGGAGAAGAGTAGAGGTGAGTGATGACCTCTCCTCATTCTTGGTGAAAAATTCATGTGGGAATGACACCTCATCATTCCCTTCATGATGGCCTTATGAAGATGTTTAACCATGGGTAAGAATGATGAATCATAGATTGGCTAAAGTTTTAACCATGTCATGATAGGTTCGATGGGCTTTGGGTGACCCAATAGTGACTCCCCATAATTTGGATTTAAATTTAGAAATCAATTATGGTTTTATGATGTCATGTATGATGTCATAAACTTAAATTCAATTTAAGGTTATTTAATCATAATTCATTTTTAATTAATTATGCAATTAATTAAAATTATAGAAAATTATAACATTAGCCCATAAATTAATCAAAATAATTTTGAAGGTTAATCATTTAATTAATTTTATTAATTTGGTTTAAATGAATATTTTGACCAAATTTGACTAAAGTTGACCATAATTAACCATGGTTGACCAGTGCAAGGTCAGGGTTGACCTAGGTGATTTACTTAACCTTGTCATGGTTAATTCAATCATGGGGTCATTAATTTTGGTAATGGGACTTAGGTTTGACTATGGTTGACCAAATGATCATGTTTGATCATTTTAATGTCTCAAATTGATTAAATAAGTGAAGTTTGACCAATTTGGTGTCTAGGTTGACTTAGTGGTCAATGGGGTTGACATTGGGTCAATGTGGTGGTCATTGGGTCAAGCATAACCATTTTAACCTAATTTGACCATTTGGGTTAAAGGTTGACCTATTTGGTCAATGTGGTGGTCATTGGGTCATGAATTGACCATTTTGACCTAATTTGGTGGTCATTGGATCATTGATTGACAATTTTGACATAATTTGATCATTTAGGTCAAGGGTTGACTAGTTTTGTTAATGAGGTGGTCATTGGGTAATGAATTGACCATTTTAACCTAGTTTGACCATTTGGGTAAAGGGTTGACCAGTTTGGTCAATACGGTGGTCATTGGGTTATGGATTGACCATTTTGGCCTAGTTTGACCATTTGGGTCAAGGGTTGACCAGGTTGGTCAGGATTGACCATTTTGACATAATTTGACCATTTAGGTTAAGGGTTGACCAGTTTGGTCAATGGGGTGGTCATTGGGTCATTGATTGACCATTTTGACCTAGTTTGACCATTTGGTCAAGGGTTAACCAGTTTGGTCAATGGGGTGGTCATTGGGTCATGGATTAACCAATTTGACCTAGTTTGACCATTTGGGTCAAGGGTTAACTAGTTTGGTCAATAGGGTGGTCATTGGGTCATGGATTGACCATTTTGACCTAATTTGACCATTTGGGTCAATAGTTGACCAGTTTGGTCAATTGGGTGTTCATTGGGTCATAGATTGACTATTTTGATTTTGTTTGACCATTTGGGTCAAGGATTGACCAGTTTGGTCAATGGGGTGGTTATTGGGTCATGGATTAACCATTTTGACCTAGTTGATCATTTGGGTAAAGGGTTGACCAGTTTAGTCAATGGGGTGGTCATTGGGTCATGGATTGACCATTTTGACCTTGTTGACCATTTGGGTCAAGGTTTGACCAGTTTAGTCAATGAGGTGTTCATTGGGTCATGGATTGACCATTTTGACCTAGTTTGACCATTTGGGTCAAGGGTTAATCATTTTGGTCAATGGGGTGTTCATTGGGTCATATATTGACTATTTTGACTTAGTTTGACCATTTGGGTCAAGGGTTGACCAGTTTGGTCAATGGGGTGGTCATTTGGTCATGGATTGACCATTTTGACCTAGTTGATCATTTGGGTCAACGGTTGACCAGTTTTGTCAATGGTTCATCAGATTATGGTTTGTCATTGTTGGTTTGATCATTTAAGAATGTCATTAATATTTGGATAAAAAAGGCTTCATTAGGGCTAGACCCTAGACATTAGGGTTTAATGACCTTCAGTGAGATTTAGGGAGACCATATTGGTAGACATCCTGTCTCAAGATGATTTAGAAATGATCCTCACAAAAGTGAGGTCAACAAATGGGTCCAAAATTGACCATTTTGACCAGAGTTTGACCAGTTAGGTGAAGGGTTTACCTGTGGTCAAAGGGATGGTCATTGAATACAAAACTGACAATTTTGACAAAAGTTTGACCAGTCAGGTTAAGGGTTGATATGATGGTCAATGTGTCCCCAAATTAGGGTTTATTGTCATTTGTTTGGTTCATCTGGGATGTCTCCAGAATTTGGGCTCAAAAGGGTATAATTCAGTTTTATCCTAAATTTTAGGGTTTAGGAGATCTTGGATATATTCAAGAAGTCGATTTTGGTAGACTCCTTCCTAATGTAGATTATGAATGTCATTCATAATGCATCCTCGCAAAAGTGAGGTCAACACAATTATATCAAAGCATTACTGCATCATTTTCAATATTTATTTATCTTTCTTCCTGAATAAAATTGAATGATTTCCTTTTAGAAAAACCCAATTTCTATTCTTTACCAACTTCTGTAAAAAAAAATTAAATGCATCAGTAGCTCAATGATGAGTTAATTTTATGTGATTTCACATACTTTCCACCCTACAATTTACCTGTTACTTTTACTAATTTATCATAGATTTACACTTGAGGAAGGTTTTTGTTGATATTGTGCAAGTTTCATGTACAACTTTGGAACAAGAAAGACCATTGTAAAAGTAGCCTAAAGCGGCATGTCCACGGCGAAGTATTGACACCAGCGTCGTGAAAATGCCACAATCCGGCGTGACGAAGTTAGTATTTAAAATAGACGGTGTGACCATGTCGCCTTATTTAGAAGGATGGCATGACTCCACAAATTTTTGACATGACCACGACAATGAAGCAGAAAATTATTTGGTAAGATATTTCTTACCAACTCATGGATTAAGATATAAAAACATTATTTAGGTGATCTTTTGGAGGAGGGACAATAAAAGAGTTGGAGATAACTAGAGAGAGGCTTTGGAGAGTTTTTCCTTAAGATTGTCTTCCTCCTTTGAGGTTGTGGTTCCAAGGATGTTTACACCTTTTTCCCTTTATATTATCTTATATTTCTGAGAGGTTATTGTATAAGAGAGGATTTAGCTTCTATGAAAGAGAGGACAAATTATATTTCTTACTTTAATTGTGTAGCTGCAATAATAATCTCAATGGAATTTTTTTCCTGCATTCTTTTCAACATGTGTAGCTAAATTTCATTTCGCGCTTCTGTGATTCATGATATGTGGTTTTTTGTGGTTTTCTCGGATGTTTCTTTCCCTGTATCATTTTCTCAAGAAATCAGAGATTTTTCATTATTGTGTTAACCATAGAGTTTTGTATGTGACTCGTACCCCTTATGTGGAGGCACAAAAAGGTTAACCACAAAATCTGAATAATAATAAACATATTTTATCCAAGTTTTGCAACTTAGAAAGGGGATTGAAACAAATCCGTGGGATGCCATAGAGATTGAGGAATCCTCAACTTCAAGGGTTCAAGCTTTTTTTTTTTGACCTAGACATAAACATAAAGAAGACTTTTTATCCCTCTTGATAACAATCACGTAGGAAAAAACCTTAGAAAATCAAGAATCACCACAATACCTAAATCACAAGGGCACGAGCCTCACATACCCTCAACAATAATAATATTTATCTTCTACTGTTTTTAATCTTTTTAGAACATGTTATCTTTTGTTTTCATTTTTAAGTAGACTTTTAGAAACCATCTCTTATTTAGGATCATGCTAAACTAGTTTAGAAGTATAGTAAACTAGAAATTCACCATCCAGAATAATTCTTCACACTTTCCTTGTGGGATCGATACACGATTAATTGACACGTATACTTGCGTTGAGCGAGATACTTACTCCATGGTAAGTTTCGGCGCGTCGCTCTTTCTAATGCTTCTGTGATTGACTTAATCACATCTCATTTCACTTCACTAATACCCCGACTGCACCTCAAAAAATGTTGGCCAGTTGACTTTAATAAAGGATAAATATGATTTTCTATGATTTATTTAATCTACTAATCTCCATCTAAATCAACATCATATCAAATTATGACTACACAACCAGTCATAGTGTCTAATTTTTGAAACTTAACTTTTTCATTAAAGACTCATTCTAAATCCAACTTTAGCACATAAAAAGTCTTCTGATTTTATGTTCCTTTAGTTTAACCAATAGTTGACATGATCCTTCTGAACAGAACTGCAGTGCAAATCATATGTCTAGCTCTCATTGTAAACAATTATGTCAAGCATATTGCCTACAACCGATTCATTCAAATTTGCAATTGGTTGATTACTCACATCACTTGCCTCGCAAAGTTGCACATAAACACACAAATTTAGTGATGTCAAACACTTAAAATAACATAATGCATTTTTTGGAATAAAACAAAATGACTGCAAAAAACTATTTTCTTCAAAATGATGAGCAAGTTTCTATTCCCTTTGTAATGTCATACTTAAAAGACAAATTTAATAAAAAATATATATATCAATATATAGAACCTAACATACTTAAAGTAGCACAATATATCATTTGAAATACAATAGATTATTACTTAAATTTTTGTTCTTCAAAATAGATTTTTACCCTATTATATATTATTTTTACATTCTTTGTACCTTCATGTTTTTAAACATAAATTATTAAACAACCGACAATATATTGTAAATCATGATTAGATATAACAAAACATGATTCAAATAAAATTATGCATTGTTTATAACATTTTTAAACCCTACATGATGTTTTTAGTTCAAAAATGCTTTATACCCTCTTTATATCCTAAATATACCCTTATACATATAAAATAAAATTTCACTAAAAAATCACCAATATATCAAACAAAATATGATTCAAATGATATTATACATTATTTTAAATATTTCTAGAGCTATATATGATAATTTTAGTACAAAAAATTTTGTATCCTCATTGTACGAGCCTACAAGGTAAAGTTCTTTAGAAAACTACTAATATATGGAATAAAATATGATTCAAATAGCATTATATTGTTTAAAATATGTCTAAAGCATTACAATATGTTTTTAGGGCAAATTTTTTGTACCATCTTACTACCCTCAAGCCTATAAAACAAAATATCATTTGGAAACCACAAATATATTGAACAAACCATAATTCAAATAACATTGTACTTTATTTAAAATATATTTAGAGCGCTACGAGCTATTTTTACTGCAATTTTTTTTTTACTCTTGTCGTACCTCAAACTTACAAAATAAGTTTCATTGAAAAAATTTTAATATTTAGAACAAAAATTACTTAACATAATGTTATATATTATTTAAAATAATTATAAAGCACTACATGATATTTTTACTAGATTTTTTCGTACCCTCATTGTATTCTCTATGTACCCACAATCATAAAATACAAATTTCATCATAAATCATGAATATATATAACGAGACATGATTTAAATATTATTATACATTGTTTAAAACAATTTTAGAGCACTACATAAAATTTTAGTGAAAATTTTTTTGTATCATCTTTGTACTCTCCTTGTACCCTCATGCTTATAAGCCAAAGTTCATTGAAAATCTATGAATATATGAAACCAAAAATGATTCAAATAACCTTATACATTATTTAAAACAATTCTAGAGCATTCTTTGTGCCCTATTTAAACCAGCATACTTAAAAGTACAGTTTATTGAAAAACCATCAACATATGAAATAAAATATGCTTAAATTAGCTTAGCACATTGTCTAAAATAAGAGAGGAGGCTAGATAAGTTTATTTTTTTGAAAAATAGGCTTGTATTATCTTTATACCCTCATGTTTAAAAGATATAATTCATTGAAAATACATTACTATATAAAATAAAAGTAACCCCACACAACAAAAAAGAATGTGATCTTGAACATTGTAAGAGTTAATATATTTTTAACACAATCTAAGGTTTATAGTATAAAATTTATCAATGAGTTTAAATTATTAACATCCATAGCTAAATTGAATGTTATCTCATTTTATTGTCACTTTGTTGGCTTTCCATCTTGAAGGTCATCACTCCATCTATCATTTGCTGCATCTTCTGTTTTCTTTTCAATATTTTGAAAATAAGTATTAGAGAGTTTTCTTTTGTTAAAGAATAAACCTAAACCTTAATATTTTAAAAATTTTGTTGCTCGCACATTGTCTCCTCGTAAAATAAGGTGTGTTTGTTCCGGGTCGAGTTGGGCTCCACCGTCCTAAAAATGAATATGCGCTCTATATAAAAAAATCTTTATTTGTGAGTCCCGAAGAACAACTATCACTTATCAATATATTATTAGAGTCCACACAGGCACACACTCACTCACACACTGACACACACACACACACATTCAAACTCCGAACATAATATTGCTTCACATAAAAAAATGAGACTTGGGGTCTATTTGGGATAACTTTCTATATATTTTGTTTTGCAGACCACCACCACAGTTTTGTTTGGGGAACTGCTTTCTTGTTACTTTTTAAAAATTTTTACGGCAAAAAGTTGTTTTTTTCAACTAAAATGTTAATGTTTGGTGGCTACACGAAAGCTATAGTCTCATTTAAGGATATAAGTCAGTCAAGCGGACTCATGAGCTAGCTGGAGTTCAGCTCGATAAGTGGCTCGTGAACTGAGCTTGATGAGCTAACAAGCCAAGCTTCATATAACCCCGACTTGAATCTTTAGCTTGTGAGCCGACTGATTTTAAAAAAATATTAATATAAAATTTACTCAAAATATATTAAATTTGAAAACTCTTAATATTTTATATTTTATATTGAGTGATTTTTATTATTTCCTTATATTGTCATTTTATTATAGCACTGTTCTAAATTAATAATATTATTTTTTTATAATAAATAAATCGGCTTGTGATCAGGCTCAAACTCATAAACCTAAAATCGAGCTCGAACTCAAACTTTATAGAATTAATCAAACTCAAGCTCAAATCAAGAATAACTCAAACTTGACTCAACCAATTTACACTCCTAAGAATGTCACTTTCTAAAACATAATTTTCTAACAATTTCACAGCTGCAACTGCCCAAATAGAGAAAATTTATTTCATACGGACAAAGTACACAACGCTATTTAAGGAACCTTCAAATAACCACTTAATAACCAGCGAATAACCCATAATAACTCTGTGAATAATATTAAAATGAAACTGCGGGAGTTATTGGCAGATTATTAGGAAGTTATTGTAGCGTTATTTGAGCAATAACTTCCCAATAACCTCACAATACCCTGAACAACAAATAAAAAATATACAATGAAACTGCGGGAGGTTATTAGGGCGTTATTATGAGGTTATTCGCTGAATATTCAGAATAATACCATAATAACTTGTTAATAACCTTCCCATAATCCTAAAATACAGAATCACAAAGATTATTAGGTGGTTATTTGGGTAGCGTATAGAGTCCATACGAAATAACTTTCCCCAAAATATACATTGGTATAAATATATATAACGTGTGTAATATGACATCACTATTTTCCGCTGCTCTCAATCTTTGTACAGCGTCTCTACCGGGCGACCGGAGCGCAGGTGCCGCTGCTTCCTATATCTTCATGGAGCAATGAGGGGAGAGTGGTCCGTCCGTCGACCTTGTTATGGGCTCATTCATCGCGTTAGGGTTTGTACCCATGTCCCTTTTGGTGCAAGCTGGAAAGGTCCTAACCGCAGCTCGTCACGAGTTGCTTTCCGAAGTCTTTCATCTATTTTATTTTTAACTTGAGATCGTCTCTTGCAGGCATCAGGACGACTTGTACCTCATCTCTCTAGGTTGTCTCAGGGACATGCGACGGAAAGAAGAGATGGATTCTTTCCGTTTCTGAGATCACTTTCTAACAGCTCTACATGTAATTCCCAACTGAACAAAAAGTTCTTCATCGTTCATGCTTTTATTTGATTTTCTATATATATATTTTTTCGAATACTTTATATGTAATTTATATAAGCCAATGTTCTAATTTATGTTAAAGCTTAGAGTTTATGCTGATAACTTTTGTTTTGGGTATCTTTCTCTATCATCCAAATGTTGCTTATCTTTGAAACTAACTTTCTCAATGCTAATTCGATTTATTTTCTTATTATGAAATGCGGTTCTAGTTACTGACCAGATTCGTTTTCTTGTGCATTACACATATAGAAGCACCGTGAAACTCTAGATTCTTAGACGTCTTGCATCAGGTCTTAGATTGAATATTTTATTGCCTAATCATCCATGAAATGTCTTGTCATTGCTGCTGTTTATTTTGTGACGAATTTGGTTCCGATGTATTCAGGCTTGAGCCTAATGTCAAACTGGCTTACAGTAAAAGCAGAATGCCAAACTTGACAAAGGAAGCCTATGGCTGTATTAGGTGCAAAATGACTCATAATATGATTGGAATTCCGGCCTTTTTTTTTCATTTTATTTGGAGTACCATCCTTTTGCTGATAATTTCTTTGGAGAAAAATAACCACCTTATTCAAGTAAATAAAGCGAACTAATATATGATCAGTTACTAGAAAGTGCTTAGCATTGCAATCAAGATTTTATAAAGCTACTTATATATTATAAGCTCATCTTTGATAAATGGTTTTCTTTATAATCACCAATTTCTAGCATTTGCCTTTCTTGACACTCGGTGCTTCTGTCAGCATTATATGGACGTGGTCAGTTTCTTAGGGGACCTGATATCTTCTTTAAAGCTGCCACAACATTTCCAATCAGATCCTTTCATTTCACAGGTACAATAATATTTGCAAATTAGTCTATGTATTGATATCGTTTTTCTTGCTTTTCTAGATAATATTGTTCCAGAAGTAGATGTTGATTGTATTATATTACAGGATCTAGTAATGCTATGGAACGAAACTACTATGAAATTCTTGGCGTCTCGAATAATGCTTCACCAGAGGACATCAAGAAAGCATTCCACAATGCGCGTTTCCCTCATTTCCTTATTTGCTATTATTTAGCATTTTATTTTCTTTTGACTGCTTCTAAAGAAGTATATCCACTTGTAAAGTACTTCACAATTTTGCGATATATATATATATATTTTTCTTGGCTTCTTGCTTATATCCATTTAGGAGATGAATTACTTTTGTTTTTTTTAATTCATTTTTAATGTACTCGTCTCGAGTTATTCTTGCGTCCGTTGGGCACGTCAATAACTTATGCTTTAGTATTGTTACAAATGCCATTCTTTGGTTACATGGCTTTTTCCCTTTTATGCTCTGCATGTATGATTCTCCTGTTTTGAGTTGCATTCTAAGAGGCGCTATGGCTCTTTAATTATCATGAGATGTGACAAATTTCACCAGTTGAAATTATCATCAGAAATAGCAACATCATAAAATACTATATATTAAAATCTATTTCTGCTAGTAGGACTCCTGTTTGGAGTTGCTTTTTAAGAGGAACATCGTATATAATTTTATATTTTATATTTCTGTTTAATTATCATTCCATGTGAGGGGGTTCACAAGTTGAAATTGTCACTGGAAGTAGCACATATAGCAGTGTTAGCTATCTAACTATTTTGAGCTGGCTTTTTTCAAGTCTGCTTCTACATTCAGTTTTTTTATAGCCTTTATTTTTTGTTAGTTAATGTTGTGTCAGATCTTTGCAGCAACATCCGACCAATTAGCTTGGGCCCATCCCTTTTATTCCTTAATTGAGTTTTGAACTTATTATTGCCTTCTCTTCTCTGATGCAACGCCTGCCTAATGCTGTTGATTTTTTTTTCATTATGTTGTTTTTATAAAATTGCTATTGCCATGTTTCTTTAATGCAGTCCTTCTCACTCTATCCTTTGCAGCAGTTTTAGCACTCATAAATGTGATTTTTATTTTCAGATCTTGAAACATGGCCTGCTAATGAGCATTCAGTGCCCGTATATAAAACCAAATAATAAAATTTTGTTAATGTTTTGACCCATCTATGTCTGTTAATTACTTACCTAATCAAGTTTATCAGGGTAGCAAAAAATTTGTAGTACAATCTTAGTGCTTTACTATTAACAGAATGTGATTATTGCAGATTAAAATAAATTAAGCTGTTGTAACTCTAGTTATTTCACCACACCATTTAACCTCTTCTCTACCCTGTTTCCATAAAGAATATTTACTTACCTTTTCTGTCCCACTTTTCAATCAAAGCTTTTCTTGCTGTTAATCTCTACATTCCCACCTTTACTCACAGTTTCTTCTCAGCCATAGTATTTGGCATGCTAGTCTAGATGTATAAGGGAAATAAAACCATGGTAGACAGACATCGTAACACTTGTCGCTGTAACTATCATCACTTGAATGGACGTGCATAAATGCTATTACTAAATGATAACTAGTAAGCCAAGGTTGAACATTATTGCCCTCTCTTTAGTTCATGATTTTCTTATTTCTCTTTAGCAAGTAGCTTGTTTATGATAGGATGGCATATTTTACCAATCATTTATTATCTTATTTATAGATCTTTATCTGGTGTCACGCTTAGAGCGTTGTTTAAGGTTCCTTATTCTTTTAACATTAGATGTCAGGTTGGCTCTAGGGCTGTTGTAAGTATACTGCTTTCGTGCGGCATATTACTTTATGTGCTTGTTAATGTTATTCAGGTTTTCAATTGAACTCTGAATAACAAGCTCAATTTAATCTTTTTATTTTTCGTAATTGATGCATGTTTAAAGCTTGAGCTTAGATGGGATTGAGTAAAAGTAGCAAATATTAGTTTGAGAAGTTTCTTAGAACTAGTCAATTTCAGCTCAATTAGTCTTTTAGAAACCACTCTTGCATGGGGATATAATTTTTTTAATTCAGGCATCTGATACCCATGCACATAGTTTTATGGGAAGTGTAGTTTTTTGGGAGGGAAAACTAATTAGTCCTCTTCACTTTCTAAGAAAAATGATTACAAGTTAAATAGAGGAGGATAATTCCCATATTGGGAAAACAATAATGTTTGGCATAACTCCTCATAATAAAAGAAGGAAATAAAAATTATGACATGCCAATAATAGAAGATATTAAAAATAGAAAATTCTAATAATATGAGATATTAAAATCCCAACACCCCTTTCAAGTTAGAGCATAGATATCTGTCATGCCCAACTTGCTTACAAGAATCTTAAAATTAGGCTCGAATAGTCTTTTGGTGAAGATATCCATTATTTGTTTAGCTTTAGGGATAAATGACGTGCAAATTGCTCCACTATCAATCTTATCTTTTCTGAAGCTCTGCCAATCTCCACATGCTTTGCGCAATCATGCTGCACATGATTTTCTGCAATTCTTATGGCTGTTTTATTGTCACAATATAACTTCATTGGCATGTTTATCGGGATCTGCAGCTCGTCAAGAATTATTTTCAGCCATAACATCTCACATACTCCATTAGCCACTGCCCTAAATTCTGCCTCAACATTACTCCTTGCAACCACATTCTATTTCTTACTTCGCCATGTAATTAGGTTTACCCACATATAAGCGTATTATCTTGAAGTTGATCTCTTATCAATAACTGAGTCTGTCTAATCTGCATCAGTGTACGTTCTCTATATTCTTCTGTGTGGTTGTTTGAAAGAGTAAACATTTTCTTAGTCTACTTTTTAGATATTTGAGAATTCTACCGGCTGCTTTAAGTTTCACATCGGGTGAATGCATAAATTGACTTACCAAACTTACAACCAAGATGGTATTTAGCTGTGTATGTGATAACTATATCAATGTCCCCACCAATTTTTGATACCTAACTGTATTCACTTGATCACACTCCTTTGCATTTCTTAGTTTATGATTTGGATCAATTGGAGAGTCTGCAGTTCTACACCCATTTATCCTAGTTTTCTATAGCATATCAAGAACATACTTCTGCTGGGAGAACATTTCCTTTTTACAATCGAGCAATCTCCACATACTTCAGAGATTCTAAGTCTTTAGTTTTGAAAACATATGATAGAGAATTCTTCAAACTATTCATCTCATATGTATCATTTATTGTGAGAATAATATCATTCACATACATTAATCAATATAACTATTATCCCATCATTTGAATGTTTCAATAATATTATATGATCTCCCTTCCTTTGAGTATAACCCAAACATTTAACGGTTAGCATGAATTCTCAAATCATGTTCTCTGTGACTGCTTCAACCCTTATAATTTTTTTTAGTTTGCACAATTTTGTGCAAAATCTCTCAATAAATCGTGGAGTTGCATTCATATATACTTTTTCCTCCTGTTCCTCATTGAGGAAGGCATTTTTTATATGCAATTGTTGCTGGAATCAGTCAAGATTAGCTGCAAGTGACAGAAGAATCCTTAGAAAGTTTAGTTTTGCAATTGTAGGAAATTTCCAAAAATAATAAATATCATAGATAGGAGTGAATCCCTTGACGACCAATCAAGCCTTGTACTGTGTAATAACTAAAAAGTAAATAAATAAAATTAATAATACTGTTATTATTATGATGAGTTTCAGGCACTGCAGTCGTTTCATGTGCGAACGACATGTCTCAACAATTTTCCTTTCGAAGCGAACAAATAAAGAGGATGAACAGGAGGCAGAGAAGGAAGGAGACTCAAAGAGATGGAGAGATGGATAAGGAGAAGGAAGAAGAAAAAGAAAAAAGGAATGCTCACCTACAAGGGATGAAGCTGAGGGTAGCAAGCGCCAACTCTGATTCTGAACGATATTCCTGGAAGTCGATTGACAGGTATGAAGGCAGAAAGATCGACAAGTGCAAGCTAAGGCTTCCTTGCACATCAATCGAAGTGGAAGGCGACATCGATCACGTGCAAAACGTGCGTACTCTGCAATCAAGAGGAGGGAGGGAAGTGTGGAAGATGCGCACGTGTTCTGTGCGTGCACCTTGTATACAGGAAGGAGAGGTGAGTTGCTTTGAGCCTTAGCGTGCGGGAGAAGGGGAACTGAATTAGAGCGTTCTTTGTGAGAAGGAAGAAAGAGGAGGTTTGAGGGAGGCTTCACCACTTCGTACGAGCCACTTTGTGCAATAGGGGAAGAGCTAAAGTCAAAGCCAATGATTTTTGCTGCCTCGCATGAGCAAACATTGAGGAACCGTACGAACCAGTAAAGGCTAAGGTGAGTTAGGGTTTTAACTTGTTAATTATGAATTTAATATATGTCTAATTTTTAAAATATTAATAGTAGGTTTAATTAAATCATAAATTTAAAAATATAATCCAGAGAGGTGATGTGGAAGGAGCAAACAAATAAAATCAATTGTGGTATGTTTAGTATTTTAATTTATAAGATATATTAATTCCTAAAATAATGTGTAATTGGGAAATACGTTAGGCTTTTGAGTAAGAAAAATAATGAAGTTTGTAGATTTTTATGTTTTCCCTTTTTAGAGACTAAATAAGGATATCAAGGATTAAGTGGCTATAAGAATCATCAAACGGGGTTAGGCGAGTACTCATTTTCTTATACTATAATAATATTTTTACTTTTTATAAACCAAATACATTTACTCTAAGTGACACTAGTTATATTGAAATTACAACAAACTCATGATTTATGACTATTGAATTTTTTTTCATATTATAGGAATGATACATGTATTCAAAATTATTTAAATTATCATAGATATTTAATATTATACTACAAAAACTTTGATCGCCTCAGACTTTGTTATTTTTGTTTGTATTGAGAGAGCTTTGAGGGTCAGATTTTTCCGAAGGCATATGAAATAGTAGATAAAACACTACCTAAAGATTTCGCCCTTATTTTGCAAGGATTTTTTTATCCGGGATTCAAGGCTTTTCATCGACACAATCCTTTATGGTTAATTACTCAATAACGGGAGAGCACTTTCAATTAAAACTAGTTATTTAACACCAAATAATCAATATATAATCGCAACAAACATATATTATAAATTGTAAATTATTGATGGTGGGGGGAATGATGACGAACCCGATAAAGATCATTTGGTTATGTTGTCTCGGATTGTCATGGTCCCCGATCTACTTAGTCAGATTATGTAGTCGACTCAACCTGACTGAAGAATCCGTATCAGCAACCATGAGTTACGTAATCCAAAAACCCTTGTAGATCTTGGGTGAATATTTTAAGAGGATAAAGTTATGTCAACTTTAACCAACTGAAGATTTTGTGCCAATTTATCATATCCTTATGGTTCACTACTCAAAGGGCATAAGACCATTGAGGAATATAAGGGTTATGATGGGACCATAATATAATTGTGCCATTTGGCGGCAACCACCTAGTAATAGGATTCTGGTCGTATCATTATTTTGTGGTTTCATTTGGTGACAAAATCATGCCGACAGAAGACTCGGGCCACATTTATATTGGCATAAAATTATTGTATATATAATGATACACTCGATGTGACATTAGCTTTCTTGTGAGCTAAAATAAATCAAAACATTGTCACATTTGACAAACTGTTACGGAGGGTGTATTGATTTTGCTTTTAGCTTTTAATTGTTTGAATTTTAATTTTAATATTTTGCTTTGTGTGATTTAATTTTATGGTAATTGATTTTAATTTTAGTGTTTTGATTTGTTTTTTTGAGATTATTTAAAAAATAATTTAAAATTTAACCCATCCGGTTGAGATTTTTAGTCAACACGACCATCATCGGAGATTTAATCATTTAAAACATTTATATTTGAAGGGCATTTGAGTTTCTTAGTTTAAGTTTTTAAGGATATAAGTTTTGTCGACTCCTGTTCTTGTGAGGAGGATGATCGGACTAGGTGATTTGAGCTTGTAAATTCTTATCTTAAGATTTGAATATTTATTTCAAAGTTATTAGACTCATCAAATTCAGTCATTGCGAGGGGGATGATCAGACTAGTTGCGTCTTGCCCTCTAGACAGAGAAACCCAATTAATTTTTCAAAATATTAACCATTTGAATGAAAATTTGGCCTTCGCGCAGTGTTCCTAATCTATTCTTTAAAATATTTGGTTTTTTAGCTGGAGCCCATGTGGAATTTCATATATTTGAATAACTTAAAAATTTTATTGACTTTGAAGATTTGCACAATCTTTCAACTATGAATTTGATATGAAATTTGCATCAAAAGACACATGCAAAGTTTTAAAATTATGCATGGTTGACACACTTTTATAAATAATTTGAAGCATATATAACTAAGATGTATCCAACTTATTATTCACATAATTTTTAAAACTACTCAAGTTTTCAAGACAGTTCATTTGTCTTAAGGAATATTCATGATGTTTGTATATGCTATGAAGACTTTAACGCCATTTGAAACTAAAAATTTTTTTTTTTGATATTTTCTTGTTGTGGTGCATGCAAGGTTACATCTTTGACTTTAAGCGAAACTGTCTTTTCTTCGCTAACAGGTGTATTGCGAATCTGGTGTTGATGAAACCCTAAGAGCCTATACTTTAAAAGTTAAGGCTCAAATTATTTTAAATTCAGATAATCCACATTTTAACTTATTTTATAAGTTCAAAAAGTCAAATACTTAAACTTAATAAATAAGTCCAAATAACTCAAAATTCTAACTTCCGTTAAGGGGCACAGAAAAATTCCAACTTTCCCAACTGTCTTAAATAACTCGTTGGTCCAGTGTTGTGAGATACTGTGATTAGGGAACAATACGTTTAATTCAAACTATGATCTTAAAAAGACATTATAGATTTTTAATGTACTTGCAAAAAGGGTTAAATCACACGCAAACATTTCACCGAATATGTACTTTACTTTTCCTTATTGGTACTTAATTCTCGAGGACATTTACGAACATTTCACAGAACGGTTATTTTAAATCCCCTAAAATATTTAAATAACTTTCCAAAGGAGTTGTGATTTTTTTGAATGGTACTTAATTCTCAAGGATGAGTCTCCACGCTTCCTCGAATGATATTTTGGAAATTACCATATTTCCCATTTTTTATACCTTTTTCAAGTGAGGTCGGGGACGATAATCTGCGAAGTTGATGATATGAAAATACAAAATATAAATTTTTTTGAAAATCTGATTTTCTTATAATTTGTAAAATATAGTATATATATTATACAGAATATATTACATATGTAAAGAGGGTATTCAGCTCGGGTTGGTGCAACAATAAGGAAATGAGCGGATTGGGCTTGGAGGTGTATGTTTGAGTGGAATAATTTTCACATCAGATAGGGAGATGGGCGGTTGGGATAGCGAGCGGAATAGTGATGATAAAAGGTTTTCTAGGCTCCAGTCTATGAATAGGAAGATGAAGCGAAGGAATCGAAGACGGTTGAGGTTTAGTCTGGAATGGAGCGTAAAGAGAGAAATATGGGAGTTTCAGAGGCCTTTGTGCGAATGATCCCGTTAGTGCCTTCAACAGGCATAGAAGGATATGAAGTTGGGAATTTTAAACGTCTTCATGCTTTGAGATCCTATTGTTGCTCTTCTCTCTAGCTTTAGTCAAGATGCCAAGAGAGAAAAATGGGAGATTCTTAATGTCTCAGTATGCTGTGACACTGTTGTTGCCATCCTGTTGGCTTTTAATCGTGACTGTATTACGGGATGCTTCGATGAGGTTGCAAGCAGAAGTGAAAGATGAGAGTTTCAAAGTTCTTTGTATGCCGCAATTTTGTCTTCGCCTTCCCAGACAGCTCTAATTATGACTGTATCCGAGATATGATGAGTGTGACGGGGACTTTCCTGCATACGATATGAAGAGGAGGCTGCGGCGAGGGTAGGGTTTTTTATGCGAGGGATGCTTTGCTTATAATTGAAAGGGGAGTTTCGTCTACATTGATCCTGTCTATGATTTCCTCGCTAGCTCTAGATTCGACTGTATCGTGAGGGAAGGCGAGGGCTTTGGTGAGGCTGCGATTACTAGCGCCACCGAGCAATTGAGAGCGATGGAGAAGATGAAGGGCTAGGTTCTCCGTTGATCGTGCTTCGGTTATTATCATGATAAGCTGGAGCAGTTAGGGCATCTTGAGTCGGGAATAGGTAGGATTTTATTTTTTTTTCTATTTTTTCCTCTTCTTTTTTTTGTCTTTTTTATTTCATTTTTAACAGTCAACAATAATTATTATCAGGTAGTGATTTTCATAGTATTCTTGTTTGTGCATGTTTGGCTATGATGGAGTTCATCCTTTTATGATACTAGCGAGGAAACACTAAAGTATCCGTGCAGGTAACTGTAAAAGGTTATTGCTATTGGTGTATTTTAACTAACACAGTTTTGATCGGTGCTCCTGTGACAGTTGTATAGATATAAAATGATATAAGCATATTATTGATATGGTAAAACACATTAAATGTGATGAATTATCTTGAAAAATCACATCAGAAAAAGTAAGTTGTTTATTGCTTTTATTTTGTTCTATGGTATTTTTGACTAGCATGTATATCATTCTCTTTTTGTTATGTTATTGTAGTTTAGGAGTGTGTATTCACTGCTGCGGTTAGCTCATTATTATTTTAAACTAACATTTTAGATTTACCTATTTCATTAAATGATGAATAATAAAAGAGAAACTATTTATAGAAGATGCATATAACCATAAATGAGGTAAATTTAACTGTATTGTTTTAATTTATTTTTTTTTAGTGATTTTTTGATTTATTGAATGCTAATTATAGAAAATGAACATAGAAAAACTTAATTTCCACCGTTCGACCATATGTGCCTTGGTTAATTCCAAGATTCAGACCAGGTCATGACATACCGTTCTAGTGACCAATCAAAATTATACTTGATTGTAAATACCCATTTGCAATCGTCATTGTCTTTCCTTCAGCTATATCAACAAATTATCACATGCCTTTTTTTCAAGGGCTTTTATCTCTTCGAAAATTACCTCCTTCTAATTAGAGACTTTCAAAGCATCTTGCACAGTACATGGAATCTCAATATATATGACAATTGAGATAAAAATATGAAAAGTGTCTGAGGTTTTTACACGTCACACAATAGAACTATGATGTTGGGTGTAAGACTTTTTCTCAATGGTAATGTAACATCCCGATTAAGTTACTTAGGGGGAGGGGAAATAAAGCGCCAAAGAAGATGAGACGATGAGTCAGGCAGTAGAACTGAAGAGAGGAAGTATGGTGTAGGGAAATTGAAACGAAGTGTTAGGAACGCAAGGGATTATTTCATTCTATAAATGAAATTACACAATAGAACTATGATGTTGGGTGCAAGACTATTTCTCAATGATAATGTAACGTCCCGATTAAGTTGCTCAAGGGGAGGTGAAACAAAGAGCCAAAGAAGATCAGGCGATGAGTCAGGCAGCAGAACTGAAGAGAGGAAGTATGGTGTAGAGAAATTGAAATGAAGTGTTAGGAACGCAAGGAAAGATTTCATTCTATAAATGTCGGAATTGACTTACCTATTGTGTCGAGTAGGTTAAGGCAATGACTCTCGTGTAGAAGAAACTAAGCATGAGGAAGGGAAGCTCTTTGCGCATGACTGTAACCTACCATTGTAGAAGAGAAGATGAAGAAAGGAAGATAAGAGAGGCAGTGTGGGAGGCTCGAGCGTAGTAGAGGAGGTGGCGTCGATGACGAGCAGCAGTGGAGCCAACCTTAGTGTCGTGCCGCGATTGGAGGAGTCGAAGAGTAAGTTGTGGAGGAGCTCTCGTGTGTGTGATTTAGCTAGCGCGCTAAGAAAGAGGAGCTCGTGCGCAGGAGGAGATGAAATCGCGTAAGTTTTGCACGTGTTTTAGGGCTCGACGGAGGTAAGTTTTGATAATATTTATTTAAGTGATTTAATAATAATATTAATAATAATAATAATAATAATAATAAATATCCTCTT
Organism: Papilionanthe hookeriana x Papilionanthe teres; assembly: GCA_022702705.1. NCBI lineage: Eukaryota > Viridiplantae > Streptophyta > Magnoliopsida > Asparagales > Orchidaceae > Papilionanthe > Papilionanthe hookeriana x Papilionanthe teres. Next base: position 32,255,247 of record CM040436.1, on the reverse strand, counting down.
TCAACTTTTAACCATGATAATATTGACATTGTTCATACCTTATAAAAGAGTTTTTATTATGCCATGCATTTTCTACAAGAAGAAGAATGTATAAAATTAATTGTGTGCTCACTAAAATATTGAGTACCTCCATTTGTGTCATTAGCTATGCTAATAGCCTCTTCTTAAATAAATAATAAGCAGAATTGTATAGAATAAAATAATGAAATTTATACTCAAAAAATGTAAATTTAATAGCTAATTAAATTAATTTTAATTTTTTAATAACATAAACAATAAAATTAAATTTTAATATGAATACTATGTTTATTTTAGGCTTTAAGCTTGATAATAGTCGACATCAATACAAATCAAATAACAAATGAATCGACATCGTGGTGAGTACTCATTCTTTTCTACTATGGTAATTTTTGCTTCTATATTAAATTCATTTAGTGATGCTATCATTAGTTATATTGAAATTATTGTAAAATTGAGATTTTGAATTCTATTGAATTTTTCTTCATATTGTAGGAATGATATGTGAGCACAATATTATTTAAATTTATCATTTGAATGATTTATAAGTATATTGTTTGATTTACAAATGAAAATTATTTTTAATAAGTAGTGATTTCAAAGAATGCTTGTATGTGGATGACTGACTATGATGAAGTCACTCTCTTATAGTACTAGCTGGAGAATGCTAAGGTACCTGTGCACGTAACATGAAAATGATATTAATATTGAAGTACGTTAAGTGATATAATTTTTAGACGGTGCTCCTACGACGATTGTACAAATATAAAATGATATATATGTCATTGATATAGTAAGATTCTTTAAATATCATAAATATTTTTATTTATTTATTAAAAGCTTAATTGAAATGCATATTATTACTTTTTTCCCCTTTATTACTGTAGTTTATGAGTATGAGTATTCACTAACTTGTTTAGTTCATTGTTACTTTAAATAACTTTTTAGGTTAGTTAAGTGATTATAAGATGAACGATACAAGATATAATGTTTACAGAAAATACTGACAACTTGTTATGAGGTAGAATTTAAATTTTATCATCTTAAATTAAATTTTTTTAGTGGCTCTTTTTGTAATTGTTATTTATAGAACATGAATATTGAAAATTTAGTCCTCACCATCAGATCGTCTGTACTCATCTTGGTTAACTCCAAATCTAGGTTCAAGTTATGTTAAAAGTGGTATCATAGTCAGGTTTAGGTTAACTAATGAAATCTTGATGAAAGAGCCAAAATGGTAATTGTAAATTTTTTTAATAATCATACAAATTAAAATTTAAAGTTAAATTAATAAATTTTAAAATGATTGTTGGTATTGTACTGTTGTGGTTGATATTGTTGCTTTGGTGATTTTCACTGTTGTTGCCTAACAATTTCAGACTACATTCTCATTGGTTGTTTCTTTTTTATCAAGTTCTCTTCTCAAAAGCTTTCTATGGTTCCTGCTTAGCTTTTTGACTTAAGAACTATTACTATTGAGATCCAGACACATTATCACGCTCAAATTATAAAAGAAGTGTGAATCTGATAGAAAAAGAAGTACAACTTACTATAAATGTGAACACGAATGTGCTGATAACGACAATGACTCGGCTAATTCAATAGTTTAGATCACTGCCCATTGGAAGTGATACAACTGCTATATATAAGTACCTGAAGATATTTCAAGATTTGCATCCACTTTTGTTTAAGAGAACTGAAGACGCGATTGAAGCGAAGAACTGACTAATGAGGATAGAGAAGATACTAGATAGCATGAATTGTCTGGATGAAAGAAGAGTACCCTTAACTACGTGTGTGCTAGATGGAGTAGCCGAAAGGTGGTGACGTGGGCAATATCAGGACAAGTTTGGGGACATACCCAATATGATAGTTTGTTGGAGAGTTCGTGGAGTTATTCAGAGAGTGGTTTGTACCCATATCCGCTCGAAGATACATGCAAGTCAGATTCATCATGTTGAGCAAAATAGAGAAGATAGTCATGCAGTACGATGCATAATTTAATGCATTTTCAAGGTATGCGTCACAGTTGATCGCTACCGCAAAAGAAAGATGCTATAGATTCCTTTCAGGATTACGATCAGATATCTATTTGTTCCTTTATGGATCGATGAATACTTAGGGCCCATTTTGGGCACAGCTTAAAAGTGTGAGGGAATTTTTGAAAACGCTACGGTACCGTTTGAATCGCACGTTTTGCCCGCTTATCCGAAATCGCGATTGAGTTTTTACACTAAAAGCAGGCCGCGGGTCGAACTCCGCGTTCGATCTAATGACCGCGTTTCAGGATAAGCTGTTTATCTTGAATCGTACAAGCTACCCCAAACACAACTTTAGTATTACTAGAACGAGTTAGAAGAGTGGAGATCTGCTATCAGCTTATTCAGAAGCATAATGAGATGCTCAAGGGGAAGAATAGTGATGAATGTGAACATGTAGATCACTCAAAATGATTCAATGGGAAGAAGTCCGACAACAAGTCGGGTGGGGTTAGCAGAGGTATGACTCAGGATACTGTAGTCACTTGTGCTTATTGTGGATGACAACATAAAAGTGAGTGCTTGATGGGCTCTTGCACTTGCTATTAATGCCACCAGTTTGATCAAAACACAAGATATTGTCCATCTTTTAGCCAGAAGCGCGCTGAAGATCAGAAATAAGGTGGAACTCCATAGAAGACTACAAGTGGACAAGAAAAACATGGAGTTTATAGCTTCAAGTCCTACCCAAGGTCAACCAAGGCAACCTGTTCGATCTCGAGTATTTCCCTTACTAATAGTGAGTCTGAAGAACCTACTGCTATTGATGGTGATGAGGTCTGATGAGTCTAGCGATTTCTTATATAAGGGGTTTTTCCTAACGTACTTTGTTGCTTTAATATTGTTATCTGAAATATATTTTGAGTCGCGTTGTCTCTAGTCTTTACTTTTATAATGATGGTTTTTCATCTAAATGGATAACCCATGGTTTCTATCATGAAATTTATGGATAACTAATGTTGACCAGACAAATGGAAAATGACTTAGGTTTTATTCTAAAATATTGAGGATAAATTTTTTGTAATTGGGGTAGATTTTAACGTTCAATTTCAGTTATCCGGCGGGAGGCGAAACGAAGAACCAAAGAAGATGAGGCCAGGAGTCGGGCAGCCATATATAGCAGAGAGGATGTCAGGTGTCAGGAAATTGAAACGAAGGGTCAAAAACATAAGGGATGATTTCCATCTATAAAATGTTGGAGCTGAATTGTTGTGTCGAGCAGGTTGCAGCGACTCATGTGCAGAAGCAAAGAAGCGGGAGAAAGGGAAGATCTTTGCGCACGATTGTAACCTAGTTGACCATCATAGAAGAGAAGAGGAAGAAAGGAGAAGAGTAACAACATGAGAGGCTCGAGCTTAGCGGAGGAGGCGGCATCGTTGATGAGCAGCGGAGGAGCCGATGTTAATGTCATGCCGTGATCGGAGGAGTCGAAGTGGAGGGCGTGGTTTAGGGCTTGACCAAGACGAGTTTTGATGATATTTATTCAAGTGATTAAATAATAATAATAATAGTAGTAATAATAATAATAATAATAATAATAATAATAATAATAATAATAATAATATATCCTATTTGAACTTTTAACCATGATAATGTTGACATCATTCATACCTTATACAGAGCTCTTAATTATGCCATGCTATTTCTACAAGTAAAAGAATATATCAAATTAATTGTGTGCTCACTAAAATATTAAAGGGTACTTGCATTTGTGTCATTAGCTATGTTAATAGCCTCTTCTTGAATAAATAAATCAGTAGGATTATATATTATAAAATAATAAAAATTTATACTCAAATAATATAAAGATAATAGCTAATTAAAATAATTTAAATTTTTAATAACATAATCAATAAAATTAATTGTTAATATGAATATTATGTTTATTTTAGGATTTCAATTTGAGAAAAGTTGACGTCAATAAAAATCAAATAACAAATTAATCGACACCAATATGAATATTCATATTCTTATATTATGGTAATTCTTTGTTTCTTCTAGACCAAATACATTTTACTATTACTATTATTAGTTATATTGAAGTTACTACAAACTCGAGATTTTGAATTGTAGTGAATTTTTCTTCATATTATAAGAATAATATGTAAACACACATTATTTAAATTATCATTTGAATGATTTATAAGTATATTGTTTGATTTGTCGATGGAAATGAAATATATTTTTAGTAAATAGTGATGATTTCATAGAATGCTTGTATGTGCATGACCGACTAGGGTGGAGTCATCCCCTTATGGTACTGTGGGGGAATGCTAAGGTACCCGTGCATATATCTAAAAAATGATATTGATATTGAAATACCCTAAGTGATACAATTTTTAGACGGTCCTTCTGTGCAGTTGTACATATATAGAATGATATAGATATACTATTTATAAAGTAATATTCATTGAATAACATCAAATATTTATATTGATTTATTAAAAATTTAACTGACATGCAATTATTTTCTTTTCTCTTATAATACTGTAGTTCATGACTATGAGTACTCACTGACGTGTTCAACTCATTGTTATTTTAAACTAATTTTTCAAGTTAATTAATTAATTAAAAGATGAGAGATAGAAGAGATAATGTTTATAGAAGATGCATACAACTTGTTATGAGTTCAAATTTAAATTATACTGTCTTAAATTAATTTTTTTTAGTGGTTCTTTTATTTGTAAAATGTTATTTTTAGATAATGAATATCAAAAACTAAGCCCCCATCATCCGATCGTCTGTACCCATCTTCGTCAACTCTGAAGCCCCGAGCCGGGTTGTGACAGAGAAGACTAGACCCATTAGCCTTGGGATTTGAATTGGGCTCAGATGACTACAAAACTCAGAACTCGAAGATGCGATGACCTTAACATGGGGTAATTGATTAGTAATAACATTACTTGGCGGGTTTGTGGATTCTGAGCAATGCAAAAGCTTTAAAGATTTTTTCTTTTGAGTTGTTCTTTGCCGCAAATAGACAAAATCATACGGTGCCGCTGTTGTAGTTTTTTTTCATGCTTCTTTTTTATTTTGAATATCATGAGATGACATTGTAAGAATTTCAATATCTAAAAGACTTTGTTGCGCTTCCTTATGATAAGATTTCATTAGGATTTTCATGTTGAACACGAGTTGGGAATATACTATTTTGGGAGTCGTCCGGTTGAAAAAAATCTTGAGTTCAGTGGACAAATCTTTTTTTTTTTGTACTCTCCCTTAAAGATGAGGTGAAAAAAGTTTCAAGTTAAAAAAATGCGACATCCGTGGTAACAACATTTTTCTAATAGTGGGATCAAAGCATTTATACTCTTTTTGGCTAAGTGCATCACCAAAAAACACATTTTTTGACTTGGGGTTCAAGTTTTTCTTATTGATGAATGTGGACGAAAGTAGTACACCCAAATAATTTTTAGAGAAAGAGAAGATAGGAACCGATTCTTTGTATTTTTTTCTGAAAAATATCAAAATGTGTGATATCGGAATTAACCAAACCGTCATAACGGAAGCAAATTTTACTAAGCAAACAACTAGGGTTACAATCAAGCCTCCAACTGGATTGAAAAAAACAGAACAAACATCAAAAAACTGGCTAGGGCAGGGGAATAGTATTCAAGGGAGTTCAGACCAAAGTAAGGAGCCGGTTCAGCCAAGTAGGACAGTTCAGACCAGCAAGTCCCGCGTCAAGAAGTTTCAAATTATAAGAACTTATCGAGTTTTTATTTATGTGAAATGTAGCAGTAAGAACGGCTTCACCCCAAAGATATTTAGGCAAATGATTGGTAAATAACAAGCCCAAGCTACCTCCAATAAGTGCTTGTTTTTTCTTTAGCTAGCCCATTTTGTTGTGGAGTGTTCACACAAGAGCATTGCTGAATTATTTCTTTTTTAAGAAAGATTTGACTCCAAGTGTTTTTGAAAAACTCTCAACCATTGTGATTCCATAATATTTGAATAGTTGCTTGGAATTGGGTTTGTACTATGAGGTAAACATATTTGAAAATTATTTCTATTTCAGAATTTTCTTTCATTAAATATACCCAACTTAATCTAGTGTGATGATCAGTGAAAGTCTTAAATCATTTTTTTTCCAGAGTAAGGGTTTTACAAGGACCCCATGTATCACTGCGAATCAAAGAAATTTTGTAATAAGTTTGTATATTTATGGTGAAAAGAATGCAATGTGATGTTTAACAAAATGACACACCTGACATTGAAATAATGACATTTTTATTTTGAAATAATTTGGCAAACAAGTATTTAGATAATAAAATCGGGATGACCTGACATATAATGTCATAATATAATTTCATTATCTTTAGAAACAGAAACACAATTTAAATCAGTAATTTGACATTGTCTATTCGAGTCAAGTCAGACTTCAAAATAATAGAATTCATCTTTTTCTTTAGCATTGTCAATCATCCTTTCTGTGATCAATTTCTGAAATTCACAACAAGAAGAATGGAATTTTGCTTGGCATTGATGATCAGTAATGATTTTACTATTAGTCAAGTTATGCGATAAATTAAGAACATGGAGAACAACACAAAGGGTGAACAATAAGGAGAATTTGACAGTTTCTGTCCTGGCAATTTCCGAGTGGGAACCATTGATTTTAACATTTTATTGCCAGCACGAGGTCTATAGGAGGAAAATAATTTATGATAACCCATCATATGCACAATAGTCAATTATCTAAGAATGAGAAAAATTAGGAATAACACCTAAGAAAGTAATGTTTAGAGAGCTACCATTTTATACTAAAGAGCAAGACGGAGTCGGGGATAATAATGGGGATTGAAATAATTTTGGAAGTGCTCTAATCGTTCCTTGGTGAAAGTGATTATATTTGAGTTAGCAGATGAATCTCGAGCTTCTTCAGCAATGGCTTAATAAACCCTACCTTCACACCTGGATTTTGATTTCCAATTTGCAGTTTTTTCATAAAGCATCCAACATGTCTTCTTCTTGTGTTATGAGTTTTTGCAATGCTCGCATCATGTTTTTTTTTGTCCTTCTTCTCTTTTTGATACAAATGCCGAGTTCTCTTGTTCAATGTTACCAAACAATTCAGTGTTGTACAACTTAAAATTTTTTTTTTCTGGACTCTTCACGTCTAATTTCAAACAAAAAAAAAAACTTCTCGAATAATGGGTAGAGGTTTCTACTCTACCTAAAACTTATTCTAAACTCCCAATGAAAGTCAACTAAGAACATGTAGCCCCGGTAATTTTCCTCTCTTTTCTTTTGACTAGCATAGTCATTTGAATTCTCATAAATGTCACCATAACATCGATCAAGTTCCAGTCATAATGCTACAAACTCATTGTAATACCTCGTAACATCACAGTTATTTTTTCTTTTGAATTTCCAAAGTTGAGTTTTTAACTGAAAATTTTTGAAAAATTTCCCAAGTCAAAATAGAGATATCGAATAGCCTCCGATATATCCCGAGTTATGGGAAATAATATATGAGGCTTTCTTATATAATGTTCCATAGAATTGATGAGCCTTGTCATTACCATAGAATCTCGGACTACCATATTTTTAGATTCGGATCATTTATAATAGTTTTTGGGATTTCTCAGGTTAAATACCTAAATTTGCCTTTCCTGTCAATTGACAATTTTATTGATTGTGACCACTCAACATTGTTTTGCCCATTAAGTTTTATAACTGTAAGGCAATTTGTAAATTTTGAGGAAAATATTCCGTCAATATACCCCAGGGAAGCTGTTGGGTGAAGTATGGTGGTTTCAGAATTACTGGAACTGGTCGATGTGTTAGAAATTCTTTGAACTATCATCTTCTTTGCTAATCAAGAACGATGTGGAACTCTTGTACACCGCGATCCATTTACTTCCTCGTGCACGTTTGTACCACCCAATCCCATCTTTGACTTCCCAAACAGAAAAAACTCGCAACCCTATGTTTGTACACAATCTCGATCTTAGCAGCTAGCTCTGACTGTGACAGGATCACTTTGCCACCAGTTCTAATTGCAACTGGATCACAATGACTGAGTGGGAGAAGGAGAATACGCGATCGTCTTTGATCGATGCTTTCTTCTGAGCGACGCATGTGTTCCTTTGAGCGGTGCGATGTGGTTGTTGCCTTCCATAGCAATCTTTAATCAAGGATGTATGGTGAGTTATGGCGAGGGGTCATTAAACAGAACTCGAGCAGAAGTTGTCGTCGAGAATAAGGCTTTGATACCATGTAGTTTTTGGGAAAATAATTATTATTCCTCTTTAATTTCATAAAAAAATGATTACAAGTTAAATAGAGTAGGATGGCTCTCATAGTGGGAAAACAATAATGTTCTCCACACTCCCCATAATAAAAGAAGGAAATAAGAATTTTGACATACTGATAATAGAAGGTGCTAGTAATAGGTTATATTAAAAATTCAGCAGGGAGGAGTCGCAATTCCATAGTGGTGGCAAGTTGCTGTTTGCATCAGGAGAAGTCGCTTAAAATCTGGTTCTCTGCATTTGTCATAGCCTTGTAATGTTGTTCCATATTTTGTGTCCATTTTTCTTCTTTCCAATAGTCATGAACTTTTTCTGAACTTCTGCAACTTCTTTCAGTGAAGAAATGGTAGTAGTTTGTCAGAGTATTGATATTTAGGTTTTTTTGATCTAATAAATGAAGAATTAGAGATACAGTCGCTGTTAATTTGCATTTACATCTTTAAACTCAGCTTGTATAGAGTGGCTTGGAGTGCTTTCTAAGTCTTTATTGATATTCTTAAGAACCATGTTGTGGACTGTACAATTATGTGGGTATTGTTGATGGTCTATGATTAGCTTTTACAGCCATGCAGCCAATAAAGACTTTAAAACCTTCGGGCGAGTGTAATAATTTGGTTGTTGGTTTTCTCTTATTCAGTAGTTCCGTGAGGAACAAGGTTTTACCCTCCATCTTAGTGAAATGAGTTATAATTAATTATGGAACCATTGTTTTTCACGATAATATTTTTTTTCACTGTAGTTAATGTAATGCCTTTCTTTTGATGCTTTTTGATTTGATTATTATTGAGAATATATACTTTGCATGATCACTAAATCCGTTCACTTTGTGATGGTTCATTGCTTTGACTCTACAATGCTCATGTTTCCCATGCCCTTCTTAAGATCAAGATTTATAATTTTATTTTCCTTGTGCTCATCTTTTTATTTTGCATGGATTTATATGTTAATTTGTGATATAGATTTGTTGTGCTTAATCAACTAAGAGCCTCCATTATAAATATGATTTCTGCAACGGACCGTTTGTGATATATATAAGAAATATCATTTCAAATTTTTATCTTCTGGAAACATCAGTGGAAACTCCGGGGCTCATTTCCATTACGCTCAAGGCACGAGGTGATTAGTAATAAAGTGTACTAGGTTATGCATGGTCAAGCTTCTACTACGCAAGAGTGGAAATAGTGGAATTGAACTCACGACAATTGAAGTGGTGATTTGTGCATCATGAAATTATTTGGTAAATGTGAAATATCATTATTTAGGGCACATTTCTGTAATTTTGTCTTCGACTCTTGTAATTTTGTGTTATAACTAGGATTATGCCTTTCAACAGCTCTTACACACAATCAAGGGAACTTTAAGTCATAATACCGGTACAAATAATAAATAATAGATGATTATAAATTTTCTTGATCATTTTTTTTTATTGTCTGCATGATATAATCTTCCCTTTGTATAGTTTTCTGTTTATTCATTTGAAAATCATCAATTGTGCTGTTTACAAAGAATTTGCAATACATGGGAACATTTATCTTTTTTTACTATTCTTCAAGAGTATGTAATTTCCCTGTGTTCTTGTAAAGTTCCTAGGATAATACTGTTCTAGAGTGCCTAGACGGTATTTAGGAAAGGGATTTGGCACGGAGACGTTTGTGGCACAACAAGAGAATGATAGTATGTGAATTCAATGGCCTTTGGATGGTGATCGGCGTCGATCGGCGGCTTTCCATATTTAAAACATCAGTGGAACCTACAAAATGACATAGTACATATAAAATGAGAGGATACACCATATATTCCTACACAAGCTACAATACCCTACATATAAAATGAAGATGATACAACACTCCTTAGGATAGGAAACATATAATACTATCTCTCCAAAGCATACAAAAAACAAAAGCCAAATTTCAAAAACAGCAAAATACAACATATATAAAAATTTCATGATAGAAATAATTTAATTAGAAGTATGGAAATAGGAAAAAATAGAGAAGGAATGAAATCGGCTGGAATTGGCAGTCAGACAGTTAGGTTGTCAATTCCGTGATTGTCTGTGGTCGCAGTAGTCATGCAATTGGGATTGAGCTTTGGTGATTGGGATGCTCTGCATCGTAAGAAGCAGCTGAGCAAGTTTTTTCTTTGTCTTTGCATTGAAATATATTTTGTCTGGAGGAAGATCTTTGTTGCAAGTTTTGCCCTTTGTAGCACTTTCATGTGCAGTTTTAGTTCATTTCTTTCTTCTTTTGAAACATATTAATATTCATCCTGCAGCTTGCCAAAAAATATCACCCAGATGCAAATAAGAATAATCCTGCAGCAAAGAGAAAGTTCCAAGAAATTAGAGAAGCATATGAGGCTAGTTCCTTTTATCAAATTATTATTCGTACTCTTTTGCTTGAATTATTCGCTGTATTGCTTTCTAATATCCAATGAATGGTTTATTTCAGACACTGCGTGATCCTGATAAAAAAGCACAATATGACATGGTAACCTATCCCAAAAATTTGTAGATGAAATTGCTTCTCTCTTCTATGATGTTTTACTCATTCTTCCTTACCCTTTAATTAAATAAATGCATTCCAATAGCATGTCCGTTTACTTTTTTATCATTAGTTCTTTTGCGAAGTTTAGGAGGTGCTTTGTAGTGTGTATATTGATAAGAACTGCTGTGGTAATGGAAGGGATTCTCTAGTGGAGCTGAGAGCATATCATATGATGGTGAGGATACAGCCAAGTACAGTCGCACCAATAATGATCCTTTCTCTTCCACATTCTACAAAGTTTTTTCAGAGGTAAGTCTTTATGTTCATAATGTCCTTGTGAGTGCGGAAAGAGATGTGATTTCTTTCCATCTTAGGTTTTTGAAAGTGAACGAGAGACATATGCAGCTGACATTCAGGTTTGGCTTCTATAGTGGCTGAAAGTGATAATTAATTGTTCAGTCATGTACCCTGACAACTATTTGAACGATCTTCTATGAGAACTTTTACAGGTAGAGTTGAATCTATCCTTTGATGAAGCTGCAAAGGGCTGCACAAAGCAGGTTTCCTTGAAGGCACAAGTTCCTTGTGATTCATGCTGTGAGTGAAGTCTCTAGTGTCTCATTTTATTTCCAGTCTTTTATTTGTGCTCAGTGCACTCACACAAGCGAGCAGTTTTTTTGTGGGGCAACTACCACAAGTGTGCATGCAGTGACCCTGCACAAGGGTGTTCTTGTACAAAGCGAAAGCAAAATGATCTTAATTCTCACATAATTTCATCAATCATGAATGATTGAATGTGCACTGTTTTTTTTCAACTGTGAACATCCTTATTGATTAAGCATTTTGTTTTTTTTTTTTAATAATTGATTGTTAAACTTATCATTAGTTTTCTCTGGTTGATCAATACAAATTCATTTACTATGATTGTGCAGGATGGTTTTTTGTCTGATATGTTTTTATTTCTCTGGAAAACTGCAGACCATCATTGATTGATTACTCTTTCATCATTGGTTATTAGGGCCCTTATGTTGCTTCGCTAATTTGTTTTAGCCATTTCCAATCAAGTTTATTTGCTCCTGTTTTTATTTTTATTTTTATTATTATTATTTTTTTCCTTTCAGTTCTTTTAACACGAACTGGATTCCTTGCAGTCTTTTGAAAATATGAGAAAGTAATTTCAGTTATTTTCATATTTACAAAGGTTGAAAGGGCATAAAATTTTTAGGAGATACAAGTGCTAACTGACCACACAAATTAGATAACAGAATAAGGAAGAACATTATTAATAAAGAATAGTAATAATACAACAACAACAACAAAGCCTTAATCCCACTAAGTGGGGTCGGCTACATGAATCCTTTTTCTCCATTGCGTCCTATTTAGTGTCAAATTTTTGTTTAATTCTAATAAATTAAGATCATTTTTTATGCAATAAGCCCAAGTTTTCCTAGGTACGCTCTCTGCCTTTTTTAACATAAGTTGTATTTAAAACATCTACTCTCCTAATCGGATCATCAGGTGGTCGACGTTTAATGTGACCAAACCATCTAAGGCGACTCTCTCTAATTTTATCCGTCACTGGTGCAACTCCAACCTTATTACGGATATATTTATTTCACATTTTGTCTCTAAGTGTAAAACCACTTATCCACCTAATCATTCTCATCTCAGCAACACTTAACTTAACATTATGCTTCTCTTTTAAAGGCCAACATTCAGCACCATAGAGCATTGAAGGTCTTACCACCATCTTATAAAATTTTTCTTTCAGTCTAAGCGGTACTTTTCTATCACACAATAGGCGGACGCATTCCTCTACTTCGACCAACCAACACTGAATTCTACTATTAACATCCCCATCTATATCACCATCGCTTTGAACAATGGACCCGAGATATCTAAATCGTTCACACCTTTTAATAATTTGATCACCCAAAGTTACACTTACGTCACTAGACCTACTATTACTAAAATTACATTCCATGTATTCGGTTTTAGTTCTACTCAAACGAAGACCTTTAGACTCCAATGTACACCTCCATAATTCAAGCTTTTCTCGGACTTTTTCTCTTGTCTTATCCACATGGAGGATATCATCGGCAAAAAGCATACACCAAGGTACATCCTCTTGTAAATGCCCGAGTAAGACCATCCATAAATAAAGCAAAAAGATATGGGCTTAAAGCCGATCCTTGATGTAAACCAACAAAGATAGTAAAATACTTGGTCAATCCTCCTTCAGTTCGAACACATGTAACAACTCTAGCATACATATCTTTAATGACTTGAATATAAGTCATATCAACACCTTTCTTCTCAAGGACTCTCAAAAGAACATCTCTAGGAACCTTATCGTAAGCTTTTTCTAAATCGATAAAAATCGAATGTAGATCCTCCTTATTATCTCTGTACTTCTACTATCAAACCTCTCGATAAATGAATAGCTTCCATGGTAGACCTGCCTGGCATAAATCCAAATTGATTATGAGAAATCTTCGTAATACGTCTTAACCTATGTTCAATTACCCTCTAACATAATTTTAAAGTATGACATATCAATTTAATTCCTCTATAATTTGCACACTCTTGTGCATCTCCTTTATTCTTAAAAATGGGGACCAAAATGCTCTTTCTCCACTCCTCAGACATCTTTTTAGTTTTTAAAATAATATTAAAAAGTTTAGTAAGCAGAAACCCCCAAATCACTTATACATTTCCACGACTTTAATTGGGATATCATCGAGTCCTACGGACTTTTCCCCCTTGGTTTTCTTTAAAGCACTCATCAACTTCTTTTCTTAATGCGACGGTAAAAATGAAAAGTTTTATTATTATTAACGATATTAAGATCACTAAGGTCGATCGTACTTTCGATATCATCATTAAAAAGTTTATCGAAATAACTCACCTACTCTATGTTGAATATCTTTTTCTAAGAAAAACACTTTTTGATTTTCATCTTTAATACATTTTACTTGAGTTAAATCTTTCTTTTCTTTTCTTTGTTTGGTGGTTTATACGTATATTTTTCTACTTAGCTAAGTATCTAACGTGTTATAAAGATCGCTAAAAGCGTAATTTTTAGCGTCACGGATTATTCTTTTACTACTTCACTGCAGTAGTTTTATATTTTTAAAATTTCTACGCTTTTACATTTAAAGCAGTTCTTATAACGTAAGCTTCTTATATTTTATCTTTTCACTGCAGCATTATTATTCCACTACCATTATTTTTATTTATAAAGCTTTTCTTTTGATTGTCCAAGTCATCTTTAATTCTTGTTTAATAGTATTAGTTAATTTTTTTCGCATAACATTCAGCGTCTTCGTGAACATCCAAAATATTTAAATCTTGAATTTTATTCATAAAAATAATTTTATTTGTGTCTTTTAGGTGCCTCAATCTTATCTACGATGTTGAATCCTAGTATTACTTTATTTTACAATTCTTAGTCTTGAATTTAGAGCTAATAATCGATGTTGGGTACTTAATTAACTACTTGGAATGACGCTTACAATCCTTCTAATCTCGACGATCTCTTAACTTCTCATAAGAAAATAATCGATTTGTGTTTTATTAGATCAATTCTTATAAGTAATAAGATCTCTCATCTCTTTCTTAAATAAAGTATTAGTAATAATCATATCGTACTGTTAAAACAAAATCTAAAATGCTCTACCTTACTCAATTAATCGCTCCATAACCAGTAGCTGCAATTAATATTTTTGAAATCTTCTATAACTCTACAGACATATCCATTTAAATCTCCTCCAATAAAAATTTTTTCTTCAAGGGGTATCAAGTGTATTAAGTCTTCTAAATCATTCCAGAATATAAGAAATAAATATTTACACTTTAGGAATCGAAGGGCTGAGGGCAACTGTCTTAGGCATGACAGTAATGGGGAAATTCAGGGCTGTTGGATAGCTAGTTGCTGCTTTGCTGCGTGTCATAAATCTGGTTGTTAGACACTTACAGCAAGATGAGAGGTTTTGGAAGCTTGGACTACAATTTCGTGCTAGTAGATGCAAAGAGAGATCGATATAGGAGTTAGATGCTGTGATGGATTGTAAGGCAGTATCATTCCTAGCTTGTAAGTAAAGCAGTATTGTTGAGTTTGATCAAGAACTTCAGTGAGGATCAAAAGCCTAAAGTTTTGTTGGACTGTAAATCTGTAATTAAATTTCTCTTTCATGAAGCGTCTATCAATTTCAATAAGTTTATTTTGATTTTGGTGGATCAGTTTCTTAGAAATGCTAGTATTAGCTTAATTGTTTTACCTCATTGTCATAGGCCATATAGTGAAGACTTCTGGATCTTCGAGTAGGCATTACATATGTTCACAGATACCGTGGACCAATGCACTGAATTTTGCTTAAACACCTCTTTAAGCAATAACAAATTTCTTTTTTCTTCTCCATGCACCTAAATTCCTCCATATGAATGAGCAATGACCCCATGTCGATTTATAACTTATAATAGATCCAACCCACACTACATTTGTAAATATTTCTATACTTATGTAAGTCCCCATTTTGAAGAATACTCCTTTTTCTTGTCCCCATTTATACACTTTAGTATTTTGTATACAACATCAAGCTGCTCCTTCGTGGGGTTGTGCAAAAATTAACACTGACGGGAAAATAAATACCAGGTTCAGCATGAGATAGGCAGATAGATTTTACTACTAGCTGTTGGTACCTTTGTCAATTGAGATAGAATATCCTTCATTCCCAACTTTGTTTAGGTGATCCGGTGGCCCAAGCATATAGTTTAGTTTAGTAAGTCGAAGGTGTTTTTCTTTTTTGCTAGAAGGGCATCTTTTTGCTTGATCTTGCTATCTCCATGCCCAAGAAATATTTTATTAAATCAAGGTTCTTGATTTCAAGTTCTTTACCCAGGACACCTTTTTATTTATTTATCTATTCATGGTTTTCTATCAAGATAATATCATCAACATATATGATCATGATAGAATTTTTATTTTTAGATGATTTTGTGATAAAAATAAAGTGTGGTCAGACTATTCTTGAGAGTACTTATGATTCTAGGTCTTTTAATCTTTACTGTGAATTTGTCCAATCATGCTCTTGGTGGTTTATATCATATATAGATTTTTTGAGTTTTGCAGATTTGGTTCATATCATTATTACTCTCAAACTTAAGAAGAAATGTCATATGGAATTCACCTTTTAAAATTCCATTTAGAGATGCATTTTTATAACTTGTTGATGTTGATGGAGTTGTCCAATAAGCAGTGAGAGAGAGAATTAACTTGGTATTGTTCATCTTAGCAACTGAAAATAAAGTAGCTTGATAATTAATTTCATAGATTTGAATGGAATTTTTTGCAACTAATCTTATTTTGTATCATTATACACTTCCTCCAACTTTTTATTTTATATAGAAAATTCTTTTGCATTAAATTGGTTTCTTTCTTTTGGAACTTTTAAAACATTTAATTGACCATTTGTTTTGAGTGTCTAGAAATCTTTTTGAAGTGCATTTTTTCATTTTAAGGCATCTAGAACATTGTTTAGAATTTCTATGCTTGAAAGACTTCTTGTTGTAGATAATCGTCTTAAGAGATATATAATGATGGTTTTGGTGATTGGAACAATTTTTTGTACTTTTTTTTTTAAGGCAACTGTAGGCATCTTTCATCATCATAAGAATCATTGTTACCTTGATCTTGGGAATTGATTTCAGAACTTTGGCTTAGATGTTGGGTTTGGTTTAAAGCAAAATGCTTTTCTCTGTCTTGTTTGTTTAATCTGTCTCTTTTTATGGTATAGGCACTCCCTTCATACCTGGTGTATTATTTATGATATTCAAAAGGTTGAGATTCAAGTAGATTTGGAGGGTTGTCAGTTGAGATATCAACATTTAGGAGTGATAATAACAAAACTCAAATTCATATAGAAGATTGATATTTTTCTCTTGAATGTAAGTGTTGGGAAAGAATGATTTATCTTGAAGAAGGTCACATTTATGGTAGTGTAATATGTTGTTAATGAAATTTATATGTATACCACAAAATTCGTACTCATTTACTTATCTAGCACCTAAACTTTCATATTTACATTTATTATGCATTGATGTCATAAAGCTAATGCATGAAATGTGTATTTCATTTATAAAAACTAAGTAATGGTGATACTTTTGATTTGATGTTAAAGATTCATGTGTTATGCATGTAAATATGAAAGTAGGTGTTAGATATGTAAATACATAAGAATTGTGTGGTATGCAAGTAGATGCACCCATTTTCCAATACTGAGAGAATAATATTTGTATTCTTGTTGGTGAGGAGATCAGCCAGTACAAGTGCATTTTTTTAGCTTTTGGGTCTAGTTACTTTGTTTGATGGGAGTAATATGCACAAAAGCATAGCAATCTAATGCTTTGGGAGGAATGACGGAGATAGGTTTACATATGGGATATCCTTATGTTAGAGTTTGACAAGGAGTTTTGAATTTTAAGATTCTTGATGGGATATGCAAAAGTAATTGCTGTCTGTAATAACAGAAAGTAAAAAAAAAAAAGGTAATAATAATAACAATTAATAAATTAGGCACAAAGGATAAGCACATTTCAGTTATGACTTAAAGGGTTGTATTACTCCTCACTCAATTGTATCCAGTGAGAACGAGTGAGAGAGGAGAAACTCTAGTATCCGAGAGTGACACAGGAAAGAAGAAACAAGAGAAGAAGAGGAGAAATAAGAAGAAGTAGGAGATGTCTAAGTCAGAAGGAAACCTTCGTTCCTTGGTAGAACGGCTTCGCTAGTCTTTGTGCGTGTGGAAGAAAATAAGGAAGAAGGGTTGTATGTCTCTTACCTATTTCTAATTCACCCTAGCCACTAGTACGTAGAGGAAGAAGAAGAACGAGCAGTGTTGTCGAGAAGGGAAGAAGCTCTCACGGTATCGTGCGTGAAGTTAGGGTTGCCGAGCCATCCAAAGGAGAAGAGGAATGCGATTCGAGTTTCCTGCGGTGCTCACGTGCTAGAAAAAGAAGAGAAGAGGGACTGGAGCTGTTCTGCGTCGGGTTTAGACCAGAGGAAGGAGATAAGGGAGGAGAACGAGTTCTAAGGTGCTTGCGTGCACTTCCTTAGGTCGAACTGCGACTGAAGAAGGAAGGAGGAGGGAACTCGAGCTCACGCGATCGAAAAAAGGCTGAAGGTAGGATAAAGAAGCAGGGATTGAGCCTTTTGTGCGGTTTAGGACAGCCAGCCAAAGACTTAAGGTAAGATTGAGATTTTTATTAAGTACATTAGTAATAGGTTATATTTATTTATGAGTGTTAAATTAATTAATCATTGTGTTAATATACAGTCCTTGAAGC
Organism: Papilionanthe hookeriana x Papilionanthe teres; assembly: GCA_022702705.1. Taxonomy (NCBI): domain Eukaryota; kingdom Viridiplantae; phylum Streptophyta; class Magnoliopsida; order Asparagales; family Orchidaceae; genus Papilionanthe; species Papilionanthe hookeriana x Papilionanthe teres. The sequence goes on along the minus strand of CM040436.1, from coordinate 32,237,103 downwards.
AGGCATCGTCCAAGAAGGGAGTTGGCTTGTGCTTGAAATTGGGCTTTATGTGCGAACAATAAGAACCAAATTTTTTGTGTATTTAATGTTTAATGATGTAATTTTGCTTAAATTGAAATTATTGGTTTATTTACTAAATGCTAATAGTATGTTTAATTTAATCAGGCATTAAGGGTAGAAGGTTAAAAGTAGAATCAATTAAAGTTGTAAAAGAAAAAAGGAAAATTCTGTGTAAGGAAGCAAATCAAACTTTTAACGTAAGAAGCTGTATAATTGTTTATGTATGATTTTAATTGTATGTCATTAGATTTATTAAGTTTTTTTTTAAGAATAGGATTCTATCAAATGATTCACACATTTATTTAATATTGGTGGTTGTCCAAAGAAGTTAGTGAAGGAGAAATATTTTAGAAATCTATTGTAAGCTAAGGTGAGTAATTATTTTCTTATAAGTATTAAGTTTAAAATTTATTAATTAAAGAATTTCTTTATAATTATTTTATGATTGTATACTTGTTTTAGCTTAAGAATTAAAAGAAATGAACGTGAAAAGGGAAAATGAATGTTTAATATTTTTAAAAGGAGGTAATTTAAAGGAAATGAATGATAACTAAATGATTAAGTCATACAGGATTACCTTCAGATGGTACTGGCAGGGGATGCAATATACCCGTGTCTGTTAAATGAAATGGTAAATGTGTAAATAATTTGAGGGTATCTTTGGTATAATTTTGAGGGTGTTCGGGTATTACGGTAGTCTTGTGATGACTATTAAAGAGGTTAAATTGGTAAATACCTAAAGTAAAACAAGAAGAGATAATTTTAAAGTTTTAATGAAATGAACTGCATTTTCTTTTGGTCATTCATGCATAACATAACATAAAAATTTAATGCATATTAGATTATAATTACTTACTAAGTTATACTTAGGGTTATAATTAATGTTTTCTTTCAGTAGAAGAAAAGTTTTTCGGTTGATATGTGTGATAGAAAAGACTTGGTTTTCTGGAGGACCATTGCTGTTAAGTAGTTTTATGATGATAGTTTCTCTTCACTTTTTCTTTCAGTATACTGTTTAATACTGGCTTGAGATGTTGTGTTTGGATGTTTATTTTTCTAAATCCTTTAGATTTTATTGCACTTTGTGGATTAATAGCTCTTTTACATGTATTAAAAGTTTTCAAAATGTGGATAGATGTTAATACCGTCCGACTGTCATACCCGCCTTAGTTAATTCTAAGTATCGGTTCGGGTTGTGTACAGTCTTCCTCAAAAATATTTTGGATGTTATCAGTTACCATAATCAATTGATCAAAGTTTAGAAGATGTCTATTATTCTTTTTGTTGTCGCATTTGTTAAGAAGTATATATAATAATAATAATAATAATAATAATTTATGTGACAATTTCTTGTTGGAAGTGGTATTCTTTAAGATGGAATGAAATATATATATATATATATATATATATATATATATATATATATATATATATATATATATATATTTTTAAGGATTTAAATATGGTTTTGAATTGGATTTTTATGGAGTAGCTTTTAGAAATGAAACTGGCTTCAGTCTTCTTTCATTAGAAAGGCCCAAGTAATTTTTAGTGTTTTCATCGACGAAAGATATAGATCATCTAACACCTCAAATGTTCACTCAAGATAATCCTCAGATATCACTTTGGATAGTTTTAGGAGTATGTGATGCAATATAAGAATAACTATAGTAAGAAGTTTGAGTGTGTTTTGTTAATTGATAAATTTCACATTGAAAGGATTTAGTATTTGTGTTGATGATAAGGGAGGGAATTTTTTTATTTATTTATTTATTTATTTTTTTTACATGAAATTTGGTTGATAAAGGCACAGGTGCCATACGTGATTATGCTTCCATTAGAGGATGATGCGTATTGAGCACTCTCTTACATTTTCTAATTCCATCCATAATTTAATTCGTGCAAACCAACTTTTTCCCTTCTCTTGCCTATATCTTGAAATCCACATTGGGTACGAAGAAAATTAGTAGCACTGTTCATATGCTTGATAGTTTTAACTTATGAATAATGACTTGTAGGAAGCTTAAGATATATAGAATTGATTTAAGACTCAGAGAATTAGTTACTTTAATAGTCCCAATGCCAGTTATTTGCGATGTTGATCTATAAATATTTATGAATAAATAGTCATTTAAACATGGATAAAAAGTTTTGAAATAAGGAGGCATCCTCTATCGTATGATGGAAAGTTCTGGAGTCCACGATCGAAGCTTGTTTATTTTTATTTTAGATCTTTAAGACATTCAAGGGCATAACTTTTTCAGCAATCACATCATTATTAATTTTTGTGCATTTTATCTGAGTTGGAGTACAAATATAGCTTGTTTTCGAGCTTTCTTTGTCTTTCAGAAAAACTGGCCTTCAATTTTTGTATTTTATAAATTTGAATTCCATTGTCAAATTTTGGCATGCAGTTGGAAGGGGTCATCCTATCAATGCAAAGGTGTTGACATGTGCTACGTGTAGAGGTACTGGGAAGGTAAGTGTTTCTTCTTTGTGTTATGCAAAGTGGCATGATTAGTTGGAACTTCTGTAGGATTAATCTGTCATGTATGTGTTGGATCAGGTTATAGTTTTTCCGTTCACATCCACATGTGGTTCTTGCAAAGGCTTTGGTAGAATAATTAAGGTTGGCATTAAGAAAGAAAAAGAAAAAAAGAAGGATGTTTACTTAAATATTTTTGTACTTAGTATTACCATATTTTCAGGACCTCTGCATGGTATGCAAAGGATCAGGTGTTGTTGATGGTGTTAGGAGTGTTAACGTTACCATTCCTTCAGGTAATATGTACTTCTGGGTTCCACACTTGAGAAAACTTTATTGCAATTCCTATTGAAAATTAACTTTTTTGCTAAGAATACGTTTCTTTCTTATGAAAATGCAGTCACTTTTCTTTTTGATAGAAGAAATCTATTCTTGGATGGTTGCATTGATGGTGTTTGAAACCAAATATTCTGCATTTGACATGTTTAAATCGTCTTCTTCTTAACAAAAATAAAGATTTGGAATCTAATGATTTAATGGTATTAGTTTCATTCTTCCAATTGATTTATTTTAGTCTTGTGGATTTATATTATAAAAAAATATATGATGCTTGGAATATGATGATGCCAGATTGTTCAATAAAAGTCAATCTGCCCTTTTGAGCCTCTTCATTGCATAAAGCTAGAATAAATTTGTTTCAACCATGTTTCTCCTGATGTTTATTTAGGGCTTATTTTGTGATAGGGTCTGGACTTTATATGTTATACTAGGGTTTATTTATATGATGTGTGGAGACTTATTTTGAATGCAAGCTCTTATGGTTTATCATCTTTTCTCAGGAGAGCATTATCGTTTTTGGAGTTTGTTTGGGTTCAAGTTTTAGACCGAGGTTCAATATTCAGGCTTGATGTTAATTGATGAAATGCTTAGGCTAATGGAGATAAATTTGATCAGTTTACCATTGTTCTGTCATTCCAAGTATATTAGTGGATCCACTAATGTCAGGGGCTTTGATATGTAAAATTTTTCTAGTCTCATTAGTAACCATGTGTTGCATTCTATCATGCTTCCCGAGTGCGCCGGGATGAAAATATGTGTTTATTGAAGACATGTATTTGAGATTAGCATTGCCTTAATCATTGGTAGAGGACTTGCTATATCAGGCATACAATATGATTACTTGTAGTTCGTAGGTATCAAAAATAACGTACAATACTTATAACCATGACATTACAATCTATTATTCAAGAAATTTAGTTTGACTCAAAGAAGTGTGCTAAGACCTCTGTTTTAAGAGGCATTAATGGGGAGCAGCCAGGGGCCCCAAGCCCATGAGGGGGGTGCAATCCTCACGGGGCTTTTGCACCGGATAGCCCTATATGCCTCTAGAGCTCAATTTTCACTCCCCATTGGGGCGTATGTCTCACTGTTTTAGTAAGTAAAAGAGATCAAAGTTCCTAATTCTCCGAACATATCGCAATAGAAGTCGCACATGCGTCTTTGTTTCATCTCTTCCACAACCGCATGCAGAAAGCTATTGCATCATCTTTTTTGTTTGTCCACAGTTGCACGCAGCGGTGTTGTATCGTTGCTCGCATGCAGACGATCTCGCACACAAATGTTCCCGCGACAGACATTGCTGCCGTCCTGCTTCCTCTCTCCCACAGAGCTTTTTCTCTCCCACACAGCTTCCTCTCTCCCGCAGACGCTTTTCCCCTTTCTTACATACGCTTTTGCTCTCTCCCGTAGAGCTTCTCTCCCGTAGGCTGCAGCTCGATTTACTGGGTAATCAAATTACATGTGATTTTAAGGTTTTATAATGAATCAATTGATAATTTCATTGTAGGTACAGTATGGTTATTGTACCTACAATAATTTAGCTGTGGCAACCATGAATTTACTATAGCAATAGTAATTTCACTACTTCTTACCTTCTTTTTTTTCTATTTTGATGTCTAAGAACAATACTTTGGATATTAAGTAAAATTAATTTATTTTTTCATCTCTTAATCTTTATATTACTATTTTTTAATACTATGGCGCTTACATTCGATGCCTTGGGGCTTACGACTTGCCCTGTAATTGCTTAATGCCCCGCCCAACACCCACGCCTTTTAAAACATTGGCTAAGACATGGTGCTTTTGATTTATGCAATTTTAATTAGTGGATTTAATTTTGAGTGATGAACTTGTTAGCATGGGTGTAGCTCTAACTTTAGGTTGTTTGAGGCTAGCATTCATTGAATGTCTATAATTTGATTTCATGGGTCTATTAGTGTTATGTTGATTCAATTTAATCGAGATTGAGCACATATCTCTTTGAAGGCCTATAAACAAGTAATACATCTTGGAGGATGAGGAAATACCAAAAAAGAGCTTTATGGCTTTACCCTAAAGCAGAGATTTCTTGATGTTTGCCATTAATATTCTTGAGTTTATGATACTTAGAATGAGCTTGATTTTATGCTTAGAGTTTACTATTCTATTTATGAACTGTACAGAGACTAGCGGTTTACAACGTTGGCTTTGGTATGCTTTCCTTGGAGAGCTGTGACTTAGCTTTTGGTATCAGCTCAATAGTAGATTTTATGACCTCAACCCATAAGTATGGCAACATGATGGTTAATCTTACATCTTACATCGTCATCCTATAGGCAAGATGACCTGATTGTGGGTTTGTTGACCTCACCTTGTAAGTAAGGCTGTTTGATGGTGGATATTTACTAGGAGCAGCTCATCTAGGTATTAATAAATTAGATCCAAGTTTTTGGCGTATAAGGTTGATTAATTGGCTAGATATTATGATTTGTTATTATTCATCATCCTTTGGATTTCCCATTCATATGCGAGCCATTTATAATCATTGAAAAGGAAGCAATTAAATCAAATCCTAGATCTGGGCCTGTATGTTTGATAAATTAGGTAGGTGTTATGATTTTGAAAAGGGTGGGTTTTCATGATCTTTTGGATTGCCTATTTACTCGTGAGCCATTTGTAATCATACAAGACAGTCCATAGCAATTATCTTGTCTTTTGAACATATATTTCATTAATTATTCTCTTACATTCCTTTTGATGAACCAACACATCTTTCAATATACTGGCATTCTTTTTTTGTAGTATTCAAATTATGATTCCTCATATGTCATAGCAAGATATGCTGGTTGCTTTTAAGAATTCTTTACTCCGTAAGTATCTTATGACACATGCTTTGTAATATGGCGAATATAAATATCAATATGATAACTCATAATTGATGTTTGTGTTTGTTGTAGACATTAGTAAGGTTAATAACAATTCTTTTGGTCCACAATTATCTTTGAATTACCTCGATGCTTTGGCTTATATTATAGAGCGAATATATATATATATAATATGCATCGATAATTTGTGAAAACATAGTTAAGCTGATGTAAAGTTGACCATTGCCTTGAACATGACAGTGAATCTTAAATTCTATATTCATTTTTTTATTCTTGTTTTGATCCCAATATTTGTATGGCCAAAAGCATTCCAATGGCATGTTTGCATCCTTACGGTAGTTTCAAAACTGATGATAATGCTCCATTTACCGCAGCCTTGGGTATGAAGATAATGTTGAAGCTACATGATGTCCATATTACTGCTATTAGACGACAGTGATTCTACCACTAGGTTTTTGTCAAGTATCTTCCCTTGGAGAACATTCATATACTTGAACCTATATCGGAGATAAAAAAAAAGGGAGACAACCCCTACTTGATTAAAGATCAATGATAAAAGGTCTTTAAGCTTCATTTGGATTGAAGATCATTATCACTCTTCAAAATTCTGACTGAATTGAAGATCAGCGTCACATTTTTTTAACTGACTGGATCAAAGATCATCGGCTGCATTTTGCATCAGACTTTTTGAGGTTGAGAAGATTGAAAATTATTCCTCTACTTTTGCACAATGAAGTCGTAAGGCATGTGTTTGTTTGGTATTGAATTGTCAGACTCATTGAAATGAGCTATATAGAGGGTAAGAAGTCATTGGTGCAGAATTGCTTAGTGTGGCGGGGAGCGATGTAAGCATCCATGGTGTGAGATGAGAGCGCATTGAAGGGGAGCATAAGGATTATGTTATGAGGGAGATCGTGAGCGAATAGGGCAAGAGCTACGAGCATCGAAAGTGAGAGAACTTTTCAAGTGTTGATGATGTTGTAGATGGGTGTTGGGGTTGTGAGTTTATGTGTGAGTGTAATAGAGGGAGATGTGTTGTCGGTGGGTGATTTGTTAGAGAGATGTTTTGGGGGCATAGCAGTCAGAGATGTGGAGCTTTGTCGGGAGCGTAAGTGTTATAAAATGCATGATTGTAAAAGATTGCAGCATGACTTGGGATTCTTATTGTGGTCGTGTAAAGAGAGGGATGTGACTCATGCAATTATGATATGTGGCTAGAATGTAATATAATTTAATATTGCTTTCACTGTGCCTGAGTACTTTGAGTTTTGTTGTTGTTATAGTAGGCACATCCACTTTAGTCCCTGCAACTAACGGAAGCTTGATGAAACTTTTACAAGATTAAACAATCTTAACTCTCTTATGAAACTACTAAAAGTCGGTGAAGAAAATATAAGGAAAAATGTTTAAAAAAAAATGAAATACAAGAAACATTTTGTTATGGGCAAGTCTAAGAACTTTGCCCTTGCAATGAATGCCCTCATCTGTATTGTCCTCCATTCAAAATAAAAATACTCCGTTGTGGATGTCTACGTGTTATGCTGCTACCCTCCAGTCTAAACTGTGATGTACAAAGGGCCTGCACCACTACAGATGAGTTCCGATTCACAAATTCAATGTACTGTATTGTTTTCTCGAGTCTCAGCTTTAAACAATTTGTCTTGAAGGGCCGGTTGACTGGATAAATTTTGTCACCTGAAAATTGCATGAGAAGCTCTAGCAGACTGATGCCTCAATAGAAGATAACAATGCAAAACGAAAGAAAGAAGAATGAGAGAGAACCTGTGGACAAGGAATTTTGACTGAAGAAATCATTGCATCTGTTTCCACATCCAAGCTACTGTTGCCTGGTGTTCCCAGATGTTTTAATGATCATCACTGTGCAATGATTACAGCAACGAGTGCATAGATCAATGTTGTACTAGAAGCAAACTCAATATGAAATTCAAGAAAAATGAGAACCTGAACAAGTTAAGATTCTTTCTCTTCAAAACTCTGGGAACATCAAGAAAACAAATACGTTAACAAGCTATGAAGCGAACTTGGCTGAATCTCCAAATTGCAAGATAAAATGCTGCCGCCACCCTTTATTTTATAATTCTTGCAAGACTTCAATTGGTTCTTGTTTCCATTTGGACGTTGTGTTGCATTCTCTAGTTTTCTATCAAATCGAGATAACTGCTAGGTCACTCCATCTTTTCGTTGTTTTTTCAATTTAACTGCTTGAGAAACGAGTCAAATAGATGCTGCCTTGTGGATTCCAGCCTTTGGAACCGGTTGCAGATGCCAAGGACAACCATCGAAATGGTACTGGAGATTCGGTGATTGTTTATTGCAGAGGCTTGAAGTACACTAGGAGCTCCTTCCCTCTTTACCCTTTCGAAGAATAGGGAAGGCTCGTTAAATCAAGGCAAACTCTGAAACCAAAACTCTCCAAAAAAACTATGCTCTCTTAGCCCTCTTAGCTTCATCTCCCCTCTTTTCTGTTTCCCATCTTCTCTCTTCTTCTTCGGTTACTCATTTTCTCTCCTCGCTCTGTTCGACGCATGAATTCCTCTTCTGGGTAGGAAAAAAACGGAAAGTTACATTCTTCCCTACCTACAAAAACTTCTTCCTCGAAATTTATAAACAGACCTCAAGTCATTTCTTATTAAATAGTTCAAATATAACTATCCATAAATTTTCTATTGGACTCCCTTCTCCTATAAGTTTGGGTGTATCACTATGCATGATTGAATATAATTATTAATTTGAGTTAACTTTATTTTTAGTTTTTTATTATTAAAATTCTCTTATAATTACCTTATTGGCTTTTTCATCAAAACTACATTAATTAAGCCTACACTTTTTGCTCTGATATCACTTTTGTCACGACCTGACCCGTAGCTTGGAATTAATCAAAGTAGGAACAGACGGTCGTTGGACAATGGAAATTAAATTTTTTTCATAATTATTTTCTATAAATTCATTAACAAATAAAAGAGCCATTAATCAAATTAAATGAAAGCAATATATTTAAATTTACATCATTATCGATTGTCCGCGTCTTCTGTAGATATTATCGCTTCTATCAGTCATCCTTTAATCACCTAATTATCCTAAAAAGTTAGTTTAAAAAATTACATTGATTTAATTAAGCTAGTGAATATTCATACTCTTAAACTACAACAATACAAGAGAAAAGAAAACAATATTGGTGTCAATTAAGCTTTTAATAAATCAATATAATTATTTGAGATGTATTTAATGAGTCTTACAATATCAATAACATAATAATATCATTCTATATCTGTATAACTGTCACAGGAGCATTGTCTAAAAATTTGTACAAACAAGTACTCAATATCAATATCATTTATCGTATATGAGCACTGGTACTTTACTGTTTTCTCAGTATTGTCATAAATGGGTGATTCTATCATAATCAATCATGCATATACAAATGGACAATAATAATATTTCATTCTCATTTGCATAACAGTCAATATTCTTGTACAATATTTAATATTAAATTAAACAAAGATACACACATAGATCATTCTTACAGTATGAACAAATGAGAATGAAATATTTTTATTGTATGCTTGTTTGTTCATGATTGACTATAATGTATTCACCTCTTCTATGATACTAGTGGACGAATACTAAGGTAGTTGGGCACGTATATAGAAAAGGATATTGATATTAATTACCTTAATTGGTACAAAATTTTGAGGCGGTGCTCCTGTGATAATTGTACGGATATATCATGATATTGACATGTTATTAATTTAGTAAGATTATTCGAATAACATCAAATATTCATATGGATTTATTAGAAATTTAACATACATGCATATTACTTTATTTTCACTTGTATTAATGTAGTTTAGGAGTATGAGTATTCACTAGTTTGTTTAACTCAATGTTATTTTAAACTAACTTTTTTTGTTAATTTAACTGGTTAAAAATTGAACGATAGAAGAAAAAATATTTATAGAATGCACAGACAGCCAACAACGAGATAAATTTAAATATACTGCTTTAATTTAATTTGATTAGTCGTTATTTCATTTATTAAAATGTAAGTTATAGAATAAATTAAATTTGTACCGTCCGACCGTCTGTTTCTGCCTCGGTTAATTCCAAGTCTTGAGTCCAGTCTTGACATAAGTGGTATTAGAGTAAAATTTATGATTAATTAATTGAAACATGATAAAATAGCCAATAGTTAATTATAAGAAAATTTTAAGAGTAATAAAATTAAGAATTAAAGTTAAATCAAAGTAATAATATTATCCATGTAGGCATAGGGATACACCATAAATTATAGGAGTGATAGAAAATTTATGGAAAGTTTATGTTGGCTGTCGGCCGAAGAATTTTTGAAAATCAAATTTTGTTTTAAATTTAATCTAATTCATAATATATATATATATATATATATATATATATATATATGTGGATAAGTAATAGGCTCAACCACCCAAACTGAAGAATTTTATGACATCATTTGGTCTATGAAATCTTTTATGTGAGACTGACAAGTTTCCCTACCTAATATAAGAATTAGATAGAGTTTATTTTACCTGTGTTCTTAGTTCCCTGTAGAGGCGAGTCCCTATATTTACTTACTTCTTAAATGACCAAGGTCACTTAAGAAAACTCTCGATTAAGATCATTGATTCTGCCTTCAAGATTTTAAAGTTTGGGTTTTCAAGGTTAAACACAGAAAAATAAAATAAGAGTGGCTCAAAATGGGAACAATTATTTTAAGGAGTCCAAAGGAATGAAGAGTAGGAGATATCACGGATCCGAGGAGAACCCTAGTGACCTTCCAACTATCCTACTGTTGGGCTTTATATATTTGAAATGATTTTAGTTAGTATTTCATTCCTGAAATTTATTTTAGAATTTATGTATTACATTACATTCATACGATATCCGATCGTGCAAATAGCCTAGAAAGATAGGAGGATTTACACCGTACCACATAACAACTTCAGAATCTTAAAAGTGTTAGGACTTATATTGCCTAAAAAATAGGGTGAAGATTTATGTTGCACTAGGCAGATCGCCTCAAAGTTCTATGGGTTATGTTATTTATTCGGCTGAAAGGCTTAGCTGATGTAGATCCGCTTCTTGTTGCGTCTTGATTATCGTCCTTCGTCAGCTACGTCCCGATCGTGCTGCCCATGAAGACTTGTTTCATGCCCCATATAGTACAATTTCAGGTTTAGTGTCTTATATGTGAGTGTGCAATATTATTAAGTTGGTGACTTACTATTGTATCTCTCCTAAACCATGCTATATCCTAAAGGTTTTACGAATTTTATAAGTATAGTTATAAAAGATATATAGCAACGCGATAAAGAAATGCAGTAGAGTACAGTAAATGAAATAAACAAAAAAAATGTACCGGAAAAGAAAAGACAAGCCCAAATAAGCCAGTTCATAAGGAAAAAGAGACCCAATGGCTTTTGGGTAAGGGTGACGGGGAGCAAACCTCAGTCACAGGAAAACTACCAACAATATTCATCATAAGCAAAGGGGCGGCAAGTATAGCACAAGAAAAGCCTCATATTTTCCAACTTGTGGGCCAATTCAATATCACATATGCATTATAAATAGATGAAAGCTTGATGTTCAAATGAGGAAGGCAGAGAGTATAAATTCCCAAGATGAACTTTCATATATTAACATTTCTTTTATTTTAGCATCAATATCAGCAAGTAGCTAGCCATTATTATCATATTAACACTTATACGCAACATAAAGTAGCTAATTATTAAGCTGCAACCCTAAAAAATGGTTCAAGACAAAGTAAAATTGTTGTGATGTCCAAAGTGATTCAAGTTATGAGGTGATATAAAGACTAATCACAACTTTCCAAACATTAAAGCAATAAACAAACTATTCACAACTTTCTAATTGTTCAGCTTATAAGCGAAGAAAACTTAGCTACAACAGATGTGTTGAGCCCTAACAACAACATTTCAAGTATTCAAGACAACAATTTATCAACCCTCCAAAGGAAATATTTTAATCCTTTCACAGCAGTGTTTTATCACCCCCTAAAATAATAAATTCATGGATTCTAAAGGAGCATATCAACTTAAAAAGTAAAGCATGCAACTTAAGAGACCCCAAAGAGCTTTTGCAAGGATTCAACTTTAAAACACCAAATTTCATTTACCATAAAATGCTTGAATCACAAAATCAGCAAGGGAGATTTCAGATCTTGAAGTAAACGACACTTAAAACGTGATAATACTTGCATTTGGATCTCGAAAAGAACAAATCAGCAAGAGAGGACTTAAATCTCGATGTAAATGACATTTAGAATCTCATAATAATTGCATTCCATTGCTGGAAAAACAGAACCAGCAAAGGAAACCTAAATCCCAAAGTGAGTGATATTTAGAGCTTCGTAATAATTGTATTTGAATGTTTGAAACACAACCAATGAAATATCAACATAAATATACCTTCTCTTTCTCCTCTTTTTTTTATAGCAAAAACAACTTTCATGCCCTTTAAATTTTTGTACAAACCATAAGAGCCAGAGGCTCCGCAGTCAAGCAAAGAACCGAAGGGATCAGCCAAAGTTTTGAATGTTTAAGGAAGGAAACAGGATTACCTTTTGATGCAAACCCAAGACAAACTCCAGGACAAACCCAAGAAAATCCAGCAGCACTTCCTTGCTCTTGCGAAAACTTCAACAATCCAAACCTTGCTTAGCTTAAAAAAAAAGGATTTTAGAAACCCAAGAGTAGCAAGTGTTCCAACCAGAAATGATTTCACACAACCTCGCCCATTTTCCAAAATTTCAACCACAAAATCACCCTAACAAGGGTTTTTATAGGCAATACAAAAAGGAACCACACCTTCACCTACCTCTAGTGAGGTGGCCGAATAGCATTATGGGAGAGAAGGAGAAGCATTTTGAGAGAGTGAGAAGCGGCATCGAGAAGAGGAAGGGTCGGCCATGCAAAACTTTGCGAGTGGATGAGCCGCTCGGTCGGGCGGCTTGCGAAGAAGAAGTTTCGGGCTCGAATGGGAGAGGGACACAGGAGTTAGGTGTGCCTAGTTCGTCCTGTTCGCGAATGGAGGAGGGGGCACGCGAGAGATCTAACCGTGTAGCTAGGGCACGCAAACGGAAGGAATCGGTCTCGGGCGAAATGTCGAGCCATAATGGAGGATTGCGATCGGGAAGAGGGCTTTGGGCATGCGCGGTTAAGGATTTAAGGTTTTTTTTGTTATTTTTTTAATTATATATATATATATTTATTCTGTTTTATTATATCATATTATTTAAATATATTAATTCGCGCACGATTTACTCGTGCTCGAAACGCGAGTAAAATGGACGTCCTCCCTAGATAAAATTAACGTCCCGGACGCACTATCGCAGTCTATTTCGTTATCCAGGTTCATTAGTACGAATTCATTGATTTGCGTGGTTGTTCGGGCTCAGAATTATAGCAATATGGGTGTCATTCCTAGGTAATTTTGACATTCTGAACGCACCGGCGCAGTATGTTTCGTCATCTGGGTTCTTCCGGATAACTTCATCGACGATCAGATTAAAAATTTTTTAAATTTAATTTTCTTCAAATTTTGATTTATAATCAAACGTTTCAAAAATTGACTTACGTTTCGATAAATTGTGAAGCCTTTATAGGTGTAGATGATGTGAATTTTAGTGTTTATGTGTGCAAATGTTACGATACACCACAGAACGAAATCTTCTATATCTAAAGGTTTTTCTAGGGCTTTTTCCTGATCCTTATAGGAATTCTCTTCAAGTCTCCCCATCGTGGTCCTTAACCACTCGACCAAATAATGATGGTCTGTGAACACAACCACCCGATCAAGTGATGATGGTTTGAGATCACGCATGTGAGACACCACAAGAGAATCAGGAAGTGACTTGAATTTCTAAGAGGGGTGGGTCATGACACTAATCCTCTAGGAGAGTCAATAAGGGAAATCCTAAGGCTAGATTCTAGGCTCTATGAAGAGGAAGGAAAGACCTCATAAAAATGAGGTCAACATTGACCAGATTAATGAGAAATGACTTGAGGTATGTTTATAAATTTTGAAGACAATTTTTGTAAACGAGGAAGATTGTGATGTCCCATTTCAGTTACCTATGGGGGAGGCGAAGCGAAGAATTAAAGAAGTGAAAGCAAGGAGTTGAGCAAAGAGGAGACGAATAGAAAAGGTCAGGTAGCTGAAGAAATGGAAGATGAAGCGAAAGGGTCGAAAGCCTTGGAGGCGGGTTCATTTTATAAATTGTCGTATGAGAGAGACAAAAACATGCATGGAGACTCAAACGACGGTGTCTAGGGTTGGACTTCAGGGTTGAGTTGCGGTGTAAATGGAGAGAAGTTTAAGGAACCACGTCAGTGTTGAGTGGAGATGACGAGTGCTAGGGTTCATGCGCGTGCATAGATGCTCAAACCCTAGCGATTGAGCCGAAGGAGAAGAAGCTTCATGTGGAGAAGAGGAGAGGAGCATCATGTGTTTTTTAATCCACGTTCGACCGTGGTCTACCTCATCGTCGAGGAAGACATGAGGGAGATCCCTTGTGCGCATTTCGGTAAAAGAGGTAAGAGAGTTTTTATTATAGTAATTTAATAATAATCATAATACGATATGTAGTTATATATTTCTTGAATAGAAATTAAGTGGGATTACATAAAATAAATTTAATATTTAAATAATGAAAAGCTTATAATTTATTAAAATAATAAATTAATTAAATATTATATTATGTTTGTTTTAGGTTTTCAAATTTTAGAAGAGTGGACGTTAAGACAACTCAAATAACAATTTAATCAAGACTGAGACGAGTATTCATACTCTTATATTATGATAATATTTTGGTTTCTTCTCTATCAAATGCATCTACTGTTACTATAGTACTGTAGATCCATGATTTATGATTTTATTAGTTTTTATTCATATTGTAAGAATGATTTGTGTGCTCACATTTGTTTAAATTATCACAGATATTGAATTTTGTACAAGAATATTATCCGTTATGCAAATGAGTATGAAATATTATTATTGTATGTTTATATGTCTATAATTGACTATGTTGGAGTCACTCCTTTTATGGTACTAAATGACGAACACTAAGATACCAGTGCACGTATATAAAAAATGATATTAATATTGAAGTACCTTAATTGGTATAATTTTTAAACGGTGCTCATGTGATGGTTTTACTAATATATAATGGTATTGATATGCTATTTATATAGTTATATTCTTTGAAGAAAATTGAATATCTATATGAATTTATTAAAAGCTTAACTGATAGGCATGTTACTTTTCTTTTTTTACTTGTATTACTGCAGTCTTCACTGGCTAAATGCTAATTTAATTGATTAAAAGATGAGCGATTGAAGAGAAAATGCTTATTGAAGACCCGAACAACCAGTAATGAGCTAAATTTAAATATATTGCTTTACTTTAATTTAATTATTGACTCTTTCATTTATTAATATGTTAGTTATAGAATAAGTTTAATTTTTATTGTCTGACCTCTATTTTCTAAGCCTTAGATTTGGTCGTGACAAATAATCTCTAATAAGATGATTAGTATTTTATAAGTTATGTACTGGGCATTCTAGCACTTTGGCAGACTAGAGATTTTGACTTTAAAATCAAAAGAAGAAAGGTGACGGAGGATGTTATCTCTAAAAATCTGGATAACATATGCCTATAAGAATTTGAGTTGATGGATCCTTCTGCATTGTTTCTTAAATCTATTGGTGGCGATATATTTGAGTGGATAACTATCAATGCAAATGATCAATCTGGGGTGATTATATGGGATTAGAATGTTAAACATAGGGTTCTATTTAATATTTTAATTTACTCACATCTAAAATGAGAAGAGTCTCTTTTTAGTGCACCATCACTATTATGTGCCAATTGCTCAATGACTAAATTCTCTTTTGGATTGTCATGCATGGTTTTGGCTTGAAATTTCCACTAATTGAATTATTTTTGATGACTTTAGTCGTACAGTCTCATCGGAAGCTTACTTATTTGAACAACCATAAATTCCTTTTGATTTCTTCATTGAACTGATAAATGCGTTTGGCCTTATTATCTTCATTTGGTTGATCGTGAGCTAACTTGGCCTAACTATAGGGAAAAATCAATCTTTCCGAAACTTAATCAGTTTTTGATTTCTTTTTGTTTGGAGGAAATTTTTACTTATTGCGGTGCGGTATTTTGCAAAAAGTCTCACATTTCATTTCCTTTTAGCTTTGACTTCAGTATGATTCCTTCCTTCAATGTTCATGTTTTTTTTGGCTTGAATATATTCAAGTTTTTTAATGTTTATTGATTCTTAAATAAAAGATTTCTATGACTGAAATGCTTATCCGACTCATGGGGATAGGATGAATAAATTAATCATGAAATTACAAATTACTAGTAAAAGACTCAAAATGTTTTGAAGAAACAAAATTTAAATGTTAATTTTGGAAAAAAGTTTCTGTTACAAAAACGTCAAAATACGGAATTTCTAGTTGAAAATGGTATTTACTCCATTATAAGTGTGAAATCTTATGAAAACATAAAAAAGAATGGTTGTGTAGCAATATGAGAGAAGAGCTGATTGATTTAAATGCAACTGGTCCGTTGGGCTTTAAAAGTATTTAATATTCTTCATGGAATCTGACAAATAATGAAGTTAAAAGCAAGGTAGCTAGTTGGAAGGGTAGAATTTAGCCTAAAGATCATGGACTCTTAAGAATTCTATTGTTTCCTCCGTTTCTTTGTATTCTCTCTCTCTCTCTCTCTCTCTCTCTCTCTCTCTCTCCGGCTCCCCCCCCACCACATTTTTTTGGATTTCTGCTTGGGTGATCTATAAAGTTGATACCATTCAAAATAATTTCTTGTGGAAGGATACGTTGATAGCAATGGTTTTAGTAAATTGATACCATTCAAAATAATTTCTTGTGGAAGGATAAGTTGATAACAATGGTTTTAGTTTGACCACGTTGAAAATATTAGTTCTAGAAAGCTTGGTGGCCTTGGACTTCCTAATCTTAGGGCTTTTAATATCTCTTTTTTTGGGAAATAGATTTGTAAGTGAGGTTGAAAATCATTCATTTGCTAGCAATATCATTCATCATAAATATTTGAAGGGAAAAATTTCCCTGAATTTTGGAGCAAGCCATATGTTTATTTATCATTTGTTGGAAATGTTAGAAATCAATGCGATGAATTGGCTTGAAAGCATGGAATATTAATGTGGTAATGGATGGCCGAATGGAGTTTTTAAGCATCTCTGTTTATATAAATTTTTTTTAATCGCTTTATCATAATTTTTTGTTCATAAACAACTTCCAATATATTTAAAGAGCTGCTAATTCATAAAACTTTTTCTACTTTAAAATAATAATATACACATTATTGTTTGGAAAACATCCATAATACATAACTACATTTCACTTGTAGCTCCACATTGATGTTGCACAAACTTTTTGTTTCATATATTTTTTTGATATCCTTCTATGTAAATATTTATTAAATAGCACTTATGACTTGAAAATACAAATTACTAAGTATAAGTTCCAATTCAGTATTAATACAAATTGAAAAAAAATATTTTATTCTCTTTTATAATAATAATATTAATAGGAAAGCACCATATCATAGTGTTTCTTAACAATTTTTTTTTGTGGATTATAAGCGTGGTTGTATGACTGTCTAATTGTACTATTTAAGATACATAAACAGATAATCATTTTTTGCGCGATTACAAATATCCTAGCAAATACAATAAGAAGCTAAATTTCATCTTTTAGCAAATATTTATAATCATCCTATATATCAACTTTTAGGGGTTATTTTCATCATTTAATTATTTAGAATAATTTTTGCATAACATTTCATGGGATAATTACTGGTGTTTGAAATATGATAAATTGTAAGTCACATTCATAACAATTTGAGGATTAGATGCATGAAAACGAGAAATCTATTTTAGAAATACTCTAATAGTGATTTGCATTAATAAGAGCATTGTTATTTTTTTTTTTATAAGAGTGCGTAACAATCAATGCTTCTCATTTGGAAGATGATAATTATCATATGCGCACACATCAATTTATTTATCTTCTATGTTAATAATATGTTCATTAAGTTTCGGATTATATTAAATTTCTAATATAAAATAGTTTCTTTTCTGATTGTTCATGCCTTTGCTTGATCTTCTCTCTTTTCAACTCCCTTTTTTTCCGCTTGATCCACTCTCCTTCTTAACTTCAAACCCTAACAAATTATTTAGGAATTTTATAACCATTTCTAATTCTTATTGGTGTGGAAAGGATAAAATAGGTTAAACTTTTACCTCTAATTTGGAAGAAAAGGAGGAAGAGAAAAGCTCTTTCCTCGATGCAATTATTTTTGCCTTCTTGCACAGTTGTGCAACATTGAGTGGCTATTATATTGATTATTGTAGCCACTTGACTGCTCTCTATCTATCATTGAATTGATTGCCCGCCTCTCACACTTTTTCTCTTCATCCTTGTCATTCGCTCTCTCTCTCTCTCTCCCATTTGTTCTCTGTTTGCTTACCTTGCTCTCCTTCTCTCTCTCTCTCTCTCACTCTCACTCTCACTCTCACTCAGTCTCTTTAGTTTTCTCTTTCTCACTCTTTCTTTTATTTTCTCCACCACTTTTCACTCTGTCTCTCACCTCGCACTCGGTCTCTTCTTTTTTAAACGAACTGGCTGGTGGTCAGTTTGTTTAATTAGCATTAGGCTGCTCAGCTTTTCTTTTAATTTCCTTTTTTAAATTGGTTTGTTACAAGCAACTCATCCAGTTTTTATTATATATCCTAGAAGGCAAGCAATTGTCAATATGCAGGATTTTGGAAAGTTAAATGGCTATTGTATTGCTCCATAGCTGTTGAATTCAATCATTTGTCCAAGTTTGTATTTTTCTAGAATGCTGTTATTTTGTAGGTTGGTTCATATTTAATGGCTTAGAATCATTCTCGCTTTTTTTTAACAGAAAATTATGATGGACAATTCTGAATTTGAGATGCCTATCATTATCTTAATTCTGGTAGCTTCTGGCTATCAATAAATTTTTGTATCTAATAGTAGATCTTCAGCTGTAATCAAAGTTGTTTGATTAATGAATTATAAAAAAAAGGATATTTGCTAGGAAATTTTTTCTCCCAATTGATCTTCCCTTCTTCTAACCATTTGATATTTTTTTCATGATTGTTTCTCTATCTTGTGCTTTTTTTTCTTTTTAAGGCATTTACACTTCGATCTTTTCAAAAGTTTCTCTCATTTGATGCTCTTCCCTTCTAACCTTGAGTTGATTCTACCTGTCACACCCTAACTAATCCCCCCCGGTAGAATCAACCGTGGCTCGCCAGAGGCTAGCCATATGATCAGACCAACTCTCACTAGCACACGTCTTGACTTTTATAATCAGGATCCAGTGAGTGATGAATTAGTTTAACTAGATTGGCTTAACATACGTGTTGCATTTCATTTGATTTTCATCTTAGTAAGCATGAAAATTAAATCATCCAAAACATGAAAACTATAAAGTGTTGCTAAATCCAAAACAATAAAAATGCATATCCACAACTATTCTGCAAAAGTTGTTCAAAGAAACACCTGGTTACTCGCCCTGGTTTTCGTTCCCCTACCTGAAAGGCAACAACGAAAAATGAGCAAACAACAAGCTCAAAGAAATAATCAGGGTTAATATAAGATTTTACACATGAAAAAGAAGCAACATGCATGCTCGTAGAAAAGTGTACATGTCTACACACAATCATAATATGCTAGCATAATAGAAAACATGAAAAGAGAGCAGGTATATGTAATATAAAAATTAATTTAGTGTAACACGCAGGTCATAAGCATGAAATCATAAATAAAAGCATGTTATTCATTTCATCGAGGTCATATTATAGTAATGCCACTTATTTCATATATAGAGTTCAATTATTTCCATGTTCTTTCTTAATGGGTCGTCACTCTACACCAAAGACAATATAAACAATCAATAAATGTTGGCTTTTCTCCAACATAGCAGTTATCGACAACCTCCGTGATACTCACGGTTCCCTAACGTTTTATCACTGTCTAATTCCAACAGTTTCTAAAGTTTCGTCTTCGTATAAATATCAGGACTCCCCAACCTTTATTAATTGGTTGAAATACGAGGAATGCAAAATTTAAGATGCAGTCATTAAAATTTTTACTTGATTTCTTTAAACAGGTTATTACATTCCTGTTGTCCCCTAGCTGTTCCAAGTGTGAGTTTGTGTCTTGTTTTGCCGTAATTTCTCTTCCAAGTTTGTTTGGTTGTGTTCATTTAGCTTGTTTTAAGTAATAACATTTACTATTCTTATTTTGATTTGGGTTAATTTTGGTATCAGGTGGTACAGTAGTTGAAATTATTCTCTTTTTTTCCTCCTACGTAGACTAATGGTTGTATAACATAGGTGTCCATGGATAACTAGCAAATAATGTGCACGTAAGGTTAGCTAATTTGAACTTTCACTATAGCTAGTGTAGGAATAGGTAACTAATGCTTGATGCTTTCTTCATCTTTTTTCTTAAAAATTTTGCTGTCTGATGTATGTAACTGTATATGCGAGTCTTCGGCAGAAAGTGCTTGACCTATCTGCGATAATGGGGGCCTATTTTACCTGTTACGTGTTGGGGTCCTGTTTTAAATAAATCTGCAGTGTTTTATATGTTTCTGCTTACTCTTCATAGCATTTTTAGTGAAGTTAAAAAAAAAAAAAATTATGTTTTTTCATGGGAGAAATGTTTTCTTTTGTTTTTTTCTTAGTGGCACTGCTGTTTCACCAACTTAAGCAAATGAGTTTTTCTTTCAAACATTTGTCAGTTTGTTCTTATCTATTTGACCCTACATGATCATTCAAGTCAATGCCATTAACTGAATCATTTCTCCTTTTAGCGTCTGTGGACCCACTTGTTTACCATGTTATCTGCCATGGGTAACACCAAACTATGTGATCCTTTCTTAAGCTTAAAAAAAATTGGGATGCCTTCTTGTATGTGTTTCAAGGTTTGTATTATTATTTTTTCTCGACTTTAGTTTCTTTTTTTTACTTTTTATTCAATACAATTGGTATAGGTGTTGATTCTGGTGATACAATTAAAGTGCCAAAAGCTGGAAATCAGGGCAGGCGGGGTGTTCTTCCTGGAGATCTTCATATCAGGCTTCAGGTGTTATCTTAAGTTATTACTTTTATTCATTTATTATTTTATTTTGATCTTAGTTATCTATTATTTCATTGAAAGTGGTTGTAGATCCTTGGTGTAAAATTACTTTGAGATATTCCTTTGTTATGGAATTCATGAAAAATGGGGTCTGTTAGTCAACGAACTCAAGTGCAATTACAATCACTTTAGATTTTCTTTCTTTCTTTTTTTTTTTTTTGAAAAAGCCCAAGGGCTAATATATTAAAAAGAAAATATCCATGTTGGTTGTATGAGAGAGAGCCCAAAAGTGGCACCCTACTCACACGGTATACAACACACACAAATGTCCTAACAAAGAAGAAATACATGTTTACCCAAAAATTAAATCTGCGAAATCGCATAAATCAAGTGGCTAGAGAACGACCCAATTTAGTCCTACATGAGCCTCGTGTTCTAGGAAGGGAGCCAGATAACAAATTGTTAAGTTTGGTGCCATTACCCGAAACAACCAATGTATCATCCATTAAGTTCCTGAGCTCGAGTATGTCTCCATTCTTCTTTTTCTTCTTTCTGGAGGTGTAAACATGACATTCCTCATCCGAAGACTGACTCATCTGATTAGTGTGTTGGTCGACAGATTGTCGGGCATATATAAACTGTTGCTCATCATGAGTTCCTTGCGCCTGACTAACAGTAATAACTTGCTCGGTCCGATGAGGTGGTAGAGCCGTAGTAGAAGGATTGCCAACCGTTGCAACAATGATGGGTTCAAGGGTATGTGAAACATGAATTGTCTCTTGTGCACTAGAGGATTCTTGAAGATGATGGGCTTCAAAGCTTTCCTGATTATCGGACCAAACATTGTCTTTTGTAGGTAAAGTTCCTTCAGTATTGTTTTCAAAAAGGTGTGAAGTTATAGGTTGCCCAGCTGAACCATCCGACAACACGCCAATCGCAGAAACAAAAACAGTATTGTCCGGGGGGGGTGGGGGGGAGATCTTCGGTAGTGGGAGGGAGAGCTTATGACATTTCAACCAATGTTTCAATAGCAAGTAGATTGCACTCAGCAGTGTAGGAGGGATCGGTGTGAGTTGGGGCAGAGGGCCCAATAACATTTTTACTCGGAGGTTTTAAATGAGTTTGCAAACAATGACATTAAGAGTGAGAATGTCCAAACATATGACAGTGGGTGCAGTAAAGAGGGAACTGTTCGAGTTCCACCCACTGCCAAAAATTCTGGTTCTGTGGGCCAATCTAGATCTCCACAGGAAAAGGAAAAGTAATGTCTCGTTCAATCAAAACTCTGGATTTAGAAGACTGACTCATATTAATTGTAGGAATATCAATTTTGAGGGGTTTACCGTAAACCATAGTTAAGGATAGAGTTCATAATTGAAGAGATGGAATTTTAAATCGGGAAAGCACAACTATATAAGAAAGGTAGGAGGTTCAGTGTGAGGGCCAAAATCAACCGTCCATTTTAAAACATTTTATCACATGGTTATCTATTCAAATAAGTCTTTTCACAAATAAATGGACAGTCTTCATTATCAGATAATTGAATTAGAATATGCATACTGTCTAGTTTATCAATCTTTAATTCCCCTTTCAGACGCATTTGCTCAAATCTTTGTGAATTAGCTCGAGTTTGGGGTTTCCACAGAGGAACTTACCAACTAAGATCAACCAGCAGGATGAAGCTAAAGTGGAGTTTTCGGTCTTAGAGAGAAATATTACTGTCTTACCATTTTTACGGGATATTTTTTTGAGAAATCCGGTGTCAATGCCTAGCGCAAAAGTATCGTGGTATCACTGCGAGAACATACACGAAATAGGGGCTCGAGTGGGGTTGTCGCCAGCAAGGGCGGCGGTGTAGGAACGGAGCCCGGAGGCCATCTCGGTATGCAAGGAAACGTGCATGCTAGAAAACTGCGGCCAGAGTCAGCAAACGACGCAACCGCCTCGTATCAGATGATGAGAGACTGCGTCAGGAAGGAAGACGACGTGCGAAAAAGGCTCGGCCAGAAACAGCGATGACACAACCACCTTGTAACAGGGGGTTACGAGAAACTGCATCAAGCTGCAACTCGAGGAAGAGGAAAGAAGACGACGTGCGATCCGGTAACCGCACGTAACGCCGGCGAAACAATCGAAACAAAAGAAGTCTGGAGGCGTGGACCCCTTCGTCGTATGGCACGATGAAGCCATATAAGGTCGAAATATATTACAATCAATTTAGATATACATATATAAAACTTGAAAACTTGAATGTATTGATTTTAGCTTTTTTTTTTTTCTTTCGTGTCTTGAACATAAATTTTGGCAGTTGCCTTGAATGCGCAAAATACTGTGAACTTGTTTGGAAAGTTATTTAAGAGAGGAACTTGAGCTACAGTCAATGGAGATAGAGTTATGAAAATTGTATAGTTTGCATTGTTATTATTATTTTTGTTTGTGGTTACTCCTTGGATATATAGTTTTTCTAATCTCTTGAAAATACGTGTTAGTTGTAGACTTTTGAAGTAACATTTCTTTTGCTTGGGGGTTCACTTTAATCTTTTGGAGTTTCATGAGGAGGAATCAATATTTAGCGATAGATTGAGTTAATGTTCCTAGAGATTTTTATTTTTGCTAGTCAATGATGTCAACCTCGATTTACATTGCTCATGGGTATTGAGGTTTTTCATCTATGCAAGCCCTCATGGCTAATATATCCACACCTATAAGTGGAGAACACCTTTGATTAATGACGTTGATTTTGCTCAAAGTTTTAGATCTCTAAAGACATTGTCTTTCACAACTAACAAAGAGTAATGGCTGGCAAACTAACCACAAATCTCTGAACATGTCATATTTAGAGACATAGGGGTCAACCTTGAAGTTAAGACCTAAAGCATTCAATATGGAAGAATGCTTTACAGCACGAATCACACTCTAAAAGACCATAGTCGCTTAAAGGACATCACATAGGAACATTGGTACTTGATATTAAGAAAAATATCTTTGAGAGATTGGTCGATAAAAGATTTTGATGGCATCTCTAAAGTTAAAGACGTTCAGCTATAAGGTCTTTCATAGTTTTAAGCTCCAAATGAAGGTTGCGTTGTTCCATATTCTCCTAACAACTTGTCCTAAAAAATATTAAGGGGACAATCTCAGTGAAAACTCGGAAAGCTTTTCCATACAAGTTACTTCAAAAGATGGCCACACTCCAAAGTATTCAAATCATGCTAAATATATTGCGGCAAACATCCAGGTATTGTGAGCGTTAGGGCGCAACATCTGGAAGGCCTTGGCGGCACACTCAAAGTTCAAGACCTGAAATACCAAACTTGCATGATGAAATCTTGGGTGTGACATCTTTGTAGTGCAACCGTCAGAGAACCTCCATAAATAAATGTGTCTAAAAGAAACCAAGACCATTTTCATTCCTGTACAACTTAGAGGAATTCCTTCTAAGGATTTCATGCGCTGAAGTCCCTTGATAGATATATATATTTAAAAAAAAAAAAAAGTCACGTAAAAACGGATAAAAACTTGTCAAGCTTCAAATGAATTATTGGAAGCATATTAAATGATCTAAATTGGAGCAATAGAAGCCCGAGATCTAGTCTTATGAAGTCAATGAAGAATTATGCCTGGTTGCTTTGTTGGCTAGATAAACTCGAATAGCACATAGAAGATCTTCAACTTGGTTCAACATTAGGCAAAACATAAACAGTAGCTCAAGCTGATGAGCCAAAACTACTCATGACCCAACACGCTAAGGAGGGTCTTGATACAAAGATGGCTTTAACAGTTGAATCTGTGATACATTGCCATCAGTTTAAAAAGTCCAAGTGCCAAGCTATATACATCTAAAGCTTATAAATCGATGGATTTGAGAAGCCCCTTTAGTAGAATGCATACATGTATTCCTTCAATGACTCAATAAATCTAAAGACCAAGCCAAGCATCTCTTCCCTTTAACAAGCTTAAGGGTCGACTAGGTCAAATTGCTTCAACTTAACAAGCCCATGGCTGGAATAAACTACATGGATTTAATACGTTATGGCAGCAGAGTTCATCCATGTATGTATATTTTCTTATGGAGACACTATTGAGTTTTTCCCAACATCTAATCGCAAAGACTGTGCTGATTTTCTGGATTTGACATGCCATAGCAGCAAAATGCAGGAGTATATATGCACATTATCTCACCGCAGTAAAGGAATTAATGAACCATTTCATGATACGTCAGTTGTGTTACACTTACGAGATTGCCTTCCACCAGTTGCTGAATATAATGTAGCCTACAATGGTTTTCTGCCCTGTTTAGTGACTTCTTCATTGTGCTTGCCATCTTTGTTGTTATTGAGTAATTCTCGTAGTGGACTAAACAAATGCCAATTAATGAGTAATATCAAACTTTCGAGAAGTTCTTTGGAAACCGAATCATATATTGATTTTCATCTATAGATTCAAACCATCAGATCGTAGCATATTTAGAAAATGCCATGGCTTTAATGGCATCAGATAAGATTGATTGGTGCTACTCAACATGCAACTTGAGGTTAGCTGCCTAACCAAATTATTCAATGCTACCTTTGTATACCACTACATAAAATCCTGTCATAAAGGACAATCACATGATAAGCTAACAAAGTTTTGATGAATGTATCATACAATATACAAAATGGCCACCTAATAAAATTCTTATTCACTCACAGTTGGACTGATAGTTCTACTTCCCTATAATGCTTAACTACCTTTACTTTGTATTGACATAAGTTATGCTCTTGTATGTGAAAAAAATTTCCATCCACGGTTTAATGAACTTTAAGCCTTAAGTGGAATTCGTCTTCAAGTTCAACAAATTTTAGAAAGCTGCAATGCAAGGATCATTAGTTACTATAATTGTATGCTATGTCTTGTAAGTTTATAATGGTGGATTTGACTCATTTTGAAGACAATTCTTTATCACAACATTTGTGACAATTTCAATCCAAATTGGGAATGACCCGTCATTTTTGATACAGTTTATGATATGAGCCCACCAACTTATTGTTATGGAAGGCTTAAGGACTATAATTTTCATAAATGGTAAGCTTATCAAGTCGAAATGACAATGGTCGAACTTAGCTGTTACCTAAATAAGCTTTTGCCTGTAGTGAACCTAGTGACAATAGAAGTGCTTGCAGGATCGCGCCTCCTTTCGGCTTGGACTCTTATGATCTACTCAGATCGACTGTCACAAATCCCTTCATGGTGTCCCCCCCCACCCCCTCCAAGATGGCTCAGAATTAGTGTGGATGGTGCTCTTCTCCCATCACATAAAGGTGGCATTGGCATTGCTATTAGAGGTGAGAAGGGGAATCTTCCTCGTGCGGCCAGAAACCCCATTGAGCATAGGTTATTGCTCAAGTTGAAATTATGGCAATCTCATCAATTAAGCACTATAGTGGTGCCGTGGATGTAAGAAGTCAAATGCGTCGTGATTGGGAGTGACAACTATAATATCTTTGCCTTGCTTCAACAAGCCAAAACAACAAAATGTTGGAGATTAAGACCTCAAGATACTTGGGATTTCTCTTTTCGCACTGCCTTCAAGCAGATTATATTTCAACACATAGATTGAAAGAAAAATATGGTTGCTCATACTTGTGCTTAAAATGCCATACATGGTAGTTATTTTTGTTAGTAATGTTGATAGCTCGTATTTTCTTTTGCCTTTTATTGGTTTTGACCGAGCACATGTTTATAACGGTTAGGCTTTCTCTTGTTTTATATATACCTTCATATTTTGAGTAATGCGATATGCACATTTCAAGGGACCAACTGGTCTATTTCACTGCTTAGGGTTGGCACTTACTTGTTGAGGGCTACTCTTTAATTACTTAGGTCTATAAGTACGTTCCTTTTAATATTTTAGGGTGGTTCTTGTTGACTTTCTTGTCAGGACAACCCTCGATGTTCCCTACATTCCCTTCTAGAGTTATATCCAAGGGCGAGTGGTGCTTCGGTTGTATCTTGTTCTCAAGTAGTGATTAGCTTTTAAGGGTTGAGTGTTGCTTCGATTGTATCTCGCTCTCTCGAGAGTATTTATCCTTGAGTTTTCTCTCCTTCGCAACATTTACTATGTTGCAGACACCGTCGTCACTATTGCAGTCACTCCCCATATTGCTCGCTTGTTGTCCCTGGCAACCCAACACCTCCTTGTCGCCTCCTCGCCCTTTCTTGCTGCTATCATGCAGCAACCTCCCTGTCATCTTACCACCCACTGTCGGGCACTCTATCTCCCAACCACCAGCCCCTTCTCCAGTCAGTCGTCAGCCACCTTGCCCTCCGCCACCATCTAGTCGCTATCTTTTTTGCGGTAGACACCTTCCATTCCTTTGCGATCCAACGGTACTCATACTACAACAACCCACCCGTACTCCCTCTTCCTTCCAATGACAATAACTTTACCTTAGCCTTCCCTCCACCCTTTGCCATCCAGCCAACCACCAATCTGTTTTCTTTTGAAATCCGACCCTCTATATCATAATTGATCCCTCATCCCTCTTAAACAACAACATCACCATCCTCAACCGAAGCCCTAGTTTGAGTTTTTTTTGTGTGTTTGCTATTTCTATTTCCGTTAGTTCAATTATATTTCCTTATTTTGAATTCAATAAAAATAATTGGTTCTATTAATATGAGATAACTCTGGTATCATTTGGTATCAGAGTTAGTCTAACACTAGTCGTATCCTAAGATTTCTAGCATCCATCCACTACCCCACCCTATCTTCACCTTAAAATTTTTTTTCCTACCCTACACACCGCCTTCCACCTAGTCACACTTAAAACCTAATCATGCCTCCAAGGAGGCAATTGCCAGAACTTGATCAGTTTTGAGTTTGATGGAGCCTGGTCCATTGTTCCTTATCACAACTAATTAATTGTTTCTTAATTAGCTCCTTCTGTTTGCAATCGGTTGGACTCCTCTCCATAAGTGGATCCCACCAACTGTTCTTCCCGTAACAACACTCTCGCCTCTTCAATTCGAGAATAAGGAAGAATCTTGGTCCCGCCACCTATTAAGCAAGCAGAAGATAGTAGGCATATAGCAACATAGTTTTGGCTCTCTTTACAGATCTTCTTTGTTGGTGTAGATTCTTTGGCTATGAGGTGGCAGGCATGAAATGCAATAACACTATTTCGGTTTTCCCTGACGTCCTTCGGTGTTGGCTTATAGGGTGATTTGCAAGGTACTGTTCTCTCTGAAGGTTCTTCTTCGACTGTGGCTCTCGGATATAGAGAGAGACGAGATAGATAGAGAAGAAGAGAGAGGAATTGAGAGACCCTTTCTTGTAAACGTCGAGGTGATCGACGATGTAATGTTCAATTAATAAAATCTTCTGTAACTTTGTGAACGTAGACAATTGCTGAACCACGTAAATTTGTGTGCTTGTTTGTTTTTGCGAATTTTTCGTTACAATTTTTCGCTTTATTGCTGTCGTTTTTCATAACAATTGGTATCAGAGTTGTGATTCGGATTTGAGGGAAAACGATGGTCGGAGACGAAGTGAAAGTATCGGGGTTCGAGAAGTTTGATAACACAGATTTTGGTTACTGGAGGATGCACCTCTGTGGGAAGAAACTTCATCTTTCATTGTTGGGAAAAAAATCGGAAAAGATGGATGAGTCCGAATAGAATTTGTTGGATTGACAAGTTCTGGGAGTTATTCGATTAACTCTGTCGAGATCCTTTGCACATCTCCTGGCAGCTTTGTTAGGTATGTGTGAAATGTCATCAGCAAACAATAAGTTGCATCTGATGAAAAAGTTATTCAATTTGAAGATGGTGGATGGTAAGTCAGTTGCACAACATCTGAATGACTTTAATACTATCACAAGTCAATTGTCATCTGTGGAAATTGAATGCACTGATATTGTTGGCTTCATTACCAAACAGCTGAGAAGTCACAAGGATGACTGTTAGCAATTATGCAAGTAAACCTAATTGAAATATGATGATATTCATGATTTGATTTTGACTGAGGAGGTGTGAAGGAAGAATTCTTGTGAGATATTGGATTCGAGTTCAACACTGAATGTTGATTCCAGAGAGAGATCACAGGACAAGAACTCAAACAGAGGAAGATCAAAATCAAAGCACAGAGGCATGAGCAAGTCAAAGCTAGTCAGCAAGCAACCTGCTAGAATTGTTGCAAAGCAGGACACATAAAAATGAACTGCAAAAATTCGAAGAAGACAGAGAATGTCAGTGCTAATATTGTAACTGAAGAAGTACATAATGAACTATTGCTTGCAGTTCACAGTTTTGTTGATTGGATACTGGATCAGGGGCTCCCTTCCATACGTCTTCTTATCGAGAATTAATGCGAAATTATGTTCCAAGTGACTTTAGGAAGGTATATTTGACTGATGGAGAACATTTGAACGTGGTAGGGATGAGAGACGTTGAAAATTACACTTCCTAACAAGAGCAAATGAGTTTTGCTAAAGGTTAGACACATTCCTAAGTTGAAGAAAAACCTCTTTTCTGTTGAGCAGCTCGGTGAGGGTGGTCATTCTGTAGTGTTCCCACAAAAGGGGTACCGGTACTGACTCGGGGTAAGAAAACTGGTACACTATATATGACTATTGGTTTAATTAATACTGTTAATATTATAGTTGCTGAGAGCACAACAGATTTGCGACATTGTAGGCTTGGCCACATGAGTCAGAGGGGCCTGAAAGAATTTCAGTCCAGAGGCAAGCTACCAGAACTGAAGTCAGTTGATCTCAGCATGTGTGAGAGTAGTATTATGAGAAAATAAAAAAAAACCAGTTTCTTGAATGGTGGCAGAGCGCCAAAGGCAGGAAAATTGAAACCTGTAAACACAGATGTGTGGGAACCTTATCCAGTGGCATCTCTTGGAGGCTCTCGTTACTATGTCACGTTCATTTTTGACTACTGCAGGAATGTATGGGTTTATTTATTGAAGCATAAATTTGATATATTTAATACGTTCAAAACTTTGAAGACCATGGTTGAGACAAACAAGCTTAAAACTGAAATGTTTGAAGTATGACAATAGCGGGTTCAAGGAGTATTGTGCAGCTTAGGATATCATAAGAGAGAAGACCATTCCCGGTACATCACAGCAAAATAGATTTGTAGAGCATATGAACAGAACCATTAATGAGCGAGCCAGAAGCATGCGATTGCACGTTGGACTACCACTAACTTTCTGGTTAGAAGCGGTCAGCATTGCAGTTTACTTGATCAACAGGGGCCCATCTGTTTCATTAGATTATGAATTGCTTGAGGAGGTATGGAGTAAGAAAGAGGTCAAATTTTCTTAGCTTAAGACCTTTGGCTGTCTTTCTTATGTTCTTATTAATCCTGATGCTCGTAGCAAGCTCGAGACCAAGTCAAAGAAATGTTACTTCATTGGTTATGGACGAGGCATTTAGCTATAGTTTTTGGGATGATCAGGATCGAAAGAATATAAGAAGCAGAAATGTGATTTTTAATGAGAAGATCATGTACAAGGACAAGTCCAATATATTTTTGAAATAGCTCCTTAGGAATTCAAATTGATAAGGTTTGATGATTTACCAGAGGTCACGGTGCATGATAGTGATGGAAGTAATGAGTGAGTCCGGGGCACCCATTCCTATTATTCCAGAGTCAGTTTCAGAGTTATCCACCCTTACAGCTACAGTTCGTAGGTTAGTCAGGAATAGACGTTTTCTATAGCATTACCAATTTTGAACTACATTATGTTGACATATGATGAAGAACCACAAAGTTATGAGAAAACCTTGCAAGATAAAAATTCGAGCATGTGGGAGCTGGTCATGAAAGAGGAGATGAATTCTCTGCTAGAAAATCAGACATGGGAGCTAATAGAACTTCCACTATGGAAGAAGACATTATACAACAAGTGTGTGTACCGGGTGAAGCTGAGCATGATGGCAGTAAGAGGTACAAGGTTAGACTTGTTGTAAAAGACTTTCAGCAAAGACATGACATTTATTATCCTGAGATCTTTTCTCCTATGATGAAGTTCATAACCATCAGAATAGTACTATCTACCGAAGATCTGCTCATTGGGCAATTAGATGTTAAGACAACATTTCTTTATGAAGATCTTGAAGAAGACGACTACATGCACCAACTTTAGGGGTTTGTGGTATAGAGAATGGAAGATCTAGTTTGCAGAGTGAAAAAAAGTTTCTATGGCCTAAAGCAAGCTCCTAGACAGTGGTACAAGAAATTTGATAATTTCATACATAATGCAGAGTACATCAGATGTCAAACATATCATTGTTGCCATGTTAGATACTTTACCACTCTTATATAATCTTACTGTTGTATGTGGATATGTTTATTGCAGGAGATCAATACTCTGAAGTAGATGTCAGAACACTTTGCAATGAAGAATTTGGGACGAAAAAACAAATCCTTAACATGAAGATTATCAGAGACAGATTCAAGAGATACTTTGAAGCTTTCACAAATTGAATATGTGAAAAAGGTGTTTAACAGATTCAATATGGACAAGGCCAAACCAGTTGACATACCTTTGGGTAGTCCCTTCTGACTCAGCAAGAATCAGTCACACAAGTCAGAGGAGGAATGAAATTACATGAGTAAGGTTCCTTACGTTTCAGCTATTGATTCACTTATGTATGTTATAGTTTGCACAAGACCAAACATTGCCTATACAGTAAGAGTTGTGAGCAGAGAAGCTGTGAAGTGAATATTAAGATACCTAAGAGGCTTCTCAGAAACCTGCTTGTGTTTCTCAAGAAAGAGCTTGGAGGTACATGACTATGTTGATGCATGTTTAGCTGGAGACTTTGGCTGTAGGAAAATTTCTTGCAAGTTATGTTTATACTCTTGGTAGTTTTGCAATGTCATGTGATTCAAATCTACAGAAGGCGGTTTCGTTTTCTACTACAGAAGCTGAGTACATTTCAGTGGCAGAGGCTGCAAAGGAGATGATATGACTACAAAGTTTCTTAGATGAATTAGGTAAGAAAGTTCAAAAGGGCACTATCTACAGTGATAGTCAGAATATTATATTCCTTGCTAGGAATCCAACATTTCAATCCAAGACTAAGCACATTCAGATTAGGTATCACCTCATACGATCATTGATAGATGACAGACAATTGTTACTTGAGAAAATTTGTGAGAGCAAGAGCCCTGCTAATATGTTGACTAAGGGTATTACACTTAAGAAATTGAAGCTGTGCGCAACTTCAGTTGGTTTTCTAGCATGAAGACGGGCTTTGAGTTGCAGAGATGTTTCTTAATTAGCTCATTCCTTTTGCAATCATCGGCTGGACTCCTCTCCATAAGTGGATCCCGCCAGCTATTCAATTCGTGAATAAGGATCTTGTGTCCCGCCACCTATTGAGCAAGCAGAAGATAGCAGAATATAGTAGCATAGTTTCGGCTCTCCCGACGGCTCTACTTGTTTGTGTAGATTTTTCAACTGTAAGGTGGCAGGAGTGAAAAGCAATAACACTATTTTTGTTTTCCCTGGCTTCTTCAGTGTTGGCTTACAGGGTGAATCGCAGGTGCTGTTCTCTCCAAAGGTTGTTCTTCGGCTGTGGCTCTCAGAGAGAGAGAGAGAGAGAGAGAGAGGAAGTGAGAGACATGTTCTTGTAAACATCGAGGCGATCGATGGTGTAATCCTCAAGTAATAAAATCCTCTGCAACTCCATTGACGCAGATAATTTACCGTACTACGTAAATCTCTGTGTTTGCTTGTTTTTGTGAAATTCTCATTCCAATTTTTCGCTTTATTGCCATCATTTTTTCACAACAATAAGGAGCTTATATTGGAAGAGTTACAATGATAGCTCTATCAAGTGCTATTGTAGCTTGATGGCATTGAGGAAATATGACTCATGGAGAGGTTATCGACGAGTATGGTAGCAAGATCTCAAATGGAGAGAGGGAGGAATACCTAAATCCTTTATGCAGAGATGATTCCACTGGAGAAGTAGACAGACTTGCTTTAGGATATAATAATAGAGAATGCAGATAGATAAAGTGCCTGTTAGAGGATACAATGATGAATAATACTTATTAGAGGATACATAAATGAAGTGCCCATCAGAAAATATAAAGATGAGGTGATTATTGGAGCATACAAAGTTGAAGTGCTTATTGGACGATACAGAGGCTCATGAGTAAAAGTGGACATATCGATTTCGAGGGGAGAATGAATCCGAATGATTTTATAGGGTGGCTGCAGCCCGTCGAAAAGGTCTTTAGATATAAGGTGGTGCTAGATGACCAAAAATTGAAAATAGCTGCTATCAAGTTGAAGAAGAGTATCTCTTTATGGTGGGAGAACCTGAAGAGGGATAGAAATAGAGAGGGAATGAGCAAGATCACCACCTGGGAAAAGATGAAGAGAGAGTTACATCGACAGTAACTACCCTCACATTATTGTCAGGATCTTTTCTTGATGCTTCATTACATGTAACAAAGATACCTATCAATGGAGGAACACATAGTAGGGTTTATGCAGCTCAAGCTGAATGTGATCAGACGAAGCTAGAGGAACACATGATAGCCAGGTACTTGGGAGACTTGAAGCCTGTCATCGGTATCATGGTCCAACTACAGCCTTACTGGTTTTGGGTGATATTTAGACCTTAGCACTAAGAGTAGAGAGACAGTAGTAGTAGAGTAGACATCCATCATCATTCAAATCTCCATCCGCAATTGGAGACATTAGTAGGAACATGCTTCAGGGAGTTGAGAAGAGTGGTCTGGAGAAGGAAAGGGCCACTAGGAGTGAAAAGAAGCCTGAGAAGAGTAGCACACCCACTACAGTCCTAGCTAGAAATTGCTTCAGATGTAATGGATTCGGATACATCACCTCTAGTCGACTGACAAACTGAGTTTTCCTTCACTGAGCAAGGTGTTGTGGAGGAAGTGAGAGACGAAGAGACAGTGGAAGAACAAAGTGCGAAGTACCAACTTCCACTAGATGAGGGTGAGATGATGGTGGTTAGACAGATCCTTCAAACTAAGGCTATGAGGGAGTTGCAGTGGCTTCACTATAACATATTCTACACCTGTTGCAATGTGAAAGAAAAATATATGCAGTCTCATCATCAATAGAGGGAGCGGCTAGAATCTGGTATTTACACATATGGTGGACAAGTTGAACCTCATGAATTAGATTGTTTGACATGGTTAAGAAAGAACAGAGTCAGCATTGACAAATAGTTCCTCGTGGAGTTTTCGACTGAGAGTCACTCGAATGATCAGGTTTGGTGCGACGTGGTGCTCATGGATGCTTGCAGAGACTGTGGAAGTATGATTGCCCCACTCAGCATGATAGGTTTAGGAACACCTACTCCGCCAAATTTAGAAAGCACATATTCTATCTACCTTATGCAAAGCTCGAGAGTACAGGTGACCTTGCCAACAAATAAGCACCAATCATATTAGTTTTGGTGATGACATGGGCCGACATGATAGAAGATTTAGTTTTAAACACAAGACAACCGGTATAGAAGACGTTTAGGTTATTTTGTTCGATTGTTTACCATTATGATCGTCACCATTCGGGGAGATTCAAGTTGCCCTCACTTTAGATTGGGTTGAACCAACTTTGGGTTACGTTTGGAGGACTCAACAGAATATGCTCTAAACGAGATCCATGTTTAGCTTAATAGTGTACCCCTAGATGGTTGGATCGATTTGGATGTTTGTTCGCAAGTGAGGAAAACTCTTTAGGTGTTTTAGGATCCAGATGGTGTACCCCTAGTTTGTTCGCAACCAACAATGGGATCCGCATGCTCATATCAATGTAGTTGAAGACCCTTCGACCTCGAGAGGTTAGAACAACGTTGCAACCTTCAACGTGTTGATAGAAATTTCAACAAATGAGGTTGAAGCTTTCCTAATCACAGGAGATTGACGCGGGTGGAGTTCGTGAGATTGCACCTTCTTGCTGTTTAAGACCTTCTGGTCCAAGCAAACTAAGGAACAAGCTGTCCATATGACTGTTTGGGGTTGCCGCCCACTAGATGGGGGCTACTCCTTAGTTACCCTAGGTCTATAAGTACGTTACTTTTCGTGTTTTATCGCAGTTCTTGTTAAGCTTTATTTCAGGATAGCAGTAGGAGCCCCCTGTGTTCTTTTACAGGGCTATATCTGAGGGCAAATGGTGCTCTGGCTGTATCCCATTTCATGATGGTGATTCACTCCCAAGCGTTGAGTGGCACTCCCATTGTATCTTGCTCCTGTGTGGGTATTTATCCTTAATTTTCTCCCTTTGTAAAGAATTGATTTCTCTTGAAATAACTTGTTCAATTCATTAATCACTTGGGCTTATATAAGGTCTTACAACATTATAAATAACTCCCTTGACTACTTTTATATTTCCTATTTACAAATTAGACTCTAAATTAGATACAAATCTCAACACTCTCCCTTAAGATGGACAAAAGATATCCACGGAGCCCATCTTGTCACATAACTCAGACAAATCTAATGAGCTAAGTCCTTTTGTGAGACAATCTCTTTAGTGGCTACATGATGTAGCTCCAATATTCCAATATTCATCCTTTCCTTGATGAAGAACCTTTCAGTCTCCACATTTTTGGTTCTATCTTGTTGCACCGTGTTGTTGGCAATACTGATTGTTGACTTGGTGTCACACCAAAACTTCATTTGATCTCGTTGGTCCACCTTGAGCTTTACCAATAAGGTTCTCAGTCACATCATCTCGGCAACTCCTAAGGCTATGGTCCTATATTTTGCCTTAGCTGTTGACCTCGACACAACTGCCTGCTTTTTACTCTTCCAAGAGACCAAGTTGCATCCTACAAACATGATGTATCCAGATATGGACGTCTTGTCATCAGCACTACTTGCCTAATCAGAGTCACAATAGCCCTCTATGCCTGCATGTCCATTCTTCTTGAAGATCAATACCTTCCCTGGTGCAGTTTTCAGGTATCTCATAATCTGATACACAACATCCATGTGGCCCTTCCTCGGATCATGTATGTGGTGACTCACCACACTTACTGCAAATGATATGTCGGGATGAGTGTGACTCAGATAGATGAGAAGACTTACCAATATCTGGTACCTCTCTCGATCAACCGAATCTCTTGCCTCTGCTCTCAACTTTTCCCTCTGCTCCATAAGCCAGCTCAATCTCCAGAAAGTATTTAAGTTGTCCTAGGTCCTTCATCTCAAACTCTTTGCCTAATCTTGACTTTAGCAGCACAATCTCTCCCTCATCATCACCAGTGACTATCATATCATTCATATACACGATAAGTATAGTGGTGTTACCACCATTCAACGAACACTGTATTGTTGACATTGATCTGTTGATAGTTCATGCCTACCATTGCCCTCCTGAACTTGTCAAATCAAGCTTGAGGAGATTGCTTCAAACCGTACAGTGACTTTCTCAGTCTACATAACTTGCCCACTGTTTGGTTTCTACTGAACCCTAGGGGTATCTTCATGTACACCTTCTTCGACATATCCCCATTAAGAAACACATTATTCATGTCCAATTGGTGTAATGCACCATTCACAATCAGAGAGATGAGAGTCCTGACTGTGCTCATTTTCACCACTGGTGTAAATGTCTCATCATAATACATGTCATACGTCTGACTATACCCTTTAGCCATCAATCGTGCTTTGTACGATCTAGTTTTCCTTTTGAGATCTGCTTCACTGTGAAGACTCATTTGCACCCAACTGCCTTTTTCCCTGTTTGTAGCAAGCGAGCTCCCACATCTTATACTTCTCGAGAGCACCAAGTTTCTCCAGCTTGGCAGCCTTCCACTTTGGATCCTCAACTACCTACAAACACTTGGGTATAGAAACAATGTCCAAAGATGCAATGAATGCTCCGTATACAGGTCATATGTTAGAGTATGAGATAAATTGAGCAATGTCATGTGAGAAACCAAAACAGTAAGAAGAATAACGATCATGAGAATGACTCGCATTGCTGGGAGTGGTCCTTCTTAAAGTTATGGGAGTGGGAGAAGAAGGGAGAAGAATCATATCATATGTGTAATCTTATTCTGAGTTGAATGGTGCAGGTGTATCAGGAGTCGGGGTAGATCGAGATAAGGGATTTGATGGCATGAGTGGCATGGTGGATACTATTCCCTCATTCAGCCTCCTTGTGCACACTCTCAGCTCCCTTTGAGTTTGAATCCCACCATCTTTGGGCTTATTTTTTCATTGTCCTTAGCTTCATTTTTCTCATTCTATGGTCTTTAGCAGGTTCTTCCCACACAACAAGACAAAGCATTGTTCCCACATGTATCAATCTCTCTCCATCACTACCATTCCTCTCTCGCCTCATGCGTCCAATATCTAGCAAGTCACCAAGGGGTGAGATCACCTCCAAAGAATAGTACGGTTCAAATTCTCTAGAATTCACATCCATACTCATAAGCAATCTCCTCTTTTTTGGGCCCCAACAAATATATCCCTTCTAAGTAGCAGAATAACCCACAAAAACACACTTTATAGCTCTAAAATCCAGCTTCCCTATTGGTAGTCTATTGTTCTTTACAAAACATACACAATCAAATACCTTCAATGAAAAATCCTGACATTATCTTCTTTCAAGGTCTCATAAGGAGATTGTCACTCCTACACTCTTGAGGTGTTGATCAATTGAGTGGCTATTAAAACTGCTTGCCCCTACAAGTGTTTTGGGATATTCTTCGAGATCATCACGTTTCGGGCTACCTCTTGAAGATGTCTATTTTTTCTCTCTGTTATTTCATTTTGTGCCGGTGTGTATGGACATGTGGTTTAATGTTGTATCCCTTGGGCTAACAGGTACTCCTCAACGCCTTATTGGTATACTTTGTCCCATTATCAGACTTCAATACCTTCGCTACTGCATCATATTTAGTTTGAATCATCACTTGAGTCTTTAAAGCAAATAAGCATATCACTCTTGTTCCTCATCAGATATAGCGAAGTAACATGAGAAAAACAATCAATGAACGTCACAAAATATCTATACCATCCGTTGAAGTTGTAGAACAAGGTTCTTATATATCAGAATGTATCAAATCAAACACACCGGAGCTCATATTCTCAGAACTGACATAAGAGCTCCTAGTGAGCTTGCCAACTCACAAGCATCACACATTAATTTCTTCTTATTTGTCTTTTCATGCAAGGATGGATACAAACTTTTCAATAGACTGAACGAAAAATAGAAGAACTTATCGGTCAACATAAAAATGTTTCGTAGACCAAACATATGTCATAAATTCTTTAGTTTATTTAATCGAGTCTTACTGTTAAGCGATGTATTTTTTCCTCGGGGTAGATACACCTTTTGTGGTATTGTGCTAGATCATTTAAACTATTAAATTTATGAGATCGGTTCGGCCTTATATTTTCAAAATTAAAATGCTACTTTTCAAAATTATATATATATATATAATCAAAAAAGGCA
This sequence comes from Papilionanthe hookeriana x Papilionanthe teres, assembly GCA_022702705.1. Lineage (NCBI taxonomy): Eukaryota > Viridiplantae > Streptophyta > Magnoliopsida > Asparagales > Orchidaceae > Papilionanthe > Papilionanthe hookeriana x Papilionanthe teres. Next base: position 32,198,667 of record CM040436.1, on the reverse strand, counting down.
TCGTCCCCTCTCGGTTCTGCTAGAGTTTCGCCTCATGGCGAACCCTAACGACCGTTACAGCGGTTTATCACACCGCTTCTCACTTCTTTGGTGTCATCTTTTCGTCTGTCTCCGTCGTTTTCTGCGGTTCTTCGCTGTAGACAGAACGACGCCTCGAGAACTCGATGATTCTCGTCACCTGCGTCTCCCTCCTTTTCTTCGTCCGAAGCTTCGCTCGCAGTGTTTTGCGGCCTTTGCAGATTCTGCGATCCTACAGGTCGAACCAGCTCCACCGTGATCCTGCAATCGGGCTTCATCTGCGATGTTACAGCGAGCTCGACAGCTGCAGTGCTGCGCTTGATAGTTGCAGTGCTGTGCTCGACAACCAGCTGTTTCTGCTCTTGCAGTGTCCTTTGTGAAGTACGCGAATGACATCAGGGCTTTTCTACGTCGCCGCCCTCGCCGGTGACAACTCCGCCAAACCTTCTAATACTACAGTGGCTCACAAACGCAGCTCCCCTTTCCACCTCGCCGATAGTCTGATATTCCCCCAGTCGTACCATGATTTTGTTGCAGGGCATGATGATTGCAAGCTCATTAAAAGAGTAGGGAAAAAGGCGGGCAAACCAGCGTTATTCTTCACTGATGTTGAATTCTCAGCTCTTGCAGAAAAACACAAATTTACACTAGTTTGCAAATTCCAATTAGGTCGCCCTAAGATAGAGAATATCAGGAAGTTCTTCGAAAATTTCAAGCTAATTGAAGATTGACAGGTGGGTCTTCTCAACGTAAGACATGTTTTGATTCAGCTGTGCATAGAAAAAGACTACACCAGGATTTTCTCGAAGGAATTCATCACAATTGAGGGCAAATCTATGAAGCTGCTCTGATGGACCTCTGATTTTGATCTCAATCAAGAACCCCCCTTTGCGCCTATTTGGTTCTCATTACCTGAACTCAAGCTTCAATTCTTTGACTATCCTACCATATATGCAATTGAGAATTTTCTTTGAAAACCTATGCATGTAGACACACCTACAGTTAATTGCTCAAGATATTCCACTGTAAGGATTTTAATTGAAATATATATTACACTACCAGATGCAGAAGAAATCTGGCTTGATTCTGCTCACAATGGTTACAACAACAACAACAACAACAACAAAGCCTTAATCCCACTAAAGTGTGGTTGGCTACATGAATCCTTTTTCTCCATTGCGTTCTATTTAGTGTCAAATTTTCATTTAATTCTAATAAATTAAGATCATTTTTTATGCAATAAGGCCAAGTTTTCTTAGGTTTACCTTTGCCTTTCTTAACATAAGTTGTATCTAAAACATCTACTCTCCTAATCGGATCATCAGGTGGTCGACGTTTAATGTGACCAAACCATCTAAGGCGACTCTCTCTAATTTTATCCGTCACCTGGTGCAACTCCAACCTTATTACGGATATATTTATTTCGCATTTTGTCTCTAAGTGTAAAGCCACTCATCCACCTAATCATTCTCATCTCGACAACACTTAACTTAACATTATGCTTCTCTTTTAAAGGCCAACATTCGACACCATAGAGCATTGAAGGTCTTACCACCATCTTATAAAATTTTTCTTTCAGTCTAAGCGGTACTTTTCTATCACACAATAAGCCGGACGCATTCCTCTACTTCAACCAACCAACCTGAATTCTACTATTAACATCCCCATCTATATCACCATCGCTTTGAACAATGGACCCGAGATATCTAAATCGTTCACACCTTTTAATAATTTGATCACCCAAAGTTACACTTCTGTTACTAGACCTACTATTACTAAAATTACATTCCATGTATTCAGTTTTAGTTCTACTCAAACGGAGTCCTTTAGACTCCAATGTAATCCTCCATGATTCATTTTTTTCCTTGATTTTTTCTCTTGTCTTATCCACAAGGAGGATATCATCAGCAAAAAACATACACCAAGGTACATCCTCTTGTAAATGCCCAGTAAGATCATCCATAAATAAAACAAAAAGATATGGGATTAAAGCCGATCCTTGATGTAAACCAACATAAATAGTAAAATATTTGGTCAATCATTCTTCTGTTCGAACACATGTAACAGCTCTAGCATACATATCTTTAATGACTTGAATATAAGTCATATCAACACCTTTCTTCTCAAGGACTCTCCACAGAACATCTCTAGGAACCTTATCGTAAGCTTTTTCTAAATCAATAAAAATCAAATGTAGATCCTCCTTATTATCTCTGTACTTCTCCATAAAATCTCTCAATGAATGTATAGTTTCCATAGTAGACCTGCCCGTCATAAATCCAAATTGATTATGAGAAACCTTCGTAATACGTCTTAACCTATGTTCAATTACCCTCTCCCATAATTTTAAAGTATGACACATCAGTTTAATTCCTCTATAATTTGTATACTCTTGTGCATCTCCTTTATTCTTAAAAATGGGGACCAAAATGGTCTTTCTATACTCCTCAGGCATCTTTTTAGTTTTTAAAATAATATTAAAAAACTTAGTAAGCCAAGAAACCCCCAAATCACCTAAACATTTCCACACTTCAATTGAGATATCATCAGGTCCTACAGACTTTCCACCCTTGATTTTCTTTAAAGCCTCATCAACTCCTTTTTTACTAATGCGACGGTAAAAATGAAAAGTATTATTATTATTATTAACGATATTAAGATCACTAAGGTCGATCGTACTTTCAGCATCTTCATTAAAAAGTTTATCAAAATAACTCTCTCATCTATGTTCAATATCTTTTTCTAAGAAAAGAACTTTTTGATTTTCATCTTTAATACACTTTACTTGAGTTAAATCTTTACTTTTCTTTTCTCTTTGTTTGGCTAGTTTATACATATATTTTTCACCATCCTTAGTGTCTAACATGTTATAAAGATCACTAAAAACGAATTTTTAAGCATCACGATTATTCTTTTAGACTCCATAGCAGCGTATTATATTTTTCCAGTTCTCTACGACTTTTACATTTAAACCAATTTTTATAACATAACTTTTTATATTTTATCTTTTCTTGCACATTATTATTCTACCACAAACTATTTTTATTTATATAAACTTTTTCTTTTGATTTTCCAAGTACTTCTTTAGCCACTTGTGTAATAGTATTAGTTAATTTTTTCCACATAGCATTTGCATCTTCACGAACATCCTAAATTTTTAAATCTTGAATTTTACTCGTAAAAATAATTTTATTTATGTCTTTTAGGTGCTCCCATCTTATTTTACGATGTTAAAACCTAGTATTCTTTATTATACAACTCTTCATCTTAAAATCTAGTACTAATAATCGATGTTGGGTACTTAATTCCTCACTTGGAATGACCTTACAGTCCTTACAATCTCGACGGTATCTTCTTCTCATAAGAAAATAATCGATTTGTGTTTTATTAGATCCATTCTTATAAGTAATAGAATGCTCATCTCTTTTCTTGAATAAAGTATTAGTAATAATCATATCATACGCTAAAGCAAAATCTAAAATTACTCTGTCTTCTTCATTAATCACTCTATAACCGTAGCCACCATGAATATTTTTGAAATCTTCTACTACTCTACCGACATGTTCATTTAAATCACCTCCAATAAAAATTTTTTCTTCAAGGGGGTATCAATAGTATTAAGTCTTCTAAATCATTCCAGAATTTATCTTTAAAGTCTCATATCTAAACCAACTTGATGAAAGCATAAGCATTTATAATATTTAAAATCATAGTATCGATAATAATCTTAAGTCTTTATAATTCTATCTCCAACTCTATTAATTTTAACAACATTATCTTTCAAACTCTTATCTATAATTACACCTACACCATTTCTAGATACGGCTCTTACTGAGAATACTATAGTTTAAAACCTAAGTTATCAATCTCCTTAGCTTTTTCTCAAATCCATTTAGTTTCTTGAATACATAAGATATTTATCTTTCTATGAATCATAATATCAACCAATTCCATTAATTTTCCATTGAGAGTACCTATATTCCAAGATCTTATTTTAATACTAGTATCATGGACTAACTTCTTTACCCGCATCTGTCCGTAATGTGGGAACCCTTGCTTACTTGACACTACACCAGGGCGCCGATGTAGCGGCCCTTGCACACTTTCCATTGTATTCAGGCCGTACAGCGCGCCGCTTCCAGGGGACGCCCTAACACTTAAACAATGATCAAAATGATTCATGTAATGATTTTTTTTTCGAAAAGTTTTACGCTGGCTGTCGACTACCTAACACAACCCTCCACTTTTCACATCCGGGCTTGGGATTGGCAACGACAGTGTTATTCTGCTCACAATGGTTATTGGCAAAAAATCATTATGAAACAAAAACCTCACTACTGCAAGCACTGCAAGATGTTCGGACACCCGCAAGAGAATGTTTCAAATTGCACCCACAGTTGACAATCTATAGTCAAAGCATAATCCCACTGCTCTGGACACAACTTCACCATAGGAGGGACGCACCACAAGAAAGGAACTGGTATCTGAGGTAGTTCAGGAACTCCCCACTTCTCTTGACACATTGGTTCCACCTGAGGAGGGACTCACCACAAGACCGAAGTTGGTACCTGAAGCAATTGACCCTACTTCTGACCTTACTGCAAGAGATAATGCTTGAATTGCAAATCAGGATAGTCTTGCAGCTCCGCTTCAGGAAGCACCAGGTGCAGAGGTGACATTACACACTGAACCTTCCGCTGTTGCAACGATAGACTTTCCTTCTACTGAGTTTCTACTATCTAATCAGACCGAGGATTGCATGAGCCAATCTTCAGATGAAGAATGACAGTTTACAATTCCCAGCGGAAGAAGAAGGCTGGGGTCACACTCCAGCTTAGAAATTTAATGGATGACACTGTGGTTACTCCTGGCGATGACACGACACTTCAAAGTTTGATATCTGGCTCTGTCATTAAAATTAGAGGAAGAAGCAAGACAAAAATGGCCCGTCCCTAGCTTCTTGTTTTGTTTTGTATGTTTTAGAATTTCTTTGAGTCTGTATCCCTTTATGTTGGGGTTTTTATTGTTTGTTGCTATCTAATGGGTAGGGTCCTCTTGTGGGTCCTCTCATACACTCTTGATGTATCTTTTCTTTTCAATAAAATTAGCCCTTTGGGCTTCTCTCTCTATATATATATATATATATATATATATATATATATATATATATATATATTAAATTATATTTTCAAAAAAAGCTAAATATTTTTCTAATTTGACGACCGACAATTTCTGGCAACTCTGTCACGGACAAGTTCCTCTCTTCTTCAATTTTTAGATGATTTTGCTTTCATAAATCGTTGGCGTGTCCACATTCCTCGTGGACTAAGCTACCATTTTTTCATTGGCATACCTCACTCATTGATGTCATGAGCAGGTATAGTCAGCTCCTCTTAGATTCTGGAACCACTATTTAGACATCCTAAACAAAAAGGTTCCGGGATCCTCCCACCTCCCAAAATTGATGTGGACCCCCGATAGGTGTTAGCCTAGAAGCGGATCTGTCAAAGTGAGTTCGATGTAGAGTCCACCCTTTCCCTCTGGTTCGGATTGGGTCCTCTGCTTCTCTTTATTTCTCCCCCGTGGCTGGCTTGTTTTCGACGAATTATGCCAATTTTTCATGCTCAAAACTTTTTCTCTAATAATAACGAACGAAATGAAGCCCGATAAAATTTGGAATGGTTGTGGCTAGTACCACAAGCTCAAGAGCCAACGTATATAAATTCTAATCATCCCATAATTAGAGTTTCAACATGAAAGAGTTAATTTACTTTTGGGCGCTTGGTGCGTTGGAATTAATCAAGTGATGAAGGTCTATCAAGTAATAGCTAATCAAGAGACTGATGTTGAACTTACACACTTCCAATAATGTTTCAAGCAATGAAAGCACAAAAGACAGGAGGAATTTAGGAGGTTATAAATGGATAAGTATGAGTAGATTAAGTGTTAAAAGGTAGATGGAAGTTGCTATATGAGCGGCAAAGACTTAAGTAACTATAACTAGTGAAGGAGGACAATCAATGATTAGTGGAATAAGTTATTCAATGCGATTAATGGAAACATGCCGTGCATAATCTCCCGCCTATTTTTTTTCTTGAAAGTGTTCATTTGCATTAAAATATAAAAAAAAGGTGGTTACAAAAGAACTAAATCAAGCCGGCCGGCAAAATAATGGGCTCGATCAAAGCAACAAAAAGAAAAAAAGAAAGTGTGAGCTATCCATTATCCAAAAAGCTCTCATAGAAAGACCTATGAGTACAAACATGTGCAGCCATATATTTTTTTTCTATATGTGTGTTGAAACAAAACTTGCTTAAAAGTAAATAAAAAAGAGAGGTCTTCATTGTATTGCAGTTTAGCTTTCCATGCCTTACAAGTTTTAGCTAGTTGGAGGGAAGTGACGATGCTGTGGTTGTTTTTCTCGATGATATTACCCTTAGCTTCATACATCCACGGCTCAATAAACCTCCTGATGGAACAAATGGCTCAGAGCGCAACATAAGTGCTATCCCGATGATCAAAAGGCTCCCTAGCAACAAAGAGAACGATGCTAGTTTTGTGATGAAGGACCATGCTGATGTCCCTCCCATGTAGGATGGAAGTAAGGCCCTGTCCACATTAAATTTTAGCCATCTCGGAAGAATTGAGGGATGCTCTATTGCTTTGGAAAATAAGAGTTTATGGGTTGAGGTCATAGCTTCGAGGGCATTGGAAGTGAGAATAGTAGGGGTGCCGAAAGTCCTACCATGCTTCTTGGTGTTACGGGCTCGCCAACATTGGTAAACCAGCTTGCAATAGACAAAAAGAAGTCTGGATTTGTTGTTATTTGAAGAAATGATACCTTCGATAAAATCATTGAGAGTTTTAAATGTAGGATAGAGAAGCTCCATTGTTGCAATTTATCCTTGGCTGCCATTAAATTTTGCATCTCCCAATCACATGTTCCAGATTTTCTGGTTCACCACAGCCCCATTAGTAATTCACATCTTCCTGGAGGCCTCTTTAGTTGAGCCACTATGACTTGGGAGGGCATCGTGGCTTACTCTCCTCCAAAATAAACATCTCATGGGTAGATCTAGAGTGATTTTAGCCATTTAAAGCTGCTGTGATGTTCGCCAATAGTCGCTTCATAAGCAAGGGCAGTGACAGTTTCCCCAGCCAGGGTATGTGTGAGTTCCACTCAATCATAGATCTAGAGTGACAGTTTCCCCAGCCAGAAATCCTGTACACAGGTCTTCCCCGAAAGACTGCTGTAGTTGATGCATGTTCCAGCTGGAATTTTCAAGAACGACCTCCACTGATTTTCTTGGCAGGCTTGGATGTCAATAAATGAGGGCCATATTGTAAAAAGAGCTGCACACACCCAAATATGTTCTATAATATTTATATCTTTGCCATTTGATATCCTCCATCACACAATATTCTGAAGTGCACCCGCCCCAGCCATTTTCGCCTTCCAGGTGATCAAATCACCTCTTTTGAGGGGTTAGCGTTCCATACGTTAAGGCCATATTTCGGTTCCAGCATTTTATTGAGCAAGTTATTTTGGTTGGAGATGTCTTCCCAGGTCACGCGAGCCCGCGGTGGTCCCATCCATTTGGTGGGGGCATGGAACCCCAGCCCACACCTTTCGGCAGGCATACAAAGAGCCTCCCAGGCCACATAGTGCATACCTCTAGCATTGGGTCTTTTGTTCCAAAGGAAATTATGGCAGCTTTTCTCAAGGTCGCAAAGAATGGAGATAGGAACCTCGGACAAGGCATCGATAGCAGCGAGAACCATAAGAGTAGCCCTTCCCGCCAAAGAAAGTTTCTGAAGGCCTTACGAATTAATCTTGATGAGACCCTGGTAGTGAGGTTTGTTGAGTTGTTTTAAAGCATGAGGATTACCCAAGCATTCTAACTCTTCAATCTTCTTAAATTTTTGGAAATTGGTAGTTCTTTTCTTTTTCCACGTAATAGTACTTTTGCTGAATATGATGGCAGATTTCAGAGCATTAACTTTTGCCCAGTCCATTTACTGTAATTTTGGACGGGATCTTGAATGTACTTAGCAGCCCTCATGCTAGCGTCCAAGAAAACTAAAATATCATCAGCGTACAGAAGGTGGGACAGGCGGTGGCCATGGTTGGTGGTGCTGACTCCCAAACTTTGAAAACCTTGCAAGAAAGACATAGAAAGAAGCTCCAAGCAAATAAGAAAGAGATATGGGGAGAAAGGGCACCCTTTCCGGAACCCACACTCCGCAAGAATCCTAGGAGAGATATCACTGTTAATGAGGAGGCCAAGCCTTGGGTTTTCCATGCAACCTGGGATCCAATTTCTGAATTTAGGCGGGAACCACAGCCTACCGCCACTTATTTTATGTATGGTATGTATGCAATGTATGCATATATGTATGTAATTCATGTTACGTATGTTATGTATTCAGTTTATAAATGTTGTGTATATTATATATGTTACACATGTATGCCATGTATGTATGCATGTTTGTGTGCATGGACGATTGGGTGCATGTGTATATGTACATTTGTATGTGTATTTTGATGTCTGTATGTGTTATGTATGCATGCTTTGTAAGTTATTTATGTTATACATGTTGCTATGCATGTATGTTCCTTATGATTCCTTATAGATAAGAATTTAATAGAATGCATTCTAAATGACAACAAATCCATGTAAATCCCGGGAAGTAAAGCGAGCAGGAATTGCAAAAGCTAGCTTGAACACTTGGTTGACTGTATTGAACTCAACTCCCTGGAGGAGAGTTATCTGCATCCTGGGGGATGTAATGCAATCCTTTAATAAACCAAATTTGTCCATAAATGCCTAAATGGTCATAAACCAATTACAAGAAGTCCAAAAATTTAGGTTTAAATTGGATTTGAATAATTTGATAAGGGCTTTGGTTTGTTTTTATGTTGTTTTTTCTCCTCTTATGGAACTCCAATTTTGTTGGGAGGGTCTAGAGATTTGAACAAATCAAAGGGAGGTTATCTTTATTGATCTAGCTTATGAATTAGGCTAGTAGGCCATATTTTTCTTGGATTGATATTTTAAAGTGATTTAAGTTGACCTACGCCTTAGGATTAAACTAGACTGGTTGTTAGGTGAGTTCAATTTGACTAATTGAGTTCAATTTGACCTTTTTTAAAGTTTAGGCTCCATTATGTAAGGTGGGTTTCTATAGTTCATTCTAGGTAGGCTTAGGGTTTGGATGAGTCTAGTTCAAACTAGGTTAGCTTAATTTTAGGATTAGACTAAGTTTGGCCTTTGGATGTATTGACCTAGGGTTCTTAGGTTGACTAGTGGGTCCATAGGGTCTAGAGTCAACTTTGGGCTTTGGGTTTCAAGTTGACTAGGCCCTGGGTTGATTATGATTGACTCCACATACGTCCATCATGCTAGTTTTGACCTTAGGGTTTAGTTGGATGGATTGTTGACCTATTGTTTGGAATTGTGCAGTAATAGCATGTCTCACTGCAATTTTAAAATATAAAATGTTACGAGGATAACACCTCACCTTGGCCTGATGAGGCATACGTCTAAAGTAAGGCTAAGGCACACCTTAGTTATGGTTTTGTGTAACTTGTAAGAGGCCCCAACTTCATAAACTAGGATCAATTTTGACAAAATTTAAAATTTAACAAGATGTTTTTCATGCAATATAAAATTTATTAGTTAAAGTTCCGCAAATTTTATATATTATTCTCATTGTATTATTTTTTTAAATTTTAGTCTAATGGTGACTTTAATTTGGTGTTGGAAATTCTGAACTACAAAGATCAAAGTAATGGATTGTCATGCTTGTTATGAAGGTTTGGACGATATTTGAGTACATATAACTAAAGTTATATGAAGAAGAGAAATTCTTTGACTGCTTCCAAGATGAACTCATTCGTTTCTATTATGTATAACAAGAGATTGAAAGATAAATGGTTGAGGAACATAGTTTTGGAGAATGACGAACATCCAGTAGTTTATGATGATGTGCCATCATGCGTAGTCGATGAAATGTTGTTGAATTCATAAATTATAATCTAGTGACTTAAACTACTTGTTTGTGATAAATTGAGATTAGGAGAGATTTAAGATTATGATCTTACTTCGATATTTTCCATGGATCTTAGTATGATACTTATTCTTTCTTTTGTATAAGTAATTTGATGTTTTTATTTTGAGGCTTATGCCTGAAAATAACTCGAGTCTTACGCCTCAACTTACAAGCAAAAAAAAAATATTTAATATCTAGTTATGTAACTTAAAATAGTGTTATGTGCATAGGTTAGTGTAGGCCTCATTAGGATCCATTAGGTCAAGGTAATGTTCCCATGGGACTAGGTAAAGTAGCTGGCTCTTAGGTCAAGCCTATTATGTGGACTTGAATTGATGGAGTTAAGAGTTGAGTGTTGAATCAAAATTTGATATAGGTTGAGCCTTTGTTGAATCAAGGTTAGGATGAACATAGATTAAGGTCAGGATTTAGGTTCAAGTGCATTTACAAAAAGCCTTCATAGGTAACCTAGAGTAGGACAAGCTAGAGCTTGGTCAAAATTTTGTCTAATTTAGTGGATAAAATGTTTCGGTTCATGTTTTCTCATCGAAACATTAATTGAAGAAAAATCTCTCTATTGTTTTGTTATTAGTTGATTCTATTTTAGATGTGACAGGTCTTTTAATGATTTTAGTATTTTATACTTAAGTGTCTAAATGTTGACTTGTTTCTCTCCTTCTAGATAGTCATTGCTTGCTACGATTTGTGTTATCTTAATCCAAGGTATTATTTTTTTTTCCTATCATGACAATATTATGTAATTGCATGTTCATGTTTCTTTTCCGCTGGCTAATTATAAAATTATGTTGTTTAAAAAATACAATTTAACTTGTATCCACGCAAGGTTAAAGTTGGAATGGTGGGTCAACAATGTAGAAGTCAAACAAAAGTTTTTTTAATCCACATTAACTGATGACTCCAAGCTATATCAAGAATTCTAGTTTACTAGCGTATATTAGGCTTAACTCAATAGGGAGGCTTATTGGTCAGATTAGGCTAGGTCATAACTAGAACATGTTTGAACTGGGTCTATTTTTAATTCTTTCAAGACATTTTTATTTATGGCCATCATTTTGAGCTTGGTGCAGTAAAGAGATATCCGAGTAGGAATTGCAAAACCCAGTATTTTTAGTTGGAGGTTTTAGATTCGGATGCAAATGATAACATTGAGAAAGTGAGTTTCCAAACATACGACAGTTGGTGCAGTAAAGAGGTATCTGCTCGAGTTTGGCTTGCTGCCAAAATCCTTGATGCTGTCTGCCAACCCATATCTCTCCCGGAAAAGGTAAAGTACTATCCCGTTCTATCAAAATTCTGGCTTCCAAAGGTCGAGTCAAATTCACTGTAGGCGTATCAGTTTTGAGAGGTTTATTGTATACCGTCGCTAAAGCGAAGATGAGCTCTTGATCGTAAAGGTGAACCTTCAAATCTGGGAAACGCAGGCAAACATGAATGGTAGGTGGTTCAGTACGAGGGTCAAAATCCACCGTCTATTTTAAAACCTTCATCACACGGTTATCTATTTGAAGAAGTCTTCTCACAAACAACTGGACATAGTCTTCATCATCTGATAATTGAATGAGGATATGCCGACCATCCAATTTACCAATCTTCCAACCCTCTTTCAGCTTCATTTGCTCAAAATCCTTTCGAATTAGCTCGAGTTTAGGGTTTTCATAAAGAAATTTACCTATTAAGAAAGCCGACAAGACGCAGCTAGGGTGATCTCGGCCTCTATGAGAAAAATTGTAGGTTTGTCGTTTTTTACGGGATGTTTTTTTCAGAAATCTGGTTTCAACTCAAAGAGCAAAAGCATCGTGGTAACGTTGCAGAAACATATTCGAAAGAGGGACGGGAGCGTGGTTATCACCGGCGAGGGCAGCGACGTAGGAAATAACCCCTGAGGCCATCTCCTTGGCCGGTGTCAGTCATTGCGTGAAGAGAATACTACTCTCAGGTGCAGAGCAGAGTAGCAGACGAAGGCAACGCAGTTTCCGGCCGAGGACGAAAGGCTTGGCCAACAAAAATGACGCATTCGATGCAGACGACGATGGCGTGCGAGCGGCGCTACCCGAAGAGTAAAAACGCAATGGCGTAGCTGTCTAGAGAAGGCGACGCAGTCTGCGATGCGATCAAGGAGGAGAGGAGAAGAAAATACTTGCGAGTAGGGTCGGTCAGCAGCGTGCGAGCCTGTATCCTAATCCGACAAAACAATAACCACGACAGCACGACGAGGACGATGGAGTGAAGCCGGTGGTTAACGCTGGGTTTCGTCATCGGGTGAAACCCTAGCAGAGCTCACCTCCACAGACAAACATACATATATATATATATATATATATATATATATATATATATATATATATATATATATATATATATATATATATAATCTATTCACAACACTGACCAGATGAGCCAGTCTTCGGATGAGGAATGACATGTTTACACATCTAGGAGGAAGAAGACGAATGGAGGCACACCCCAACTTGAGAACTTAATGGACGATACTTTAGTTACTTCGGGTAATGACACGACACTCAGCAATTTGTTAGCTGGCTCCGTTTTTAGAACCAGAGGAAGAGAAGAGACTAAGCTGGCTCGCCGCTAGCAACTTGTTTTCTGCGAGTTTTGAATTTTTGAGTTTTATTTGTTTCTTATCTTTTTTGTGGTGTTAGTGTGTGTGTCTCGCATGGGTAGGATGCCTTTATTGTCATCTCATACAACCTTTATGTACTCTTTCAATTTTAATATAATTAGCTGCTTGGCGTTTCCAATATATATATATATATATATATATATATATATATATATATATATATATATATATAAAGCAATTTCATTGATAAAAAAGAAAGGTTACATCTAAGATGGGGTATGTCCAAACAATCCCATTCAACAAAAAAGACAAAAGGGAGATGGTATATTATGACAAGTAAATAATTGAGAGGAAGAAGCTTCATATGCGAGGTGGTGAGTGGTTTGTTGTCTTCCCGGAACATAAGACCGGATGATTTGAGTAACGAATCGCTGGATGCTTGAATTTTTTCATCCAATATATTAGATACCAAGGGGGGGAGGTCTTTAGTTGAAGGATGTGTAAGAGTTGTAAGCAATCCAATTCCACATGTATATTGTTCAGCTCTAGAGACAAAGCTAATTTCAGCCCCCAAAAGACGGCTACAGTTTCAGCTTCAAGGGCATTTTGAGCCTCAATAGGAGCAGCAAAGTACCATAAACAATGCCCTTTAAAGTTCCTGCGAAGGTCACCAATGCCAGCCCTGCTACTAGAGTAATTTCCATCAGTGTTTAGTTTCATCCAATGCGGTGAGGGGGCCCTCCAAACAACTAACTGGACGACGGGAGGGGTTGCTCTCCCGAGTGAATTAGAAGATGAACCATTCAACTTTCCGATAAGGGATCGACGGTGTAAGCTTATTTTATGAGAGCTGACAGGAAGGGCTTGGTACTTGGCAGCATTCTTGGCCAACCAGATAAACCAGAAGATAATGAAAGGAATATGTTTTTTTGAATGATGTTTCCAAGAATCCCAAAAGTCTTTAAGATTGGACCAATTGGTAATAAGATCCATCAGCTGTTCTCCTTTAAGTACAGAAGCCCAAACACTTCTGGAGACTTCACAATGCAACATCAGGTGAATAAGGCTTTCCACAGCAGAGTGGCATAGATGACATCTGGAAGGTCCTCTGATACCTTTAAGTTTTAAAATGTCATCAGTAGGAAGAAATTTTCTAAACAACCTCCAGCCGAAGAATGCTATGGATGGGGTTATGTTAGCTTTCCAAACACTCTTTCCCCAATCAGTAGATTGCCATTGGTAGTGAGAGTGATAAATAAACTTGGACAAACTTTGATGGGAGCGATTTTTGGTAATACGTCTATTAGGAGCAGAAGGATTGATAGGTAGATCTGAAATACTTTTAACAATGTGGGGGTAATTAACCTCACTAACCCTGGAGAGGTCCCACTTACCATGCACCCAACAGTCAGATATATTAATTATACTAGAGTTAATAGGTTGATATTCCTTCAAAGAATGATTCCCCAGCCAGTTGTCAAGCCAGAAATTGATTTGGCCTTCACCCACATCCCGAATGAAGAGAGCCAGTGACGATATTTAACACTGGAGAAGAGCTTTCCAGTTTCTAGAGTCCCCCAATTTAGGATTCACCAGTGATGGATGAGAAATAAGACAATATTTACCTTTCATAAATCTTGCCCATAGAGAACATTGTTGTCGGAATCTAACCCATTGCTTACAGTAGAAGATATGGCTCATGTGTGCTAAATTTTTAAAGCCCGAGTCCACCGAGGCGATAGGATGGCAGATCTTGTTCCAGAAGTCCGATGATGTTGTTTATGTTGACTGACCTATAAGAACTTGTTGAACGACACTTCCAACATTCTTTGAGTGTTCTTTTTTAACTTGATCATTTGAAGGATGTACAGGGGTTAAGTAGTGAGAACTGATTTGAGGAGCATCAATCTTCCCCCATTAGACAGAAATGAGGTGGTCCAGCGTTGGATCTTGGAGGTCAACTTTTTCACCACCTCATCATAGTGGGATTGCTTCCTCTGCCCTTGATCAAAGGGAATCCTAAATATTTGAGGGGATAAGTAGTAGTGGAGAAACCTGTGAGATCTTTAATCCAGTTAACCTTGTTAGGAGGCAGCTTGTTGCTAGGAAGGAGTTGACATTTTGATTTATTGAAAGAAAGTCCAGAAGCATTCTGGAAATAGTCCAACAATTTCATAACCTTCCTAATAGCAGTTTTGCTCCCATTGGTGAACAAAATGACATCATCTGCATATGCAAGATGCGAGACGATATAGTTTGATCTGTGCAGGTATCTCAGATAGGGTGACTGCTGCTGTGAATGGTTAATCAACCTTGACAGATAATCAAAAGCTAGTATGAAGATGTAAGGGGACAAAGGATCCCCTTGCTTAATGCCCACAGGCAAGTAAAGAAGCCATGACACTCTCCATTGATTAATATGCTATAGTGAGAATTATGAAACCACCTTTTGATAAGTAAACAGAAATCCTCAGGGAAGTTCTTAGCTTTAAGAGTCTGTAGAACAAAATCCCAATTTATTGTATCATAAGCTTTAGCAATGTCCAATTTAATGATAAGATTGGATCCTTTACAAGGCCTGTCAATCTCCAACATTAATTCTTGTGCCAATAAAACATTGTCAGTAATGCTTCTCCCTGGACAAATGCGGATTGGTTGGGTGAGATTAACTCATCCAAAGAAAGGTTGCATTTTGGAAACAATAATTCTACGATGACCTTAGAGAATACGTAGTTAGGCTGATTGGCCTAAAGTCCTTCCATGTAGATTTGTTATTTTCCTTAGGAATGAGAATAATTGTGGTAGCAGTGAAATACTGGGGTAATTCGTATCACGGAAGAAACACTGAATAGCCAGAGTAAGATCTAACTTGATAGTCTCCCAAGCCTTCTGATAGAAACCAGCAGTATATCCATCAGGTCCAGCCGTTTTTGATGGATCCAAGGAGAAAAGAGCCTCTTTGATTTCATCTTCCTCAGGTGGAACATATAGAGTAGTTCCATCAAAACTGGTTTTCGATTTGGGTAAGATCTCGGAGTTGAAGTAGAGGACCGATTGGAGGGCCAAGGTTAAACAATCGATGAAAAAATTGTACGGCAGAATTGACAATAGCTTGGGTACCAGTCAACCAATCACTCCCGTTCCCTTTAATTTTAGTTATTGCATTTAGCTTTCTCTTATAATTTATAACAGCATGATAATATTTAGAGTTTCTGTCCCCCTGTGCAAACCACTGACATGCAGCTTTCTGTTTCAGGAATTGTTCTTCAATATCTATAGCTTCCAAGAGTTGCTGATTAGCCACCATTAAATCATTGTCATTAACACTACCTTCCGAGTTAGCCTGCTCTAACTGATTCACAATTTCCTCAGTAGCAGAAACTTGTGAGTGAATGTTTCCAAACACCTTCCAATTCCAATCCTTCAGCTTCTTAGCTAATCTTTTTTGTAGCATCTTCAATTTAACAATAGGATTGTTAAATGTATAGGGGAAGGGTTCCAGCCAAGAAGATTGAACAACATTATGGAAAGTAGAGTGAGAAGCCCATACATTCAGATATCTAAATTGGGCTTTACTAAGAAAGCTCCGGAACGACAACTTAACCGGTAGGGGGAATGATCGATGCAGCCACAGGGAGATGTTTCACACTGGTTGAGGTAAAAAGTTAATCCACTCTTGATTAGCCAAGAATCTATCCAGCCTTTCCCAAATCCTGCCTCTCTTCCAAGTAAAATCTGATCCTTCATAACCCAAATCAAAAAGTCTAGCATCTGAAATATTATTGGAAAAATCTGTCATTTTCCTGATATCAGGTGTCCTTCCTCCTTTCTTTTCACTGGGATTAGCTATACAGTTGAAATCCCTACCAACTATCCACATTTCGGACATGTTGCTACTAATCGATGTAATGATTTCCGGAGATCATCTCTATCGAGCTTGGTTGCACCCAACATAAATAAAAGTTGCCAATCCAGATCACACGCTCGATTTGAAAATGGATGTGAAGGAAGCGAGGGTGGTCTAATAAAACAGTCACTGTCATTTCTTTTTTGCTGAAAAACCAAACTTTGTTGGAGCAGTTGGCAACAAAGTTATATTGAACCATAGGTTCCAAGAGAGCAAAGACCCAGAATTTATGAATCCTTTCAAGATTCACCAATCTATTAAGGGAGCCCTGGGCAGCAGCCCCCCTAATATTCCAACACAACATGTTAATCATTAGGAGTCATTCCACTCCTAGTGAGTCTAGGAATGGAAGATACATGTTGTTCTTCAGAATTAGCCTGGGGTTGAATATATTGTTGTGTTGGGGCGTGGGCGAAAGATGGATGAATACGCGAGGGAGATGATGGACCTGAAAACCCTCGTTATCCGAATGCTCGAGAAGAAGGGAGTTCTCGCGAAGATAAGGGCTGAGCTCCGAGCTAGTGTTTTTGAAGCAATAGAAGAAAGAGGACCGAGTAATTGAAAATGAAAATAGTGAACTTCCTCCAGCATTGCTTGGTAGTTGCAATGATCGTGCCAAGCAGCTACATGCCTCTCCTACAGGAAGATTATTGACAGCATTGGTTTGCGAATATTTAGATTGGGCCCAGCTTGGTCACACCCTCAAGGTTTACTTGCCTGAGTGCAACTTGGAAAAGGACTTTTGGAAAGCTGAGTTACGTGAGTTTAGTAGCAAAGATGGCTTTGATATTAATAGAAATAATGAAAGCAGGCCTGTGCATCTTGATTTGCTTGAAGGTTTCCTGAAGTCACAGAATTTGTTGCAAACAAGGGGTGGAAGAAAATTGTATGCTGACTCTGTAGTGAGTGTGGATGCCTGGAATACTCGTAGACTATCTTCTTCAACAATCGTCGGTGGTTTGCCGCCCCTAGGAAGGCATGGCCAAACTTCACAGTTATCATATCGAAGGTTAGGAGCTTCTGCTACCAATTTTCGAAAGGATGAGTTCAATTGGAGATATGATAATGACCTTTCTGATGATGTGCTCAGAGCTTCCAATGCGCTGGAGAACATTCAGCTGGACAGGAAAGCTCGTACTTTGTCTACATCTTGGAGGAACACTAGTGATGGCTTCATTGAAGATGATGCAAAGGCAGAGCGCTTATAGTTTCTTAGGATGCGCTAGGGTTTGTCGTGTAATTTTCTCTTAATTTTTCCTAATTATTCTTGAGGATTAATTTTCTTATGATGATACATCGCTCAGGTTCTTATGTTAACTTTGAAAGGGCTTTCAAGCTTCAAATGTTCCCTAAAAATTTTACACGATGCTTATTGTAATATGTAGCATTGTATAATTCAATATATATATATATATATATATATATATATATATATATATATATATATATATATATATATATTGTTGTGTTAATTTATTTTAGAATTTTGTGCTCTGCATTTTAAACCTTTTGCATCTTTGAAGCTTGATGGTCAATGAAAGAAATATTCTAGCTCCATCATCAGTTTGCCTCTTTCACTTGCACTTACATTTGCACATGTCCACACGCAGTCTAATTTTCCTTTTGGTTTTTGATTATCGTCTCATTTCTTGATATTCACTTCTAAGATTTTTTATTTTTTCCATAGGTAGCAAGAAATCCTATTTTCCATAGAGATGGTGCTGATATATATGTGGACGCGAATATTAGTTTCACACAGGTATGCATTAAAAAATTCATCAGTTGGACAAGCCTGTTTGATTACTCAATTGTGGTATGAAAAATGGTATCGTCGCATTAATTTCTTAATGAACTAGGTTTTGAAATTGATGCGGGTCAATTATTTTTTCTGTAAAACCTATTGTTGTTATAGCTGTAGAAGTTAAAATAGATACTAGTAAGAAAGAAGGAATGCATTGATGAGTAGATGGTTTTACTAATTTTAAATTAAGAAAGGCTGAAAGAATATTTTAATAGTTTGTGATAATTTATATTGCCATCTAAATTGTCCTTAATCAAAGGTCTATGCGTGGTTTGGGCTTGAGTATAAATCTTATGTAGCACATGATAGAAATATTTGAAAATAATGGCACATATGTTTCAATATTTATTTGTCACTCGGGATAGTTTTAGTTCTTACTTTGATTTAAAATTAGATATAAGAAATTTAATGTTTAACTATCAAATAAAATAGCTATAGATTTTCAAATGCAAAATTATGTTATTTTTCGTGTTCCGAATTAAGATGATGACTTGTACGATTTGATAGTTAAAGATCAAATAAAATAGTATTATGTTCTAGCTATTAGTTGTATTTGAATTTGATGTTGAAATGTCTTGTGGTGGTTTTTGCGTGTGCGAAATTCTTCCTCCTAGGATCATATTTATGTATGTAAGTTAAATTTGTTATGATGTTTTTAAATGATAATAAAGTCAGGTTAGATTTTAAGTGACCTTAGAAATTCTTGATCTGGTTGTCATGAAGTAACTAATGACCCTTTCTATAGTTATATTGTGATCGATACAACTCTTTTAATAGGTAGAGTAAATTCGTCTCCTGGGCTATAAATATCTAAAAAGTGTTTGGTAGTAAGTTCTGGAATCTATTTGACTTTTACTCTATTTATTTATTGCTCACATTGACCATAGTATTACTAAAATAATGAATTGAAATTATTATTGAATGTTCATCCTTGTGCATTCTCACATTCTTTTATTGTCACCGCCTTTCAATTCTAATTCATCCATATTATCTATAACTTTGAGGAATATTAGTACTAATATTTGAAACACAAAATTAGCAGAATGTCCTTTAAATGAAGAATGCCTTGATAAATGTTCAATCCCTGAAATAGAGAAATCATTAATCTATAAAATAGGTAGCCTTGATCTTAAAGGTAAGACATATTTGGATGGATAAGGTGACATTCACGAGCTTATACATCAATGTTGTGTTATTAAACTAAAGAAGTAGAGAGAGTAACTAATGGGTCGGTTCCTTTGTGAAAAAGTAATAGGTATTGGTTAGCTAGGGTGATTGTCTTGGCGTGGGGTAGGAATAGGCAGGGAGCAGGCAACAAACGAAAGGTTGGCTTGAAGGCAGATTGATTTTAGTGTAGAAAACAAATCATTTTAGGAGTTGTTCCCATGATTGAATGAATGGATATTATCTTTTCAAAGCTTGCTCGATAATTTTTAAATGATTGCCTTAAGCAATCCTTTGGTGGAATGTCCACAATTATTTTTACCTGTGATAATAAATAACATATAAATCAAATTATTATCAGATTTTTCTTTTAAAAAGTGTCTATTGACTTCAATATTCGTAGTGTGGTTGGATTGTAGAGGATTATATGTAATATTGATGATGGATTTATTATCGAAATAGTATCTCATAAGATATTTCAATTCATCTTTAAAATATTCCAGAATAAATTTTAGAGAACCATTGTAGTTTCTACGCGTGATTTTGCAATCACATTTTTTTAATTCTTTAAGATGCTAGGTTGCTTCTTAGGTATGTGCACTATTTTAAAATTGACTTTTTTTTTCTCAACCATAAAACTTGCATAATTTGTATTTGTTTAGGATTCAAGCGTAACATCTTCATTTTTCAATAAATTTCTTTACTTCCGTGTTTTTTCATATACTGTAAAATTTGATATATTGCCTCAAGTTTTATTTCTCATGATTTTGCCCGACTAAGTATTTTCATACCAACAACATGAGCAATGTTAGGTCTAATATATGATAAATAAACAAGTCTTCCTATAAGTCTTGGATAATATAACGGTAAGTACTTCAGCTTTTCTATTTGTTTGACATCAAAGTTTTGTTGCAACATATCTTTGAAGGTTTTCATCCTTTTAAATCAGTAATTGTCACGATGATGTTTTGACATTAATTAGTAGTGTGGAGACTCCCATTGAAGCCACGTGTTTCATAAATAATATTTGAGCTTTACCTTGGCGACCCTTCAATACCATGCTCTCATAGGTTTTTTTTTTGTAAGCATAATTTATAACAAGAAAATGGTAGAACTTTAGTAAGGAAAATTAACAAGACTTGTTAGGAAAAAATAATTATCACAAAATAAAGATGTAATTGAATAGAAACTCAATTGACTCATCTAGCTTGATGCTTGGTGAAAAGCGGAATGTGACAGTATATTTTCTTATTACTGTATTGGCTAGTGAATAGGATATAAAAGTTATAATACCACTGAGTTTATTTTCATCGGAATCAAAAGGATCAAGACTTTTGAATTTATTTGTTTTCACTAATAGGAAAGAGAGGAACTCTCAAAACTAGAGGATTTGTATCCAAATTATTTTTAACAAACTGAAGGATAAGCAGGGGCATGCACACTAGTTGTAGTTTCCAAAAGTAAACTAATCTATGCTTTTGGTGCATACCTCAATTGATGAAGAAGCAACAATTGTTGATGGAGAATGGCTGGTTTTACTATTTGGATGTGATACATGTACCTGAACCTTAAACTTTTTTTATTATTTTTATTATTTTTAAATATGAATGTGCCTTGAAGCAATCAGAGTAAATGCGCCTACAGATCTTACATAAAGTAATATTGGGGTTGTCTTCAATTTCAACTCTTTGCCAATAAGCATGAGACGATGGCACGGGGCTGTTTGTAGAGGCTGGTCAGATCGGTCTAGCTAGGCCCTATCCAGCCTGCTGCTGGACTGGTCACCCTCATAGGAGGTTGAATTACTGCTTTCCATTTTCTTGCTTTTTCCTTCATAATATTTCTTTTCTTGTTCATGAAATCCCTTATTATAAATCCTTGCCTATTATATTATTTCATTTTTATTCTATTTCCTAATTGAAAGCATTGTTTAATATAAGTCATAATCCCTCTTTATATATCGGGGATTTTTTTTGCCGAGGAAAGGAGTTATTTGGTGACTTAAGAATTCATTGTTTCATTTGGACAGCCATCACCGCATGTTTTCCCCTTCTAGAGCTATATCCGACGGTGAGGAAGTGCTTCAGCTATCCCTCGCCGGAGGTGGGGATTGTCTCCACAGTTGCGGGTGGTGCTCCGGCTGTAGCTCAACCCCGCCAAGATATTTATCTATTCTTTTATCCTTTCTGCTATTGTTAGCCCGTCTTTCAGCCCTATAACAGGCCACCACCACTTCTATCTCTCCCCAATATCCGCAGGTAGCTTCCCTACCTGCCAACATACGTCAGACCCCTCCCTGCACCCTTACAGGCCGTCGCCCAGCCTCTTCCCTGCATCCTGCAAGTTGCCTCCCTCCGTCGTCCTTCCTACTGCAGGTTGTCGTCCTCCTTGAAGCAAACCGCAACACTCCTCCCTTTCTCTTGCAGGCCGCCGCCCTCCTCCCAACAGGCCACGACCCTCCCTCTGGCTCCAACAGGCTGCCGCCCTCCTCACAGCAGGTTGCAGCCCTCCTCCCTGCCTCCAACAGGCTGATCGGCTTCTTTCCCTACCTCCAGCAGGCCTCCATTCGTTGCACAACCGGATTCCAACCACCGACAACGCTCTGTACTTCCTCCAGTTGCGGTTTTATGCCTCTACTATTGTTGCCTTGTTGTCCCAACTGTTCTCCCCCTTCAATAGCAACAAGATACTTTCCCCATCTACGATCTTCCTCTGTCCGACCTTCTCTGCAGCCGCCAGCCCTACACCTCCACTTCGGTGTTCCAACTCGTCAAGGTTGTTTGTGTTTTCTTTGTTGTGTCGTTTCTTTACAATCATCTCACACCTTTTCTTTGTGTGGTGGTTTTCTTTTATTTTGAGACTGCATTGTATTTTTAATTAAGTCAACAATAATATTTGTATTTCTGAGTCATGATTTGGGTTAACTCCGATATCATTTGGCATCAGAACTAGCCCAACTCTAGTCTTATCCTAGGATTTCTTAGCATCCGTACTTACCCAAGCCATTACAACGAATTTTTTTTCTTCTTAACTTTTCATTCTTCTCTTTTAGTTATTTTGTTCTTCTTTCCTTCCACAGTCCCAAACAGTCAATCATGGCGCTAAGGAGAAATATGTTCGAGCCTACTCGGGAAGAGATACGACAAGAGCTTTGTTGTCTTCAACAGAGGCTTGCAGAGCTTGAAGAGTTAACATGAGAGGAGTTTGCCTTCGACCGGGATCTGGAGAGTTGAAGGGGAGAGAGGAATAACGAACTAAATCTCTTCCATGGGAGACTTTCAGTGATGAAGAAGACAGACCAATATGTTTCAAAATACAATACTAAGGAGATCTAGAGAGGGATATTTAAATCCCTACCAGAGGGAGGATTTCTAAGAGAAGCTGTCATTTGGAGGACAGAGAATACGGAGTCAAGTCGGACTTACCCGAATTTGAAGGATGCCAGGATTCTGATGAATTCCTAGATTAACTACAATCTGTTGAGTGGATATTCCAGTATAGGGAGGTGCCAGAGCATAGGCGGGTTAAGCTAGCTGCCATCAAATTGAAGAAGATTACTTCCTTACGATGGGAGAATGTGTAGAGGTGGAGGAAAAGAGAAGGTAGTGAGAATATCAATAGGTGGGAGAAGTTGAAGAATAAAACCACCCCACTATCGCTAGGATATGTTGCTGAAACTCCACAACTTACAGCAGAAGGATCTTTTAGTGGAGTTCACAGCCAGTTCCATCACTTACAGCTGTAGTGCGAGCTGACGGAGCCAGAGGAGAATACAGTAGCCAGACATCTTGGGGGGCTTGAAACCTATTTTTAGCAATGTGGTGCAGTTAAAACCGTACTGGAAGCTGAGGGTTGTCTAGACAGTCGCATTGAAAGTGGAGAGGTAGCAGAAGCAGAGCAAGCAGCCACCACCAGTCAAGCAACCACACACAGTTGGAGTCACCAGCAGGAGCACGCCGCATGGAGTTGAGAAAATTGGTTCAGATTTGGATAAAGCCACCCCTAATGGGAAGTAGCCGATTACAATACCCGCCAGAAAATGCTTCAGATGCCATGGATTTGGGTACATAGCCTCCAACGAGCAGTGTTGTATCTTTCACCCTACAGGGCACCGTGGAAGAGGATAGCGAAGGAGCAGAAAGCTGAGGATCAAGGTGATGTGTATCAGCTTCCACTCGAGGAGGGAGAAGCACTTGTGATTCGAGGGATTCTGTAGGCTGAGGTCACGAGGGATCCGTAGTGGCTTTGCCACAACATTTTCTACACTCGCTGTATAATGAACAGAAATGTATGCAGTCTTATCGTTGTCAGAGGTAGCAGTAAGAACATAACATCGACTCAGATGGAAGAGAAATTGGGACTGGCGAAACAGAGACATTCTCAACCATATTACGTGAGGTGATTGAAAAAGGAGAACCGGGAAAGCATCGACCGGAGATGCCTGGTAGAGTTATCGATTGGAGGCCAGCTACAGTACCTAGTGTGGTGTGACGTGGTCCTAATGGATGTTTGTCATCTCTTATTGGGAAAACTTGACATTTTGATCGAAGGATTAAGCACAATGGATTCAAAAACACATTCCTTCACCAAAGATGGGAAGCACATCTTCCTACTTTCCTCGATGGAAACCGAGATCACCGAAGCCCTTACATGCAGAGCAGCCTTGGTGGGCCTGTTTTAGTAACATCACGGGATGAGAGGCCTGAGATACTCGCTCCGGATACATGACAGATACGACCAAAGGTATTTCAAGGCTTTAGAGTAGACACTGTACCACCACCACCACCATGCAGGAAGTTTCATGTTACTCTCACTACAAATCAGATTGAACCTACTATGAATTTCTTTGAGAATATTCACTAGTACATGCATGGCACATAGTCCCAGGAGATTGTACCGAGATGGATGTAAGCTTGCAAGTGCTTTGGGAGATAATATTGTCGATAGTTGGATCCAGGTGCCGTCAGGATTAAAGAATAGGAAACCTGAAGCTTAGACGAACGAGGTTGAAACTCATCCAATCTCGGGAGACCGATGCACGGCTCTTGGTGGAGGCAAGCCATGCCGGCCTAGTTGGGCCCGGTCGAGCCTCCTGCTGGATCGGCCGAAGCTCTTGGGGGGATGAATTATCATCCCCCACCTTTTCTTTCCATTTCCCTCATAATAATTCTTTCCTTTTCTATGAAATCACCTATTATAAATCCTTGCCTATTAAATTACTTTTTTTTTATTTTATTTTCTAATTAAAAGCATTACCTAATATAAGTCCTAATCCCTCCTATATATACGGATTGTTTTTGCTTAAGAAAGGAGTTCTTGGTGACTTAAGAATTCAGCGTTCGTTTGGACAACCACCGACCTCCTATTTTCCCCTTCGAGGGTTGTATCCGACGGCGAAGAAGTGCTCCGGCCGTAGCTTGACCCCGTCGAGATATTTGTTTGTCCTTCCATCCGTCTTGTTGCTGCCAGCCTACCTCCTAGCCCTACAACAGACCACCACCGCCTCTACCTCTCCCCAACAACCGCGGGCAGTTTCCCTTCCTGCTAATGTATGCCGGACCCCTCTCTGCACCCCTGCAGGCCGCCGCTCGGCCTATTTCCTGCATCTTGCTGGCCATCGCTCTGTGCCGTCCTTCCTCCAGTAGGTTGTCACCCTCCTCCCAGCAGGCCGCAACGCTCCTCCCGGCAAGTTGTCGCCTTCTTCCTTGTCTCCAGCAGGCTGCCGCCCTACTTCCAGCAGGCCACATCGCTGCTCCCTACCTCCAGCAGGTCGACCAACTTTTCCCCTACCTCCAGCAGGTCTCCATTCTCTACTCAGCTGGATTTCAACAGCCAACGACACTCTCTACTTCCTCCAACTAAGGTTTGAAGCCTCTACCATCGCTGCCTTGCCGCCCGCACCGTCCTCCCCCGTCAACAGCAGCAAGGTACTTCCTCCATCTACGATCTTCCGCCATCCGGACTTCACTGAAACCGCCAGCCCTACACCTCCACTTTGGAGTTTCTACTCATTGAGATTGTTTGTCATCTTTGTTACTTTGTTTGTTTGCAATCGTGTTGCACATTTGCTTTGTGTGGTTTTTTCTTTTATTTTGAGTCTTCTTTGTATCCTAATTAAGTCAGTAATAATATTCGTATTTTTGTACTGTATCCTGTGTTAACTTCGGTATCAGACAATATACCAATCCAACCTCATTATGATGAGGAGAGTCTGAATCCATTTTATCATGGTCCGACCTTGAGCTTGGAATTAACTAAGGGGGGAACAAGC
Source organism: Papilionanthe hookeriana x Papilionanthe teres (assembly GCA_022702705.1). Classification (NCBI taxonomy): domain Eukaryota; kingdom Viridiplantae; phylum Streptophyta; class Magnoliopsida; order Asparagales; family Orchidaceae; genus Papilionanthe; species Papilionanthe hookeriana x Papilionanthe teres. The sequence continues at coordinate 32,172,854 of CM040436.1, read as the reverse complement.
AGTCGGATCGTGAAATTAAATTTTCTAGTATTCTATTTTGTATCACCAACAATTTAATATACAATTATTAATTAAAAGAGTCACTAAAGAAAATAATTTATTTAGCAAATAAAAGTTTAACATTTCGGTTGATGTTCTCAACTCTATATATATTATCTCTTCTAGTACTCATCTTATTAAAAAAGTTCAAACCCAAAAAAAATATTAAAAAAATATAACGAGTTATCTAAGATATCCAAATGGAGTAATTAGATTTTTAAACTATAGTAACTCAAGAAAAAAGAACAATATGTATGCTTGTCATTCATATTTCATTGTATGAATTTATATAATAATCTAGTGCATGTATTTTTGACATTTATTCAATGAAAATAATCTAAAATTCTATATGCATTAATTTTATGTTTACTATTCAATGTTTAATCTTAAATTTTTTATTTACTTTATGTTGTCAACTTTCACAATAGTCTTAGGAGCACCGTCACATAACTCAACACACATCAGATCAATATTATCCCATCGACACAGCGGTTCGTGATCTAGTATCCACAATTGTCTGAGGTGGAAAGGCGCCGACTCACCCATGGTTGATACTCTTCTGTCGGCACATCGATTGGTGATCTAAATTACACAATTATTTGAGGTGATAGAGTGCCCACTCACCCATAGCTAATACTCTCTCATCGACATAACGATTAGTGGTCTAAATTTGACAATTATCTGAGGTGATAGAAAAAACATCTATGTGTGGTGGTGTCCCCGACCTGTACCATACGAGGGTGGACTTCTTTCAAAATGCACATAGAAGCATTCATGTATACCCTATTTTTATTCTTCATAACATACATTATTTTCTTATGCGATAATTTATATTCATTTACTAAGGAATATATGCACATCTACTTAAATCTAGAGGTAATATATGCACATTTACTAGAATCTGAATGTCATCCAATAATTATATGTTCACCTCTACAATATTTAAATATCATCCCATAATCTAATAATTTAATAAGAAACTCATTATGCAACTATTTAATATGCATATTTTCTTATCTAACAAAATGAAGAATCTATTTTATTCTAAATCTATTGGAACATAGCATAAATAAAAACAAACGTACATTTATAAATAAATTATTGAAATTTAGAAATACAATTATTCATTTTGATTTCACTTTATTAGATAACCTCTTCAAATCTTTTAATATTCTCCTTCCCAATTTCAATTTTTTACCTAGTTAATAAGACTAACGTTCCTCGCTTAATTCTGAAGTCTACAAATCCTTCCACTTCGGCTTCAAGATTTCAATATGCTAAAATCTTATTTTAATTCTTAAGTGTACATTAAAATTTTTTTTTTGTTATTACGATCTCTCTTCCTTGTAAGAATTTCGTCCTCAAAATTCATAAACTGTACACCAACTAATCATTGTGAGTTGAAGATGAACTATCCACAAATCTTCAAGAAAGTTTAATTCTTATTAAGTGATAATAAAAATAAATACGATAAATCTAACATCTCAAATATGATAATTCAACTAAACTTTCGCCAAACAATTGAAACATGATAACTAGCACCGCTCAACTTCTAAAATGAAAGCACGTAAGAGTATTCAATATAAGATAACTAACAAAACACCCAAAAGATAAATCACTCATTAAGCTCTATTAGCATCAACATCAGTCGCAAGAGGCTCTTCAGATTATTGAAGAGTTAAGGAGTAGACTCTTGGTTAGATGTTCTGCCTTTGTTGCTTTTTATGAGTCATCATACCAGCTTTTTTTATATTCTACTGACTACTAAAAGTAGATCTCTCATTAAAATTTCCCTAAGTTGAATCCTTTCCTAAGTTAGCATTTGACGTGAATCTTGGAGCAAAATTAGGGCAGTTTCTCATCTGATGTCTAGACTTTCCACATTAGTAACATACCTTCTAATTAAATAAGCATTCACCATGATGCAGCTTCCCACACTTAGCACATGACTCTGAAATGATACTACCGGACTGGGTATTATTTCCATCAGCATAGGATTTTTTATTCTTCCTAGTAGACTCTCCAAAGTGAACTGGTGACACTTCTTCCAAAATCTTTCTCTTCTAAAATCCCTAGTCTTCTAAGTTTGTTGACAAACAATTTTCACTTGTTAGATCACTCCACTAACACTGAATAATCCTTCAATCCTAAGCGGCACTAGTGGCTGCCCGATTGAATTCTTCAATTCTAAAAGAAGCCCATGACATTCCCTTTTGCATTATGAATGAGTTGTGATGATAGTAAATCCTGCTTAATATTGCATGATCAATAGACCATTACACCAACCTAATAAATTTATCATGCAGCTTTTTCCTGACGGATTGTAATACAACTCAAATTCTGAAAGTTCTCACGACCTCCTTCAACTATAAAAAGTGGCTAGGTCAACTCCAAATTTTCTCCTATAACTACCCCTGCCACCATCTCTCATCATCCCCCTCAAAGGCAAACATAGTAAGGTTAACTCTCCTCTCTAGTGGACTTGTTATACCACTATAATTTTCTCGACTCTCATTAGCCATTTTTTAGCTTTTACTGTCCCTTCTATCTCATATCTTGAAAGAGTTTCAAGCACTTACCCATTTGTGCTCCCCCACTACTACCAGCTTGAGATTGTGTATTTCTTCGAGTAGCATCATCATATCAAAAAAAGACCGTAGCTCCAACTGTGATATTCTGGGGCATATCAAGTCCTAGATTATTATTCATGATTTCTTTCACTAAACTATCCATAATTTTGACATAAAATAAAAAATCTAATTAGACTTAGTCAAAATTTTAATTTATACTGTTTATAGCTTAATTAAATTATCCCAATGGCTCTTTTATTAATATTCATGTTGTTTAATCTCAACCTTCGACTCTGATACCACTTTTTTACTACTCGACTAGGGTATGGAATTAACAAAGATGCGAAGAAATGGCTAGACGATAAACTTAAGTATTTAATTTTTATTTCTATCATTAATGATTTAATATTCAAATATTATTTGAAAGAGTCATTAACAAAAATATTGTAATTGGCAAATAAAAGTTTACATTTCCGGTGGCTAATCTTCCAATATGCATTCATAATCTCTTCTAGTACTTATCTTATTCAAAAAGTTCAAACATGTAAAAATAATTAAAATAACATAGTGAGTTATCTAAGATAGCCTAGTGGAACAATCGCACATCTAAATTACAATAACTCGAGAAAAATTAAATAATATGTATGCTGATCTTTCATATTTCATTTTAGGAATTTATATAATAATTTAATGCATGCATTCTTGACATTTTCTCAATGGAAATAATTTAAAAGTGTTTAAGCATTAATTTGAATTTATTATTCAAGGTTTAATTTTTAACTTTATTATTATTTTGTAATCTTAGTTTTCACATCCGATTCAGAAACACTGGCAAACATAACCTAACACACCCTTGGTTGATATTATCGCATTGGCATAACGGTTCGTGATAGAATTTACCTGATTATATGAGGTGGAAATGTACCAACTCAACTGTGGTTGATACATTCTCATCGAATCAAAGATTAGTGATCTAAATTATGCTATTGCTTGCGGTGATAGGGTGCCCACTTATTCCTGGCCAATACTCTTCTGTCGTGATAGCGGTTAGTGATATAAATTTCACAATTGTGTGAGGTGATAAAACATTTATGTATGTTGGGACCTTGGCTTCTCCAAGTAGTACCATAAGGGGGTGAACTTTTTTTAACATGTAATAGAAGTATTTAATATGCATTATTTTCATTCTTCAAAGTTTGCATTATTTTCTTATACAACACTTTGCATTCATTATTTGTATATAAACGCACACCTACTTGAATCTTGATCTAATATATGCATCTTTACTAGAATCTGGATATCATGCAATAATTTTTATATGCACCTCAACTATTTAACATGTATATTTTTCTATGTATGAGTATGAATAATCTGTTATAATTCAAATCTCACCGAAATAAAACATAAATAAAATCAAGCATTAATCTAGAAAATAAAAATTTCTGAAATTTAGAAGTAGAATTAGTCATTTTGTGATAGGGAATGATTTAGTTGATTGGAATTTTGTGATAGGGATTGATTTAGTTTATTGTTAGACTTGATGTTTATCAAGGATTTTGTGATAGGGATTGATTTAGTTGATTGGAATTACATGGGCTGAAGTGTTTTTTTTTTCTTTTTTCTTTTTTTTTCCTTAATTAACCTTGTAGAGGTTGAGTATAATATGGCTCTAGTGTAAGCTTAGTTTTTGTAGGAGTAGCTGGTTGGTCATTCAAGTTACAAGACACCAATTTTTCTCATGTAGCAATATCAATCCAACTATTTCTTCTTTTTCTCTTTTGTTTTCTAATTTCAAAAAACCAATCCACATTTTATGGGTCTTATGCATTCCAAAACTTAACACATTTTAATGCATTATAAAGCCATTTTCTTTGATTTCCACCATAAACGGATCCGTTCCTCATAGCAATTGATCTGCATATATAAGTAATTTAAAGCTATAAGGCGTTAGGCCTGGTCTTAGAGTCATCTTAAGGCATATGCTGTTGAATACAATTTCGAGAACTCTGTGTTGTGGTCCATTGGACCACTTGTAAGTGCCTGAAGGAGCCTATCTTTGTTTGTATTTTAAAATACATCTATTGTTGAAAACCATATGCTATATGGTGGAAGATTTGAATGGCGTTGCAAATGAACAATTTATGTAGAATTTTGCTAATTTATGTTTCTTGATTGGAGAGACAAGTTTTGTGTCTGAAATGCATTTATAGCTGCACTTGGATGAATGTTGAAGGGGAGTGGATTGAGGTATATAGCTGCTAGGGACATACAGGTCACAATTATGGAGCTATTTACTGAGGCAGAATGAGATAGAAAGGTTGAGAGATTGGATGAGTTTTATGGCGACGGGAGAAGGGGAGAGGTAGAGGAATGGCGTTGAGAACAAAAAAAAAAGGGCCTTACACAGGAAGAATGGCGGACAGCACTTTCTTGGGCAAGATACAAGTTATTGTCAACATTGTGAGTTAGACGCCTAGAAAGCCTATTAATAGAATATAATGGATAAGCCTGTCATCTAAAATGCACATGAGAGCTGTAAATAAGTTCTAGTGACTATGAAATAATTAGTGACACTAAACCAACAAATCCAATGATAACAATGGCATGAAAGATAAAACAACCACAATTTTGGCAAATTAAAACAAATTAAAGCGACATTGCAATCGTCAATTTGAGCAACAAGGGTGACATCCATTAGGTCTAATGATGCCCCATTATCATCAGAAGAGCAATGATCACGTTTAGACTTTGGTTCTGGTCTTTTTTGTGTTTCAATTCTTGTGTTCGTTCAGCTTTTCTTGTGCAGGGAGGGGTGTTTTGTATTTCTAAGCTCTAAAAAAGGTTAAGGTAATCACATTCACTGGAGGTGATAATGGTAAGGCAATAAAAAATTTGGAAAATTTGGAGCTCACTTAGTCATACATTACTAAGGCAGGAGAAGATGCGTAAAGGGGAAGGTAGATTTGTGATAAAAGTTTAGTCTTTACTGCAAGCACCTTTTCTAGTTTTAATTATTTAAATTCTCAGGATTGTACTTTTATTTCTTTCTTTTAGTATATGTGCAATGTAAGGGCATATAACTCATTGCAGGGTTCTGAGAAGAAAGCATTGCATGATTTGTTGTGATGTAATACCATTTCAAGATCTTTTTTTGTTGTGATGTAATACCATTTCAAGATCTTTTTTATAAGCGCTCTCATGTCTCATCAACATAAACCATATCCCAATTTACATGTTGGTGGAAGTAAAAAATGGTCAAGGGAATGGTGATAATTGTAAGGCAATAAAAATGTGGAACTTTTGGTGCTCACTTAGTCGTATTTTACTTTCGCAGGAGAAGATGGATGTAAAGTTGAAGTTAGAATTATGCCAAATATCTAATTTCCTCAACATTTTTTTACTTTAATTATTCACATTCCTACAATTGTTAACAGTCCCATTGATATTGCTCTTGTTGGGTGGTTCTGGTGAAAAAAACATTGCATGATATGTTATGATGTTATATCACTTCAAGGTCCCTGCTAAGTGCTCTCATTGTCATTAGCCTTCTCCCAATTTGAGGTCTGACTAATAAATCTGTCGCCATAGAATTCTGCTAAGGTTGTTTGAGCTGCTAAACTATATTAGAATTCTGTTATTGATCCAAAAGTGCAGAAGTTTTCTCTCATTATGCCATTTGTATCCATACTGACATCACATATAGAAGCTATGCCTCTCTTTTCTAATAGTTTGATTTTTCCTTCTTCCAAGATACCGAACCATTGATTGGTTTTATCAAAAGCAAAGACGACAAATGCATGATACCAGTTTTTAGCTAAAGCATGTATCAAAACTTTTGGTTTTGGTCTTATGTTTTCTCAAAGATACATTTGGCTTCAGAATTTCTCATTGGTTAAACGTTTAAATAAAAAAAAATCATTGATTTTCTCCAATTCTAGAATCAGGTTAGGCCCTTTGCCATCGTAAGCAACCTGCGCTGGCTGATTTGTGTTGATTTAGAGTGCGTTTGGGGCAACTGTTGCAATGTAGGGTGCGTTTAGGACAACTGCTGCTTTTTGAAGAAGCGGCTGTGTAGCTGCTTATGGGGAAGTTGCTATCAGAAAATTGACGATGGTGTAACAGTTTGTCTATTTGGATAATCTGCTGTGATACAACTGTTTTTGAGAAAAGAATAATTCTGCCCTTATTGATATATATTAGTTGGATGACTGCAATCTCAGAATAATTATAGCAAAGCAACGAAAACATATTGAGCGGCTAAAAATAACGTTAGGAGTCCATTTTTCACATTACGATAAATTTAACACATCACTTAACGCATAAAAACTCAATCGTAAATAGTACAACAACAAGAAGAAATGCTATTATCCTTCATGCCCAGATGATTAAATCTTTGGGATATTTATTTCTTTTTGAGCTTCTCTCATAACTTGATCACTACCTGGAGTGAAAGTACTCCATAAACCATCGAAAAAATCTACAATCATCATGTGTCTTATTTATGGGAGAACATGATAATTTCTTCCCCTAGTTCTCTTCACTTCTTCATGTATACCCATAGCACTTGCGGTATAGAACTCTTGAAGCTCTTGACAATCTTAAACTCTTTTACCTATAATTACAATACGTAATGCGTAATCAACAAATTAAACTATATATGCAATAAAACAACTAAATATATTAGGGTCATAATCAATAGAAAAAATATAAAGAAAATTGGCAGCTCTTAAGTTATTACTTTAAAAATTGAAGTCTCAAAACGTAGAAGAGAAGATAGACATCAACCAACAATCTGCAATACATCCCAAGTAGTAGACATCATCCAAAAGATGCTACCAAATAACAATTACATTTATTTGACGAATACACTAAAGTATCCATAATATCTTCTCTCAATTGGATTACCTTGTAAACACCCTCGCCATTGGGTATCTCAAAGTTATACTTCAAAGTTTTTCTTAAGCAATGATTGTCCTGCTCAATATTTTAATGCTTCTACATGTATGCTTGTTGGATCTTAATCTATGAATTCCACTCACATAACATGGATTGCATTCTATAAAATCCCAAAATAATAGTAAGTCGGGCTACAAATACAATCAAAACTAGAGCAAGCCGAACCACAGTCAATCGAACCCCAACCACATGACAAAAAATTTGCATACAGAGCACAAATTTTCTTTGAGCTGACATATATAAACCCAATTCTTATCATATTGCACAGTTCACATCTAAACTTTCGGCATTACATGCACCTTAGCCCAGATCCACAATAGCCCCAAAAAATTTAAAGAAAATATCCTTTTGTTGATTCCAATGAGATAACATAGAATGCATAATCCAAAATAGCATGGAATGCACACCCTAAAGCAACAGTGAAATGCGCCATCACACAAAGAAGATCACATACCAGAAATCTGGCAATGAAAGAAAAACAAAAAACAAATCACTGAAAAGCTTCTTCGTGTTACCAAATAAAAAAGGATCAAAGAAATACATACAACTCATTTGAAGAGAGAGAGATAAACGAGAAAATCCGCTCTACTGGTAGGCCACAAAAACCCTAACACGCGATGCTCGAAGCGAAGATGGGAGAAGGTGCAAAGAATTAAGGGTAGTATCGCAGATAACCCAGGCGAATATTAGAAAAGTAAAGGAGTAGCACTGTAATTGACCACTCCCGCCGCGATCCATTTTGTGGAACGCAGCTCAACCATGCCATTCGCTTAATAAGGAACGGGATTTTAAGATAAGCGGTTAAAAAGTGGGCTCCCAAACACCACCTGTGCTGCTTTCCAAAACAGAAAGCTGCTGAAAAGACACCCCAACTAGACACAGACTACTACTTTAGAAGCCAATAGATGCACCTTTTCTTGTTTAATGGTCTATGCGTGCTGAAGCATTTTTATTTGTAAACTTCAATTGATTGTAACCTCCCGCACTGGGAAATCCCTTTAATGGACAAACCTTCTCGTAGCATAAGCTTTGTTTTCTTACCTTACAAAACACCCACAAAAAAAGAAACTTTGTTTAATTTACCGTATCGAGTCTCCAAATATTTCCTGTGATCTACTTAAAATAATAGTTCTATGTTTTCGGCCTTTTCAAATGTTATCATTTTATAGATTTAACTAATAATATGTATATTAAGCTTATGCAGTTTTCTTGATGCATCAGTTGTCGTAGGTGTAACTGGTACGTATTATTTAAGTGTGACGTTGCTCATGCTATGCTGATATACTCTTTATATTGAATTATTTAAATACGGCAGTTTTGTCTATTTGATTTGTGTTAATAACAGTTGTATCCTACTCCTGATTGCTTTTATTGGCGTCCTGTATACCTGTTTCATGCTTCACAGAATAGTTTTATGTGTAAAAACGTCAAATATATTTCTTAGAATATATAATTTGACTGTATAACAGGCAATTCTTGGTGGCAAGGCCGAAGTACCAACACTATCTGGAATGATGCAGGTTAAAGTATGATTTCTCTCTGTTTTATCTCTCTCTCTCTCTCTCTCTCTTCTTGTCTATAACTCCATTTTTATATCTTACGTTTTGCCAAAAAAAGAATAAAGAAAATAAAAAATGATTTAATAGAACATGTATGATGAAAAATAGATGACAATGTCTGATTTAGACATGATCTTGAACAACTAAATTTTTAGCAACCTTACTCATGCTTAAGCTTCTAGTTATCTGCCACCTTTGGTAATTGATATTGGAAATGACATAACTTACAAATTTATTGATTTTTATCTAGATGTTTAATATAGAAGATGAGCTTTCTAGCAAAAAAGTGGCGGAGAAAAGATGATGGAAAACCTAGTTGAATTGAGAAGATAAATTTCCTTGAAATATGTAGATCAGTTTCTACTCTATGGACCGCTACAAGTGGTTAAAAAGAGTTTATTTGTGGAGTCTAAACAACTGTTCTACATCTTTTTTATTTAAACTCATTCTAAACTCAATGACATAGGATCGCGAAATAGCTGAATCCCGCGATCCCCGTAGGACTCCTGAACCGAAACTAGATTTCCACGACCCTGTGGATTCCAATTCCTGATTTCTGTCTTTTTTGTCCTTCTGAATTATTTTCTATTTCTTTTTTTTAGAATTAGGACAATTTCTACTAAGCGGCTACTTACATATATATATTTTTTTTTGTTTTGAGAAGACTTTTTTAGGCATTGTTATTGTTTTTAAGAGGCTTTGGTTCTCTGTTTATGCTCTTCAGAGTTTTGTATCCTCTTTCAAGTAATGTATTTGTATCTTGCTTCGGAACAGCGGTGGAACATTTTTGGCACATGCATGTCTCCGATCCAGAGTTTTTTTTTTTTTTTTTTTTGCTGTTATCAGTTCGGGCAATCGCTGATCGACGCCTTGTCCGACTCAAACTCCATCAAACACCCATATTTCATTTGTTCTCTATTCCATAATCATTTCCCTGCTTAATCCACTTCCTAAATATTTTCTAGGAGCTCTAGAACAGTATTATCTGGTATCAGAGCCTTATAAATCCTAGATTTTTAGGGAATTGTCTTTCTTAGCCCAAATCTAAAATTAAAAAAAAAAAAATCTTCACGCCCAAGCATTTCTATTGCAATTCCTATCCCAAACTCTAAAATTTCAAAATCCAACCTTCTTGTCTCCACCAAAATTTCAGCCCACACCTAACAGAAAACTTAAGCCCCCATTCAACAATGTGCAGTCTTACACTCACCAGAAATTTTGATTGGTAGGAAAGGCACTAATCAGAAACCTCGAGGTGTCCAAGAACTTATTATGACGGATATGTAGTGGGAAATCCTCCAACAACAATAAAGGTTTGCGCTGGCCACAAGGGTGAGTCTTCATATCAAGAGGAGGAAGTTGATTATTTTCACCTGATAGTTTCCGGTGAAGAAGTACCAGTACTCCGACGATTTGACATGGAATATTAGAGAAGCCATCATCTTGGAGTAAATGTGAATTTACTAGATTTCGACAATTTTATTGATCCAAATGAGTTTATGGAGTTCTTTCAAATAGTTGAGCGAATTTTTGTGTATAATGATGTTTCTCAGGACAAAAGAGTTAAGTTGGCAGTCATCAAGTTCAACAATAATATTTCATTGTGTTGGAAGAATTTGAAATATATTTGGCAACGAGATTGGAGAAGTAAGAAATGCAACACAAATACTTACCTCCACATTACCGAGATGAGATGTTCATAAAAACCCACAATCCACGCTAAAGATACACTTCTGTGGAGGAAGACACAGCTGACTTTAACTCATGCTGAAATTTGAGTTGGTGGAATCAGGGAACACCGTGGCTAGATATCCTGGAGTGTTGATGTCATCTATCAATAATGTTAGTTTAATTGCAGTTGTACCTACTTTATATACAAACTCTAGCTTTGAAGGTAAAGAAACATCATTAAGTGGCTGCCGACCTATTTGATAGAGTTTAACCCCAAGATGAGACAATAATAGTACACACAGTGGGCCATTCAAGCTTACCCTATACAAAGTGGAGAAAACGTGGAGCCCACCAGCACTAGCACTCCCATATTGTCCTAGCCCAAAATGCTTCAAGTGCAACGACTTTGGGCAAATTGTATCAAAATGCCCAAACAGGAGAATGATATCTTTCACTGAGCAGGGTGTCGTGCAGGAGGCAGAGGGTGAAGCCCAGAGGAGAATAGAGATGAGTGCCATCTTACAACTAATGAGAGAGATGCTAATCATTTAAGCTGAGCTTATGAGAGAGACTTGAGCAGGATTATTATTGGTCGTGCCCTAGAAGGCAGTGAATTTAAGGTAATGAATGTTCTTACAAAGTTTGATGCTATGGTGTCACAAAATATTTTCTTATAGGCGTTAAGAGGAGCGTCAACATAACTGACACTGATTGTCCAAGAGAGACATGAGTTTGAGAAAACAGTGCCATACACAATGCAACCTCAAAAAGAGAATTTTAAAATTTTTAGTCACGCAGTTTATTTTAGATCTACCACTAATGGAGGAGGTTCAACATATCAAAATTGAGAAGCTTTTGAGCTATTTCTAGAAGGCTATGTGGATTAATTTGGGCATTTATTTCTAATTCCATCCAACAGTGCACCCACCGATATATAGTCAGATAGGAGCGGGGAATCATACTTGTGGAAGGCTTACATGTTTTGCGGGAAAAAGAAAAATATATTTGGCAATCGGATCCGGATCCTTTCAGAGATGAAGTAACCTCTCCTTGTGGAGAATGATGCGGAGCTTTAATTATTTCGTAAGATCCCGTGGAATTGTGAAATAGTCGAATCCCACGATCCTCACAGGACTCATGGGCTGAAAACTAGATTTCCGAGATCCTATGGATTTGAATTTATGATGTGTGCTTTTTTTCTTCTTCTGACTTATTTTTTTATTTTCTCTTTTTAATTAAGGTGCTTTCTATTGAGAGACTATTTATGTGTTTATTTTTATGTTTTAAGGAAATTTTTTGGCATTTTTTATTTCTTTATTTATGCTCTTCGGAATGATGTATCATCTTCTTTTTGCAAGTAATGTATATGTATCTTGCTTAGGAGTAGGTGTTGGAACCTTATCATCACCCGAATGTCACCGATTCGTAGTTTTCTTTATTGTTTTCATCTGGGATAGCTTCTGATCAATGTCTATTCCCTACGCAAATGCCGTCAAACTCCTATATTTCATTCCTTCGCTATTCCACAACCACTTCCCCGCTCAATTCCCTTTATAAATACCTTCTAGAAGCCCTAGAATGGTATCGTTTTAGCCCTGCCAGTAATTTTAAAGAGTTATTAGGCCAATCTAATTGCCTTGGAAGTGAAATTAACTTAGATTGCTACGTAATGTGATCATGCATACGATTTGGGCTGTTACGAAGGGAAAAGAGAGGGTTATAACTTGGCTGAAATAGTTGCATTAGAAGAATTGGACTGGAATCTTATTGGAATGCCTTTGCAGCAATGACATTTGCTGATGAAGTTATATCTGGCTATTAGATTTTTTACTCTCTTAGCAAATTTAAATGGATTTTAGAAGTGGTTACACATTTAATGATTCTTCATTCTTTGGATCTTACTCTATTTATCAAGTTTGCTTCGGTTATATTATATTCTGGTCAATCTGGGTAAAAGATGAATAGGGGACAAGTTAAAAGGGGGAGAATGACTACTATTTTGTTGCGCTGAGTGTGGTATTCTGGTTTTATTTCTCTTATGTATATTAGTTTTGTTAAAAGTTGAGAATACTCATGGACATCCTATTTTTATTACATGGCACTTAGTATATCACATTGAGTTAACCCCTCCTCATTTCAACCTGAGGTGTAATGTAGGAGGATGACTTCGTCACATACAATTTCGACCAACTCTCACAAGTGGGCCCATTAGGTTCGAGTGAATAAGGAATTGTTCATACTAAATGGCCACAAGAAAATTCTTACATTTTGTTTCATCAAGTAATTATTTGATATTTTATATTAACCGGGTGCATAACTAATTCTCAATAAGCAGTTGAGCTTCTAAATAAAATTAGAATAAAATTATACGTATCTCAAAAGACTTCTATAGCAATTCAAAATTTTTCATTGAAGAACTATAAAAATAGTAAAGCTCCTAGCTAACATTCTATTTGCTCTTCACTCCTTGTAAAGCAACATAGTCGAATTGATAAGCTATAGGATCAATGTGATAATTAATATTAAAATAAGATTCAATAGATAAGAATGAAAAAATGTGCATGCTATTTAATGACTAATAAGAGTAAAAGCAATAATAAAAATAAAAATGCTTAAATATTGAAAGTTGCAAAAAACATGATTTAAATGCACCATATGATACAACGTAATAATAATAAAATTTATTGTTGGGAATTACTTTATTTACTTTACCATGCAATGTTTCATACGCCTTTATTTTTATTTTTATTCTTATTTTCAACTTTCTTCGTTCATGTTATATTTCCATAGACTTTGGCTTATTTCATTCTATTGGGTTGTCCCTATGACGTCTCCTTTCAAATACCTAAGAGAACCGAAGAGTTGGAGAGGAGTGAGGAGTCGAGAAACCGAAGAATGGAGAGGAAGCTATTAGTCGGGAAAAGGAAAGGTACCTTTGTTCTATCAATCAGGGATGAGTTTGACTTGCTAGCTCGGTGGATGTTGCATGCGTCTAGGGCAGGGAGGAGTGTGACGCAGTAGGTTTCTGGTGTGAATGTTTAGCGGCTTTATGACACAAGGAGAAGAATATCGTCCGCGTCGATTAAAGGAAGTCAAGAGGAAAAGCCCTTATGCGTGTAGGCAGGGGGTTGAATCTCATGGAGAGGGGAAGAAGAGATCTTTTGCGTGGATTAGGGCTCGACCAATATTTTTAAGGTAAAATTTAATAATTTTATTTAATTTTATTTTATTATATATATATATATATATATATATATATATAATGTGTGTGTGTGTGTGTGTTAATTTATATTGTAATATTAATATATTAAATTAGGACTCTTGGTTTAGATTCTCAGCTTGGAGGGGATAGAAGTAGGAGAAATGCACAAAGGGGAGGGAGATTGACCTAAGCAAACTTCGGTAAGGTAAGATTGGGTTTATATTATAATTTAGCTAATGAATTTTAAATATAGATATTGAATAGCAATATAAAGTTACTTGGGATTTAATAGAAATTAATACTTTAATAATTTATAGATGATAATTAATTAAAATAATATGAATAAATTAAGTTTTAGTAATATGAATATCATGTTTATTATAGGCATCAAGTAGAGATCAAGGGAAAACCAAGAACAAATAAATCATCATGAATGCGAGTACTTTTACTCTTAGATTGCATTAATAGCTATTGATATTTATAAAATTCATGTATCAATTTATCATGAATTATATACTCTTCTCTTTATTGGTTATAACTGAATGTTAGGACTCTTTTTAGTAAAAATTATAACATGTTATTTAATATTATATTGTATGTCATAAGATGAATATATGGATGATATTGATTATATATATATATCCTTGTATATGCATACTTGACTGTGATGGAATTACTCATTTATGGTAGTTGCGGGGGACGCTTAGTTATCCGTTAACGTATATGAAAAATGATATTGATATTAAAGTATTTTAATTGGTATAATTTTTAGACGACGCTCATGTGACGGTTGTACAAATATAGATATGTTATTGATATGGTAAAACTTATTGAATAACATTTAATATCATTAGTTATCATGTTCTTAAAATATCAAATATTTTGTACTGATTTATTAAAAGTTTAATTAACATGTCTATTTTTTTCCCCCTGTATTATCGTTATTGTTGTCGAGATGAGAATGATTAGGTGGATGAGTGGCTTTACACTTAGAGACAATGTGAAATGAACTTATCCGTGATAGGTTTGGTGTAGCTCCAGTGACGGACAAATTAGAGAGAGTAGCCTTAGTGGGTTTGGTCACATTAAACATCGACCATCTGATGATCCGATTAGGAGAGTAGATGTTTTAGATTTGACTTATGTTAAGAAAGGCAGAGGTAGACCTAGGAAGTCCTGGACTTATTGTATAAAAAATGATCTTAATTTATTAGAATTGAATGAAATATGACACTAAAATAGGACACAATGGAGAAAAAGGATTCGTGTAGCTGACCCCACTTAGTGGGATTAAGATTTTATTGTTGTTGTTATTGTAATATTGTAGTTTATGAGTACGACTATTCACTGACTTTGGTTAGCTCCTAGTTTGTTTATACTAACATTCAGGTGTAATTAATTTATTAAAAGATGAGCAATGGAATAGAAAATATTTATAGAAGACGCGGACAATCCATAATGAGGTAAATTAAATTGTACTATTTTAGTTTAATATTTTTAGTGACTCTTTCATTTGTTAAATATTTGATAAATACAGAAAACTTTATTCCCATCGTTTGACCGTCTGTCCCGCCTTGGTTAATTCCAAGCTCTGCTCTGGGTTGTGATAGTCACCTAGCCCGTTGACCATAATAACTGCTGATGAAGTTTGGTAGTCCTACCATCTTGCTTTATCAACAAAACCCTGCTATCAATTGATTCACTCCAGCCTTTCTTATCTTCCCAGTTTAGGGCATCGGTATTTATCTATATCTATCACAACACATGACATTAATTGATTAATTTTACCTGTTATAATCATTTTTACATGTATTTATTTTTGACATGAATGCATTTAAAATATTAACGTTATTAATGTACTCAAGAGTTCAATAAAATCAGTAAATTCAACAATTTGTACTTAATCATGCTTTTCAATAAAAATACTGTGAATTTGAAATATGTAGTCGTCCACTTGCATTATTATAAAATAGGTTGACGGGAATAATCATGCTAAATATGAAAGAATTTTCATATACAAATTATACACTAACTGAATATACTAATAGATAGTAGCAAGTAATGATCTTATAGAACAATTTGCTTGTTAATTTAACAGTTGAATATCTCACCGTAGTCGTTTGTTTAGCCTCACGACAAGTGTCTTTCCTCAGCTCGCCTCTTTAAATTAACCAATTTTGTTAAATTACATAAAATTCTTAAATAAATCTTAATTTTGTATAGAGGTACTGCCAGTTGAAATTGTATCTCAAAATGATCTCCTTTCACAAACTTTTCCTTCCTCCCTTAAGTATACTCATTTCTTGCCCTCTGGTTGCCTACTCGAAAGCACCTAGTTTCCCAATTATAATGAAATTAAATATAATTGATTATAATTATTTTCAAACCTGTACATTGATTCTTCTACCTTTTATTTTCAAATTCCCTCGTAAACTCAATTTCCCATTCCCTGGCTGTTTTCCTAGTGCAATAAACTCTCCTACTTGTTGGGCTGCAAATCACAACTAAACAGAGAAATAAATAAATGAATAAAAGAAATTTATCAATTTTAGTGATATTAGAATCAAATATTTGTACTTAACATATATATATATATATATATATATATATATATATATATATATTAAGGAAAGACCTAAGGCCAATTTCATTGAAATAGGGAAGATACAACATAAAGTTTTTTAGGAGAGGACCTAACAGGTGAAGTCCTACCCCTAAGTTACAAAATATAAGGATGGCCTAAAGTGAGTAGGATACATAAGACGTCAAAGAAATAAAACATGCAAATATGCAAATAATAAAGACTAAGGAGGAGATCGCCTAGTCTTTCCCCTTCCTTGGGATTTTGAGTGGAAGTCAAAAAGCAAGTTTTGAAGTATTGTTCCATTGTCATTAGAGACCTGAGTATCATCTGCTATGTCTCCTAGCTGAATATAATAGTCACCCTGTTTCTTTTTCCGAGAAGTGTAAACTTGCCATTCTTCATCTGAAGACTGTCCTGTCTCATCAATGAGAGGAAATGGAGAGGTCACTGTGGGTTTCACTGCTTGCGTAGGACATTTGTTCAATACTTGGGGGATTCCTTTCTTCCTGCTAAATTTGTGCGTAAACTGTTCAAACTCCAAAGTTTTAGTGGCAACAGTAACTGGTTCAACTACACAAGGTGAAATAGGGGGAGCTATCTCCTCCCCCTGAAGATGTGGGTCTTCTGTAAGTGGGTGGAGAACTGGAGGAGAAACCACGTTCCTCCCCTCCCCCCCCTCTCATGGAGAGGCGTATGATATGTAGTCTTAGGAACAGAAGGAGCAGAAGGCGAAACAGAAGTCGATTCTTTGGATTGAATATTAATATCCGCATCAGTTGCCTTACTAGTGTCAGGAATGAGATTAACATCCTGTGGATCAACTATTATCACTGGAGGGACCTCCGAATTTTCTGGCTGGTATTCGGTGATCCGTGGGACATTAGCAGAAGAGTTAGGTGGCATTGCAGGTTGTACTTCAACAGAAACCTCTAGAGGTAGGGGTGGGAGGCCAAACCGATAGTGTTTCCCACCGAGGGAGCTTTTGGCTTTAAATTTGGGTGCGACTTATAACAAGCAATGAAGACTATGGCCAAACATTGAACAATGCGAACAATAAGGAGGGTGAGGACTCATCTCCACCGGTTGCCAATACCCTGTATGCCCAGATCCAATCCAAACCTCATCAGGACAAGACTATGTAACATCACGTTCAACCAGGAAGCAAGCATCCGATGGACGAGTGTTTTCTAAGGTCGGTTTATCCACCTGTAACAGTTTTCCATACCCTTTGGCAAGTGAGAAGAGAATCTCGTAGTTGAAGTAGTGATATTTAAGCCCAGGGAACGTGACCCATACTGATAAAATAGGAGATTCAGCCTTTTGATCAAAATCAACTGTCCATTTGAGAACTTCATGATTCTGTTGTCAATTATTATTATTTTGTGGGAGAAAACAGAAGTATTGTCGTATCAGTTGTGAGATGAATCAGAACATGTCTACCATCAAGAGAGCCAACTTTCCAGGGTCCCGCAAGCTTCAAAGTGTCGAAAAAATGGCGTATAGTGTCCATTTTTGGACGTCCATACAGGAATTTTCCCACCAGAACCAAACGGCACGAAGAGTCAAGAATAATTGTGTCTTCCTCCGTGAGAAAAAGTGCAGGATTGCCATTCCTACGGCCCAACTTGCGAATGAATTTGTAGTTTCCATTCCTAAGTTCGAGGGCATCATGGAACTCCTGCGGAAAGACGTAGGAATGCTGTGTTGGACTAGTGCTATCAACCGTAACGGCGGCAGCGTAGCTGCGTGTCATGGACGCGAGCGCGAGAGAGAGAGAGACCTCTTACCCGTCGGCGAGCAAAGACGTCGCCCCGAAGACCGTTCTGGAGGCGGATATATATATGATCGAGCGCAGCAGGGAGCAGACGTGGCTCGACTCGATGGCCCGCGACGTCTGCGACCGAGGAAAGGCTCGGCCAACTGACGCACATGACCTCGTAGCAGGAGGACGACGGCTCGCGAGCTGCTGCCAGGAGACGACGGGACGACGTTGGTGTGCGACCTGCTGCGAGGAGACGACGAGACGACAATGACGTGCTGAAAGCTTTCGTCTCCGTGCTTGACTAGACCGACACAATGAATAAAACGAAGATCACCGCGAGGTTTCGCCATCAGGCGAAAACCTAGCGGAGCTACCCGCTGTCGACGCCATATATATATATATATATATATTTGGAAACGCCTGAGGGCTAATTTTATTAAAATTGAAAAGGTACATAAGGGTTATATGAGAGGACCCAATAAAGGCGCCCTACCCATACGATACACACAAACTAAAATAAAAAAAAGATAAGACAGATAAAACTCAAAAATTCAAAACTCGCAGAAAAGAAGTTGCTAGGGGCGAGCTAGCTTTGTTCTGCCTCTGTCTCTGTTTCTATGAACAGAGTCAGCTTACAAATTGCTGAGTGTCGTGTCATTTCCCGAAGTAACTAAAGTATCATCCATTAAGTTTTTAAGCTTGAGTGTGCTTCCATTCTTCTTCTTCCTTCTAGATGTGTATACCTGTCATTTCTCATCCGAAGACTGGCTCATCTGATCAGTGTAGTCAACAGATTGTTGGACATGTAGATGAGGATGAGTCCCTTGCTCCTGACTAACAGTAACAACATTCTCTTTCTGAAGAGGTGGTAAACATGTCTCCTCAGCATCTGACGCTTCCTG
This sequence comes from Papilionanthe hookeriana x Papilionanthe teres, assembly GCA_022702705.1. NCBI lineage: Eukaryota > Viridiplantae > Streptophyta > Magnoliopsida > Asparagales > Orchidaceae > Papilionanthe > Papilionanthe hookeriana x Papilionanthe teres. The sequence goes on along the minus strand of CM040436.1, from coordinate 32,153,609 downwards.
AGGATGTGGAGTTGTGATGCTTTCCTGATTATCAAAGCGAACAATATCCTTTGGAGGTAAGGATCCTGTAATATTGTTTTCAACAGTGATAAAAGCTGTAGGATGCCCAACTAAATCATCTGCCAATATATCAGTCAGAAGAACAGAAACAGTATTGTCTCCGGTAGTGGGAGGGAGACGTGTCATCTTATTACCAGTGTTTCAATAGTCGGTGGAATGCACTCGGGAGTCGAAGAGGACAGGTATGAAGTGGGACAAACCCGGTAGCATTTTTTACTTGTAGGTTTTAGATTCAGATGTAAATGATAACATTGAGAAAGAGAGTGTCCAAACATATGGTAGTGAGTGCAATAAAGAGGTATCTGTTTGAGTTCTGCTTCTACCAAAATTCTTGATGCTGTATGCGAACTCATGTCTCTTCCGGAAAAGGTAAAGTGATATCCCGTTCTATCAAAATTTTGGCTTCAGAAGTTCGAGTCAGATTCACTGTAGCCGTATCAGTTTGAGAGGTTTGTCGTATACCATAACTAAGGCGAAGATGAGCTCTTGATCGTAAAGGTGGACCTTCAAACCTGAGAAGCGCAGCCAAATAGGAATTGTAAGAGATTCAGTACGAGAGTCAAAATCCACTGTCCATTTTATAACCTTTATTACCCGGTTGTTTATTCGAAAGAGTCTTCTCGCAAACAATTGGGTGCAGTCTCTATCATCTGATAATTGAATGAAAATATGCCAACCATCCAATTTACCAATCTTCCAACCCCCTTTCAGCTTCGTTTGCTCAAAATCCTTTCAAATTAGCTCGAGTTTAGGGTTTTCATAAAGAAACTTACCTACTAAGAACAGTCAGCAAGGCGCAACTAGGGTAGAGATTTTGGACTCTGTAAGAAAGATTGCAGGTTTTCCGTTTTTACTGGATGTTTTTTTTAGAAACCCGGTTTCAACGCAAAAAGCAAAAGCATCGTGGTAATACTGCGGGAACATATTTGAAAGAGGGGCAGGAGCGGGGTTATCACCTGCAAGGGCGGCGACGTAAGAAAGAACCCCCGAGGCCATCTCCTTGTCCGGTGTCAGCCACTCCGTGTGGAAATACTGAGAAGGACGACGGTCTGGCGCAGAGCACAGAAATCTGCGACCGAGGACGAAGGTTCGGGCAACAAAAACCACACTCGATGCAGCCGTCTCGTAGCAGGGGAGACGACGACGGCGTGTGATCCGCTGCAACCCAAGGAGATGACGACGATGTGCGAGACTGTATCAGAAGTCAACACACTGGACGCAACCCTTTCGTAGCAGGGAGAACACGAACGATGGCGTGCGAAATGTTGCAACCCGAGGAGAACCAACGGCTTGGAAACTCCTCATTGTTATGGACACATTGGCTCCACCTAAGGAGGGTCTAACCACAAAACAGGAGTTCATATCTGATGTAATTGCCCCTTTCCCTGACCATACTGTAAGAGATAATATTTGGACTACAAATTAGGATAGCCCTGCAGCTACTGTGCAGGAAGCATCAGATGCAGAGGTGTCATTACATACTGAACCTATCGTTGTTGTAACGGTTGGCTTTCCTTCTATTGCAGTTCTACTTTCTAATCAGACCGAGGATCGCATGAGCCAATCTTCAAATGAAGAATGACAAGTTTACACTTCTCGGCGGAAGAAGAAGGCTATGGGCACACTCCAACTTGGAAACTTAATGGATGACACTTTGATTACTCCTGACAATAGCATGACACTTCAAAGTTTGTTATTTGGCTTCGGTCTTAAAACTAGGGGAAGAGGCAGGACAAAACTATCTCGTCCCTAGCTACTTGTTTTCTGCGTGTTTTAAAATTTTTTATGTTTATCTGTATCATTTTCTTTTGGGGTATTACTGTACGTTGTATCTTATGGTTAGAGTGCCTCTTTTGGAACCTCTCATACACCCTTTATGTATCTTTTCTATTTCAATAAAATCAACCCTTTAGGCTTTTCTCTTTCTCTATATATATATATTTAAAAGAAAGGAGCATTATACAGCTCCATAATATTCATAAAAAAGGAGTTACAAAAGGGGATGTGAAGATGGATTCCCACTGCAAATATAAAATCCAAAAAAAATACATTACGCACCCGTAGGGGTTCCACCTTCAGCAGAAAGTAGAAAAAGACAATGAAGAATAATAGAAAAAAGAAAAAAAAACAGTGAAGGAGCGAAAATGTAGTCCAAATGCGAAATCCAGCCAAAGAAGGAAATGGTGCAACTCCAATAACAGTATATTTCACATCCGAGTTCGAAAAACTTATGTAGCAGTAGCATCCATGCCAGCCCATGTACCCGTAAGACGCCAAAAATAGAAAGAATCGTTTCCATGTATACCCAAAAAACAAGTCAGTCAAAATCAGGTAGCTAGTGACGGTCCAATTTCCAGCCTCTGCCTCTAGTTCTAAAAAGGGAGTCAGCTAACTGATTATTATATTTGCTTCCATTGCCTGAAGTAACTAGCGTATCATACATTAAATTCCCGAGTTCCAGTTGGCATTCATTCTTCTTCTTTCTGTAAACCTGTCATTCCTCATCTGAGGACTGGCTCATCTGATCAGTAGGTTGGTCAACAGATTGTAGGGCACGTACATCATGAGCCCTTTGCACTTGAGTAACAGTGACATCTTGCTTGGTAGCTACCTTAGCATAATCCAAATGTGTTGAGATTTGTGGTTCCCTCAAAGGAGGGCCATCATTAAAATAACGAACATCTTAAGATGGTTAAATATCAGTAGTATGGGGAGCTGTGTCATGAGACTCCAAAGTACCATGCTCTAATCCCACAACTGAAGTGGAATGTTAAAAAACAAGAGCAACCCGAGGTAGAACGGTTTGAATATTGGGTTCTTCATCTAAGATAACCAAGGTTTGAATAGAAGGATCATCAGAAATTGTCCCATTAGGAAAAGCATCAGACAGATGAGTAGAGGTAAGTACAGTGTTGGAAAGCGAGTCGGGTTGCACCTCTTCAGCAGAGATGGTAGGCGGCAAGATGTCCACCCTCAAATCAACATGAACATGTTTTTTAATAGGTTATTGAACTTTAGCAATATCCGACCTTAAGTGAGGATGTAAGCGATAGCAAGTAAGAAAGTTGGGGCCAAACATACTACAATGAGAAGGAGGGTGTGGCTCTATTTCAACCTTTTGTCAATACCCGTTGTGATTGGATCCAATCCATACCTCATCCGGAGCTGGTTGGGTGATATCTCTCTCAACTAACATACAAGTCACAGAGGGTTTGGTGACAGCAAGCGTGGGACTATCAATCTTGAGAGGCTTAACGTAAGCAATTGCTAAGGAGTAAAGAAGTTCATTGTTAAATTGTTGTAGTTTTAAACCCGAGAACTTTATTCAAACAGAAATGATGGGAGACTTCGCTTTTGGATCAAGATCAACAGTCCACTTTAGGATTTTCATAAAATAGTTATCAATCTTGATTACCTTTCGAGAGAAAATTCTAGTGTGATCCGCATCGTTAGATAACTGAATAAGTATATGTTGGTCGTCAAGTAAGTCAATTTTCCAACTATCCGATAGCTTCATAGCATAAAAATCTTTCCAAATAATCTCAAGCTTAGAGTGACCATAAGAAAATTTCCCCATTAGAGCACAACGACAAGAAGATGCAAGAATATTAGTTTCAACTTCAGAGAGAAAAGGAGCAGGCTTCCCATTTTTTTTGCAAAGCTTTTTAATGAAAGTGTAGTCACCACTACCAACTTCAAGAGCTTCGTGGAAAGATTGTGGAAAAATGTAGACCTTACCGATACCAAAACCTGGCTCCGAACCTGCAGACACAGCAGCATAACTTTGCTCCATCCCAGTGCAAGGATTGGGCAGAGGTTTGAGCACAGTCGACAGAAAGAAAGGTGACAAAGTCGAGCAGAGAGGAAGGACTCCACACAGCGAGAATGACGTGAACAACTAGAAACAGAGCAGAGGATTTAACAAAGCGAGAAAAGTTGAGGTGCGGGCCCTACGTCTTCGAACAGGAGACGACGAACGGCCAGCCAGCGAGAACGAAGCAGACAGTCCAAGCACGATCCCCTTCGTCGACGAAGCACGAACACAAAGCAGGCGAAGTGGACGAAACAGACAGTTGAGGCGAGATCGACGAAGGACAAAACCGGAGTTAGCAAAGCATATGCCAGCATTCACCATGGGGCGAAACCTTAGCAGATCGAAGTATCAGACGCGATATATTAGACAATTTTAGCTTTTGTGATTATTTTGAAGCATTGTTTTTTGAAATTCATGTTTGTTTGAGTTAGTTCGAAGTTGACTTTATTTAGTTTATTTTGTTCTTATCGAGCTTTATGTGAGCATCTGGTTTAGACAAATAAATGAGTCTCATCGAGTCAATCTTGTTGATATTAAATAATTAGACTTTAATTGGAAGAGCTTTCAAAGCAAACTTTAAAGATCTCATTCAGCATATCTTCCCGAATCGTTTGCTATATTCTGTTAGCTGCTAACATAACCCCTACTTGGGTTCCAAGATCAAACAAATGAGCTTTGTAAGGCTCCTCCACTTAACCATCCAACTTGAATTCTACTCAAAGCATCCTCTTTTATATCACCATCATTTTAAACAATAGACCCGTGATGTCTAAAATTTTTAATCTTTTTAATAACTTAATCACTCATTGTTACAACACCTCCACTAGATCTACTATTACTAAAATTGCTTTCCTTGTATTCACTTTTAGATCTACTAAAATGAAAGCTTTTAGAATCTAAAATTGATCTCCATAATTCAAGTTTCTTTTTTACTTTATCTAGTCTTATCCACAAGGACATTACCAACAAAAATCATACACCAAGATACTTCCTCCTGTAAATGTTTGGTAAGAACATCCATAACTGAAGCCAAAAGATATGGGCTTAAAGCCGATCACACATGTAATCCGACTGAAATAAGAAATTATTTGGTCAATCCTCCTTATTCAAACACAAATAACGACTCTAGTATACATATCTTTAATGACTTGAATATAAGTATATCCACCTTTTTTTTAGCACTCTTCGAAATTTTTATCTTAGAACTTTATCATAAGCTATTTCTAAATCAACAAAAACCATATGTACATCCTTCTTACTCTGTACTTTTCCATTAAACTTAATAAATGTGTAGCTCCCATAGTAGACTTGCCTGATGTGAGTTCAAATTGATTTTGAGAAGTTTTCGTATCACATCGTAACCTATGTTCAATTACTCTCTCCCATAACTTTAATGTATGACACTTTAACTTAATTTCTCTATAAGTTGCATACTCTTGTGCATCCTCCTTATTCCTCAAAAATAAGAACTAATAGACTCTTTCTCCACTGGTCATATATATTTTTTTAGTATTTTCAATAATATTAAAAAGTTTAATAAGTCAAGAAGTTCTCAGACCTCTTAAATATTTCCACACTTTTATTGAAATAACGTTAGATCCTACCGCTTTTTCACAATTTATTTTCTTTAAAGTCTCTTCAATTTATTTATTATTAATACAACGTGAGAAATAAAAAAAATTATTATTTACGATATTAAGATCACTAATCGATCATATTTTTGTAATCTTTATTGAAACTTTTATCAAAATATCTCGCCCGCCTATGTTAAATATTCTCATCTAAGAAAAATACTTTTTAATTTTTATCCTACATACATTTTACTTGAATAAATCTTTAATTTTTATTTGACTAGTTTATGCATATATATTTTACTGTTTTTAGTATCTAATATATTATAAAGATCATTGGAAATAAATTATTAACATTTTAAATTATTCTTTTAGACTTCCCACCTATTGGTCACATTATAATTTTCCTAATTCTCCAAACTTTTATATTTAATGATTTAAACTAATTTTTATAACAATTTTTTTATTTTTTATTATTTCTTGGACATTTTTAATTATTTCATCATCAACTATTTTTATTCATAAGAGTTTTTCATTTTAATTCTTCAAACACATCTTTTGCAAGTTGCCTCAAATCTTAAAATTTAGAAGTTTACTTGTTGTAATAATTTTATTTGTCTTTTTTAGTGTCGTCCATCTAATTCTATGATAATATTTTATTATATTTTTCATGTTTCAATCCTTCAATTTAAATTTCATAACTTATAATCCATGTTGGGTATTTCAATTTTTATTTGGAATGTCCTTATAATCTGTTATCAATGTTAGGCCAAAGCACAACAGAAAAAATAAATATTATTACTTGAAGCAAATAAGTGGTTACAAGATCACAACAAAAGGAAATACGACAACAATCACACAACAAAAACACCCAACTAAGCTGGATTCAAAGGTGTTGGAAAGGTTGTAGTGATGGTGGATGTGGCTGGAGGAAAGGAAGGTGGTTGAGGTGGTGGGCGACAAAGGGCAGCAGGGCTGGAAGGTTTGCGGCAAGGAGACAACCTATGGGAGGGCTGGCTGTAGGGCGACAACAGGTGGGGAGACTGAGATGAAGGCTGGAGATGCTAGGAATGATAGATAAACACCACCTCAGAACGAGTTATAACTGGAGAAACTTCTTGCCTTCAAATATAGCTCTAGAGGGGAAGACCTAGTCCTTGGCGGTTGTTCTGATAGACATTCGAAAACAGAACTACCCGTCCAATTGGTTGGTTCAGGCTTCAGCCCCCATCTTTAGACTATATGACCCTATCACAACCCTTACAATCTCGACGATTATATTTTTGTCATAAGAAAATAATCAATTTATGTTTTATTAAATCCATTCTTATAAGTGATCCGTTTCATCTATTTTATTAAATAAAGTATTAGCAATAATAAAATCTTAAGCCAAAGTAAAATTCAATACAACTATACCATCTTCATTAGTCATTCCAAATCAGTTACGATGATTACTTCTAAAATCTTCTATCATTCTACTAATTTATGTATTTAATTCTTTTCCAATAAAAATTATTTCTTCAAGAGGTTTTCTTTGTGTTAATTCTTCTAGGTTATTTCAATATTTTTCATTTAAATTTATCCAAACTTGTTAGGGAGCATAAACACTTGTAAGATTAAGAATCTTAGTATCAACAATTAATCTTTATAACTATAATTTTATCTTCAATTTTACTTATTTATAACTTTACCTTTCAAGCTCTTATATATAATTATACTTACATTTAAACTTTAAAATTTAAAATATCAATCTCTTTGGCATTTTCTTCAGCCCATTTAGTTTGTTGAATACATATGATATTTATTTTTCCTATGAATCATAATATCTACTAATTCTATTATGTTATTTGTGAGAATACTTACGTTCCAAATTCATATCATAATATTATTTTCATGGATTTACTTCTTTGCTCGCATCCGATTTACATATTGTTGCATGAAGATCAATACTTTTATTGATCAAACTACCTAATGGTGTCTTGAGAGAATTTAGCCTTGAGTTGTCGTAGTCTGGATCTATCTTTACTGTGGATCTATCATTACTGATGGGAAGAAATTAGATGGTTTTTGGATGAAAAAACACTGATTTATAAAAGAGATTATGATTAAAAAAAAACTGTGGCATATGGAATAAGAAACTCGGTGAAGAAAATAGCTGAGAAAGAAGTGGTTGACGGATGGAAAAATAAAAAGGTGAAACAGCCTTGGACTTCCTTCACCTTGTTGTGTATGCCCGCTTCCACAGAGTTAGACCTGGAAGAGCGATGTAATCTGTTATCACACATCTTAATATGTGGTGATGATGTGGGAGGAGAATGACTTGTATATTTCTGAAGTTGTAGATTTCTTTCATCATTATTTTTTTATCTCTCTTTCTATATCCATTTATTTTCCTAAATTTATTATTTTTATAGAAAAATCATTCAGTTATATGGTAGATGGACTTGTACATATTGTTAGGAAGAATTCTGTTGTTTCTTTTGTTTCTTTGTTTGTTTTTTTGTACATGTATTGCTAGTGAATTTTTCTGAGTGTTATTTATTATTTCTTTCTTAGATACCAAAGGGAGTACAGCCAGGCCAACTCTTGGCAATGAGGGGCAGAGGTACAGTTATTTTGATCTGTTTGTATTCATTCTAATGTGTTGGTGCTTGTAATTTCTAACTTGATTTTGTAATGACAATGTTCTATCAGGACTGCCAAAGCACATTGGGTCTTCCAGTCATGGTGACCAGTTTGTGAGATTCCGTGTGCACTTTCCTTCGTATGAACATCATCCTGGACTGATTTTTATGCCTTCATTCTTTTTAGTTCACTAAGTTTGTTAGCTTAGATGCAACTCAGATTGTGGAAATTTTTTGTTACATTGCTACAATTCTTGATTACACAAATTATTGATGGTTTTTGTGAGCTTGCATTATTGGCATCCATGCACCTCAAATGGAATAAGTTTGTTTACTAATTACTTAAATAAAAATTTATAAAACCTATCCTATTCTATTTTTGGGAGACAAGGTGTATGTCTAGCGTTTCGGATAATGAAACTAGTGCGTAAAAGGAAATAAGATGGAAGAGATGAGTGCTTCATTGTGATTATTTGTCCAAAATATGCCACTTTTTTCAGAGATTTATAATGGCTAAAAACAGGAAAAATAAACTTTGGCCTGATAAGAAAGTAAAGGAAAAAAGCAATATTTATTATATTTAAAAAACTACTAAATATAACTGTTAGAATCATTGGGAGAGAAATATAGACAACATATCAAGTGTTGCTTCCAAGTATACAATACTCAAAGCAACCAAGTTAATAATTGAGGTTTCTCCATACTCCAAAACACTGATCTGAGAGCCAACTATCTTCTCTAGCAATGCTTAGTAATAGACTTCAGTTCATTCTACTTAATGAGTTTCATAATATCCCCCACTTAAATTAAAGTTCTCGTCAGTGTTCTAAACCCAAAATCAACTACCTCACAGGCAGGATTCCAGAGATTGCCCTTACAGATTCAAGATTTGGCTCTCACAATGTAGCACTTTATCTCATCACTTCTTCAAGAGGTGGCTCTCATGGTTTAGTACTTTATTTTGTTTGACACTTAGTTCTCATCCTTAAGTTGGTGTAATGCTCTAATACCTTTTCTAACAACCAGAACTCTCATCCATTGAGATATTGTCCGCCTTGGTGTATTAGCCTCATAATTTGTTCCAAGGAGGTCACCCTGATACCGGAGTTAACCTGAACAACATTAGACAAACAAATATTATTATTGGAAAAGCCAAAAAATTGTTACAACCAACACACTAAAAGGGGAAATAAAGATACATAAAACGTGAGTAGGGTGAATCGAAGATGGTGGTGGTGATGGCTGTTGGGGGTCCATAAAGGTGGCCAAAGGTATGATAATAGAAGAGTAGGTCCTTGCTGTTTTGGGTGGCAGCAAGGAGGTCGGGGGTTGGATGGCGAGTACAACAGTAAATAGAGGTGGTTCCAGACGCGGAAGACCCATGAAATGGCTGGAAAAGCGGGAAAAACAGCCACAAGGAATGGGGGAAATGGAGGGGAAGGCTGGATAGATAGATACCAGCAAGAGAGGAGTGGGAGGAGCCGTCGGGAGGGCTGGAAATGAAGGAAAGGTGTTGGAAACTTCACAGTAAGTCGGCGTACAAACCTTCTGCCAAATCTTCTTCCACCATGGGTCTCACAGCAATGTCCGAGGGTAGCACAATTCAACCGACTGCTACCTGGAACATCCCAGAATCCTCCGAATTCCTGAAAAACCAGATGGAGTAATTGATCAAACTTTTTGGAGCCAATCGAGTCTTTGTGGGTCCGTCGACCTCCCACGTCCGACAAGATAATCTTCTTATGGCTCTCATAGTTTATCCCTCATCTAGTCTGTGGATTATTGACTTAGGTGACATGGATCACATGACTAGATGTTCACAAGTTTTCTCGACTTCCTATCAGTGCTCTGTAAAAGACACTGTTAGAATTACCGATGCTCCTGTAGTATCATTACTGGTAAAGGCTCTGGAGTCTGTAGTGCATGTTCCCCAATTACAATAAAACTTGTTATCTGACAGCAAGTTGACAGATGATATCGACTGCATTGCTAATTTCTCTCCTAATGGTTGTATTTTCCAGTATCGTCGTTCGGGGAGGATGAACGTAACTGCTAATAGGGTAGGCGAACCCTACTATTTCCAAGTGCAGAGCACAAAGAGTTTAGACACAACTCTTAGGAGTTGTAGCTTATCTCGAGTCATTGAATGTTCAATTATGTTGGGCGTTGTCGTTTGGGTCACCCTACTTTTCAATATTTGAAAAATCTATATCCTTTGATGTTTTCTAGTATAAACTTCCTAACTTCAATTGTGAGATATGTTAGTTAGCTAAGCATCATCGGAACCATTATCCACCCGACTTACACACCTTCTGCACTTTTCTCCCTCATTCACTGTGACATATGGGTACCCTTTCACATTTCCAGCTACACCAATAAAAGGGGTTTCTGACCATGATTGATGATCACACTCAAATGATGTGCGTCTATATTTTAAAAGACATATCTGAAGTTGCTATCACTTTCCAATATTTCTACAGTTTTGTTTTAACTCAAATTCAAAACTCTTGTTCAGGTCCTTCAAACTGATAATCATCGTGAATTTTTCAACTCTATATTAAGTAAATTCTTAATAAATAAGGATATCCTCCACCATAGCTCTTGTACGAACACTCAAACAAAATGAGATAGCTAGGCAATAAACCGTCACCTCCTCGATGTTGCTCGCTCCATTATGTTTCAATCCAACGTCCCGAAACGATTTTGGAACGATGTCGTTCTAACTGCCACTTATTTAAAAAATAGAGTCCCTATAAAATTCACAAGTTTCAAACCCGACTAGCCATTTTGATGTCATGCATTCCTACCACTCAGATCTTCTCCACATTATATCCCAAAGATGTTTGGGTGCACGGCCTTTTGCGAAACACTGCACCCACTCGGAGTAAACTTGATCTCAAATCCATAAAATATACCTTCCTTGGGTAATACGCAACTCAAAAGGGAAATCAGTGTCTTAATCCTTCTTCAGACAAAATCTATGTGAGTGTTGATGTCTCATTCTTTGAAAGTGTTCCTTATTTTTTTATCTCGACCTTAAGTGAGGGGGAGCATAAGTTTTCTAACACGATCCTTTAACATACTCCTATGGATGTTCTCCCCATTGTTCCTACCACTGAGGAGTCCCATGTTCCATTGAGTACACCTTCTCCTCATCCCATTGTCTGTGTCTACAATCAGCGCACCTGTCCCAACGCTCCTACTCTGGAGTGCACTACCTCATTACAGCACCATGACTCCCCTCCAAGTGACATTCTCAGTACGACTTCTTTGAATGGGGAGGTGAGTTCTCCAGGGTACATAATCAGACATGCTCCCTTTATGGAAAAATGTGTCTCTTTCCACAGTTTTCTGCCGACCTACAGAGGATTTTCCACAGCCCCGACGGACCATCAGATCCCTGCTACTATTGAGGTTACTCTTGTTGATCCAACTTGGAAAGTGACAGTAATGGAGAAGATGAATGCTCTTCGGTGAAATCATACGTTGGACTTGGTGGATCTTCCTCGAGGTAAGAAAGTTGTAGGGTGTCGAATTTTCAGCACCAATGCAACAAGGCATGATTGTTCATCAAAGAATACTCACAGACCTACGGAGTTGATTATGTTAAGCCATTGGCTCCAGTGGCAAAGCTAAACATCATTTGAGTCTTGTTATCAATTACGATGGATCTGGATTGGCCAGCTGGATGTCAAAAGTGCATTCTTGAATGGAGAGTTGACAGAAGAAGTTTACATGTCTCTCCCTCTGAGCTTTGATTCTACTGCTTCTAGAAGACAATTGTGCAGGCTACGAAATCCTTCTATAGGTTAAAGCAATCCCAAAGGTCCGGTTTGGCAAATTCACAAAGATGGTTGTGGGTCACAGTTTTTTTACTCAAGCTCATTCGGATCACACGCTCTTCTTCTGGCATTCTTCAAATGATCAGGTAGCTATCCTTATTGTCTATGTTGACGATATTATTCTTACAGGTAAAGATCTCCCAACATTTGAGTCCTTAAAAGTAATTCTTGGTACAACATTCAAGATAAAGAACTTAGGATCCCTCCGATACTTAGGCTTGGAAGTGGCTCAGTCATCTTGGGGAATTTGTTTGTCTTAGCGCAAATATGTGATTGTTCTCTTGAGAGAGAACAACCTTCTTCTGTGCAAACCTGTTGTTCCTATGAATCCTAATGAAAAATTCTGTCATTCTCAATGATATGTCTGTCAACAAGACTCAATACCAGCACCTTATGGGAAAGCTCATCCATCTTGCTCATACTCGCCCCGACATATGCCACATAATTGAAATAATGAATCAATTAATGTATAACCCTTACGAGCTCTCCACGCTGTCCACTGGATTTTTCACTATTTGAAAGGTACACTGAGCTCAGGTTTGTTTTTCTCTCGTCACACCTCTCGGTCTATTGCTATTTGTACAGATGTTGATTGGGCCGGATCAGTTTATGATTGATATTCTACTTTGGGGTATTGCTTATTTGTATGAGGCAATTTTATCACTTAGAAAAGCAAGAAACAGTCTGTGGTTGCCTGAAACAGTGCTGAAGCTGAGTTTCGGTCCATGTCTTTAGGAATCTGTGAAACTGTTTAGCAACGTATGATGCTCTGCGAACTCCATATGTCAACCTCCGTCTCAATGCAACTACTCTGTGATAATAAGATCGCAATTAGCATTACTCACAATCCAGTATGGTATGATCGTACCAAACATGTGGAGATCAACAAACACTTCATTAAGAAAAAGATTAAGTTCGAGGAGATTTGTGTTCCATATGTGCTCTCTAGCGGTCAACTAGCAGACATCCTCACCATGAATCTTCCTCGTTCTTTGTTCGATGATTTCAAATTTAAGTTTAACATGATTGACATCTTTGCTTCAACTTGAGGTGGCGTATTAGATTATAACAACAATCCATAACCGTTATTACATATTGTTTTGCTCTTATTACCCCATTATGTATTTCTTATTTTGCTTGGACGACAAACAATTGCAATTGAACCGTAAATAGATGTTGTTCCGAGTGGCAGCAGCGAGGCAAAATGACGGGGGATGTGTGGGACTGCAGGACAGCGAGAGGATGACTATCTGGGGCAGCGACACCAAGGATAGGCTGTTGGAATTGGAAAACTGAAGTAAAAAGCAGCAACATCTGCTATAATATGGTTGCTTCAGAAATGGAGGGAAGATATTAACCACCTAGTGACTAAGATATAGCCGATCACCTGATACTCTAGGATATAGCCCTTGAAGGGAAGAAGAGACGTCGGTTGCAGTCTTGATACAAAACACATCGAAACTTGTATTCTTACTTTAATACAATACATATATAGGACATGACTAAAAAGGAATGGAAGGAAAAAAAAATTGCTAAAGATTGGAAAGGAATAAAAAACAGGACCGCTCTGTTTGGCTTTGGGCCTTTTGCATGAGCTGGGTGCTCACGATCAAAGTATCGCACGATCTCGCATCTGCTCCGTAAGCGTTATTTGCTTTGCGTCACACCCATCCCAGAGTGCTCCCACATGAGCATGCCTAACTTTGGAGTTTTTGTCAAAATTTCAATCGTACACCAGAAGGTGCTTTGATTTTTAAGAGTTTAGCTACATTTTGCTTAAGTGGTTTCATAAAGAGTGAGCTTGATTGAATATCTGTCGATTTACAACATCTGTAAAATCTTTGAATGAAGTTAGAGGAGATTATTTAAGCCCATAGATAGATTTTCCAATTTGGAAAGTTAAGCCTATCTTCTCATATTCATTGATTTCTAGAAGAAGGCCATGCATAATTCTTTATTTAGCTCACCATTCAAGAAGGCATTTTAAACAACTAGTTGGTGGAGTGATTCGCCAGAGACACAGGTTCTAGAATAGTCAATTTCATATGTTTAGGTGAATCTTTTCAATACTAGCCATTACTTAATATATTTCGGTGGACCCATTCGGTATTTTATATTAAATACCTATTTGACTTGCATAGTTTCATTTTTTTTCTTATGAGCTTTCATATCCTCTTTAACTGCCTCTCCTTCATTTTAGATTATTAAAGGCCTTTTTTAATTTTAAAATTTCAACTTCTACTAGATAGCCAAGCGTTTTTTTTTTCTTAAACCTCAGAAGACAGATTTGCTAGAGGATGCTTATTATGGGCATGCGCTTCTCTTCTTAGAGAAATGAGCAGTTCTTCTGTACAATCTCAAGATTTAGGAGTTCTGAAATTTTCGTGAATAGCAACAAGAGGTAGGGTGATTTCACTTATTTGTGGATTTTCCTTCTAGAGTAAACAGAAATTTAGTTGGATTTTCCTTACAAGTTGATAGATTTCATATTTAAATATTTTTTTATTAGCGAATAATAAAGAAAATAAGTTTCTGAGATAGGAAAAACTAGCATGTCCTTACATATAATGTTATAACATATTTCTTTGAAATTTTCATTAAATTACTCCAAATCTCTGACATCTCTTTCCCAATCTCTGGCCTTGAAATTCACGTCTGCAATATGAACATGATTTTGTAGTTGCAATTATTTGCTTTCTTACTTGCAGATGAGAGACTACAGTAGATATTTGGAACATGTAAAGTATAATTCAGGCAAAAGTTGGAGTTAATTTAAATGTTCTTTATCTTGGCAATGGAATAGATATCCATCAGCAATTTAGATTGAGACTTCTAGGTGAGGGAGTATAGGATGAGAAGAGGTGGGCCATCTTGTCCTGTGATTGAAGCTTTTGAGTCAATTATTTAGAACTTTTGGTTCCCTTAGTAAAATTAAAGCAACGGAAAAGTTGTTTTGTGGCTTAAAAAGAGGGAACTTGTAGTTTCTTAAAGTGGGCAATTTGTATGTCTAATTAAAAATCTCTGGCACTCTTCCCCAATCTCTGGCCTTGAAATTCACATCTTTAATATGAGCATGATTTTACAGTTGCAACTATTTCCGTTCTTACTTGTAGATGAGAAACTATAGTAAACATTTGGAACCTGTAGAACTCAGGCAAAACTCAGAGTGAAACAATTGGGAATAAAGATCCATCAGTAATTCAGATTGAGGCTTCTAGGCGAGGGAGTATAAGATGAGAAGAGGTGGGCCACCTTGTCATGTGATTGAAGGTTTTGAGTAAATTTTAGAATTTTTGGTTCTCTTAGTAAAATCAAAGCAACAAAAAAGCTTTTTTTGTGCCTGAAATATGAGAGCTTGTAGTTTCTTACAGTGGGAAATTTGTATGTCTGATTGCACTTTGATCAATGACAAGTTATCATGATTTTCTTCATTTGTTTGGTAAACCTCTGTGTCTGATCTGATTGATGGCTTGTCGCAGAGTTTTCAATAATGTTATTGTGTTCAATTGGTCTTTTTACATAAATAACACTTTTCCACATTCTGAGTCATGCCCTGAATTTTGATCCATACACTTGATTGCAAGTGTAGATTTTTTTATTATCATTATAATTGATTGATGAATGCTCCATTAAAGTATCTTTTTTATACTCTTACTCGATTCCCCATTTGTACGTATTATGATCATTGGATGTTTTTCCCATTAATTTGTAGGATGTAATTTTAAGATGTGAGTGTTCTATGGAAACTCTTCGAAGATGGTGTTTGTCTTGTTAAAATGGAAGAACAACCTATTTTTACTAATCTTTGCTAGACTAGGCTGGGGCACTTATGTAACCATCTACCATAATTAGAAAGAACCTAGCTTTGATACAATGAAAGAAATAAGCAAACATAAGAAAAATAGGAGAATGTGTTGAGTAATATTCCATTTATGATTATTTGGCCGAAACATGTCACTATTTATAGCTTTTTATAAATGGGTTAAAATTGGAAGAAATAAACCATGTCGTAGCAAGAATAGAAAGGAAAGAATACACAACATAAATTATATTTAAAAAATTAATTATAGATAATGGAATCTCTAGCATTGAAATTATATAAATTACATGTTTTTTGTGCGAAATATGCAATACTCAAAACAGCCAAGTCGACAAGCTCAAGCTTGCTTGGCTTCGAAGCCACCAATTCAATGGTCTGCCTACCATCTCTAGAATTGCTCAACTATAGTGACACTGCTCTGCCAAAGATGGTTGCCTACCATCTGTAACAAGCTAAAATTTTCTGCTCTAGGGGACCCACTAGTGGGATAAAGGCTTATTATTGTTGTTGTTGTTATTGTTGTAGGGGACCGACTAGCAATGTGATGAACGGATTCCTCGTTATAAAGAGGTGTGTGCAAAATTCGACACGAATGTGACATAACATGTGTGGCACCCATCTTACTCACTTTGAACATTCTAGTCATGATCCAACACAACAACAACAGCAAAACCTTTATCCCACTAAGTGGGGTTGGCTACATCAATCATTTTTCTCCATTGTGTCCTATTTAGGATCATATTTTCATTTAATTCTAATCAATTAATATCATTTTTATACAATATGCCCAAATCTTCATAGGCCTATCTCTGCCTTTCTTAACACAAGTCAAGCCTAAATCATCTACTCTTCTAATCGGATCATCAGATGATCGACGTTTAATGTGACCAAACCATCTAAGAAGACTCTAATTTTGTCCGTCACTAGAGCTACACCAAACCTATAACGGATATATTCATTTCGCATTTTGTCTCTAATTGTAAAGCCACTCATCCATCTATCAATTCTCATCTCGACAGCACATAACTTAGTTTTATGCTTCTCTTTTAAAGGCCAACACTTAACTTAGTTTTATGGTTCTAGTCATGATCCAATTATCAAATAAAAAAATAGAAATTTGGGACATGCATATTCGACATAGGTATTAATTGTAAATTTAAATGTTAAATTTTGATAAATATATTGCACCAAACAACTCATGTTTATTTTTTATTACCAATATTTTAATAAATAATTTATAATTAATAGTTTTCATGACATTTTCTCTCTCTGCCTTTTTTTTTTTTTTTGAATCACTATCATAGTTTATCAATGCTATGATAAAAACTTCTTTATTTCTTATTCTTAAATATTATTATATTTTATCTTCATAATATTAGAGGATTTTGAATTATTTTATGTTTATTTAATTTATGTGAATATTAAATACAACAACGTCAACAACAAGACTATCCCACTAAGTGGGTCGGCTACATGAACCGGAATCATTTTTTTATGAAATAAGACGATGAAAGTTAAACAAATTATGGAGATTGGAGGAATCAATTTCTCTTCTCTTTATTATTATTATTTTTCTGTATAGTCAGGAAACAATAAGAAAGCCTATATAGATACAAAGAAGGAAGGAAAGAACCGTACAATAAAATACAACCTGTTTTTGTAAACTTATGGAAGGAAATTATTACACACTAGATTTTGGATTTCACGCTTGTGGGAATTCCACACATAGAACCATGATCCCTTGAAGTATTGCGGTGAATCTCTTTGATTGTTGGTAAGTTCTGCGCTCTACTTCAAATTATATAAATATATTTATCCTGATTATATTTTACATGCATATATCTTAATATTCTGATTGCTACAACACTCTATTTTGATCTTGACGGCCCTTTACATCCACATGTTTGGATCCGTATACAATTAGCCTATCTGTGATTTTATAAAATTTATTTTTAATTCTCCAATATATACTCTCATCCTATAAGACTCTTAAGGAATTTCTCTAATTTAAGGCATGTAAGAAGTACTGATTAAGCTATAACCCAATTTGTATTTGATGAAGTGCATGCCAAAATTAATATATTTTGTGCTTATGTTGGACCGGGCTTTGTTTATTAATAATTAGAAATTTATTGTTATATTATATCCGGTAAATACTTATACTTGATTTTGAGATGATCGAGTGTAATAACATGTCGTAGGATTTACCTTTGACGAAGATACAATTACCAGTTTTTAATCTTCTATCTTTGAATGGTCTATAATGGTCAACATCAAAATTTTTTTTTCGTTGAATAATATGTTTCTTTTTATTGTGTACTTTAGATAATGAAATATCGTACGAACAGTTTATATTTTTTTCTCTTTTGGATCATTAACTTAATAAACCAACAACATAAGTAATATCTAACCTTGTGCAAGATATGCAAATCAATCTCCCAACCGAACTTTGGTTATCTTACTCAGCTCAACTTTGCTATCTTACTCGGTCCTATGACAATCCAAAGGTGTTATTTTTCGGAGTATAAATTTTTTCAAGAGATTAAAATACAAATTTTAATTGAAAAATAAATAAGTCTTCTTTGTAATAATGCTACTTTGACTCTGAAGAAAGGTGGAGATACTATATTCTCTCATTCCATCATGATCAAATTACAACATTTTCCCTTGTTATACAGGGGAATCTAGGCCAAACAAAATAAATGCTATCAAAACTTACCAAATACCAAATAAGCACTAAAGGAAATACATGTATAATAAGTAACAGAATAAAATGAATAAAATTGAAATAGGAAACTCACTTCGATAGATTCCACAAATTGATCTTATGGAGCCCATATGTGTGACGGTCTGGGCCACCTAACAGGGACAATTTCACACTCTACCTCAAGCTGGGTCATAGATGCTGTAATGACAGCTTGGCATTCAAATCATTGAAGTTTCCTTGTGATAGGGTTTTTGTGTAAACATTCATGACCTTCTCAGAGATAAATATCTATCAATCTCAATGTGTTTGATTCTTTCATTATGCACAAGGTTCTTTGCAATATTAATGATAGTTTGACCGTCACAAAACATTCAATGGAGTTGACTATGGAACCTCTCAATTTTCAACTCATTTAGTAACCTTTGGATCCATATTCCTTCACAAATTCTCAAAGCAAGTGCCCGGTAATAAGATTCTACACTACTTAGTCTGTGTGGGAAAATCTTATCATATGGAGGATCAAGAAGCAATAAATGCAATACCCATTAAATTTCTTAGTCTTGGCAATATTGTCAAACCAAATTGCAGAGATTGTTTTAGACCATAAAGTGACTTTCTCAGCTTACAAACCAGATGTTTATTTCAGTAACTACTCAACCCCTGGTGGGATTTCCATATGCACTTCTTACTCTCAAGTTCTTCATTCAAAAAAAAATTTATATATTCTTGATATTAAGTTGATGTAGTTCCCACTTACCGTTCACTGCCAAAGAAAGAATAACTCTTATAATGTTTAGCTTGGTTACTGGTGCAAATGTCTCTTGATAGTCTATCTCTTATCCCCAACCTAGCCTTAAACCTTTCAATGCTCTTATTTGCTCCCAAAGGTCTTTTATCAGGAGGAAGCTTTGTAAAGGTCAATGTATCGTTTAGATCAAGTGTTTGGATCTTCTCTTCAACTGTTTTTTCTATTATGGACTTTAAAGTACTCCATGAATAGACATGGGTATATGCACACTATCAATATTAGATACAAATGTTCATAAGGTGATGATAACTTTTTCCTATTTAATTTATGATTTTGTACAAAAGTTGGAACACAACTAAAAAATCGGGGAAGAGTTGAAAACTGGGTTTGGAAAATCAATTGGAGTTTTGATTTGAATTACATATTTAGGAAAGATGATTTCTAAGGTAATAAGTAGTTAGAAGGGAATCGGCCAATGATACCTGAGGAGAAAGCTCAAACCACAAAAGAAATACAAATATTATTATTTAATTTGAAATCAGTTACAACGACTTTTCAAAATATGAAATAAATGACAAGCAAACACAAAGACAGAAGCCAACAACTCGAAAGTGTATCCTAGGGGCGGTGAAGGTTGGCCCAGTGGATTTGGAGGCTTGGGACAACAAATGTGATTGTGGGAGAGGGGTCAGCAGGGGTTGGAAGGTGAATTGGAGGAGGGAGGCAGCAGGTTAAGGTGGCGAGAGTGTTAGTTGGGCGGCTGGGAGGTAGGTTGGAACGTGAAGTAAGCTGGGAAGGTAGGTTAGCAACAGGGAAGGCTGGTCAGCACTTTCGGAGGGTGGATAGCGAGCGGGGAAACGTTGGCAGTGATGGGAAAGGCCTAGACAGCAAGGTAGACTGCTGAAAGTGGGTCGGTTGAGTGTTGCAAGGAATTCTGGGCAGGTGGACAGCAAGATTGGGTTGTTCAAGAAGTGCGGCTGAGTGTTGGGATGGGAGTATGGGGAGCTGTGGCCTTGCTGGGAGAAGGCTGATAGTAGGTTGGAGGGAGGATAGCAGCCTGCGGTTATTGTGTGTGGTGGCCTGCTGTAGGGTTGAGAAGTGGGTGGACAGCAGCAGGAAGGGTGGAAGGATAGATAAATATCTTGTTGGGGTCGAGCTGCATCTGGAGCACCACCGAACCTGTGAAGCTGATCACCACCTCGGGCGAAAGACAGTCGGAGCACTATCTCGATGCCAGATACAACCCTCAAAGGGGAAAATACCAAAGCTGAAACATGATTTCATATATAAAAAATATGACCCCTAACTCTTAACACATCATCTCATATTTATAAATAGGCTAGACTTATTTTTAGTACTGAAAATAAGGAATGAAAACAAAATATAATCAAGTTTTTTGATTGTAGGAAATTATTTAAAATAGGAAAGGATTTAAAATAAGAAATGATTTAAAATAATAAGAGATAATAAAATATAATCATGATTTAAGATTTTTGGAAGGATTTCAAATAGGAAAGTGCTTAGGAAGGAAAGGTTTTGGGGGAGAGAAAGGAAAGGTGAGGAAGGGGGAAAGGAAGGAAAAGGAAACGAGGGAAAGGAGGAAGGGGAAGGAGGGGGCGGCAGCCCTCCTCCTTTAAGGACCGGTTGGTCCTCCCCCAAGCCTCGCATCAGTCTCCCGGGGTTCGAAGAGCTTCAACCTCTTTCGTCGAAGCGTTGGGTTTTCATGATACGACGGTAAATCCTCTGGTAAGTCAATCATGTCGATGTAGTCATTCCACGACACATTCTGGTAAAATAGGTAGTCATCTTCTTTTGACACATTTTGAGCGAGAGTTGCATATAGAGGCGGGCAATGCAACTCTCGAGTCCTTACATTTGAAATCATCTTCTTCCACTTCTTTTGCTTAGCGTGCGGTGGTTTATTAAATTTGTGGCAAGCTGTGTCACTCTCACTAGCACCTCTCGGGAGAGACCTTCTCTCCTCATATAGGACCTGAATCCCATTGCAGAATTTTTATCTCCATCAAGCTCCTCGGACCCATTACAAAGTTGGGGTTCATCTCTCCCATTTTGACATCTGACGAGGTATTCCCGGCTGACCTAAAAGTAATGTCTGAATATGTAATGTTGTGACATAGCACACAATGACCTCATTCTGAAATGTTGGGTCTCCATTCGTAGCGGCAACTCAGAATGGATCTATACATCTGAAAAAAATCTATATCTCGCTTATCCGTTGTGGACCAGTATCTGATGTCGGTCATTAAACTCATAATCCTTGTAGACATCCAAGATCATTCCTGTTGATTGACCTCTCCAATGGTAGTGCAAGGCACCATAATCTCATGCTCTGCTGGGCTGACCATTACTTCAGAGTCACTACTTTCTAGAGCAACGACTATTACCTCTGTTGGAATCTCTATCTTGGGGTCAACTTGATTTGGTAGCGTCTCTTATTCGCTAGCTGCAAGTGGAGAGTCCTCTCGGAAGTCTTCATCTTCTTTTTGATTAAGTTCATCTTTTCAATTGGAAGCTGGTACTCCTCATTGATGTCCATACCATCTTCAGTGTCTACGATGTTCTTACTTCTTGTTTTAACAACGCTCTGCTAAATAAAATAGATCACTCCTCTAATTATACATTTTGCTTACACATATCAAAATCCGTGACAGTTGTAACACTTCTTGGTTTTGAAAGCCTTGCGGCTTGGGTTTTTTTGGATAGAGACAGGGGAGTTGCTTGGTGATGTGATCTCTCCATTTCTGATGCAAGGATCTGTAACTTTTGGCGGTAATAAGTTGATAGGAACCGCCGTTGTGTTTCCCTCTTCATCTTTATATCTTTTCCTTCTCCTCTTCGACTCTTTTAATCATGATCGAGGGTAAGCTCTTATTGAATTTCATCCTTATGTTCTAATCCACTGCCGAAGTCGGTGGATCTCTTGCCATATCTTCTTCCGGGTAGGCTTGGGCATGTATTTCATTAGTAGCATGACTACGGTCTAGGAATGAGAAAATTTGGTGAGGTTGGGGTTTGAATTGTGGAAATGATATTTGGTGGTAGGAAAAAAAGTTTTGGTCTATGGGAGATGCTAGGAAACTCTAGGATAAGACTAGGGTTGGCCTAGCTCTGATACCAAATGCTATCGGGGTAGAAAACCCAAACCACGAAAGAAAGTCAAATATTATTATTGAATTTAAAATTAGTTACGACGGCTCTTCAAAGACAAACAAACAGAAAGACACAAGCCAACCCCTCAAAAGTGTTTCTAGGGCGGTGGATGTTGGCCCGATGGATCCGGAGGCTTTAGATAGCAAGTGTGAATGCGAGAGAGGGGCTGGCGAGGGTTGGAAGATGAACTGGAGCGGAGGCGGCAGGTTAAGGTGGAGGGAAGGTTTGTTGGGCGGCTGGGAGGTAGCTTGAAAGGTGGGGTAGCAAGCTGAGAGGGTGAGGCAGAAGCGGGGAAGCCTTGTCAGCACTTTTGGAGAGTGGACAGCGAACAGGGAAGCTCTGGCAGCAATGGGAAAGGCCTGGACAGCAAGGTAGAGTGCTGGAAGTGGGTCGGCTGAATGCTGAGAAAAATTATGGGCAGGTGGACAGCACGATTGGGTTGTTCAGGAAGGGAGGCTAAGTGTTGGGATGGAGTATAAGGAGCTATGGCCTTGCTGGGAGAAGGCTAGCAGCAGGTTGTAGGGAGGACGGCAGCCGGCGGTTGTTAGGAAGTGGTGTGGTGGCCTACAGTAGGGATGGGAAGTGAGTGGACAACAGCAAAAAAGGTGGAAGGATAGATAAATATCTCGTCGGGGTCGAGCTACCACCGGAGCACCACCCAGACTCGTAGAGACGATCACCACCTCGAACGAGGAACAACCGGAGCACTATCTTGACGTCGGATACAACTCTCGAAGAGGAAAATTCCTAGGATAAAATCTGATTTCAGATATCAAAAACTTGACCCCCAACTCTAATAAAGAGGCTAGACATATTTTAGGTAATGAAAGTAAGGAGAATAAAATATAACCAGATTTTCAGATTTTAGCAAATGATTTAAAATGGAAAAAGATTTAAAATAAGAAGGCAGAATAAAATATAATCATGATTTCAAATTTTGATAAGGATTTAAAATAGGAGACTGCTTAGTAAGGAAAGGTTTTGGGGGAGAGAAAGGAAAGGTGAGGAAGGAAGGACAAGGAAGAAAAGGAAAGGGGAAATGAAGGAAAAAGGGAAGGAGGGAAAGGAAGAAGGGGAAGAAGGGGGCGGCAGTCCTCCTCCCTTGAGAACCGATCAGTCCTCCCCCGAGGCCCACATCACCCAAACAATATTTTAGAATATTAGTGGTAAATATAATAGATTTAGCCTCCTCTAAGAGGTGCCTATTTTTTATTTGAGTTAACCATTTTGTTAAGGTGTGTTGGAGTAAGCATATTGATGAAAATGTCATTTTGATTTTGAACGTGGTTAAAATATTCAATACCTCTATAAAAGTATTTAGATTTCAATAGATATTTTGGTTATAACCATATTGTCGAAGATTTTTAAAGATTTATCTTTCAATAAGTATAGTCAACACACGAGTATGGTTATCGATAACAGTTGTAAATCATCACTTGGACATTAAGGTTTTAAATGTGAATGGGCTCTAGATATCACTATGCACAAAGGAAAAATATTTGCTAGCTCTATAAATTTTAGGTTAAAAAAACTCTTTTAGTGGTTGGCAAGTTGATAGATTTCATATTTAAATATTTCTTTATTGGCGAATAATGAAAAAAATAAGTTTCTAAGATAGGAATAACTTGTGATACTAAGCACAAGTGGGGTGACCAGTCCGAGATGGCATGGACGAGGGCTGAGCACTTTTTGAGATCAAGGCAGACGATTCAGCTAAAGGAGTAGAAGTGCCGAGCATGATAAATCTCTGGCTTTATTCTCGGCAAATCTCGGTGAAGACTGCGCGAACGGAAGGAAGGATATCGACTAAGAATTTGTCAAAGTCTTTATTAAGGCCAGCCAGGAATTGTACCATGTGGCCCTTTTCTACAATCGGTTGTAAGAGGGATAGGTCGGTCGAAGAATTTCAAGTGTAGTCGTAGTACATGTTGCATTCCATCCATTAGTGTAACAAGATTATTATAGTACTGGATCACGGTTCTTGACCCATATTTACCACCCGGATTTTCTTAGATACCTCATAGAGTTGGCTAGAATTTCTTACATCCGAGTAGGTATTACGGGTAGCCGTTCAGAGGGCACTAGCTGAGGGGAGCAACATATATGAACAACCAATCGAAGCCTTCATGGAGTTGATCAGTAACGACATGACCTTAGATTTCTTTACTTCCCAAGCTCCATATGTTGGGTCAGTTTTTGGAGGCTCACAAATCATACCTATGACGTAACCAAACTTTTCACATTCTTTGATGAACAAATACACCGCTTGAGACCATTGGAGAAAGTTATTGTCTTTTAGTTTATGGTTGTGATCAAAAAGTTGGATATCTATGTGGGTTGAGATACCGTGTTCTTTCTCAATGGAAAAGGGAAGGAAACATGGTGCGGGTGCTACCATTACTTTTAATGGTGGAGGGAAAAAAAACAGGTAAGAAAAGGTTGAAGGCAAAATTGTGTGTTTAGCAGATGAGAAAATTGTTTGCTGAACTACATCTATAACTTTATGAAACTCTAACAAGAATGGGCAAGAAGAGCTAAAAAAGCTAACTCCAAAAAAGCAGCATTAATCCATGCCAATGGCTTTTTGTCACCAGAAATTTTACTGTTGAATAATTTTTCATCAACAAAAGATGATATAGTTCCCAAGATGTTTCCATATTTCATGTTTTTTACTTTAAAAAATCATCGATGTTGAATAATTTTTCATCATCAAAAGATGATATAGTTCCCAAGATTTTTCCATATTTCATGTTTTTTACTTTAAAAAATCATCGATGGCAGGCCAGAATTACATTAACTAAACTGCTTCATTATTTATTTTTGTCAGATCAGTAAATGAGCGTCAACGAGAATTACTGGAGGAATTTGCCAAGGAGGAAGTAATTCATGAAAACGATGAATTTACAGATGGAAACTGGTAAGCTAATTTATGAAATTTGCATTTTTAAGTGTACATCTAATTGGAAAGCTGTAATTTCTTTAGATACTTTTCTTCGTGTATTTTGTTCTTCAACTTACCTAATCTTGTTTGTGAGTGTCATCAAAATTACACTTGTCATTCTAGTTTAGTAATACTTTAAAATTCACTTATTGATACAGTATTTTCTAGTAGCATATATTAATGTGATTCAATTTAATGTCTTCTGCAAATATGTTGATAATCTTAAAAATACTTATTCTATAATAGAGAATTTTTTGGTTCATAGCGCGTGATTGTTTATTTTGTGTCAGTCATTCTTGTGGAAAAACAAATTGTGCCAGGGCTGTGCTATAATTCTGGTCTCTCCCTTAGCAACATAGTTTTGTAGCTGCTCCACAACAAGACTTCTTGTCTCCTAAATTACCGTGGCCATCAAAATTATTCGTAATACTCCTTTCTATCAATGTGAATATTGACTCTTCGGATTTTGAACCATTTTTTTGCAATTGTATCCATAACTTATGGCTTGAAGCAGTATCCAAGCTTTATAAAATTTCTACTCTCTTTGATTTATAATGGAGATTTTGCAAATGAACAACAGGCTTTTTCAGAAGCTGTCTACTGGTTGAAATTTCAGGTGGCGACAGTTCATTAATTATTTAAATGGACATCAGTTCCTGCTTGGGATTTCCTTTCTTTTGTTGCTCCAGTTGTTGCTGAGCAGAAGTGTGAACTAAAGTTCTTATCTGTGTGATGGAAGGACCTGCATCATAATGGCTTTAATGGAGTACAAATCATTTAAGAAGTGTCTTGGGCTGAATCTGATTTCATATGTGGAGGTACCAGTCCGTGAGAATTTTCAGAGGCAGATAATTCTTTATGGAACAGCTCAGAAGGAAGCACAGGTTACTCTATTGTGTAAATTCATTGGAAAAGATTAAGGCTTAATTATCTTTCTCATTATAAATTTATCAATAGAATTTTCATGGTCCGTTCTTACAAAAGAATGTGTTCCGAGCTACTTGCACTTATAATCTTCTTTAACGGGCAATGAAAAATATTTTTTTCGTTCTGTTTTGATTGAGCTAATCAAATTTGGTTGAGTTATATTTCATTATAGAGTTTCCTTAGAGGGCGGATGGATAACTTCCCTGGTGATTACACCTGCATCATGTTTGCAGACTGATTATTTACACTGCTAATTTTTATGTTTTTATGTTTTTTTTGTTATCATCAGCGTTTGTAAATTTAGTGCCCAGGGCAGTTTATAGCGGGCGGCATTTTGAAAACGCCGTCATGCCGTTTGTTTCTTCTCCAGCTTATTTCAAAATTGCTTTTTTTATTTGTTAAACCCGAGGCCCGTTAGGTTCGTTTTCTGGTGTTTACTAATATTTCGGTTTCAATTTAACATTTTTGGATAGTATTAGTGTTTATTTGCTGGCTACTTTTATTTTGGTAACTATATATATCTATTATATGTTTTATTTAAAATCATCAAAAATGAATTTATTTTGGTCATAAAAAATTATCGCTTTTCTTTTTTCCCCTCCTTATTTTAGAATGCTTCTTCAGGTTCAAAAAAGTATCTCCTGAGTTCTTGCTTGATGATTATAAGCTTGTGAAAAGTGCTAATATATTGTGCTTAAAAGGGAAGCAAATGTGGTAGAACGATTTTCTTATTTAAATTAACATGAATAAGAAATAAAATTTATGTAAGCAGTCAATTGATAGGAATACCATCACCAGTACAGTGAATAGAAGTAATCTTGCTGAGACTACCATTTTATGTGATATTTTAATGGCTGAAGGCAGTTAGGGGCTACGGCACAACAAAAAAAAAAATAGAAAGAATTAGCACAACTTAAAAAATATAAAGAAATAAAATTAAAAAAATATTTGCTCTGACTTATTGGGATATTGTTCATTCTATATTATTGTTTCAAATTGAAAACATGTAATGCATCTTGAAAATTGATTTAAAATTTTGGGCTGATTGGGAACATTCATTAATATATTTTTTTATTTTATGCCTATTATATCTTGACTTTGTAGCAATTTTCAGTAGAAGGATAAAGCCATCCAATTAGGGTTGTGAATTTTGCTTGAAGATTAGAGGTCGCTCTAAGTTCGAGTCTGATTGAAATCAATGATTTTGCTATTATGCCAAGTCTAGCTCAGATCCAAGTTGATTTGAGCTGGTTGTTAGGTGGGATGCTTAAAAAACATACATTTAATTTATGCACAAGGTGTTAATCAAGCAATGTCATTTTAATTCAACTATTATCATGTAGGGCTATTTTTAAACTTGGTTTGGAAGAGTGGTAGATACTTGGAAGGCTTATGCTATGGCTTAGAATTTGCTTGGAATTTGCTAAGATGCTTGTACCTTAATAGAGTCAATGACCAAAGAGATGTGTTTATAGAATAACGCGATCAATAACCACAAATAATATCACCATACTTAAACTTAATCATGGTGGAGGAATAATCGGAATGCATGCATCACAAATCAAAATCAAAGGGAACATCACTATTGTATATAGAGATTCAAAAGTAGGAAAATATCAGAATTTTAATTGTGAAGGATGTCAAAAAAATCTATTTAAAATGTCAGACTATGGAATGGAATTTGAGGAACACTTGAGAGCACACAGGGGAATGAAAATCATCAAAATTTTTAGGGGTGTGATAGCGTACCTTTTGAGAAATGTTTTTCTTGAAGAATCTAACTTCTTAATTGGCCGCTACAATTTCTAGGGGCTCTTTCTTTCTCTAGCTCTCCAAATTAAATAAATTGAGATTGTTTGACGGTTATTAGGGATATAAAAGGAAATTAAAAAGGTAGAATAGATAGGGAAATAATTATGAGGAAAAAATGTAATTTAAGTAAATGTTCGTGGAAGAGACCCATGGGTTAAAGAAGATGCTTATTTCTCTAAGGTCATGAATTTGAGTCACGCGCACTTTATCACAAAAAGTTATCATCGTGGTTGAATGTTTATAAAAATTTATAAAATGTGAGTAATATAGATTACCATGTGTATAAAAATATAGTGATTATAACTTAAAAATCGAACATTTGATGATTATATTCATATGGTCCCTCTAATGAAGTGGCATTATATCTTGAAGAGTTATAAGATAAAAGTATATAAGCAAAATAAGTAATATTTAGATTAGTAATTAGATGGTCATTGAATCTTGACCAAAAAAATCGGGGTATCACTCTCAACCTAATGGAATAAAAGGATGGATAAACCAAATAAGATTGAAAAGAAAATAATATCAATTATATATTAAAAAGTGGTCTTACATCATAGAATTTAATGGCAATTGTTTGCTTCTATATTATGAAGAATGTAAAAATTCATAGGAATGTCAAAGATAATAAGCATATTAAAGTCTTAATCATGGAGTTTTAAATAATTACATGAAACCAAGAATTTAATCTTTTCATGGATAAGCTATTCATGACCACTCTAAATTTTGAAAGAGAAGCTACATTAAGACTAATATAAGGAGGCTTTCCAAGTAAGAGTGTATGGTTTTCATGGGAGGTGAGTAAATTTTTATATAAAGTGGTGATAATTTTTTTTATATATATATATTTATATTGTTATTCTATATTTTTTCATAGTTATAGTAGTAACATAAAATACCTTAAATAATATTTAAAGAAATGAAATTGAAATCTCAAGCAAGTTCATACTCCAAAACTGTAGTATGGTAACAAATCTTATGTATTGAAAATTGAAATAACATGCATATCTAATTAACAATAATTTGGTCCAATTTTTTTATTAATCTTAAGAAAACAACAAGATATTATTCGAAGCTTTTCAAATCTATGTAAAAGAACTGTTTTAAAATGTCTGAACTAATATAAAATCATATTTATTAAATTATCCAAAAAATTCAATTCAAATTAATTTGTCACCCTATTTGATATTATTTTGTTCTATTTTTTTACGTGTTACTTGATGAACATAAAAAAATTAAAAAATAATTAAAAAAATTAGTAAAAGTGAATGAAATATCTGAAATTATATGATATATGTGTGTATAATTTTAAAAGTTCTTTTGAGATTGAATTTATATATAAAATTTCAAATGAAGTTTTATGAGTTATTTTAGAAAGTTCTATTATTTTATGTAAAATCAAATGGGGATATAAAATCTTTTTAAGCCCCAAAATACTTTAAGAGGTTGTTTAATATTAACTATTTATATATGCACATTAGTTTACTGATGAAATGCCTAGAAAACTTTTATTTTGACGCTTACCAACATTCACAAGATTTTTTTAAAAGTTTGGGATGAAGAAAATTTCTCTTATAGTAAAAAATAAATGTTAAACTATCAAGTCTAACAATTTCTTTGAAGAAGCATTTTTCAAGAAGAGATTAATATTACTGTTTTTGTTACATGGCGAAAGACAATTTAATTTTGAGAACTTTTCTATCACTACAAATATGCTATCAAATTCTTTTAATATCATAAGTAATTTTAAGATTTAGATTTTAGAGATATATTCTTAAAACTTTTAAGGAACTCATTAAGCTATGCATTTATTATTTTATCCTACTCTTATGTTGCCTACGTCTTTCTTAAGCTAGTATTATTTTAATTGAGGGTAGTAAAACCTATATTGAAACAATGCTTTTATTTTCTTTCTTCCAAAATTATGAGAATCCCCCCACAATATAGTTTCGAAACATTGAAATTCCTAAGAGAATTTTTAGAGTTACATAAGCCTTTAAATAGAAATATGTTAGATATGAAAAAAATTAAAGAAAAATAAAAGCTTTTAATTTAAACCCCAAAAAAGATACAAATTAAAGCAATAATTATAATTTCTTTGATAGAAAATTTTAAAATGAATTTATCAAAGATATTGTAAACAATACATTGATAAGTTGTTTAGAAATTTAAGTTTATGTTGCCTTTCTTTTGTGAATTTATATATTTGAGTGTTTGTTGATCAAATTTTGCATAAATTTCTCTTAGAGAATATAATGTCTCTAGTGCTTTTAATATTTGAATTATTGTGTACCATTCTTTATTATATATGAAATATTTTTCCTTAACGTTATATAATTCTATCACATGCTTATCAAAAAGTTGTGACTTCATCTATTCCAACTCCAATTGGATCGATCATAAGCGAACTTTAAATTTTTTTTTTTAGAGATTTGGATAACAATAAAGTTATCAAAGAAGACATTCAAATTTAACTTCGTTCAAGCGCTTTTTGCACTTCAAAGTTCCGTAAAACTTTATCTCCTTTTCTAGAATATCAATTGAAGAAGCGGCAAAAGAACAATACATACATAAATACATACATACATATATCATATATACATACATATATATATATATACATATATATATATATATATATATATATATATATATATATATATATATAATGTTCTATAAAAAATGGCTAATTATTATATATATACATTCATACATATATATACATAATATCAATTGAAGAAGCGGCAAAAGAACAATACATACATACATACATACATACATACATACATACATACATACATATATATATATATATATATATATATATATATATATATATATATATATATATATATATATATATATATATATATATATATATATATAATGTTCTATAAAAAATGGCTAATTAATAAAAGCTTCTAACCCTTTTGAAAGATATGTGGATATGATAATTAAGATTAACATATATTTCAAAAGCTTAGATAAAATATTAGAAAGCTTAAAAAGAAATTTATTGATTAAAAAATAATCATTTCTTATGATTAACATAAAGTTTCTCATTTTATTAAAAAATAAACCCAAGCCAATGTTAATGCTACTCTTGAATAATGGTAGGCACAAGTATATAACAAGAAAATTATCACAAAGAGTTTCAAAATATTCCACTCATCCTTTAGTCTAGTGTTTATCTGTGATAATTACTCATGAGATTTATCTCAAAGAAGTACTCTGCAAATATAATTTATTATTTCATCAAGTTTAATTATAAGAATCTTATATATGATGGCAATTTTGTTAATTTATCCATGAGTAACACATCTTCTAAAAACATATCTTTTTCAATAGTAAAGCATAGACCTTATAATTCATATAAGCTCTACAGGATTTATACTATAGTGCAAAATTCAAGAACTATGATCCTAGGATGAAATAGATTGTATGTTGAAATTTTTGCATAAGAGAGTGCCTTATAAAATCTTATAGGTGCAATGTCAAAAGTATGGGTATGATAGGCGAATTTATAATGATTGTTCGAATATTTTTTTCTTATCATTGGCGTTTTCTTTTATCTGTCTAAGGGTTTGTTAGGAAATAATCTAATTATTTTGTTATTAACTTGTGTAATACAAACACTTAAAATTTAATTCTCCTTAAAGGTCATTAAATACATTGGTGTGTGTGTGCGCGCACGTACGGGTGGGTGCTTGTGTGAGTGTTGTGTGTGGGTGTTTGTGTGTGCGGGTAGGTGTGGGTGTGTGGGAGTGTATATGTGTGCGGGCGTGTGTGTGGGTGTGCACATGTGCATGAGTGGATGTGTGTTGATCGTTTAGAGAGAAGTGTTTTTAGAATTATTTTATGATATACTACCGTTCACAATTTGTATCAATTGGGCAATATTTTGAGTCAAATCAATCTACCCTTATATCTAGAGCAAGCATTGTGGGTAGACACCAACGACCATCAATTCTTTTATTCATAAAAAAAAAAAAAATTGGTATAATATCACCAAAGTTTGAATAATATATTTTACAAAATAATAAAAACCGAGGGCACCAATTTTCTAACTATTTATTATTTGTTATGATAGAGACGAAGTTCTTGCAAAATATTTGAATTTTTCACTTTTAGCAAATTTGCCAAGAAAAACGAGACTGCCACACTCTACATTACAAAATACTCTTCTGTGCCAAAAGTGGATCAGAGTTAAATAATTCCCCTTAGTTCTAATTTTTTAAGAGAAAACTTACCATTCACATTCTTCATGTATATTTACATATATAACATCTAAACTATAATTTTTATATGTATAATGCTCAATTATTTTGTATCATATAAAAAACACCAATATATGTCTACAAAAAAATGGGACAACATGAATCTCGAGACAATCCAACAACCTGAGAATGAATGACATGGCAAAGCTGGATCCATCAAAAAGCGACCGATGCTCCAACAAAACCTAACGTTTAATGTTAGCCACAGATCTCCAAACGGACTCAACAATACAAGCCCGAATCCTTCGAGGGATTAACTTACTCAACTAGCAAAATTTTCCCCGACGAGATTTCAAGATTGACAACCGACCCAATACATTCGAACGGTTAATAACAGCAGACTAGAACAGTCTCGCCGACTATCTTCAATACTCCAGCTGGCCGCTCATACCTGAAGAATCGTCGATTGACGGTCCCCCTCCAAAAGGCCAACCAGCAACACTCATTATTTCACCTATCTTTCCTTAATCAAATGAGCCAGAGGACCACAAAGCTCTGGGCCCACAAAGGTGTGATTCCTAGAACTATATGTACAACCCTCCTTAAAATAAGATTAGAAATGTGATTTTTCTTTATTGAATTCCTTCTCCTATATATAGAGGTCATTTCACGTAATATGACTTTTTGCTCTTTCCCTTCTTTATATACCAAAAATATTTGATTATATAGAAGTGTCACAAGAGCCCGGGAATATTCCATTCTGGTCCAGAGAGGCAAGTCATTGTGCACTTCTTTCTTCTCTCTCCTCTCCCACTCTCTCTTTATTTCCATTTATCCCTTGGTTTAAACACTCTAATCTATTAGGTGTGCCTCCCATAAAAATTTGATTCAACATCCTGAAAGGTGTGGTGAGTTTGGAGCATGCTACTAATATGAAAAAGAATAACTCCAAGTAGGAGAAATCCACCACAAAGACACCCTTAGCACAAAGTGTGTCAAGGAGTTTACACAGTATTAGATCTAAGAGCCAAAAATCATCTTTAAGTTGTCTTACGAGAGCCTTTAGCTTGGAGATGAGAATCAACCCCAAAATATATAACCCGCTCATCATGGTCGGAGAACTCCTATAGGAAGCCCACTAATGGTACCTAAATAACGCTTGACTAACTCCAGATGACTGATGTCAATCCAAACATAAGCCCCGACGGAAAGAATACAATTGTCCCCAACTTCTTGAGTGCCAACTGAAGGAAACCGAGCCAAGGTACAAGCCCAACCATACAATGTCAACAAATGAATCAAATCTAATACATGAACTGATGCCTAGCTTGGCAATGAAAAGGCATTATCGTTTCAAAAATTCTTTATTTTCTCTGCTAGAAATTATATAATTTTCTAATGTTTTTCAAGGATCAAATTATGACTCATGGAACTCAAGGAGTTTACATGCTTCGATAGATAGCCAACACTCGAGAAACTCAAACCCAAGTAGCAAAGTTGACAACTATGCCAAAGACTACTGGTTGACAAAATACATGAAGAACGACCCACAAAGTCCCCACATCATGAAGCTTAGTCTCCAAACTTGAATTAGATAAGGCTCTAGAGGTGGTTCCTTGCCCAATAGCGACAAGTTCCGCGAAGGGTATCGAGCATATCTCTCAAACAAGCTTCGGTGGTTACCCTCGTGAAAGCAGTGAAAAGATCCACTAAATAAGCATAGTAGAATGGGCAATCCCGCCAGATGAATCCGACCAAACAATTAAGACATGGAAAATGTAATACATGAGTCAAACATCAATGATAAAAATTGAAAGTGACATAAATGCCAGATCGGTACAAATTTTTCTAAATCTCATAATGATGCAAGATGCCAAATCGATATAACTTTGAAGCTTGACTGAGAGCGATGAATAAAACCTGACTAGCAAATTGCATGAAAACCGACAACACCGAGCTTAAAAAAGTCAATGTCTATAAACTCAACAAGAATAAATCTCTGGAGGTGGTTCCCTGCCCAGTAGAGACAAGCTCCACGAATGATACTACGCAAATAAACATAGAAGAGAGTCTCATAGATTACCCCCATGAACGCAGTGATAAGATCCGCTTAAGACCTGGCGAAAGGTGTTGCTCGATCAAGGAAATGACCTGATCGAGCAAAAGAGACACAAACAGTTTAAGATTTGCATCGAACAATTAATACAAGTCAAGGCCGGCATAAAAGAACTCAAAGTTGATCATTTTATCATGCACAAACATTACAAGAAATCTAGAGATAGCGTGAAATATGGTGAGGGTTAAGAGACACAAGTATAAAAGCAACAATAAGCTTTCATTATAAGAAAAGTTATATACAAATTTTCTCCTCCAAGGCCAAGATGGTCTCCTTGAGTTTCTTTGCCTCCTCTCGATTCTCAGTAGAGAACCTCAACCTCTTCTCCATCTGGATGGGCCTTTATTTGTTTCCCGCTGATACACCAAAAATATATACATTTTTTGCTATATAATTTTACCCATTTTTGGTGATATTGCACTTTAAAGAAAGGTATTTTTCATGATTTATTGCAGGTATGATGATTTTAGGTGATTGGAGTGAAAAGAAGCAAAAAGGAATGAATCCAGGGCAAAAAGGAGCAAAAAGGAGCAAAATGGTGGAAAATGTGTTCTGGCGCCGCCGGCACCCAAATCCAGAGACTTCAGCATTTATTAGCACAATAGAGCGTCGCTGGAGCTCGAAGTCTGTGGAGTTTAAATTTGAAGAGTTTTGGCGAATTTTTGAAGGGATGCCTATGGAAACTCTTGGGATTTCGTCCATATCTTATAAGTAACTATTTTTTGACAAAAATAGAGGGGATTGGAGTGCTTCTTCAGTGGTTTTAGAGTAGTTTTAGTGAGTGTTAAGTGTTAGGGTTTAGGAGAAGTGAGTGTAGAGTGAGGATTTAAGAGGAATTCTTCTCTAAGGAGTGAAGGAGAAGGAGTAAAGTGAGAGATTGCTTCTTCCTTTCCATTCTAAAGAGAGAATCAAGTGTTGTAAAGAAGAGAGAATAGGATTCAAAGGAACTTCAAGGGAATGACATTGGGGAAGAGAAAGAGATAAGTTGTGTTTTCTTTTGTGGTTTGTATGACTTCTCTTTTATATATAAAAACCATGTTTTATTGCATCTTCTCCATGAATTCTGAGTAGTCTCCCTTGTCTTTCTTCTTGCATAGAGATGTGATGATGGATTGATGTGGATTTGATGTGCTTTTAATGTAATGAAGAAATTGTGATGGTTTTTCATTTCGAACTTAATTTACTTTTCGATTTGACCAATTGAAATGTTAAAATATGTTGTTGAAAAATAAGTTTGAAAGGATTTAATGTCCTACAAAAATAATGAAAGATCCGTTCAATTTCTATGAATGAATTGCATAGTTCATAGGAATTGAGTGCAACTAAATAGGGAAATATGTTTTGATGGACTTCAATGTGGAGATTTCAGGGTGACAGACTGAAATCCCAAAATTGGTTCTAAGATTAGTAACTAATATCAAAGGTTAGCCTTCGGGTAAAGGGTGAGTGGGAGCTTCGAAGTGAGAGCTTGTATCCTCCCAACCTAGTCTTAGATTAATGAGTAAACTTAGGATATGTCAATGTTCTTATCTTGCTTAGAAGAGGGGGTACTCTTTTAAGAGTAAAGAATCATCTATGCTCCTATTTAGCACTATAACATAAATATTTGTTACATATAAATCCACACATCATATTCTCATGTAAGAGGAAAGATACTTTTCGCATATTTGGAAAACCTTTCAAATACTTAAGTTTAGTGTGTCTGTAGTTAATTCTGTTTTTAAAGTTGTTAGAAGTAATTGTAGTTTAGTTAATTATTACTGTTTCCTGCATAGTAGTAGTAAGTAGTAAACTTTAATTACGAATTAAATCTCAGATTTTAGTGCTTATTATATATTGTGAAACGTTTTCTTATACTTCGAACTTCCCTGTGGGATCGATAACCAGGACTCCATTAGAGCCCTATATTACTTGATACGATACGTATACTTGCGTTAAATGCTTAGACTTAACAAAATCATTATAAATATATAAATTTGATTTCATAAATTCTTGCAAAATATAAGTCCGTTGCATCAAGTTTTTGGCGCCGTTGCCGAGGAAGGTAACGTAGTTAAGAAAGTAAGTAACAGAGTAGTAAGTAAGAAAGTATAAACAATATTTATTAATAATATAGTAACAGAAAATCTTTATATTGTAGTATGTAATTGTGTGTTTTTTTACCTTTATAAAAGTATTTGTGTTTGTATATGCGTAGTAGCGGATCTATAGGTTTAGTGCCTTACGATTCAGAGTTAGAGCGTACTGTCTGAAAAATTAGAAAACAACAAAAATAAATTAAAAATGCTTGCAAAATGACGAATAATCAAGATAATCAAAGAAATGATATTGGAAATTTGCTAAGACCTTTAAGAGAATATGCTAACCCAATAATAGATGAAATTCACATAACTATTCAAAATCTTGATGTTGCTGCTAATTCATTTGAACTTAAACCTATTATTATCCAAATGGTACAAAATAATCAATTTGGAGGAACACCTAATGAGGATCCAAATTTACATCTCACTAGTTTTCTAAAATTGTGTGCTACTTTTAAATATGATAGAGTGTCTAGTGACACTGTCAGACTTAGATTTTTTTCCTTTTTCATTAAGGGATAAAGCTAAGGCGTGGTTAAACTCATTAGCACCTGGATCTATTAGAACTTGGGGAGAATTATCTCAAAAGTTTCTATCAAAATATTTTCCTCCATCAAAGACTGCTAAACTAAGAAATGATATTACATCCTTTTTGTCAGTTTGAATGAGAGTCGATATATGAAGCTTGGGAGAGATTTAAAGATCTTCTTAGGAAGTGCCCACATCATGCTTTACCAAATTGGTTAATAATTCAAACATTTTATAATGGATTAGTGGTATTATTGAGATCTATTATAGATGTTGCTGCTGGTGGATCATTAATGTCAAAACCTTTTGATGAAGCATATGCATTAATTAAAGAAATGGCTACTAATAATTTTCAATGGCTTTCTGAACGGGTAAATCCTAAGAGAGTAGCTAGTGTTCATGATTCAGATATGATGACTATGGTAGTTTCTCAAATTGCAGCCCTTTCAAAGAAAATAGATCAATATGGAATGAATTATTCTCAACCACCTCAAGTGTTGGAGAAAAATTTATTTGGACAGATAATAGAATCTCAAACACCTTATGAGACTTTAAATGCTATTAATAGACTTAACAATCCTTATTCAAATTATTATAATCCTTGTTGGAAGAATCACCCAAAATTCAATTGGAATAATAGTAATTCTAATGTTAACCCGCATTTGGCTAAAAATTCTATAAATCCAATTAGAAATTCGAACAATCAAGGAAATACTAATTTTAGACCATCTTATCCTCCTGGATTTAATAGTAACCCACAATTTAAGGATAAGAAGTTGTCTACTGAAGAAATGATTCTAAATATGAGAAATCAATTACAAGCTCAAGGTGTTGCTATGAAAAATATTGAAA
Organism: Papilionanthe hookeriana x Papilionanthe teres; assembly: GCA_022702705.1. Classification (NCBI taxonomy): domain Eukaryota; kingdom Viridiplantae; phylum Streptophyta; class Magnoliopsida; order Asparagales; family Orchidaceae; genus Papilionanthe; species Papilionanthe hookeriana x Papilionanthe teres. Next base: position 32,115,778 of record CM040436.1, on the reverse strand, counting down.
ATCAATTGGGACATATTTTCACTGCACTTAATAATAGACCTTCTGGAACACTTCCAAGTAATGTGGAGATCAATCCAAAATATCAAAGCAAGGAACAACTTAAGGCTATTCAATTAAGGAGTGGAAAAGAATTGAAAACTAGAGTGCTAAAAGAAGTTGAAATAGAAAAGGAGAAGGTGGAAATTGAAAAAGGTTCAAACAAGATTTATCCAGACTTGGATTATCCTCTTAAGCTAATGAAGATAACCGTTGAAAAAACACCACCTCCATTTCCTCAAAGATTGAAAAAACAAAACAGAGATAACATATTTGGAAAATTTTTGGAGATCCTTAAGAAATTAATGATAAATATTCCTTTTGTTGAAGCATTAGAACAGATGTCTGACTATGCCAAGTTTGTGAAGGATATCCTGAGAAAGAAAAGAAAGTTTACAGATCATGAAACTGTTGCACTTAACGGAGAGTGTAGTGCATTTATTCAGAAGAAGCTTCCGGAAAAACTTAAAGATCCTAGTAGTTTCACTATTCCGTGTGCTATAGGTGAAAACTTTTTTGGAAAAGCTTTATGTTATTTGGGAGCTAGTATTAATCTTATGCCTTTATTAACTTTCAAAAGGTTGGGAATAGGAGAAATTTCTCCTACATCTGTGACTCTTCAGTTGGCCGATCGTTACATTACTTACCCTAAAGGAGTGGTGGAAGATGTGTTATTGAAAGTGGATAAATTTATCTTTCCTGTAGATTTTATTGTACTTGATATGGAGGAAGATAAAGAAATTCTAATCATTTTGGGAGGACCATTCCTTGCTACTGGAAGAGCAGTAATTGATGTTTAAAAAGGTGAATTAACTATGCGAGTTAATGATCAAGAGGTGACCTTTAATATTTTAAAATCTATGAAGTATCCCTCAAAGGAAAAAGATAATGTATGTTATAGGATGGACGTCTGTGATTACTTGAGAAACGATCATTTTAAAAATATATTTGAAAAAGAAGAAGAATATAAAAAAAATTGATGAAGAAATTGAAGATGAAGAAAACTCAGATAGTAAGAAGAATGAAGATTTGGAGTATGTTCAGGAGAGATTCGAAGTATTAGGCTCTATGGAAGGTGGAAATAAAACCTTAATTCCATCTATCATAAAACCTCCTGAACTTGAGATGAAAATTCTCCCTAATCATTTAAAGTATATGTTTTTAGGAGAATCATCTACCTTGTCAGTTATTATATCTTCGGAGTTAAACGATTTTCAAGAACAGAAGTTGTTGGAAACTTTAAAAAGATACAAGAAAGCTTTTGGATGGACTATGACAGAGATTAAAGGAGTTAGTCCTTTGATTTGTATGCACCAAATTTTATTAGATGAAGAACATAAACCGAGAGTTGATCTGCAAAGGAGATTGAATCCTATAATGAAAGAAGTAGTTAAGAAAGAGATTTTAAAATGGCTGGATGCCAGAATTATTTATCCTATATCGGATAGTGCTTGAGTGAGTTCAATACATTGTGTACCGAAAAAGGGAGGAGTGACTGTTAAAGTGAATAAATGTAATGAAATTATACCCACAAGAAAAATTAATGGATGATGAATTTGTATTGACTATAGGAAATTAAATGCCGCCACTAGAAAAGATCACTTTCCTCTTCCTTTTCTTGATCAAATGCTAGATAGACTTCTTTGGACACAAGTACTTATTATTTTACGGATGGATATACTCGGTTACAATCAAATACCTATTGCTCCTGAGGATCAAGAAAAGACAACGTTTACTAGCCCTTATGGAACCTTTGCTTTTCGAAGAATGCCTTTTGGACTGTGTAATGCACCTACAACATTTCAGAGATGTATGATGTCTATCTTCGGTAGTATGATAGATAATGGAATAGAAGTTTTTATGGATGATTTCTCTGTATTCGGGACTTCATTTGAAATTTTCTCGGAAAACTTAGCAAAAGTTTTGGAGCTTTGTGAGAAAACAAATCTAGTTCTGAATTGTGACAAATGTCAATTTATGGTTGCAGGAGGAATTGTGCTTGGGCATAAAATTTCTGAACATGGTATGGAGGTCAACCCTGTTAAAATTAGAGTGATTGAGAGATTGTCGTCACCCACAACTGTGAGAGAAGTGAGAAGTTTCTTAGGACACGCTGGATTTTACAGGCGATATATTAAAGACATTTCTAAAATTACTAAACCTTTGTGCCGACTGTTGGAAAATGATAGAAAGTTTGATTTTAATGATTAATGCTTAAGTGATTTGGAATTATTAAAAGAAAAATTAATCACTGCATCTATAATTGTTTCACCAGATTGGGAGAAACCATTTGAACTTATGTGTGATGCTAGTGATTATGCGATCGGAGTAGTATTGGAGTAAAGGCATGATAAAGTTTTCAAAGTCATCTACTATGCTAGTAAAACTCTTAATGAGGCTCAAATTAATTATACCACAACTGAAAGAGAGTTATTAGCTATAGTATTTGCTTTTGAAAAATTTAGACCTTATTTAATTGGAGCTAAAAGTATTATGCAAACAGACCATTCGGCTATCAAATATTTAATGCAAAAGAATGATGTGAAACCTAGACTCATTAGATGGATACTTCTTCTGCAAGAATTTGATTTTATGATAGTTGATAGGAAGGGAGTGTTGACCTCATTTTTGATGAGGTCTTCTCTTCTTCTTTTTAGTACTTAGGATCTAGCCTTAGGCTTTTCTTTTGACTATCCTAGAGGATTAGAATTGGGACCCACCACTTAGAAATTCAAACCACTTCTTAACTCCCTGCAAACTCCAAAAAACTTGATTATAAATCCCTAATCACCTAGAGGGTTGAAATCAAATGTGGAAGTTTAAAGGATGAGTTCCTATAGGACTCTTTGGCCTTATGACCGCCTACAGGTGGCTCGGTCGCAGTGAGGGCTGACTTACACACACACTACACTCATACACTATACTTTCATACACCTCCTAAAACCACACCCATACCCAACTTGACCTCCTGACTCATGAAGGTGATTCACATGGATGGTCCTTAACCCCTAAGCCCTTGGCTAAGAGGGTTAGGAACAACATAGTGAATTCCTCAAATGAGTCCCTTCATGGCTCATGTGGGCTTGATATGGCTTCATAGCTCAACAAAAATGATTTCATTCCACTTACATTTACCAAATCTTCAATTTTCTAAATTTTCAATTTTTGACCCCCGGGACCCTACACCCGCCTAGCCTACCCAAAACCCTTGAAATTACCCAAAATTTTCAAAAAAATCTCCAAATACCCAAAATTCCTCAAAACCAATCCCAAACATTCTCACATTACTCAAATTGATCATTCATAGCCAAAAATACCCAAAATTCCAAAAATACCCCCAATACCCTCCAAATACCCAAAATGCTCCTCTTGACCCAAAAATCCAAAAATTCAGAAAATTCCCAGAAAATTCCAGAAAATCTCAAATATTCCCAATTTCATTGTGTTCAACTACACCATGGGCCAATTTTGTCAATTTACCCCACTTTTGTCAAAATCCCCAATTTGACCCATTTTAACCCAAAATAAACCCAATGTCAAACCAAACCTACCAAATTGACCCAAATTCTGGTCCAATTCAATTATAAACTTCAATTCAACATCTCCAACACCAATCTAGACCAAATCCAAGTCCAATTTGATTGGCATTTGAATCCAATTTCACTTTTGACCTTAAGGCCCAATTTGGACCCATGACCCAAACTTAGCCCAAACTAAACCAATTCAACTCCAATTAACCTCAAACCTTTTCTAAACCTTCCTTAACATCCCCACAAACAAAGCACTAACATGATTTGCCCAAAATTTGGACCTAAACCCCACTCAAATTCAACCCAAAGCTAAAAGGCCCAATTTTGACCTAAACCCAAACCTAACCCAAATAAGCCCAAACCCCAAAATCAAAACTCAAACAAAGTCAAAACCTCTTTGAAACACTCCCATAAACATTTCCCAATATTAATTTTACATCAATTTCAACTCTAGCCCAACATTGACCCAAGTTAGCCCAATTTGACCTACATTGGCCCATTTACCAAAGAGGCCCAAATCCAACCCCATTCAAACCCAAATCACACCAAACTCATTTCAAATCATTCATGACATACCCCTAAACCAAACCCAACAATTATTTGGCCAAAACTTCTACAAAATTCCCATCCATGAATTCATTCTTAAACCTAAAGGCCCATCCCCTTAGCCTTCCTAAAAGCCCATCAAAAATAATTTCAAAAGGCCCAAAGCCCACATGACAAACCTCTATCATCATCCATTTGATAAAACCATCTTCTAAGTTCTAAATCCATGATGAAATAAATCCAAATCAAGCCATATGCCAAATCCCATCAAATCACCCCTAAATTACCAAAATTTTTAAAAACCTTTTTCATGAAATTGACCAAACTTTTCCCCAAGCCAAAGGTGAGCCATGAAGCCACTCTTAAGCCACATGAAAGCCATGTGAGTTGTTCACATGTGACCTTACCACATTGGGCAAAAGGAGGAGATCCTTTCCACATTCCCTTAAGGTGATTAACCATTTCCATGTCTCCCCTAAACCATGTTTAATCCTAATTGTACTTGGATTGTGACTTGACCCCACTAATCAAGCTGATCCAAATCACTTTCTCTTCAGCCTAAACCAAGCCTTGGGTGGTGCACCTAGCCCAAAAGGATGGGTTGACCCATTTAAAGCCAAAATAGCCATGCCCCCATGCCATTTTGATCCAACTCCTTTACACATGTCCAAACCCAATTGACTTCACCATTGCCAAGCCCTGACCTCCCTGGTCAAGATGGTGACCAGTGCCTGGCCGGCCAGCCACCAGGCCGCCGGAGAACACCATGGCCGAGACCTTGGGAGGAGCCAAAAAATTCAATTCTCCCTTGCTGACCTGCCCCATGCCTAATGGCCACCATGGCTGTTCTTCCCTTGACCTAAGCAGCTGATCCCAAGCCTTAAACCCTCCTGGGAGGCCCTCCACCCTCTCCTATTTAAACCTCACCTCCTCTCGGCCATGAGAGGTGCTGAACCAGACCTTACTGAAACCCTACCAAAATTGCTCCAGACCACTCTCCACACTTAGAGCAGTTGATCCCCAGTGATAATTTGCCATAATCCCCACAAACAGAGCCCAATTTCTCAGCCAAAATTCCACCCAAAAACAGGACATCTCCCAACTCTCCACCAAATTAAAATTAAACTCACCCACACCTGCACAAGGTCAAGAGAAGGAGTTTCCCAGTGAAAGCCCCTTCTCCAGGCCACCCATCTGTTCCAGACTGCAAGCTTTGTAATCGAGTCGTGGTCAAAATCATACTCGGACAATTCACCGGCCCAAGGGACTTCATCCGGAGTTTGCTTGGACCCAATCGAAGGTGACACAACTCTCAGATCGAAGCTTCACTTCTATGAGCAAAGGTATGGACTCACTCTTCTTCCCGAGCTTACAGAGATTCTCTATTTAATTTGAGTCAATTTCAATACATGTTTACCGTATGGATGTGTTCGTCTCCTCAAGACGAATCCATAGAGCATAAGAACATGAAAATCCGTTGAGAATCGAGTGAGAAATTAGGGTTAGAAGGTTGACGGTCACGGGTGCACACCAGTCGTAGACGATGACTGGGAGCCGTCGGATCGAGCGTGTATTGAACGGATGGTCTGGATTGAGCCGGACAGCGTGATGGTACGTGAACAGCGGGGCCCTGGAGCGTTGAGTCCAATGGCGGCGCTGAATCAGAAGACGACGCGTGGCCTTTCGGAGCTGCCGAGGATGGCGTGGCGCCGCGTGGATAAGTAGGAAATTAGGGTATTTTTGATTTATTTAATTCCCTAAACTTCAAAAATGCATAACTTTGTGTAGGAAAATCAGAAAAATAAAATTAAAATACCCTCTTGCTCAGTGAACAGAGGAGAATAGTGTGGAAAAGAAATCATTTAATTTCACTAAGTATTTTATTTTTAATTATTTATTTACTCTCTGCACTATTTCAATTCTCCATGCATGTATACAATTCACCATGACATTAGACCATAAGGCTTTTGAAGCCTCTAAATTTGGGAACATTCCGTGAATTTTCCAAAGTCAGAGGCCATCCTTATGAAGAGTTATTGATTTTTCAATTCTAGGTCACTATTCTGAGTATTTTAATTCTAATAATTAGCATGTTGTGAAATAAATTCTAGGAAAATTTGGTGATGTTCCCTATGACCAGAGGACCCTAGGGAAAATGGTTTTTGAGTTAACTCAGTTGTAATAACCCTAATTGGCTTAAACACCCAAAATGGATCTTTAATTAATTAGAGCTAATCATACATCAAATTGACTTGAAATTAATTCTCCACTGACCTTTAGAATCAGAGGAACCCACCATAAAAGTTTGAAGTCAATTGGACTTGGTTAGCCCTATCAAATAGGTTGATTAAGCCATTTAGCCAAAATTAAATTTAAAAAATTCATAACTTTCAAAATACTTCTAAAAAATTCACCAAATTGTTTTTGGAGCCTCTCTAGTATCAAGGGAATTTAAGAAAATTAAAATTGTAATTTTCTAAAAAAGTTGATTTTTTTGCATTTTTTAATATTTTAATAATTAAAAAATAATAAAAATCACAAAAATAATAAAATTCACCAAAATGTCACATTTTGAATTTTAATCACTTAGGAATAAACCCCATATTTTTCTTAAGTCTCTATGATGAGATATTAAATTTTAAAGCCCTAAGGTAATTTTAAAATTAAAAAATGTATTTTCTAGCATTTCCATTAAAATAATTCTAATAAATCAAATAAAAATTTGAAAATTATAAAAATTGGTTCTCTAGTTTCCTTGATATCAGAGAGATTTTTGGAAAATATAAAATTCATTTTTCAACCTTTATTTTATTTTTAAATTAATTAATACTCCAAAACTCAAAATAATTATAATAAAAGTAATATAATTCACAAAATCACCAAAATTGGTCCAAGTGGTCCTCTAATCATTAGGAATGTCCCATAATTTTCTTAAGGACAGAAACTTTCCCTTGGTCATGTTATTAAATTTTCCTTAAAAATTCTTATTTTCCACCAAAAATAATTATATAAATAAATTACATACAAAAAATCACATTTTCTCCTCTAATGTCTTGATTGACATATGAGTGAAGTCACATAAAAATTTTAAATTCATTTAAGCTCAATTTAGTTAGTCATGAAATTAGTAAGTTTAAAGGGCAAAATGGTAATTAAAATTTTAACCTATAATTAAAAATTTTAGGTTTAATTAAAAGGGTGGGTAAAATATTTGATACTAAGTTGATTTTGGATGTTTGAAACTTAGGTAATCAAAGGGTAGAAACCTACCAAATAATTTAAAAGTAATTAAAATAAACCTTAATTAAATAATTGTTTAAACTTGAAAGAATAATAAAAAATTGGAATTATTAAAATAGGGATATTATTAGGAAGAAATTTATTCTTTAATCTAAGAATCCCTATATTAATCACTTCAATAATATTTAATTCCTAATTAAAATGATAATCCAAATTCAAAATTTAAAATGCTAAAAGACTTAATCATTAAATTAAATTAAAATTACAACATTTAAATTAAATCCTTTTAAAATTTCAATTAAATTAATACTTTAACAATTAAAATTAAATCATCCCTAAAGCATAAAAAATAAAATATTAAATTAAAAAAATAAAATTTAAATTTAAATTAAAATTAAAAATAAAACCAAATTAAGATTTAAATTAAAATAAAAATAAAATAAAATTAAATTAAATTAAATTTAATTAAATTAAATCACATTAAATTAAACTAAATTAAAACATATTAAATTAAATTAAATTCAATAAAAAAATAAAATCAAGTTAAAATAAAAATAAAATAAAATTAAATAAATAAAATTAAATTAAAACTAAAACTAAACCAAATTAAATTAAATTAAAATTAAATTAAATTAAATTGAATTAAATATAACATCACTTAAGACATAAAGAATTCAAAATAAATCTGAAACAACTTGAACACTATTCCAAACTTAAACCCATTAATTAAAATTAAGTCGAATCACAAATCACTTGAACATCGATTTGCCCTCAAAAGCTATTGTTGTCATAACTCCTAAACAGAGTGTTAAGTGAAGTGTTACTTCACTCATAGGATATTCAAATGTCCTAGTTCACTGATCAAGATAACAAAACTTGAACTCCTAGATGATTGATTCATTCTATAATTAAATTCTCTTGAACTTAAAATAATCCTAGAAGTATTGAAAAGATGTTTAAGATTCGTCTTAAGCACTTCCTCAATACGATATGATGTTTATAAGAACAATTGAACTTAATTGTTCTTTGATGAAGAAAATCATCCTCAAACCAAAACACAAGAACCTAGACGTCATAGGAGATGACTAGCTATAGGATTCGGAATTTGGTAGAAAACCATAACCCTTCCCTTAGCTTTACCTAGGAACTTGCTTTAAATGCTTAAATATTCTAAATTGTGTTTAAGTGCAGCTCGGGATGACGGGAAGACCCTCCGAGTACGCTTTTATTTTATTGCAATTTACCTTCTTACAATTTACCTTATTGCAAATGCACTTTACTTTTTCTTGCATGATAAACAACTGTTGCATGAAAACCCACACCTTTAGGATAGCCTCTAAAACCAAAACCAAAACTAAATTAAAAGTCGTTGCAAGATAAAATTCACCGCCACAACATTTCAAAATATAAAAAAACTCAAAATTTAATCACAAACAAAATAACAAAACTACAACTACAAATAAATTAAAACGTCTTGTTGGATGATCGGGAATACCTCGGATGATGTAACCTACGTGTTGCTAACGGGATTTCCCACGGTCTAAATGAAAGTGTGGAACTCATTTAGTTGAGTTTAGCAAATTCATTTGGACTAAGTGAATCCGATAAAAATATCGATGCCGGAAGGATGGAACCGTGGGATCTTAACCGGTGTTGTTATAATCAATTTTAAGATTTGTTTTAATTAAAATATAAAAAAACACTTGGAAATCAAGATTTCTAAAACCAAACTCTTCTCTTCTCTTTTGATTACAATCTTCTAAAACTAAACCCTCTGCAACATCAAGGAGCTCGGAGCATGGTGGGCAGCACAACCATCGTCATCAGCAAAACCTGAGTCTACTTCAACAAAACTTTCTTAGAATTAAATAACCAAGCCATAGGATTTCGAGGTAGTTTGCCTAGTGTAACATAAATCCTCAATCTTTTTGTTAGGCATTTGCATTGCAAATTAAGCCCTAACCAGTCTTAGGATTCCGAGGTAGTCGTCCGATAAGACATAAACCCTCACATCTTCGAGGCTATTTGTGTGATCACATCATACGAATATAAGTCCTAATTGATTAAAATTGGTAAGATCAAAACATTAAATAAATATTAGGACTTTCTTAAATTCAAGCCAAACAATAGGATAGTCGAGAAATTACCGAAGTTCGCTTCGAATATGTAATTTCTCCTACCTTTCTTTCTTTGAATTCCCAAAACAAAATGTTCCAAACTTGATCCATTCCCTATTGAAATTCTAAAATTCAATCCCTTGGAAACTTAAACTTTGAAATTCTTGAGAGCAGAACTACTGATTATTATCGAGAGTTTTCTTAGGTGATTCCCGTCACTTAAGATGTAATTAACTATAGGGGCTTACCCTTATAGGGAATTTTAAGAACCTAGGTAATATAAGCCCTACTTAATTTCTTTGCATTAAGCAGGAGAACTTGTCGGCTTATAAAATTGGTTTGCAGACCAAACGGATGTCACAAATCTTCTAGTTTATTTAATTGAGCCCCATTATCAAGCAGTGTGTCTATTCTTCGGGATAGATACACGGTTTGTGGTGCGGTGCTCATTTATATAAACTATTTGGGATGTGAGATCAGTTTGATTTCATTTCTTAAAATTTTCAAATTTAAAATTATTTTCAAAATCAAATACTACTTTTTCAAATTATTTATTTAAATTAAATTAAAAATTCACCGACAACTTCTGGCGACTCCGCTGGGGACTAATTCCTCTCTCCATTTTTAATCAGATAGTTCTGCTTTCAAAAATCGGTAGCGTATCCATGTCCCTAGTGGATCAAACTACCCTTCTTTCCGTTGGAATACTATGTTCATTTCTACCTTGAACAAGTATAGCCAACATTCTCTCGGATTTAGGAGCCACTGTTTAGACACCCCTAAACGGAGATGTTCCGAGATCCTTTTACCTCATTTCTGAGGTGGGGTGGGCCCCCAATAGGTATTAGTTTAGGAGCGGTCTTGCGGGTCGAGAAGTTTCTACAAGACTTTCTCTTCCAGTTCCTAATTAATTCCTTTACCCTTCCTACAACTCTCCTTCTTTTAATAATTCTCTGTCCTAACGAACAAATCTTTTTCGAAAAACAATTTTCTTTTAATACCACGAATACACTAAGATAAACAGAAATGTGTTCGGACTCTTTCTTTTTCGTCATAAGTTTTATGACAAGAAGAAGCACGATTCGGGGACTAACACTTGGAATCTGCCCTGCAGAAATGGAAGCCCCAAAACTAATCTTCTCCTTCATCAACGGACTCGGACTCGGTCGTGTTCAAGGACGAATCGCTCGATAATGGAATCATTCGATTCGGACAAGGATTCGGGGACACCGACATCAAAATCCCCGACGTCACTCTCTTTTCACTCGCAAGCAAAGTACCGGAAACTGAGAAGCCATTGATTGAGTTTAACCTCAAGTCAACTCATGAATTCCCTCCTCTGCAAAAGATTCCAACTGAGAGGAGTACTGTTGTTCGCAGAAGGACTGTTGTTGCTACCCCTACTGGTCTAGTCGTCTCTGCACCTACCCCGGCTTCTGCCAGACTAAAGGGAAGGAAATTCAGAACTGTGATGAACCTGTGGAGGGTACAGATCTTCCTGTGAGACCCCCCGTTTTCAAGGTCAGGTCCAGCTCAAGAATTCCACCACTATCACGGACTCATAGGAGGAACATAAGTAGAAGGATTGCTAGAGAGGCCAGAGCTGCCGAAGTTGCTTTCCTGGAAGAAATCCCAGAACTGCCCGAGTATACACCGCTGCCTGAATACATACCACTTTTGGGAGGAAGTAGGTTCCATCCCCTCTCCGCCGCAGAGGATGAGGAAAATGTCCGCAAGATTGCTTCTGCATTGCCTCAGCCCGCATATTACAATGACAGCTGTAAGAAAAGGGCTAGAATTACGCCATTTGCTCGACTGCAAACCCTGATAGAAAAGTTAGGAAAGAAAGAAAAATGCCCTGTATCAGAGATTTTAAGAAGGATAGGGCGGGTGCCAACCAAGTCCCGTCTTGGGTTGTGAGTAGAACCTGCTATCGCTGCAGAAAAGCCAAATAAGAGAATGAAAGCTAGTCCACATGTTGTTGTTTCAGGACTACAAATTAGGGAGGATACCAACTTCCAGCATTTGGCTGACAGACCATCCGGTCCTAGACCTTCTGCTGCTAGAAGGATGGTATGGCGTCCCACTATCGGACAATTGAGATTAAGGTAGCGTTTGGAATTGCTTATTGAGGTGCGGTGGCGGTATGATACCGCCACCGCACATTTGAATATGGCGTTATGTCCATGCGGTATAATACCGTTGAACCGCGCTTCGTACAATTATAACCGAAGGCGGAAAGCGGAGCGGGGGAAGCTTATAGCGCGGTTTTAGGTTATTTTCCACGGGAGCCCTCTCTACTGCCGCTCGAACATTCGCTCTCCCGTCCCTCTGCCGCTCGAACATCCGCAGCCCGTCGAGCAGCACCTCCCATCGAGCACATCCGATCTTCCACGAGAGCCCTCTCTACTGCCGCTCGAACATTCGCTCTCCCGTCCCTTTGCCTCTCGAGCATCCGCAGCCCGTCGAGCAGCACCTCCCATCGAGCACACCCGATCTACTCTTCTCCTTCGGCTAGATCTGCTTCTTTCGCGTGCCCTAGCCCCGCCTCTCCCCCTCCCCGTCGAGCAGCATCTCGGCGACTCATCCTTCAGCTGGATCGCACAGATCGGGTAGATCGGTCCATTTTTCCGCGATTTTTCGGCTCTGCGTTGCTCGTAACACGACATTTCGAGGTAAGTTATGAAGCCTTCATGCTACTCTCACAATCCTTCCTCAATCTCACAATCATTTCTCTGATTTGGTAAGGTGACTTGAGTAAGGGCAATTATTTCTCCGATTTGTTTTCCGGGGCTTCCTCTTGTAAACAAAGAGGTTATTCTTTAGATGGATGGTTTATATCATGTCTAGGGCACTTCACAAGTTTATTTGTTATTCGAATTATGCCAATCTCATCCATATAATATAGCCGAGTATGAAATATACATAGATAATGAACGGATGTATGTGTATACCTTGAGCTCGAATTTGTATGTGTCACTTGCGAGATGATCCCGTTTTTACCTTGTTGTAGTGGTTAATCACCGATTTCATGCTGAAATAGAGATCAAGTTGTAGTATTTCTTTCAATTCTTTTGGGGAAGATTTACATATATACCACTCAATTCCCAGTATTTATAAATTATTTCAGGAAGATTTGCATGCATACCACTTTACTTTTCCTATGCATGTAATGCTGTATTTTTCTTTTTACATGTAAAAGAAGTATTTTTGTTGTGATACAAAATATTTGGGTGGTATAGATATAAGAAACAAAGCTTAGTTGTTAGATATGAAAAGTTGTTAGATATGAAAAGTTACTAGATAATGAACGGATATAAAAAGTTAAGTATTGGGTGGTATGTTGTGATACAAAATATTAAGGGTTAACCATTATTTCTTTTTTCTTATAAAGTTTTTTGTTTTGAAAAATTTGGGGAATTGAAATGCTTTTACTTCACAATTTTCAATTACCTTGCCTTTAGTGGAAGTTACTTCTATTCATTCTTAGCTTATACTTCTTAATTTTTCATGCATTTGTCTTAAAATTTTTATTTATGGCAAACTTTGTTTATATATCAATGAATTTCTTGTACCACAATATTTGAATTCTTATAATGTCATTAGCCTAATTGCAGTTTTATAAAAATACAGAAGATACAAATTGTCAAGTTACAAAAGTGGTTGGTGTAGTTGATAGTTTATAGATATCGCTATAAACAGGATCAAAATGAGTTTTGGTATTTATGTTACTATTGCTAAATTTGGTACTACTTTAAAATTCATGTATTGGGTCTTATGTATAAAATAGAATTCATGTTTTTATGTTGCATTTCTTGCATTGTTTTATTAGAAATGGTTAGGACAAATGAAGCCGGTACCTCAACAATATGGGATAAGGAGAGTACGAACATTTTCTGCAACATCTGCATCGGTGAGATTCACGCCGGTAATAGGCCGAACACCCATTTTAGTAAGGAAGGTTGGCTGAATATTGCTCAAAAGTTCAAAGACCATACAGGAAGAGATTATGAAAAAGTACAGTTTAAAAACAAATGGGATCAGTTGAAGAAAGACTGGAAATTGTGGAAGGGGCTGAAGCTTGGATATACGAGGCTGGGCTAGGACCCCATTAAACGGACAATCAATGCTTCAGAAGATTGGTGGGCTGAGAAAGTTGTGGTAAGATTTTATTGTTTGCAAAATTTTTCTTCCATGCCTCATTTATTATAATTTTTTTTATTCAAGCTATTATATCCCTAAACCCCAATCTCAACGTTCTGTTACAGGCTAAGCCGGCATTAAAAAAATTCAAACAGAACGGAATTGAATCAGAGTTGGAAGAAAAACTGGACATAATGTTTAGAGGTGTGGTGGCAAACGGGGGAGTATGCAGTCAGCCCTAGTGAGATAGGGTTCTCTGGAATTCCAGATAGTTCTACACCAGATCCAGTGTATGTTGACGAAGAAATACACAGTGTCAACCAGAGGGAGATGGGTGAGTCAAGCTCACAGTCGAAGAGGCCCAGGCATGGGAGAAAGAAGAAAGAAAAGGACGAGTGTTCTATTGGATAAGCTCGACCGTCTCATTGATGCTTTTGAAGCACCACCGCGAGCTCCAGCTCCTGACTGCGCTATCTTTGAAAGTATTCGGATTTTGTCTTCTATCCCTGAAGTGGTTGCGGACATGCAATTTTATGCAATATTTATGAAAAAATTGGAGGATCCAACATGCAGACAGATATTCATGGCGATGGCTCTAGATATGCACGTCGAATATCTGCGTGTTATTATACATGACTGAGCTTATTTATGTTTTTCCTATCTTCTGTATTGTACTTTTTAATGTTGTGTACGCAGCTATTATTTAGACTTATGTTTTCTTGTTAATTGTACTTCTTCATGACTGAACTCAAAAGCTAATTAGTAGCATTTTATGCATTTGGAGTTATATTTTAATTGTATTCGGTTTGATCTATCTAATATCTTCCTTGTTCTAGCATGAATACGCAACACGAACTTCGTAAGAGAATGACATTAGTCGCAATTATTGCCATAATATTGCTGGAGTATTATCGATCAAGCAGCCTGCGTTTACCCCGTATGACCTCTACCTTTGGCGGGGACAAATGGGTGGGTGAGATGCTCACGGGACATCCAATTCATTTCAGCAACATATTTAGAATGTTTGTCCCGATATTTTAGACCTACTTCACGAGTTATCTCTAAACCATGAACTTCAAGGTTCTAGGAGAACATCAAGCAGAGAGGTACTGGCCATAACCCTATATATACTGTCACAGAATGAATCAGTTAGAGCTACCATGGAGAGGTTTCAACATTCATCCGAGACTATCAACCGCTATTTCTCCAAAGGCATACAAGCACTTGCTAGTCTAGCTACTCGAATCGTCAGGCCAGAGGATCCATCATTTCCTCATACCCCATTTCAAATTTTAAATGATCCTCGTTACATGCCTTATTTCAAGGTAATTTTTATTTTCTTTGCATACATAACAAAAAAAAATCTTCTAACATATGCAGAGCAGAACTGCATAAGTGCAATTGATGGTACTCACATTCATGCTCGAGTAGCCAGTAAGGATAAGGTGGCTTTCATTGGTCGAAGCGGTATACCAACTCAAAATGTCATGGTGGTATGTGACTTCAACATGTGTTTCACATATGTTATGGCGGGCTGGGAAGGGAGTGCACATGACAGTCAAATTTTCTCTTATGCTACTATGAATAGATCGCTGGGTTTTCCTCAACCGCCGCCAGGCAAGATATGATTTTTAATAGTCCTACTTATATGTGTTGATTTTGCATAATAATGACTATCATAACAGGGAAGTACTATTTGGTTGATGCTGGGTACCCTATGCAGATAGGGTATTTAAAGCCATACCCAGATACGAAATACCACATCCCAGATTTTGAGCGTTCTAGTGGCGTTGCCCGGGGCAGAAAAGAAATGTTTAACAAGCGGCATTCTTCTTTGCGCGGTGTGATCGAAAGAACATTCGGCGTTTGGAAGAAGAAATGGGTCATCCTGCGGGATATGCCGCCGTACCCATATCGAAAGCAGGCACACATCGTGATTGCTACGATGGCACTCCACAATTTCATTAGACGGCATCCCTCCCGGCATGATACAGACTTCAACATGGCTTACGCCGACGAGAGTAATATCCCCCCATCGAGTACGATACTCATACCGGGGATTCTATACCGAAGAAGTCATACAGTCTGAAGAAATTGTTACACAAGATGGGGAAGGTGCATCGGAGATGGCTGATTTGAGGGAGTGTATCACAGATGCGATATGCGACTCCTAAATTCTACACTACTTACCTTGTTTCGATATTATATGTGCCCTAGTAATGATCTCTATTCGTTAGAACTCAATCGAGTAGAATTTTTGGTAGTAAGTAATTGCATTAGTAATCTGTAGTTTTATGTAATCTAAGAACAGAAAAAGGGATTGGTTATGGAGCATTCTCGTGAAGTAAAATCTGCTTTATGTAATTGTGAGGAGCTTCTTTCCTCTAACACTTGTTTTAGCTGATGTGAGTTACGGATGGAATCTATGCTTTGTTTTGGCCAGTATATCCATGATTATTTGTTACACTTTTACATCTAATGTGCTTTTCATTTAGGTGGGAACTCTTCATAAGCTACTTTACATATGTGTCATCAATTTTATGGTTGTTGATGTGCTCCCAAGAGTACAAAAGTAGAGAGGTAGAGGGAGTGAGGCATTCAAAGGCTTGCTGAATTTTACTATAATTTGAACAATTTTTAACCTGAAATGCACATACAAACGGGCCATTAATGTTTGAGTCAGTTGGATTGAAAGTGGTTTGGGTTTTGATAAGGTTTTAGACCTGTTTAATGAATGGGTCCATCTCCTAGAAAAGGTCTTTAGGATTGAAGGAGATCTTCTTGATGACAAATTGTTCTTATACGTTGGCTTGAATCATGTCCGCTTCACCAAGGATTGCCTTAAATTCATCCAAGCTATATCATCCGTAGTTCTTACCTTCTTTGCTTTCTTAAGCGTTAGATGTTTTGGGAGGTTAGCATAACCGGAACTTAAACCATCTCTTAGTATTTTATTTCTGCTTCATAGTAGTCTGTTTGTTTATCATAATTTGCTCATAATTAATTTAATTAGTTGTTAGTGCAATCAATATACTTGCCTTTGCATTTATTTTGAATTCATTTACAATAGTTCAAACTCATCATGCATTAGTGTTCACTTAAATTGAATATTTTGCATTCATTGGTTTAATTTTCTTGTGATATTTGAACTTCTACATCTGTATGCCTACAAGTGATTTTTTCTCTTGTGAACTTTTATTTACATCCAATTCCTCTATTTTTATGCATATTCAATCTATGGCCTAGGTGATATTATCTAAAGAAAAGGAATATGTTTCAAAAGACAATATCCTGAAAAGTTAATCATCAAAATAATCCTTGGACTTTTTGGATGTATCATTTTTAGTCCCGTATTATTTCAGTTCTCTAATTTAATCCTTTAATTCGTCAAATCTTAACCACTTTGTCTACTAATGATTTTACCTTTTTTTGGATAGAAAGCTTTTCATTAGAACATTTTGGATTTCTTAGAAATAATATTGATACTCGAATTCTAGCTCAAACTAATGATATTTCCCTAAACGTTCATAATCTTCTCATGTAAAGCTCTTCACCGAGTTTATGTTCATATTAATTCAACTTTGATGAGTTGAGGGACTAAATTGAATATTTGAAAAAATTTGGTATGAAGTAAACACATGAAAAATTTTACGGCCCATTTTGATAATTATTATTATCATAATTTTTGTTGGGATCTTTTCTAGAAACATAGTGCTGATATTTTACTTTCGAAGCTGTATAAATAGATTTTTTTTTACATTTTCACTCGGTTTCGGTATCGTAAAGTGCAAGGGCACCCTTTTCTTCTTCATCGGCATTTTCCCCTGCACTATCTCCTTCGAAGACAATTCATCTCCATCCTTTTCTGCAAGTTCTTCAATATCCTCAGTTTCTGGAGGTACTTCAAGTTCAGAAAACCCATCCTCAAAATCATCCTCCTTGTCACTAGACTTACGTCCAACCTGAGAAGAAAGGTTTCTTCCCCAAATCGAAGGCAATGTAAGACGATAGCTTCCACCAGAGACCAGTCTCGTCAGATTATAAACTCCATTAATTAGACAAAAATTTGAATGCTGAACTCCATTTTCCAAATTATTAGTTGCTTCGGGTTTAGCATAAAAAGTGTGATTAAACGAGATGCAACAACTTTGTTTCCTGGTCATAAAACAAGATTGATTAGATAAAAACAAAGCAAATCATATGTGTTGACAATAGTAACGGAAAATTTGCTGGTACTGTTCGAGAGCTTTAGTTCATATGGATGGTTATTGTTTCAGCCTTTTGGCAGGCTTGCATCTAAGTGAAATATTAAAAAAAACAAGCATTCTAACGATTCATGTACAACAGGAAAGAAAATATATTTAAATTTGATTATCTAAGGCAAGGTGAAGAGTGAAATGAATTGTGGCCCATGGCTGGAGAAGATTGTTTTGTTAAGGTTACAAGTTCAAGCCACATATGTATAGATGTTTTGCTCGCCATTTCCCAAAAATAAAAAATAAAAAAAATAAACAAGTCAGGCAAAAAAGAAACTAAGGTTAAAGGAATTTCGGTTTCCATAATGAGCTGAGTTGGTAATCCTATTATGATTCACCTTATGCCTATTACAGCTATTTGAATGTCTTCAATAAAAGGGAACGAATGGAAAATGTTATCGGCTGTGCATCGAACAACCGGAACATACTGTAAAGTGGATAGCACAATATTTAATACTACGAGGAAACAATCAACAAAGATACATTGAGTTCAAAGATTCTTAAGAAACAATAAATAAAAGACTTAAATGCTTGAGTTCTCACAATCAATCAATAAAGATTGGGAGCTCATTAGTTTCTCGCCGCACAGGACATTAATTTTGAGTGGAGAAATAACCAACGTCCTTTGATTTGCAATGAATCCGCATATGAACCAATTCGAGCAAAACAAATCAATAAATTAATACATGTGTAAACCAATACACCGCTATTGTACTATTATCACAGGTTACAGCAACAAGAAAGGAATGACCTTTCAATATCAGGAAAACAGTAAATAGAACAACAAAATAACCAAAAAAAATGGGAAAAAGAAAGCCATCCGAATGAAAATAATCTGTCTTCTCAAAAGTTTTTTATCTTGTTTGAAGGGCCTTTTTGGATGCTCCTTTCTTTCGATGCGTAATGAATTAATTGTTACATTTAACATGCAAAGAATTTATATTTTTATGAATTTTTAATCATATTGCAATTCAGCTATTGACTTGATTTCAAATTGAATGAGCTTAGTTTCATACAACCATTATCTTTGCTCGATCTTACTTGTTTAGTATCCTCGTAATAGCTGATATTAGAGAATTGATTAGGGAATTGATTATATCAACATGGTATAAATGAAGAAATGGTTCAAAAATAAAGGCAGTCGTTTGTTTACATATCTATTCATTCTATTATTGAGTATTTTACATGCATACCACAAAATTCTTGTGTGTTTACATATCTAACTTCAAAAGTTTATATTTACATTTACAACACTTTGGTGTCATAAACCTATGCTTGAAATGGAGTATTTCACTTTTAAGAAGTTATTAATGATTGTATATTTTATATAGATGTTATAGATTTGAGTGATATAAAAGTGAATATAAAGTTAGGTTTTACTTATGTAAATAGGTAAGAATTGTGTGGTAGGTATGTAAAAGCACCTTTATTTCATCATGGTGAATGCTGAGTGACCCACAATTTTATATTATGATATTTTAAATTTAATTGCAACGACGCCAAAAACTTGACCCCGCTATATTATATGTATAGAATTGTAATTGTTTATGTTGTGGATGCTACGCAAGTATATGTATCGTATCAAGTAATACGGGCTCTAGTGGAGTCCTCGGTTATTGATCCTACGGGAAATAGAAAATTAAATAACAACTAATTTTAAAATAATAATAATAATAATTTTAAAATAGTATACGAAAATTTGGAAGTCTAAATTTAAGCGCAATAAAGTAAACTAAGTATTTTAATTAGGTAACTTAACTAAGTAGAAAATTAATACGTATTGAAAGTGCAGGAAATTAAACTAATTGCTAAATAAGTCTTAACTATTCAGAAAAAGTATCTTTCCCCTTGTATTTATGAATTTAAATAGATAATTTAAGGTATTGTGACAAATAGGAGCATTCATATTCTTTAGCATTTGGTCCAGGTGTAAAGAATATTGACTAATCCTATGTTTGATTACCGAATCCGTGGCTAGGCCGAGAGGATACCGATCGCCACTTCGTAGCTCCCACGTTCCCTCGCCCGAGGGCTAACATCTACACTTCGACTCTCAAACAATAGGACCGAATTGAATATTGTAGTCTGTCACACTAAAATGCTCAATTCTACGCCTAGTGATATTATTTCCCTATTTATTTGGACCTTCCTTCCAAGGCTTTTGAATTCCCCAAATATCCGATGTAATTTTTACTATAGTTGATATTCAACATATTTTAACAAATCAAATGGCCAATTTGAAAGTAAATTAAATTTTAAGTAAAAATTATCATAATTTATTAATATTTAAAAGTACTTCTATTTTTAGTTCATCTAGTCACTTAATTTCATAAACAGGGAGAAAGACTAATAAACTACTCAGAATGCATGGGAACTAAACTAAGCATGGATTTCATTTAAAGTTAAAAACAATAAATACTTATCTCCATTTATCCCTAAGCGTACTCCTGCAGTTCCTTTCGACTCTTCCTTCCAGTACAGCAAGACTCACTAAAAACTCACTAACTCACTAAAGACTCACTAATTACACTAATTAAGACTCTAAAGACTGCTCACACATAAATAAAAGACTCTTAAGACACAAATTGACACACACAACACAAAATAACACACTTAGAAGCTGAATTTCGGCTTCTATATATAGAGGTGAGCAAAGGACCAAGAGGTGTGTAAGCATTCCTTCAAAAAGTGTCCAGGTTCAATGTATCTGCGCCATTTGAACTAGCTCGCCTTCGGCGACGAACTACCTCTCTGTCGGTGAGGCTTCTAGAAGGTCTTCGAACTGCGCTATCTCGCTGTCGGCGGGCTCGGGCTCGCCGTCGCTGAGACCGATTATAAATCCTTCGAATTTTCTTTCTCGTACCCTCGCCGTCGGCGGCTCGATCTCGCCGTCGGCGACTCAAGACTAAATTGCATTATTTTCTTCCTTTTTGCTCCAAATCCGCTCCTTTTTATGATTTTTGCTTTTATGACCTAAATTCTACATTCCTGCAACAAAATAAAGAAAATACCTTTCTTTAAAGTGCAATTTCATAAAAAATAGGTATGAATTTCTTAATAAAATTTTCAGTGATCAAAATCCCCCAAACTTACTTATTACTTGTCCTCAAGTAATTTTAGTACTATATAAAAATAATGAGTTCTATAATAAGATTTTTCAATTTAAATAACTATGAATTAGATTAATTAATATCATAATAAAGTTAAATAAAAATTATTCATGTAATTTAATTAATCTTATAGAAATAAATTATTTAGTTATCAGGTCTAAGATTTCTAGCTTACTATTCATTTCAGGAATGACTATATTTAAAAGAATAACTACTTAAGATATTCATATGATAAGAAATTCAAGAAAACACTATTAGGTAAAATTCTAATCCATAAACATAAGTTTGGAAATATCTAAGTTTTTCCCTTTAGGTTAATTCAAATGAAGCCAATTTTTGATAAGGCATCTCCTCAAGCTTCTCCTCATTTTTCTTTTTCTTTTTCTTTTTCTTTTTCTTTTTCTTTTTTTTTCTAATGAGGATTACTGTATCTGGAGAGCCTGTTAATAATTTTGAACTTCATTTTCATCTTCCTAAATTTGAAACTTAGAAATATTTCTTAGCTTATATATACTTCATAGTTTTTACTTCATTGATTTTCAATCTTTTCTTTTTCACTTGAATACTTAAGAATTTTAATTTTAGAATATAGTTTTCCTTACTAAAAATAGTTTACTATATTCTTATTCCCTTTAACCAAATATTTTATTCTATTTAATTAATTAAAGCACTAGAAATATTTCATTTAACCTTTTATAATAATTAAATAAAATAATTCATATTAATTAAATTGAAAAATTTGCTATAAAAATCAATTTATAATAATTTGAAAATAGAAATTGAGAACAAGTTAATAACTAAATTTGTATTTTACTCCCCCCCAAACTTAAATTTTTATATCTACTCTAAATAATGAAAAAGGGAAAGTAAATAAATCATACCTTTGAAGTTTAGGTATTTCTTTTTTCTTTGAAATTTTTGCGAGCTTTTTCATTTTTCATCGAACCCGTATCGTTAGTATTCTCCATATATATATAACAATATAAAAAAAATGCAGGGATAAAATCTGAGATAAGTATTAAATACAACAATTAAAATTAACTCTACACTACACATATGAATTACTAACATTTTAAAACAATTTAACTAACAGATTAACAATTTTACAACTTACAGAATAAAATACAAACATACTAAAGAAAACTAACATCCTATTTAACATAAAAACAAATGCAATTAACTAATACAAAAACAAAAACTAAACTACTATAACAATTCAAGCAAATAATCTAACAAACATCCAATGTCTCAGAACATAAAGTACTGAATATTACAAACATATAAAAGTTTTCAAAATAACTTAACATCAAACAAACAAAACAAATAAAGTCCTAATCTTCTATATTGAAGTCCAAAACTATATTGTCATCCCCTCCTTGATCTGTAGGCTGAGAAAATTGAGCAGGAAGATACTGAGTATACCTCGGGCACTCTGGAAAGATGACATCTAAATCTCCACTCCTGTAGCGATGTTCAGCTTCATGATATGCTATCTTGTACTCTGAATGTCTCTGCAGGTACTCATTATCATAATCATGTATCCTCTCCAGATTATCAATCCTTTGATCAAAATGATCAAATCTTCCCCCCATTGTCTCTCCAAACTGCTCAAAACTCCTCCTATGCAATGTTAATTCATTCATAATATCTTGCAGGGTAGGTGATGAAGGCTGTGGAGGATCATAGCTAGTAGAGGGTCTATCTCTACTTGATTGAGAAAAATAACTCCTTACACCAGTTCTCCACCCTTCATGGGATTCATACTTCTTGATATTGGCAGCTGTGATTGGATTCATGGGTTCCACCCATTCTTCATCATCTCTAGCCTCAACTCCGCAGAGTTGGCAGAGTGCAAAATTAATCCAGGGTGTCCTAATCCAGCTCCACTCTCATTTCGAGGAGTGGCCAGGATGTTTTGATAAATAATTCTCCCAATGTTGATGCTTCTATTTTTCTGAATACGTAAATTCAGAATCGCTCTATCTCGTGTTACCTCACTGTGGTGATATGTGGGTAACAGAGTAGAACAAATAAAGTAATGCCAGGCTTTGGAGATCGCATTTAATTTAGAAAGAGGAAAATTCACTCTTTCCGTCGCTTAATTTTCCAAAGTCCGGTCCCATCGGTGAGAAAGTTAATGACTTCCTCCAGTGGTCCTTCCATCGTTCCAAAAGTTTCATACTCGCTAAAGTGCGAGTCACGAACTTCATAGAACGAGTTAATTCTGCAGCATTGAAATCTACAAAAATCCTCGTACCTTTATCGGTGCATCTTCGACGACGATCAAATTGGCATAAAATTCTTTAACCACTTCTACAAATGCTCTATATTGAACGTAACGAAATTCTCCCAACCTCGTTCCTTAATAATCTGCTCTACTTCTCCTCCCGGATTTTTGAAAACCCTATCCGCAATGCACTTTCTTCCTTGTATGTTTTCAAAATATTTAGCCTGTGCTCGTGCATTGATGAATCGGTCTTCGTCGAATTCTACTCGACGTTTTTGTGGTGGAGCCATACGATCGATCTGTGAAAATCGTGAAAATTTTCAGTAAACTTCCTAATATTACTAAGGAGGCTTCCTACAACTTCTATAAGCAATTTAAATCAAATTCCATGGATTTCCACCGAATATTTCTTCCACATTTTGATTTTTCCCAAAATTTGCAATGTGGTGAAAATATATGGTGAAAATAAAAAATTTTTGCATAGGAGTGAAGCTCTTACCAAGAGAAATTGAAATCCGGTGTTTTTTAGTCCTGAAATCGTCTCCACAAGTAAGATCTAGCAAGCCCTAGAGGAGTTTTCTCCGAAATTGAGAGGTTGGGGGTGATGAATAGTGGTTTTGACTGGTCAAAATATATGTTTTTCGCGACCTCGCTGTCAGCGAGATTTTTCTCGCCGTCGGCGAGCTAATATTTTTCGGAACCAAAAACTCTCGAGAAAAATCCGCTGTAGGCGAGAAATTTTGCTCTATTCTTCACTGTCAGCGAGATCGAGCTCGCTGTCGGCGGGATTTTGCTCGCCGTCGGCGAGATTCCAAAAAATTTAATTTTCCGAAATTCGTCACTCATTTTCGTCCTTGATTTGCCTTATATTATATTTCCGATCACATCATTTAATATGAAGATTAGCTATTTATACATAAACAAATTCACACAACACAATAAATTAACTTTAATATTGAAATCCATGAGATGTACAAACTAACATAATTTAAAACTCTATAATCAAACTTCAATTCTCCAATCCTTACTACTAATCAGCATAGCAAACCAATCCACGACACACTAAATGCCGATACAAAACTATGACGCATATCTCGATTAAGTTTGAGATATTCAAATCATCACTCCACACATAATAAAATCTAAATCAAATCAAATAACATAAATACAAACATACTATGGAAATCTTTACTACTACTCTTCAATGTCGAATCTTCATCTTCTCCGATATTTCCGATATGACGATGATGCACAAATAAGTTATAGAAAGGCCCGAAGGGAAACTCCAGGCGCATTCTTCGATGATCCAACCCTTCCGTCTCGCAAATGAAGAAAGCTAGCTTCCAGTGTGTCCGGAATGATCAAAGTGTTCCTTCATCCTCCGATCAATGTGATCAAATAAATCGGATATATTGTCGATCGAATCTCTCACATTCTGCAGTTCTTTCTCCATTCCTTTAATTTTCTTCATAAGTAACTTCGTTTTATCCGAAATAGGCCTTGCTATAGGTTTATTCTCATGAAGCTCTATCGGAGATAAATGTAATTTCATCATTATTGTCCAAAGTAGGGAACATATCCGTAGGATCGAGCGGCTTCCAAGGTAACGAACATTTTCCCATGCTTCTTAAGAAACCTGGTACTGACTGCATAATGCAAAAATAGTAGATGGGTGTCCTAGTCCATGAACTGACCCATGCACAATTAAACCTAATGCAGACTTAACAATTATTGATCTAACATCAATAGGCAATCCATTTTGAATACAATAATTCAATATAGCGCATTCCTTCGAAACCTTGTTTACCCTCATAGTAGGTAACAATTTAGATGAGATGAAAAAGTGCTAGTGCTTTGAGACAGGATTCAAAAGTGATGCAGAGAAACTAACATACCCGTCTTCACGTATTTCCTAATCTTCCGGTTCATCAGTCAGATATCGAAATATCTCATTCATATTATATCGAGAAGGCACAAAATTTGAATAGTGACATACCGAGGTGTTTTCTATAGAGAATAATTCATTTACTCTTGATGGAGTAAACGTCACCCATCTTCCTCGGACGTAGACATTCCCATTGTTGATCGCATGTAAGTTAGAGTAGAACTCTTTCACAACTGGAATAACAACAGCAGACGTAGTGTAACAAAATACCTCCCAGTGCCGATACGCGATCGTTCTTCTATCTTCGTAGTGGAATTCTCTAATCCTCGATTGACAAATCCCCGTTCCTTGATAACTCTTTTCTTTACCAAAACCTTGTTGAAGATCCGCTGCGCTTCCGCACTCACAAATTTCCTCCGGTTAAACACTCCAGAATTAGAGGATTCTAAGAATTTGGAGGCCATTATGGTGAATGGAATAAATTCTAGTGAAGAAGGCAGATCTAGAATGATTTAAGAATGGGTTTTCACAAAGGAATTTGTGTTGAAACCGTCCAAATCAGCATTCAAATTATAAATAACTCATCTTTATAACTTCCTCGCTGTCGGCGAGAAGTTTCTCGCCATCGGTGACTCAGTTATAAAAACTGCCTCCCATGTTCTCGCTGTCGGAGGGACGTTTCTCGCTGTCAGCGAGCTCGATAAATAAACTGAATTTAATTTAGGCGCGAACCTCACTGTCGGCGAGTATCGACCTCGCCGTCGGCGAGATTCCAAAATAATGTCCAAATTCGCTCTAAATCGAATAATTTCTTTTCTCATCATAATGGTTCGAATATGTGATGATTCTTAATAATAATTGAGTAGTAAAGTTTCAATAATATAGACTAACTGTTAAGATACAATAAAAATAGATAACTAATATGGGTTGCCTCCCATGAAGCGCTCGGTTTAACGTCGTCAGCCCGACCTAATTTCAATTATTAATCAGGTCGACTAAGCATTAAAACCTCTTTATAGTTAGGTCTTATACCTTCGAAATATGGTTTTAATCTATGTCCATTAACTTTAAATTTATGTCCGAGTTTTTGGATCTTCGATTTCTATAGTTCCGTATGAAAATATTTGAGTTATGGTGAAAGGTC
Organism: Papilionanthe hookeriana x Papilionanthe teres; assembly: GCA_022702705.1. Taxonomy (NCBI): domain Eukaryota; kingdom Viridiplantae; phylum Streptophyta; class Magnoliopsida; order Asparagales; family Orchidaceae; genus Papilionanthe; species Papilionanthe hookeriana x Papilionanthe teres. The sequence continues at coordinate 32,089,544 of CM040436.1, read as the reverse complement.
CTAACCATCGAGACTTCAATTTTCCAGGAAATAATTTCATTCTAGTATTATATAGCAAAACTTCCTGTCCTGATTCAAAATTCTCTGATTAATCTTCCGATCATGCCATAATTTCATCTTTTCTTTATAAATCTGATCATTATCATATGATTCATTTCTTAATTCTTCTAATTCATTTAATTGCAACAATCTTTTCTCACCAGCTTCCTTCATATTATAATTAAATTCTTTAATCGCCCAATATGCTTTATGTTCTAATTCAACTGGTAAGTGGCATGTTTTTCCATATATAAGCCTCGTAAGGCGTCATTCCAATCGGAGTTTTATAAGCAGATCCTATAAGCCCATAATGCAAGTTGTCAAATCTAATAGACCAATCTAACCTATTTGTGTTTACAGCATTTTTCTAAAATACGTTTAATCTCACGATTAGATACTTCAACTAATCCGCTAGTCTCGTGGATGATAAGCGATGGATATCTTATGAGTAATATTGTATTTTTCTACTTGTTTGTGAATGTATTTATTTCTAAAATGAGTTCCTCCGTCAATGATAATCACTCTCAGCATTCCAAACCTAGTAAAAATATTTTTCATCAGAAATTTTGAAACACTCTTAGCATCACACCTAGGTAAAGCTTGTGCCTCAATCCATTTGGAAACATAATCAACAGCTACTAATATATATGAGTTTCCAAACGAAGGAATAAAAGGTCCCATAAAATCTAATCCACAAACATAAAAAATTTCAACTTCTAATATAAAATTCAGAGGCGTTTTGTTTTTTCTAGATATATTTCCTACTCTTTCGACATTTATCGCAAGTTTTAATATATCTCGTATACATCTCTAAATAGAGTAGGCCGATAAAATCCAGTATCGTAGAATCTTATAAGCGCTTTTATCGATCCCAAAATGTCCTCCAAAATCGAATCATGACATTTTTTAATAATTGGTTCAGCTTTCTTCATAAGGTACACATCTTTTAATAATTAAATCCTTACATTGCTTATATAAATATGGTTCATCCCAAAAATAGGTTTTCGTATCATGGATGAATTTTTTTCGTTGTTGCAAAGTTAGCATAGGTGGTAAAATATTACTAACTACATAGTTTACTATATCAGCATACCATGGTATTTTCCACTCATTGATATTATATAGTTGTTCATTAGGAAAATTGTCTATAATTTCATTTTCAATATCAGATAATTCATGATTTTCTAATCTTGATAAATGATCCACAATTCGATTATCGGTTCCTTTCTTATTAACGATCTCAAAATCGAATTCTTGCATTAATAACATCCATCTAATTAATCTTGGTTCGGAATCTTTCTTTTGCATTAAATATTTGATAGCAGAATGATCGATATGCACGATACATTTTGTTCCAATCGGATAAGGTCTAAATTTATTAAAACCATACACTACCGCTAATAATTCTCTTTCAGTAATCGTATAATTTATTTCAAGCATCATTTAGAGTTTTACTAGCATAGTATATAACTTTAAAAATCTTTTCATATCTTTGCCCAAGAACTGCTCCTACAACATAATCACTTGCATCACACATAAGCTCAAATGGTTTCTCCTAGTTAGGTGAAACTATTATAGGTGCTGTAATTATTTTTTCTTTTAAGAGTTCAAAAGCATTCAGGCATTCGATTTTAAATTCAAATTTCTTGTCCTTTTCTAGAAGTTGGCATAGAGGTTTAGTAATTTTTGAAAAATCTTTTATATAGCGTCTGTAGAATCCAGCATGTCCAAGAAAACTTCTTACCCCTTTTACCGTAGTTGGAGGTGGTAATTTAGCTATAGCTTGAATTTTTGCAGGGTCCACTTCCATGCCTTTTTCCGAAATTTTATGCCCTAATACAATGCCGCCCACAACCATAAATTGACATTTCTCCCAAGTTAGAACTAAATTTGTTTTCTCACATATTTCTAATACTTTTTCAAGATGAGTTAAGCATGTGTCAAATGATGTTCCAAATACAGAGAAATCATCCATAAATACTTCTATTCCATTGTCAATTAACTTACTAAATATAGACATCATACATCTACGGAATGTTGCTTGGTGCATTACATAATCCAAAAGGCATTCTTCGAAAAGCAAAAGTTCCATAAGGACTAGTAAATGTAGTTTTCTCTTGATCCTCGGAGCAATTTGTATTTGATGATAACCGGTGTATCCATCTAGAAAACAAAAATACTTATGTCCAGCTAATCTATCTAACACCTGGTCTAGAAATGGTAAAGGGAAGTGATCTTTCCCGGTGGCGGTATTTAATTTCCTATAATCAATACATATACGCCAACCGGTAACTTGTCTTATAGGAATAAGATCGTTATTTTCATTGGCGAGTGACGGTCACTCCTCCCTTCTTAGGAACACGATGAATTGGGCTTACCTAGCAACTCGTCGAAATAGGATATATAATACCATTATCTAACCATTTTAAAATTTCTTTCTTAACTACTTCTTTCATTATCGGGTTTAATCTCCTTTGGGGATCTCGCTTTAGGTTTATGTTCATCATCTAAAATAATTCTATGCATACAGATTGAAGGACTAATTCCTTTAATTTCTGCTAAAGTCCAACCAAAAGTTTTCTTATATTTTTTTAAAGTTTCTAAAAATTTTTGTTCTTGAGATTCGTTTAATGCAGATGAAATAATAACCGGTAAAGTTGAAGAATTACCTAAATAAGCATATTTCAAATGATCGAGTAATATTTTTAGCTCAAGTTCAGGAGGTTTAATAATTGATGGAACTATATTCTTGTCGTTGTTTTCAGTATTATCCAAAAATTCAAATCTTTCCCGAATATAATCTAGTTCTTCATTATTATCTTCAATTAATTCGAGTGTTTTCTTTTTCTAATTTATCTTCGTAATATTCCTTAAAATGTTCTTGTTGTAAATGTTCAAGTATTTCCATCCGAAAACATTCATCATCTTTTTCTAGCGCATGATATTTCATTGATTTTGCAATATTAAATGTAACTTTTTGGTCATTTACTCTCATAGTTAATTCTCCTTTCGAACATCAATCATAGCTTTTCCAAGTAGCTAAAAATGGTCTTCCTAAAATGATAGGAATTTCTTTATCTTCCTCCATATCTAAAACAATAAAATCTACTCGGGAAGATAAATTTATCCACTTTTACTAACACATCTTCAATAACTCCCTTAGGATAGGTAACCGAACGATCAGCTAATCGAAGGGTTATCGAAGTAGGTGTAATTTTTCCTAATCCTAATCTCTTAAAAATCGATAGAGGCATTAGATTGATGCTTGCTCCTAAGTCACACAAAGCTTTTCCATAAAATTTTTCTCCTATAGCGCAGGGTATAGTGAAACTACCAGGATCTTTCAATTTTTCAGGAAGCTTCTTCTGAATAATAGCATTACACTCTTCACTAAGTGCGACAGTTTCATTATCAATGAATTTTCTTGTCTTATTTAGAATATCTTTCATAAATTTTACATAATTTGGCATCTGATCTAAAGCTTCGACAAAAGGTATATTGATTGTTAATTTCTTTAATATTTCAAGGAATTTAGCAAATTGTTTATCTTTTTTATGTTGAGCTAGTCGTTGAGGAAATGGTGGTGGAGGTTTTTCAACGAAATTTTCATAGGTATTAAAGGATGTTCTAAGTTTGAATCTTGTTGAAGTGTTTCCTTTTCAATTTTCACTTCCTCTTTTGGCTTTCAAGTTCTTTTTGAATTTGAGGTTCTAATTCTTTTCCACTCCTTAGTTGTATCGCTTTAATTTGTTCTTTTCCTTCATCTTTAGGATTTATTTCCACATTACTAGGAAAAGTTCCAGGTATTCTGTTATTTAGCGCAGTAGCAATATGTCCAAGTTGAGTTTCGATATTTTTAATAGATGTTCCTTGAATTTGTAATTGATTTCCTTGAATTTGTAGTTGATTTCCTTGATTTTGTAGTTGATGAACCATATTGAAAATTAATTCATCCATAGATAATTTCTTATCTTTGAATTGAGGGTTATTTTTATTAAATCTAGGTGGGTAATTAGGTTTATAGTATGGATTTGCTTGATTAGGTTGATTCATCCTTTGTTGATTAGATGTGTTATTCCAATTAAAATTTGGATGCATTTTCCAACCAGGATTATAAAAGTTTGAATAAGGGTTATTAGTTCTATTATTAATAGCATTTAAAGTTTCATAATTAGATTGAGATTCTATGATTTTTCCAGATGAGTTTTCTTCTAAAGTAGGAGAGTAGTTCATTCCAAAATGATCTAATTTCTTAGATATAGCAGCAATTTGAGAAGCTAACATAGATATTGCATCGTTTTCATGAATGCTAGCTATCTTTTTCGGATTTACTCTATCAGCAGGCCATTAGAAATTATTTGTTGCCATTTCTTCGATTAGTTCATAAGCTTCATCAAATGGTTTAGACATTAATGAACCTCCAGCAGCAGCATCGATGATTGATCTTAAGGATCCTATCCATTATAAAAGGTTTGAATAATCAGCCAATCTGGTAGCGCATGATGTGGGCATTTCCTAAGAAGTTCCTTAAATCTCTCCCAAGCTTCATATATTGATTCTCCATCTAACTGACAAAAAGAAGTTATATCATTTCTAAACTTAGCGAGCTTTAGATGGTGGAAAATATTTGGATAGAAATTTTTGTGATAATTCTCCCCAAGTTTTAATAGATCCAGGTGCTAACGAATTCAACCACATTTTATCCTTATCCCTTAATGAAAAAGGAAAAAGTCTAAGTCTTATAACATCGTCAGATACTCCTTGATATTTAAAAGTAGCACAAAGTCCTAGAAAACTAGTAAGATGTAAGTTAGGATCTTCGTAGGTGAACCACTAAATTGATTGTTTTGTACCATTTGGATAATTGCGGGTTTAAGTTCAAATGAATTAGCAACTACATCGAGGTTTTTGAATTGTTAAATGAATTTCATCCGATGTAAGGTTGGCATAATCTCTTAATGGTCTTTGTTGGTTCATATTTTGAATTTCGTGAATATTCGCCATTAAATTTATAATTTGTTTCTTTTGTTTTCTAATTCTTTTAATTGTACGCTCTAATTCGAATCGTAAGGTATTAAATTTTCGTTTCCAAATTTGCGCATACAATTTTAGAATAGATAATAATTTATTTATTATGATTATTTGAAAATAGATCCGTTACTCTAGTAAATTTTTCTTACTTTCCCTGGCAACGGCGCCAAAAACTTGACCCACAATTTTATATTATGATATTTTTAATTTAATTGCAACGACGCCAAAAACTTGACCCCGCTATATTATATGTATAGAATTGTAATTGTTTATGTTGTAGATGCTACGCAAGTATACGTATCGTATCAAGTAATACAGGGCTCTAGTGGAGTCCTGAGTTATCGATCCCACGAGGAAATAGAAAATTAATTAACAACTAATTTTAAAATAATAATAATAATAATTTTAAAATAGTATACGAAAATTTGGAATTCTAAATTTAAGTGCAATAAAGTAAACTAAGTATTTTAATTAGGTAACTTAACTAAGTAGAAAAATAATACGTATTGAAAGTGCAGGAAATTAAGCTAATTGCTAAATAAATCTTAACTATTCAGAAAAAGTATCTTTCCCCTTGTTTAGAAATTTAAGTGATTGATGAATTTAAATAGATAATTTTAAGGTATTGTGACAAATAGGAGCATTCATATTCTTAACCCTTTGGTCCAGATGTAAAGAATATTGACTAATCCTATGTTTGATTACTGAATCCGCGGCTAGGTCAGGAGGATACCGACCGCCACTTCGGAGCTCCCACGTTCCCCTCGCCCGAGGGCTAACATCTACTCTTCGACTCTCAAACAATAGGACCGAATTGAATATTTTAGTCTCGTCACACTAAAATGCTCAATTCTACGCCTAGTGATATTATTTCCCTATTTATTTGCACCTTCCTTCCAAGGCTTTTGAATTCCCGAATATCCGATGTAATTTTTACTATAGTTGATATTCAACATATTTTAACAAATCAAATGGCCAGTTGAAAGTAAATTAAGTTTTAAGTAAAAATTATCACAACTTATTAATATTTAAAAGTACTTCTATTTTTAGTTCATCTAGTCACTTAATTTCATAAACAGGGAGAAAGACTAATAAACTACTCAGAATGCATGGGAACTAAACTAAGCATGAATTTCATTTAAAGTTAAAAACAATAAATACTTATCTCGATTTATCCCCAAGCAGACTCCTCGCAGTTCCTTTGACTCTTCCTTCCAGTACAGCAAGACTCACTAAAAACTCACTAACTCACTAAAGACTCACTAATTACACTAATTAAGACTCTAAAGACTGCTCACACATAAATAAAAGACTCTTAAGACACAAATTGACACACACAACACAAAATAACACACTTAGAAGCTGAATTTCGGCTTCTATATATAGAGGTGAGCAAAGGACCAAGAGGTGTGTAAGCATTCCTTCAAAAAGTGTCCAGGTTCAATGTATCTGTGCCATTTGAACTAGCTCACCTTCGGCGACGAACTACCTCGCTGTCGGTGAGGCTTCTAGAAGGTCTTCGAACCGCGCTATCTCGCTGTCGGCGGGCTCGGGCTCGCTATCAGTGAGACAGTTATAAATCCTTCAGAATTTTCTTTCTCGTACCCTCGCCGTCGGCGGGCTCGATCTCCCCGTCGGCGACTCGAGACAAATTGCATTATTTTCTTCCTTTTTGCTCCAAATCCGCTCCTTTTTATGATTTTTTCTTTTATCACCTAAATTCTACATTCCTGCAAAAAAATAAAGGAAATACTTTTCTTTAAAGTGTAATTTCATAAAAAATAGGTATGAATTTCTTAATAAAATTTTCAGTGATCAAAATCCCCCAAACTTACTTATTACTTGTCCACAAGTAATTTTAGTACTACATAAAAATAATGAGTTCTATAATAAGATTTTTCAATTTAAATAACTATGAATTAGATTAATTAATATCATAATAAAGTTAAATAAAAATAATTCATGTAATTTAATTAATCTTATAGAAATAAATTATTTAGTTATCAGGTCTAAGATTTCTAGCTTACTATTCATTTCAGGAATGACTATATTTAAAAGAATAACTACTTAAGCTATTCATATGATAAGAAATTCAAGAAAACACTATTAGATAAAATTCTAATCCATAAACATAAGTTTGGAAATATCTAAGTTTTTCCCTTTAGGTTAATTCAAATGAAGCCAATTTTTGATAAGGCACCTCCTCAAGCTTCTCCTCATTTTTCTTTTTCTTTTTATTTTTCTTTTTCTTTTTTTTCTAATGAGGATTACTGTATCTAGAGAGCCTGTTAATAATTTTGAACTTTATTTTCATCTTTCTAAATTTGAAACTTAGAAATATTTCCTAGCTTATATATACTTCATAGTTTTTACTTCATTGATTTTCAATCTTTTCTTTTTCACTTGAATACTTAAGAATTTTAATTTTAGAATATAGTTTTCCATACTAAAAATAGTTTACTATATTCTTATTCCCTTTAACCAAATATTTTATTCTATTTAATTAATTAAAGCACTAGAAATATTTCATTTAACCTTTTATAATAATTAAATAAAATAATTCATATTAATTAAATTGAAAAATTTGCTATAAAAATCAATTTATAATAATTTGAAAATAGAAATTGAGAACAAATTAATAACTAAATTTGTATTTTACTCCCCCCAAACTTAAATTTTTATATCTACTCTAAATAATGAAAAAGGGAAAGTAAATAAATCATACCTTTGAAGTTTAGGTATTTCTTTTTTCTTTGAAATTTTTGCGAGCTTTTTCATTTTTCATCGAACTCGTATCGTTAGTATTCTCCATATATATATAAAAATTTAAAGAAAATGCAGGGATAAAATCTGAGATAAGTATTAAATACAACAATTAAAATTAACTCTACACTACACATATGAATTACTAACATATTAAAACAATTTAACTAACAGATTAACAATTTTACAACTTACAGAATAAAATAAAAACATACTAAAGAAAACTAACATCCTATTTAACATAAACACAAATGCAATTAACTAATACAAAAATAAAAACTAAACTACTATAACAATTCAAGCAAATAATCTAACAAACATCCAATGTCTCACAACATAAAGTACTCGAATATTACAAACATATAAAAGTTTCCAAAATAACTTAACATCAAACAAACAAAACAAATAAAGTCCTAATCTTCTAGATTGAAGTCCCAAACTATATTGTCATCCCCTCCTTGATCTGTAGGCTGAGAAGATTGAGCAGGATGATACTGAGTATACCTCGGGCACTCTGGAAAGATGACATCTAAATCTCCACTCCTGTAGCGACGTTCAGCTTCATGATATGCTATCTTGTACTCTGAATGTCTCTGCAGGTACTCACTATCATAATCATGTATCCTCTCCAGATTATCAATCCTTTGATCAAAATGATCAAATCTTCTCCCCATTGTCTCTCCAAACTGCTCAAAACTCCTCCTATGCAATGTTAATTCATTCATAATATCTTGCGAGGTAGGTGATGAAGGTCGTGGAGGCTCATAGCTAGTAGAGGGTCTATCTCTACTTGATTGAGAAAAATAACTCCTTACACCAGATCTCCACCCTTCATGGGATTCATACTTCTTGATATTGGCAGCTGTGATTGGATTCATGGGTTCCACCAATTCTTCATCATCTCTAGCCTCAACTCCAGAGAGTTGGCAGAGTGCAAAAATTAATCCAGGGTGTCCCAATCCAGCTCCACTCTCATTTCGAGGAATGGCCAGGATGTTTTGATAAATAATTCTCCCAATGTCGATGCTCTATTTTTCCGAATACGTAAATTCGGAATCGCTCTATCTCGTGTTACCTCACTGTGGTGATATGTGGGTAACAGAGTAGAACAAATAAAGTAATGCCAGGGTTTGGAGACTGCATTTAATTTAGAAAGAGGAAAATTCACTCTTTCCCACTGCTTAATTTTCCAAACTCCGGTCCCATTAGTGAGAAAGTTTATGAATTCCTCCAGTGGTCCTTCCATCGTTCTAAAAGTTTCATACTCGCTAAAGTGCGAGTCACGAACTTCATAGAACGAGTTAATTCTTGCAGCATTGAAATCTACAAAAAATCCTCGTACCTTTACTCAGTGCATCTTCGCGCGCATCAAATTGGCATAAAATTCTTTAACCACTTCTACAAACTGCTCTATATTGAACGTAACGTAAATTCTCCCAACCTCATTCCTTAATAATCTGCTCTACTTCTCCTCCCGGATTTTTGAAAACCCGATCCACAATGCACTTTCTTCCTTGTATGTTTTCAAAATATTTAGCCTGTGCTCGTGCATTGATGAATCTGTCTTCGTCGAATTCTACTCGACATTTTTGTCGTGGAGCCATACGATCGATCTGTGAAAATCGTGAAAATTTTCACTAAACTTCCTAATATTACTAAGGAGGCTTCCTACAACATCTATAAGCAATTTAAATCAAATTCCATCGATTTCCACCGAATATTTCTTCCACATTTTGATTTTTCCCAAAATTTGCAATGTGGTGAAAATATATGATGAAAATCAAAAAGCATAGGAGTGAAGCTCTTACCAAGAGAAATTGAAATCCGGTGTTTTTTAGTCCTGAAATCGTCTCCACAAGTAAGATCTAGCAAGCCCTAGAGGAGTTTTCTCCGAAATTGAGAGGTTGGGGGTGATGAATAGTGTTTTTGACAGGTCAAAATATGTCTTTCGCGACTTCGCTGTCAGCGAGATTTTTCTCGCCGTCGGCGAGCTAATATTTTTTGAAACTAAAAACTCTCGAGAAAAATCCGCTGTCGGCGAGAAATTTTGCTCTATTCTTCGCTGTCAGCGAGATCGAGCTCCCTGTCGGCGGGATTTTGCTAGCCGTCGGCGAGATTCCAAAAAATTTAAATTTTTGAAATTCGTCACTCATTTTCGTCCTTGATTTGCCTTATATTATATTTCCGATCACATTATTTATTAATTTAATATGAAGATTAGCTACTTATACACAAACAAATTCACACAACACAACAAATTAACTTTAATATTGAAATCCATGAGATGTACAAACTAACATAATTTTAAACTCTATAATCAAACTTCAATTCTCTAATCCTTACTACTAATTAGCATCACAAACCAATCCACGACACACTAAATGCTGATACAAAACTATGACGCATATCTCAATTAAGTTTGAGATATTTAAATCATCACTCCACACATAATAAAATCTAAATCAAATCAAATAACATAAATACAAACACACTATGGAAATCTTTACTACTACTCTTCAATGTCAGAATCTTCATCTTCTTTGATATTTCCGATATGACGATGATGCACAAATAAGTTATAGAAAGGCCCGAAGGGAAACTCCGACTGCATTCTTCGGTGATCCAACCCTTCGTCTCGCAAATGAAGAAAGCTAGCTTCCAGTGTTTCCGTAATGATCAAAGTGTTCCTTCATCCTCCAATCAATGTGATAAAATAAATCAGATATATTGTCGATCGAATCTCTCACTTTCTGCAGCTTCTTTCTCCATTCCTTTAATTTTCTTCATAAGTAACTCCGTTTTATCTCGAAATAGGCCTTGCTATAGGATTATTCTGTGAAGCTCTATCAGAGATAAATGTAATTTCATCATTATTGTCCAAAGTAGGAACATATCTGTAGGACCAAGCGGCTTCCAAGGTAACAGAACCTTTTCCCAAGCTTCATAAGAAACCTGGTACTGACTGCATAATGCAAAAATAGTAGATGGGTGTCCTAGTCCGTGAACTGACCCATGCACAATTAAACCCATGCGTACTTAACAATTATTGATCCAACATCAATAAGCAATCCATTTTGAATACAATAATTCATTATAGCGCATTCCTTCGAAACCTTGTTTACCCTCATAGTAGGTAACAATTTAGATGAGATGAAAAAGTGCCAGTGCTTTGAGACATGATTCAAAAGTGATGCAGAGAAACTAACATACCCGTCTTCACGCATTTCCCAATCTTCCGGTTCATCGATCGGATATCGAAATATCTCATTCATATTATATCGAGAAGGCGCAAAATTTGAATAGTGACATACCGGGGTGTTTTCTATAGAGAATAATTCATTTACTCTTGATGAAGTAAACGTCACCCATCTTCCTCGGACGTAGACATTCCCATTGTTGATTGCATGTAAGTTAGAGTAGAACTCATTCACAACTGGAATAACAACAGCAGACATAGTGTAACAAAATACCTCCCAGTGCCGCTGCGCCATCGTTTCTTCTATCTTCGTACTGGAATTCTCTAATCCTCGATTGACAAATCCCCGTTCCTTGATAACTCTTTTCTTTACCAAAACCTTGTTGAAGATCCGCTGCGCTTCCGCACTCACAAATTTCCTCCAGTTAAACACTCCAGAATTAGAGGAATCTAAGAATTTGGAGGCCATTATGGTGAATGGAATGAATTCTAGTAAAGAAGGCAGATCTAGAATGATTTAAGAATGGGTTTTCACAAAGGAATTGGTGTTGAAACCGTCTAAATCGGCATTCAAATTATAAATAACTCATCTTTATAACTTCCTCGCTGTCGGCGAGAAGCTTCTCGCCGTCGGCGACTCAGTTATAAAAAATTGCCTCCCATGTTCTCGCCGCTCGGCGGGACGTTTCGCCGTCGGCGAGCTCGATAAATAAACTGAATTTAATTTAGGCGCGAACCTCGCTGTCGGCGAGTATTGACCTCGCCATCGGCGAGATTCCAAAATAATGTCCAAATTCGCTCTAAATCGAATAATTTCTTTTCTCATCATAATGGCTCGAATATGTGATGATTCTTAATAATAATTGAGTAGTAAAGTTTCAATAATATAGACTAACTATTAAGATACAATAAAAATAGATAACTAATATGGGTTGCCTCCCATGAAGCACTCGGTTTAACGTCGTCGACCCGACCTAATTTCAATTATTAATCGAGTCGACTAAGCATTAAAACCTCTTTATAGTTAGGTCTTATACCTTCGAAATATGGTTTTAATCTATGTCCATTAACTTTAAATTTATGTCCAAGCTTTTGGATCTTCGATTTCTATAGTTCCGTATGAAAATATTTGAGTTATGTTGAAAGGTCCTAACCATCGAGACTTCAATTTTCCAGGAAATAATTTCAATCTAGTATTATATAGCAAAACTTCCTGTCCTGGTTTAAAATTTCTCTGATTAATCTTCCGATCATGCCATAATTTAATCTTTTCTTTAAAAATCCGATCATTATCATATGATTCATTTCTTAATTCTTCCAATTCATTTAATTGCAGCAATCTTTTCTCACCAGCTTCCTTCATATTATAATTAAATTCTTTAATCGCCCAATATGCTTTATGTTCTAATTCAACTCGGTAAGTGGCATGTTTTTCCATATATAAGCCTGTAAGGAGTCATTCCAATAGGAGTTTTATAAGCAGTCCTATAAGCCCATAATGCAGTGTCTAATCTAATCGACCAATCTAACCTATTTGGGTTTACAAATTTTTCTAAAATACGTTTAATCTCACGATTAGATACTTCAGTTAATCCGCTAGTCTGTGGATGATAGGCAGTGGATATCTTATGAGTAATATTGTATTTTTCAACTAGTTTGTGAATGTATTTATTTCTAAAATGAGTTCCTCCATCAGAGATAATCACTCTCGGCATTCCAAACCTAGTAAAAATATTTTTCATCAAAAATTTTGAAACACTCTTAGCATCACACCTAGGTAAAGCTTGTGCCTCAATCCATTTGGAAACATAATCAACAACTACTAATATATATGAGTTTCCAAACGAAGGAATAAAAGGTCCCATAAAATCTAATCCCCAAACATCAAAAATTTCAACTTCTAATATAAAATTCAGAGGCATTTTGTTTCTTCTAGATATATTTCCTACTCTTTGACATTTATCGTAAGTTTTAATATATCTGTATACATCTCTAAATAGAGTAGGCCAGTAAAATCCAGTATCGTAGAATCTTATAAGCAGCTTTATCAGTCCCAAAATGTCCTCCAAAATCGAATCATGAAATTTTTGAATAATTGGTTCAGCTTTCTTCATAAGGTACACATCTTCTAATAATTAAATCCTTACATTGCTTATATAAATATGGTTCATCCCAAAAATAGGTTTTTGTATCATGGATGAATTTTTTCTGCTGTTGCAAAGTTAGCATAGGTTGTAAAATATTACTAACTATATAGTTTACTATATCAGCATACCAAGGTATTTTCCACTCATTGATATTATATAGTTGTCATCAGGAAAATTGTCTATAATTTCATTTTCAATATCAGATAATTCATGATTTTCTAATCTTGATAAATGATCCACAATTTGATTATCGGTTCCTTTCTTATTAACGATCTCAAAATCCAATTCTTGCATTAATAGCATCCATCTAATTAATCTTGGTTTGGAATCTTTCTTTTGCATTAAATATTTGATAGCTAGAATAATCAGTATGCACGATACATTTTGTTCCAATCGTATAAGGTCTAAATTTATTAAAACCATATACTACCACTAATAATTCTCTTTCCGTAATCGTATAATTTATTTCAAACATCATTTAGAGTTTTACTAGCATAGTATATAACTTTAAAAATCTTTTCATATCTTTGCCCAAGAACTCGCTCCTACAAAGATAATCACTAGCATCACACATAAGCTCAAATGGTTTCTCCTAGCTAGGTGAAACTATTATAAGTGCTGTAATTAATTTTTCTTTTAAGAGTTCAAAAGCATTCATGCATTCGATTGTAAATTCAAATTTCTTGTCCTTTTCGAGAAGTTGGCATAGAGGTTTAGTAATTTTTGAAAAATCTTTTATATAGCATCTGTAGAATCCAGCATGTCCAAGAAAACTTCTTACCCCTTTTACCGCAGTTGGAGGTGGTAATTTAGCTATAACTTGAATTTTTGCAGGGTCCACTTCCATGCCTTTTTCCGAAATTTTATGCCTTAATACAATGCCGCCCACAACCATAAATTGACATTTCTCCCAAGTTAGAACTAAATTTGTTTTCTCACATATTTCTAATATTTTTTCAAGATGAGTTAAGCATGTGTCAAATGATGTTCCAAATACAGAGAAATCATCCATAAATACTTCTATTCCATTGTCAATTAACTTACTAAATATAGACATCATACATCTCTGGAATGTTGCTCGTGCATTACATAATCCAAAAGGCATTCTTCGAAAAGCGAAAGTTCCATAAGGACTAGTAAATGTAGTTTTCTCTTGATCCTCAGGAGCAATTTGTATTTGATGATAACCGGTGTATCCATCTAGAAAACAAAAATACTTATGTCCGGCTAATCTATCTAACATCCTGGTCTAGAAATGGTAAAGGGAAGTGATCTTTCCCGGTGGCGGTATTTAATTTCCTATAATCAATACATATACACCAACCAAGCAACTTGTCTTATAGGAATAAGATCGTTATTTTCATCGGACTCCTCCCTTCTTAGGAACACAAGTGAATTGGGCTTACCCAAGCACTCGTCGTAAATAGGATATATAATACTATTATCTAACCATTTTAAAATTTCTTTCTTAACTACTTCTTTCATTAACGGGTTTAATCTCCTTTGGGGATCTGCTTTAGGTTTATGTTCATCATCTAAAATAATTCTATGCATACAGATTGAATGACTAATTCTTTTAATATCTGCTAAAGTCCAACCAAAAGTTTTCTTATATTTTTTTAAAGTTTCTAAAAGTTTTTGTTCTTGAGATTCATTTAATGCAGATGAAATAATAACTGGTAAAGTTGAAGAATTACCTAAATAAGCATATTTCAAATGATCAGGTAATATTTTTAGCTCAAGTTCAGGAGGTTTAATAATTGATGGAACTATATTCTTGTCAGTGTTTTCAGTATTATCCAAAAATTCAAATCTTTCCTGAATATAATCTAGTTCTTCATTATTATCTTCAATTAATTCAGTGTTTTCTTTTTCTAATTTATCTTCGTAATATTCCTTAAAATGTTCTTATTGTAAATATTCAAGTATTTCCATCCGAAAACATTCATCATCTTTTTCTAGAGCAGGATATTTCATTGATTTTGCAATATTAAATGTAACTTTTTGGTCATTTACTCTCATATTTAATTCTCCTTTCTGAACATCAATCATAGCTTTTCCAGTAGCTAAAAATGGTCTTCCTAAAATGATAGGAATTTATTTATCTTCCTCCATATCTAAAACAATAAAATCTACTCGGGAAGATAAATTTATCCACTTTTACTAACACATCTTCAATAACTCCCTTAGGATAGGTAACCGAACGATAAGCTAATTGAAGGGTTACTGAAGTAGGTGTAATTTTTCCTAATCCTAATCTCTTAAAAATCGATAGAGGCATTAGATTGATGCTTGCTCCTAAGTCACACAAAGCTTTTCTATAAAATTTTTCTCCTATAGCGCAGGGTATAGTGAAACTACCAGGATCTTTCAATTTTTCAGGAAGCTTCTTATGAATAATAGCACTACACTCTTCACTAAGTGCGACTGTTTCATTATCAGTGAATTTTCTTTTCTTATTTAGAATATCTTTCATAAATTTTACATAATTTGGCATATGATCTAAAGCTTCGACAAAAGGTATATTGATTGTTAATTTCTTTAATATTTCAAGGAATTTAGCAAATTGTTTATCTTTTTTATGTTGAGCTAGTCGTCGAGGAAATGGTGGTGGAGGTTTTTCAACGAAATTTTCATAGGTATTAAAGGATGTTCTAAGTTTGAATCTTGTCGAAGTGTTTCCTTTTCAATTTCCACTTCCTCTTTTCGCTTTCAAGTTCTTTTTGAATTTGAGGTTCTAATTCTTTTCCACTCCTTAGTTGTATTGCTTTAATTTGTTCTTTTCCTTCATCTTTAGGATTTATTTCCACATTACTAGGAAAAGTTCCAGTGTATTCTATTATTTAGCGTAAGATAGCAATATGTCCAAGTTGAGTTTCAATATTTTTAATAGACGCTCCTTGAATTTGTAATTGATTTCCTTGAATTTGTAGTTGATTTCCTTGATTTTGTAGTTGATGAACCATATTCAAAATTAATTCATCCATAGATAATTTCTTATCTTTGAATTGATGGTTATTGTTATTAAATCCAGGTGGGTAATTAGGTTTATAGTTTGGATTTGCTTGATTAGGTTGATTCAGCCATTGTTGATTAGGTGTGTTATTCCAATTAAATTTTGGATGAGTTTTCCAACCAGGATTATAATAGTTTGAATAAGGGTTATTAGTTCTATTATTAATAACATTTAAAGTTTCATAATTAGATTGAGATTCTATGATTTGTCCAAATGAGTTTTCTTCTAAAGTAGGAGAGTAGTTCATTCCAAAATGATCTAATTTCTTAGATATAGCAGCAATTTGAGAAGCTAACATAGATATTGCATCGTTTTCATGAATGCTAGCTATCTTTTCTGATTTACTCTATCAGCAGGCCATTGGAAATTATTTGTTGCCATTTCTTCGATTAGTGCGTAAGCTTCATCAAATGATTTAGACATTAATGAACCTCCAAGAAGAAGATCGATGATTGATCTTAAAGATCCTACTAATCCATTATAAAAGGATTGAATAATCAGTCAATCTGGTAGCGCATGATGTGGGCATTTCCTAAGAAGTTCCTTAAATCTCTCCTAAGCTTCATATATTGATTCTCCATCTAACTGACAAAAAGAAGTTATATCATTTCTAAACTTAACAGTTTTAGATGGTGGAAAATATTTGGATAAAAATTTTTGTGATAATTCTCCCCAAGTTTTAATAGATCCAGGTGCTAACGAATTCAACCACATTTTAGCCTTATCCTTTAATGAAAAAGGAAAAAGTCTAAGTCTTATAAAGCATCTTCGTATACTCCTCGATATTTAAAAGTAGCACAAAGTTCTAGAAAACTAGCAAGATGTAAGTTAGGATCTTCACTAGGTGAACTACTAAATTGATTGTTTTGTACCATTTGGATAATTGCGTGTTTAAGTTCAAATGATTTAGCAACTACATCGTGTTTTGAATAGTTAAATGAATTTCATCTGATGTAGGGTTGGCATAATCTCTCAATGGTCTTTGTTGGTTCATATTTTGAATTTCAGGAATATTCGCCATTTGTGTTAAATTTATAATTTGTTTCTTTTGTTTTCTAATTCTTTTAATTGTACACTCTAATTCAGAATCGTAAGGTATTAAATTTTCGTTTTCAAATTTGCGCATACAATTTTAGAATTGATATTTATTTATTTATTATGATTATTTTAAAATAGTCCGTTACTCTAGTAAATTTTTCTTACTCTCCCGGCAACGGCGCCAAAAACTCGACCCACAAATTTATATTATGATATTTTTAATTTAATCGCAACGACGCCAAAAACTCGACCCCGCTATATTATATGTATAGAATTGTAATTGTTTATGTTGTGGATGCTACGCAAGTATACGTATCGTATCAAGTAATACAGGCTCTAGTGGAGTTCTGTTATCGATCCCACGAGGAAATAGAAAATTAAATAACAACTAATTTTAAAATAATAATAATAATAATTTTAAAATAGTATACAAAAATTTGAAATTCTAAATTTAAGCGCAATAAAGTAAACTAAGTATTTTCATTAGGTAACTTAACTAAGTAGAAAATTAATACGTATTGAAAGTGCAGGAAATTAAACTAATTGCTAAATAAGTCTTAACTATTCAGAAAAAGTATCTTTCCCCTTGTTTAGAAATTTAAGTGATTGATGAATTTAAATAGATAATTTTAAGGTATTGTGACAAATAGGAGCATTCCTATTCTTTACCCTTTGGTCCAGTGTAAAGAATATCGACTAATCCTATGTTTGATTACTGAATCTGCGGCTAGGCTGGGAGGATACCGACTGCCACTTCAGAGCTCCCACATTCCCCTTGCCTGAGGGCTAACATATACACTTCAGCTCTCAAACAATATGACCGAATTGAATATTTTAGTCTGTCACACTAAAATGCTCAATTCTACGTCCAGTGATATTATTTCCCTATTTATTTGCACCTTCCTTCCAAGGCTTTTGAATTCCCCGAATATCCGATGTAATTTTTACTATAGTTGATATTCAACATATTTTAACAAATCAAATGGCTAGTTTGAAAGTAAATTAAGTTTTAAGTAAAAATTATCACAATTTATTAATATTTAAAAGTACTTCTATTTTTAGTTCATCTAGTCACTTAATTTCATAAACAGGGAGAAAGACTAATAAACTACTCAGAATGCATGGGAACTAAACTAAGCATGGATTTCATTTAAAGTTAAAAACAATAAATACTTATCTCAATTTATTCCCAAGTAGACTCCTCGCAGTTCCTTTGACTCTTCCTTCCAGTACAGCAAGACTCACTAAAAACTCACTAACTCACTAAAGACTCACTAATTACACTAATTAAGACTCTAAAGACTGCTCACACATAAATAAAAGACTCTTAAGACACAAATTGACACACACAACACAAAATAACACACATAGAAGCTGAATTTCGGCTTCTATATATAGAGGTGAGCAAAGGACCAGGAGGTGTGTAAGCATCCCTTCAAAAAGTGTCCAGGTTCAATGTATCTGCGCCATTTGAACTAGCTCGCCATCGGCGACGAACTACCTCGCTGTCGGCGAGGCTTCTAGAAGGTCTTCGAACCGCGCTATCTCGCTGTCGGCGGGCTCGGGCTCGCTGTCAGTGAGACAGTTATAAATCCTTCAGAATTTTCTTCCTCGTACCCTCGCCGTCGGCGGGCTCGATCTCGCCGTCGGTGACTCAGCACAAATTGCATTATTTTCTTCCTTTTTGCTCCAAATCAGCTCCTATTTATGATTTTTGCTTTTATCACCTAAATTCTACATTCCTGTAAAAAAATAAAGAAAATACCTTTCTTTAAAGTACAATTTCATCAAAAATAGGTATGAATTTCTTAATAAAATTTTCAGTGATCACTGAGCATTCAAAACTGCATGCATTATTTCTTTTTTAATGAAATGTAATTCTTCAATGTAATTCGGTCTTCATTTCCTCAAGCATTGCAAACCTGTAATTCTTCAATATATGTGGTTATTTTGTGGCTACATATAATAATTGTATGAAGTCTATATATTTGTTTGGCTATATATCCATATTTGTATATATAAATTTGCTAAAAGAAAAGAAGATTTATTACAATGCAATCTGTAAATATAGAAGTTTGGATGTGAGATTTGTAAATACATAAGAATTGTTTGTTATATATGTAAATGCCTCTTTTTTAGAAGTTTGGATGTGAGAAAAGGGCTGGTATGTGTTCCAGTGCAAAGAATTTTGGAGGATTTTTGTTCAGTTATAATTGTATGAAGTCTATATATTTGTTTGGCTATATATCCATATTTGTATATATAAATTTGCTAAAAGAAAAGAAGATTTACAATGCAATCTGTAAATATAGAAGTATGGATGTCAGATTTGTAAATACATAAGAATTGTTTGTTATATATGTAAATGCCTCATTTTTAGAAGTTTGGATGTGAGAAAAGGGGCTGGATATGTAAATTTTTTAGAAGTTTGCTATGCAAATTTAGGGGCTGGATATGTAAATATGCAGGAGTTGAGTGTAATATTGCTGTCGGTATTTGAGGTAATATCGTCGTCGTGTATTTTGCATGAATAAAGTAAAGATGAGATAATTTCACAATGTAATGTTCTTTTCCATTTCTATCTTCTTTATTGTATCATCATAACACATACTAGCAGTTATAGGAATTTATGCTGCTGTACCTTTACCTTTATTACATTGTAGATGTTATTGAAGTAATTCATTGAATTTCTTTTTAATCGATTTGTGAATATTTTATGCATTCTCTTGTGGTTATCTATAATTAGTTTAATTTTTTATTTTGTAATTATATATTTGCAGGAAAATGAGCTACAGTGTCCGCAAGAAAGTCCGAACGAGTACTATGTCGCCGCGGCTTGCCGTCCATAATACTCATGTCACGTCGGGAACATAGTTACGGGCGACTCGTTCTACGGCTGTCCTAGGTGGGGACAAGGATTAGAAGACCGCAAGTTCTTCGGATGGGTCGACAATATGTCAGTTACTACATTATCCCAGTCGAACACCGTTGCTCGGGGATCCATGGTAACGCATGTTCAAGACATTGCTTCTAGTTCGACTGCTTCCCACATAGACAAGTTTACTCACGATTCTGTGGTGTCAGAAACAGAGAACAATCATCGTGACATGCTCTTACATCATAAAATGAATGCTCGTCATTTTCCTCCTCGTAATTTTAACTTCGCTACTTCTTTTTATTTATGTTTCGTGAAACTCACTATTAGGTGTGGTCTCTATGTTTTTTGTATTTAGGTTTCGCATTGTACTTGTATTTTATTTGGATGTCTCGTTTGTTATGTAAATGTACTCGTTGTATTTTGAAAACCTTTCATTAATATGTTTGATCCGGTTTTAAAATGAAAAATGTTTGAGTAGTGTATATGTGAATAATTCTTAAGCGATTCCTATGCTTGTCATTTTTGACTTGTTTGAATATTTATTAGTACAAAAATGACTCATAAGTCATTGTGTCATGTGAATTAAAGCTTCATGTTTGGCGCAAATCAAATATTTTTATTCTTTTGAAAGCTTGTGTTCGGCTTATATTTAACTTGAATGATTTACAAAATTATAAATTTGAATATTATTATTTGGGTTATTTAGAAATCAAGTTAAATAAAATTTTTCGTCTTCTGCTTAGTTTCTTAAGAAACAAATTGAATACAAGCAACTTAGCTCGGCGAACACAACTAACTTTTTTTGACAACCCTATTTACTAACTATTAGCTTATCATTACAAATACACACTTCAAGGAATAAGAACTAATGATTGTGATCAAAATTTAAAGCGAGCTTAAGAACTAATGGCATAACAGTAAATGATATTTGATGGTAGATTAGAAGCATATTGTAGATTTGAAAGGGATTGGTTAGTGAGGTGAGGTACACAAGCTTTACATAAGAATTGCATTGTATATAAGTAAATATTTAAATGAAAAATTTTTTATTTAAAAATATTTATCGTTAAATTTTAATTAAGATTTTATACCTAATAAAATTTTATTAAGAAAAAAGGAGCATAAATTGTTATTTTTCTACAAACAACTGCATATAAGCAGTTTTCAAACCGCAGAAACCAAACAGCTCAACAACTTATTCATTTCAGGGGCTTAAGAGTCATTTATCCATAAACAGCTGCTAATCAGCTGTTTTTAAAATGCTCAAACCAAACAGACAGGCAGCTCATTCGAATCAGCAGCTTATCTGAATAAGCAGCTTATCTGAATAAGCTAAATACCATTCAGCTGCCCCAAACAGACCCTAAAACAACAACCTGAGAAGGAAAGTCTCGTCAGGAGACTTGAGTCCGAAGAAAGCACTACCGCAATGAAGGGGACTCATGAGAAGGAAACCCGACAGTTATCGCATGACAACTGCAAGGATGTACAAAAAAGACCATTAGAAGATGCTATGGAAAAGCTAAGAACCGTTATTCAGCGATTAGCAAGAGAAAGAGAAGAAAAATTCAGAGATGAAGTCGACTCGTCAGAGTTCATGGATGATGAATATGCAGAAATTAACATGGTTGAAACACAAGCTTCGTCAGCTTCACAAGGTGCTCCTGCAACCGCAGAAAGAGAGGAGTTGGAAGTCATGAGGATACAGCTTCAAGAGAAAGATGATACGATCGTCCAAATGGCAAAAAGGATGGAAGAGATGACTGCAGCCCTAGCCACTCTCCAGAGTCAGGTTCAACCCCAAAGAGAAACACCCCCAGAAGTTATTTACACTGTAGACGAAGGAAAGGAGATTACATCCGTCAACGGGGATGATCAATTAAGAAAGGATGCAACACAAAGCATGATTCCAGAAAAGGATATCAAGAGCATGGTGGAACAGCAGGTACGAGAAGCCTTGGCACAATCAAAGAGCGGGACATCCATTCGGATGGGTAGACCTTACCCCGAAGAATTCGACGCTATCCAATATCCGAAAGGCTTCGTACCACCTCTGTTCAAGACCTTTGATGGAACTGTTAACCCTCGGCAGCATGTTGCACATTTTCGTGCCAGTTGTTGCAATGCCGGCGGAAGTGATGCTTTACTCTTCCGACAATTTCATCGGCGCACTCGTCGTGGATCGCCTTTGATTGGTATGCAGAATTACTGAACGGTTCAGTAAAGACATTTTCAGAATTAGAGAACCTCTTCATCAAGCGATTTGTCAGAGCTCAACACCACATCACTATAGGTGATTTAGTGGTAGAGAAGCAGAAGCCGAATGAAACTTTGGTGGATTACATACTTCGATGGAGGAATCTAAGTATGAAGTGTGAACCACAACTACAAGAACAACGATGCGATCGGCATTTTACTGAAGAGCATTCATGGCCCGATAGCACTTCTCCTCAAGGGATTTACTATTAAGACTTTCGAGAAGTTGTTAAGCAAGGCTAGAAGCTTGCAAAAGGAGGCGAAGCAATTAAGTTTCACCGATAAAACAGACAAACAGAAGCCCGTGAAACCTTTTGAAAAGAAGTCCGGGATCGTCGCAGTAGTCGATAAAGGTAAGCAGCCAATACAAATACCGCCAGAACGGCCGTAGCAAATCTCAACGTAATTACTGAAGAACCTCAACCCAACTATCGACCATCTCAACAAGCATGAACAACCGCCTCGTCCACAACGTACGTTAAGGGAACTTCTGAGCAGGGAGTATCCGTTCAAGAATGAGTCGCATACCGAAAATGTTCCACAGTCTGATGAAGAATCCAGATTTCCAACTGCTAGAGCCAAAGAAACCAGAATAAGTCGATAAGAAAGGTGATCCCAACTTTTGCCCTTACCACTGGATGCTTGGACACAAGATAGAAGATTATATTACCTTCAAAAGTTGGCTCAACGACAATCTCTGAAAAGGGAACATAACGATCCTAAAGGAATACATGAAGGAACCCCAGAAAGGAGGTTCCGTCAATGTTATCTCAACCGATCTCATTGTTCTGATAGATCCCTATGCGACTGATGATGGATGGACTACCGCCTAGACAAAGTCTTCAAAGAAGATTTTGGATCGCATCCAAACCACTTCGGTGCGAGCCTCAATTCAGAGATCGAAATCTGTCAAGTCAGCACTATCACTTGCGATAGAAGAACCACCTCAACGAGAGACGATTGAAGAAAAGAAGAAAATTGATGAAGAAGAAAAGACCGAGACTCTTAAGGCTAGACTAGGGGCCGCTCATCCTAGGATAGTCGTTTCCGATTCGGGGGAGAAATCCCTCGAACCTCCGACTCGTATGATTATCTCGCTCACTCCGGTGGGATCTTATAATGATAAGGGTTGATGGCGTTGTCTACGTTTTAACTGTTTCTAACGATTACGTAACTAGCGACAACCGACCTAGTCCGGACGTCGATTCCGATACAAGTGACAATTCTCAAATCATACACAATCTCAACGATCACAATGACAAAGAAGACATCCACCAAGGAGGCTACGAAAGTTCAACAAGCAATAAATCTATTTGCGAGTTTCGAGGAGCTCCAGTCACAATAGAGTTAGAGCCTTCAGACTCTGAAGCTAATCCAGAAGAACCTGTCATTCCGATTCAGGAAGAGACACCAGCAAACTCACTATTAGATTCAGGAGAAATTACGGAAGTCAACTTAAGAAGTGGAAGAGTTCTACCTCCGAGAATGGGTCCAAAGGACAAAGGAAAGCATGTGGTTGTTCAGGAAGAACCAACACCGGTAGAAGAAATACCCATTCGGGAAGAAATCAAGACACATGGAAATAAAGTGGACTATAACGTGCTAGCCCATCTTAGGAAACTACCAGCCAAACTGAGCATCTATGACGCTGTCATCTTGTCAAAGGAGATGAGAGAAGCTCTGATCAAGGCCTTGCTTGATCCAGAAATTTGCTTAGCTCAAATGACTCGGAGATTCCTTAGATGAGGTTCGCTCGTTAAAGGAACATCGAGGTGTTACCTTCACGTGACAATGACCTACTACTCGGGATGCGAGACCACAACCGACCGTTGTACATTTCAGCTTACAATTGGAAAGTTTACACTCTCCGCAGTATTGGTAGATCCAGGAGCATCAATCAATATAATGAATCTTCAAACGCTAGCATACTTGGAAATTGATGCTCGCGAGCTCGAAGCAGACAAAATGTTGTTAAGAGGATTCAACCAGAAAGGAGAAAGAGCCCTCAGATCAATAACACTGCTAATGAAGACCGGTGACTTAGCAAAGACAACCACAAAATTTCACATAATTGATTCAGAAACATCATTCAACACTCTACTAGGCCGACCATGGATACATGAAAACCCGATGGTACCATCATCTCTACATCAATGCATCAAATACTACGATGGAGGGGAACAGTGCATCAAAGGTGACTTACAACCATTCTCCGTACATGAAATCGGAATCCATGAAGATGCAGCTTATTACGCACCTCCGAAGAAAACAATCTTCTCCAGAGATACCATAACAAATGAAGCAAAGGAAGTTCGGGACGACGAAGAACCTGAAGTTCTAGTCCACCAGTCACTCACCACTCCCTTACGGCGAGATGGTGAAGGTTTCTCCACAACTCGCATCCGAGGTCGAGGTCGGGGACGAGGTCGTGGAAGAGACGTTAAGACAGTTGGACAGAGGAAACCAGCCATCAATGTTGATTGGGAAGACACTTCGAAGAAGAAAAAGAGATCAAGCAAGAAGCAGCGACAATAAGTCGGAAGAAGCCGCAATTCAGATCTCTCTCGAAGATGAAAAGAATGAGGAATATAAATCGATGTACGAGAAGATTAACCACTATGTACATACTATGACCCTGACCCCGATCCATTCTAATAAGATCGAGGGTATGGTGGTCAAAGAGGTACGTAGCGGCGGTGCAAAGCCCATCAAATTCTACCATGGTGCTCCTTCTTCCAAAACTGAAAATAATGTACAACTCGAAGATGCTACTTCATCAGAATTAATGGAATTACCTTTTGAGTGGTACTCTCCTTGTGTTCAAAATTTAATTCAGCGTGGTTTCTTACCTCGACAATGGACAAAAGGTCAATCACGACGCTCCGGTCGTCCGCCCAATTCAAAGCATGGTCTCGGATTCGGCACAGTAGGATCAGTTGATGATACTGAATTTTGCTTGGTTGTCACTTGCAAGTCTAATGAAAACTGCATGGAAACTACAGAAGAACTTGAAGATTTACAAATTGAAAACGCTCCACCAGAGTTCGAAGAAGATATCAAATCTACAATAGATGAGTTAACGAAAGTTAACTTAGGTACTAGCGAAGAGCCTAGACCTACCTTTGTTAGCTCCTTACTCAATAAAGAGGACTCCGAAGAAATAATCAAGTTATTAATGGAATTTAAAGACTGTTTTGCTTGGAGCTATGATGAGATGCCAGGATTAGCTCCAGAGGTCGCAGTCCATAAGCTAGGAGTGGATCCTACTTCGTTTCAACGTACAAGGTCCCGAAGAATGCGTCTAGAAATCGAACAACAAGTCATAGTCGAAGTTAAAAAGCTAATGGACGCTAAATTTGTCCATGAAGAACAATACCCGACTTGGCTAGCCAATGTGGTACCAGCCATGAAGAAGAATGGTCGGATCGAATTTGTGTGGATTTCAAAGATTTAAACAAGGCATGTCCAAAAGATGAATTCCCTCTACCGATCCCGCAATTAATGATCGACATCGTTTCAACACATGAAATATTCTCATTCATGGATGGATCTTCGTGATACAACCAGATAAAAATGGCTCCAGAAGATGAAAAACTTACGGCATTCAGAACGCCGATCGGAGTATATTGTTACACAGTGATGCCATTCGGACTGAAGAACGCATGAGCAACCTACCAGAGAGCGATGACAAGAATTTTTTATGATCTCATCCACAATCAAGTCGAATGCTACGTGGATGATGTGGTCATCAAAAGAAAAGTAAAGTAAAACCACCTGTATGATTTGAGGATTGTTTTCGAACGATTAAGACAATTTAACCTTAAGATGAATCCCTTAAAATGCGCCTTCGGTGTCACCTCCGGAAATTCTTAGGATTCGTTGTCCGACATCGTGGAATTGAAATCGACCCAGAAAAGATTAAAGCTATCTTAGAAATGCCGCCTCCCAGAACCTTAAAACAACTACGATCTTTTCAAGGGAAGCTGGCATATCTTTGACGCTTTATATCAAACTTGTCAGGTAGGTGTCAGCCTTTCTCGGCATTAGTTAAAAAGGAAGCATGCAAATCAACAATTTTGTCAGGAGACACGGAATCGACTGGTGGTATTCAACAATTTACTATCCAAGAGCAAACGGTCTGGCTGAGGCTTTTAATAAAACTCTCGTTCAAATTTTAAAAAAAACTTTGGACGATAATAAGAGAAATTGGCACGAGAAGTTATTAGAAGCCTTATGGCCTACCGGACAACCTTCAAAACTCCTACTCAAGCTACACCTTACGCTCCGGTGTATGGGTCCGAGGCGATGTTACCCTTAAGTCCAGCTTCCTTCACTCGAATTGCAGTTGCAAACAAAATCACGATAGAAGAGAATGCCAAATTACGACTAGAGGAATTAGAAAGCCTGGAAAGGAAAAGACTTGCAGCGCAGCAGAATTTAGAACTATACCAAGCTAAGATGGTTCAAGCACATGACAGACTAGTCCGCCTAAGAACCTTCAAAGTTGGTGACTTAGTTCTCGTTCTTAAGAGACCTATCCTTGCACAAAGACAAGATAGGAGGAAAATTTGAACCCACTTGGGAAGGACCGTTTGTGGTTGAGGCAGTCTACTAAGGAGGCTACTACCAGCTCGTGAATTGGCAAGGAGAACGACATTGTTGACCTCATTTTTGATGAGGTCTTCTCTTCTTCTCTTTAGTACTTAGGATCTAGCCTTAGGCTTTTCCTTTGACTATCTTAGAGGACTAGAATTGGGACCCACCTTTTAGAAACTCAAACCACTTCTTAACTCCCTTCAAACTCCACAAACTCGACTCGTAGACCCCTAATCACCTGTAGGGTCGAAATCAAATGCGGAAGTTTAAGGATGAGTTCCTATAGGACTCTTCGGTCATAGGATCGCCCTGGTGGCCTGGTCTGGTGAAGGGGCTGACCTACACACACACTACACCTATACACTACACTTTCACACACCCATACCTAACTTGACCTCCTTACTCTTGTAGGTGATTCACATGGATGGTCCTTAACCCCTAAGCCCTTGGCTAAGAGGGTTAGGAACAACATAGTGAATGCCTCAAATGAGTCCCTTCATGGCTCATGTGGGCTTGATATGGCTTCATGGCTCAACCAAAATGATTTCACTCCACTCAAATTCACCCAATCTTCAATTTTCCAAATTTTCAATTTTTGACCCCCGGGACCCTACACCCGCCTAGCCTACCCAAAACCCTTGAAATTACCCAAATTTTTCAAAATTTCCTAAATCACCCAAAATTCCTCAAAATTGATCTTAAACATTTCCACATCACTCAAACAGATCATCCATACCCAAAAATACCAAAAATTCCAAGAAAACCTCCCAATACCCTCCAAATACCCAAAATACCCCTTCGACCCAAAAATCCAAAAATTCAGAAAATTCCCAGAAAATTCCAGAAAATCTCAAATATTCCCAATTTCATTTTGTCCAACTACACCATGGGCCAATTTTGTTAATTTACCCTACTATTGTCAAAACCCCCAATTCGGCCCATTTTAACCCAAAGTGAACCCAATGTTAAACCAAACCTACCCAATTGACCCCAATTTTGGTACAACTCAATTCTAAACTTCAATGCAACATCCCCAATACCAATCTAGACCAAATCCAAGTCCAATTTGATTGACATTTGGATCCAATATCACTTTTGGTCTTAAAGCCCAATTTGGACCCATGACCCAAACCTAACCCAAACTCACCCAATTCAACTCCAATTAACCCCAAATCTTTTCTAAATCCTCCTTAGCATCCCCACAAACAAAACACTAACATGATTTAGACCCAAACCCCACTCAAATTCAACCCAAAGCTAAAAGGCCCAATTTCGACCTAAACCCAAACCTAACCCAAATGAGCCCAAACCCTAAAATCAAAGCCCAACCAAAGTCAAAACCTCTTTAAACACTCCCATAGACATTTCTCAACATTAATTTTACATCAATTTCAACCCTAGCCCAACATTGGCCCAAGTTAGCCCAATTTGACCTATATTGGCCCATTTACCAAATCAACCCAAATTCAACCTAATTCAAACCCAAATCACCCCCAATTTGACTCAAGTCACTCATGACACATCTATGAGCTAAAACCAACAATTATTTGGTCCAAGCCTTTACCAAAATTTCATCCCAAAATCCATTTTAAAATTCAAAAGCCCACTTTCCTAAACCATTTTAAAAGCCCATCCTTCACCACATCCAAAGGCCCAAAATCTACCCTAAAGCCCACATGACATCTCCATTTGCCATCCACTTAATTAAATCCATTACCTAAGTCCTAAATTCATCATAAAATAATTTCAAATCAAGTTTCATACAAATTTCCATCAAATTACCAAAAATTCCTAAAATCCATTTTCATGAAATTGACCAAACTTTTTGCCAAGCCAAAGGTGAGCCATGCAAGCCATGGACAAGCCACATGAAGCCATGGAAGGCTTGACATGTGATCAAGCCATTAATGGCAAAAGGAGGGGCCCCTTTCCTAATCCTCCTTAAACCCTTTTCACCTTATGCATGTCACACACTAAACCAATATTAGCCACCTCATCATGGATGGAGACCACACCATTCTCTCTGGCCGACCCAAGTGATCCTTTTCGACCCAAGACCAGGCCTCGAGTGGTGAACCTAGCCCAAAACCATGGGTTGACTCATTTGAACCCAAAATGGTCTTCCCTCCATTCCATTTCAATCCAAGCTCTTTACACATGGCATTCGCCAATCGCCTACACTAAACCCCGCCCCCGACCCACCCGAACAAGATGGTGACCCATGCCTGGCCGGCCACCCACCGTGCCGCCGGAAAACACCATGGCCGAGAGCTCACATGTGAGCCCAACTTGGAATTCTCACCTGCTGAGATGCCCCATCCCCAGTAGCCATTGGAGCTGTTCTTCTCTTGCCAAGAGCAGCTGATCCCAAGCCCTAACTCATCCTGGGAGGCCCTCTACCCTCTCCTATTTAAACTCCACCCCTCAGGGCCATGAAAGGAGAGTTGCACAAACCATGCCTAAACTCTGCCAAAATTGTTCCAGACTCCTCCCCATACATAGAGCACTTGATCCCCAGTGAGATCCCCCTGCCATTTCTTCTCCGCGAGCCCAATTTCGCAGTCGAAATTCCACCCAAAACCAGGACACTTCTCCACAAGTGAGCCAATCCCCAAATTGATTGGTTCTACACCTTCACTCGCACCAAGGGAAGGTGTCCACCAAGAAAAGCCCCATCTCCAGGCCACCCGGCTTGCTCCAGCCCTCCAAGCTTTGTGGATCGGGCTTGGTCGAAATCACATCTAGACAATTCACCAGACCAGGAGACTTCATCTGGAGCTTGCTAGGATCCAATCGAAGGTGCAACAACTCTCAGATTGAAGCCACACTTCTCTGAGCAAAGGTATGAGCTAATTCTTCATCCCGAGCTTCTAGAGATTCTCCATTTCGAATGCTTTAATTTCAATGCATGATAGCCGTATAGATGTGTTCGTCTCTTCAAGACGAATCCATAGAGCATAAGAACATAAAAATCCATTGAGTATCGAGTGAGATATTAGGGATTTAGTGTGGACGGCTCTCGGGTGAGGACGCTCGGTGACGATGAACGGATGCCGTCCATTCAATACACGCGCGGACGGACGTCTCGGATGGCGTCGGACCGAGAGACGGTACAAGAACCGTGGGGCCCGGAGCGCTGAGTCAGATGGCGGCGTCGAATGGGAGCGCGACGCGTGTGCGTTCGGAGATGTCGAGGATGAGTTGGCGCCGCGTGGATAAATAGAAAGTTAGGGGAATTTTTTATTTATTTAATTCCCTAAACTTCAAAAATTCATAACTTTGTGTAGAAAAATTAGAAAAATAAAATAAAAATACGCACTTGCTTAGTGAACAGAGGAGAATAATGTGGAAAAGAAATCATTTAATTTCATCAAGTATTTTATTTTTTATAATTTATTTACTCCCTGCATACTTTTAATTCTCCATGCATGTATACAATTCACCATGGCATGAGACCATATGGCTTTTGAAGCCTCTGAATTTGGGAACATTCCCTGAATTTTCCAAAGTCAGAGGCCATCCCTATGAAAAGTTATTGATTTTTCAAATTCAGGTTACTGTTTTGAGTATTTTAATTCCAATAAATAGCATGTTGTGAAATAAATTCTAGGAAAATTTGGTGATGTTCCTTATGGCCAGAGGACCCTAGGAAAAATAGGTTTTGAGTTAGTTCATTTAAAACAACCCTAATTGGCTTAAACACCCAAAATGGATCTCTAATTAATTAGAGCTAACCATACATCAAATTGACTTGAAATCAATTCTCCACTGACCTTTAGGATCAGAGGAACCCACCATAAAAATTTGAGGTCAATTGGACTTGGTTAGCCCTACTAATTGGGTTGATTAAGCCATTTAGTCATTTTAAACTTTAAAAATTCATAACTTTCAAAATACTTTTTAAAAATTCACCAAATTGGTTTTGGAGCCTCTCTGATATCAGAGGAATTTAAGAAAATTAAAATTTCAATTTTCTAAAAAAGTTGATTTTTAATAATATTTTAATATTTTTAATAATTAAAAAATAATAAAAATCACAAAAATAATAAAACTCACCAAAATGTCACATTTTGAATTTTAATCACTTAGGAATAAACCCCATATTTTTCTTAGGTCTATTTAGTGAGATATTAAATTTTAAAGTTCTAGGGTAATTTTAAAATTAAAAAAATGTATTTTCTAGCATTTTCACTAAAATAATTATAATAAATCATAGAAAAATCAGAAAATTGCAAAATTTGATTCTCTGATTTCCTTGATATCAGAGAGATTTTTGAAAAATATAAAATTCATTTTTCAACATTTATTTTATTTTTAAATTAATTAACACTCCAAAACTTAAAATAATTATAATAAAAATAATATAATTCAAAAAAATCATCAAAATTGGTCCAAGTGGTCCTCTGGTCATTAGGAATGTCCCCTAATTTTCTTAAGGACAGAAACTTTCCCTTGGTCATGTTATTAAATTTTCCTTGGAAATCTCTATTTTTCACCAAAAATAATTATATAAATAAATTAAATACAGAAAAATCATATTTTCTCCTCTCATGTCTTTATTGACACATAAGTGAAGTCACATAAAAAATTTCAAGTTCATTTGAGTTCAATTTAGTGAGTTATGAAATTATTAAGCT
This sequence comes from Papilionanthe hookeriana x Papilionanthe teres, assembly GCA_022702705.1. Lineage (NCBI taxonomy): Eukaryota > Viridiplantae > Streptophyta > Magnoliopsida > Asparagales > Orchidaceae > Papilionanthe > Papilionanthe hookeriana x Papilionanthe teres. The sequence continues at coordinate 32,057,947 of CM040436.1, read as the reverse complement.
TAAAGGGTAAAGTGGTAATTAAAATTTTAACCCTTAATTAAAACTTTAGGTTTAATAAAAAATTAACAAGTAAAATATTTGATCCTAATTTGATTTGGATGATTGAAATTTAAATGATTAAAGGGTAGAAACCCATTAAACAATTTAAAATGATTAAACCTTAATTAAATAATTGATTAAGTTTGGAAGAATAATAAAATTGGAATTATTAAAATAGGGATATTATTAGGAAGATATTTATTCTTTAATTTAAAAATCCCTAAATTAATTAGCTCATTAATATTTAATTTCTAATTAAAAATGATAACTCAAATTCAAAATATTAAAAGACTTAATCATTAAACCAAAATTAAATTGTTAAACTCTTTTAAAATTTTAATTAAAATAAAAAAATAATAATAAAATTAAATTAAATTAAATTAAAATAAATCAAACTAAATTAAATTAAATAAAATAAATAAATCAAATTAAAATAAATAAAACAAACAAATTAAATTAAATGAATTAAATTAAATTAAATTAAACAAATTAAATTAAATTAAATTAAATTAAATCAAATTAAATTAAATTGAATTAAATTAAAACAAATTAAATTAAATTAAATTAAATTAAATAAAATAAAATTAAATTAAATTAAATTAAAAATTAAATTAAATTAAATCAAATTAAATTAAAATTAAATCAAATCAAATTAATTTAATGTAACATCAAATCAAACTAAATTAAGTTAAACCAAATTAAATTGAATTAAATTAAATTAAAACTCAATTAAATTAAATTAAATTAAATTAAATTAAGTTGAATTAAATATAACATCACCAAAGACATAAAGAATTCAAAATAAATCTAAAATAACTTGAACACTATTCCAAATTAATTGAAATTAAACTAAATCACAAACCATTTGAATACCAATTTACCCTCGAAAGCTTTAGTTATCATAACTCCTAAACAGAACATTAAATGAAATGTTACTTCACCTATAGGATATTCAAAGTCCTAGTTCACTGAGCAAGTTAACAAAACTTGAATCCCCGGACGATTAATTCATTTGTATAAATAAATTCATTTGGACTTAAAACAATCCTAGAAATATTGAAAAGATGTTTAAGATTATTCTTAAGCACTTCCTCAATATGATATGATGTTTATAAGAACAATTGAATTTAATTATTCTTTGATGAAGAAAATCGTCTTCAAACAAAAACACAAAGAACCTAGACGTCATAGGAAATGACTAGCTATAGGATTAGGAACTTGGTAGAAAACCATAACCCTTACCTTAGCTTTACCTAGGAACTTGCTTAAATATTCTAATTGTGTTTTAAGTGCAGCTTGGGATGACTGGAAGACCCTCCAGGTACGCTTTTATTTTATCGTAATTTACTTTCTTGCAATTTACGTTATTGCAATTTATTTAACCGCATCGCACTTACTTTTCTTGCATGATAAACAACCGTTGCATGAAAACTCACACCTTTAGGATAGCCCCTAAAACTGAAACCAAAACTAAATTAAAAGTCATTGCAAGATAAAATTCACCGCCACAACATTTCAAAATATAAAACAACTCAAAATTTAATCACAAACGTAACACAAAACTACAATTACAACTAAATTAAAACGTCCCGTTGGATGATCGGGAATACCTCGGATGATGTAACCTACGTGTTGCTAATGAGATTTCCCACGGTCTAAATGAAAGTGTGGAACTCATTCAGCTGAGTTTAGCAAATTCATCTGGACTAAGTGAATCCGATAAAAATAATGATGCCTAAGGATGGAACCGTGGGATCTTAACCGGTGTCGTTATAATCAACTTTAAGATTTGTTTTAATTAAAATATTAAAAACACTTGGAAATTAAGATTTTCTCTAAACCAAAACACTTTTCTCATCCCCTGATTTATGACTTCTAAAACTAAACCTCTCGCAACAACAAGGAGCTCGGAGCATGGTGGGCAAAGCACGGCCATCGTCGCCAAGAAAACTTGAATCTACATCAGCAAAACTTTCCTAGAATTAAACAACAAAGCCATAGCACTCCGAGGTAGTTTGCCTAGTGCAACATAAATCCTCAACTCTTCGTTAGGCATTTGCATTGCAAATTAAGCCCTAACCGGTTTTAGGATTCCGAGGTAGTCGTCCGATACGACATAAACCCTCACATCTTCGAGGCTATTTGTATGATTGTGTCATACAAATATAAGTCCAAATTAATTAAAATCGACAAGATCAAAACATTTAAATAAATATTAGGACTTTCCTAAACTCAAGCCAAACAATAGGATAGTCGGGAAATTACCGAAGTTCGCTTCGAATCTGTGATTTCTCCTACTTTTCTTCCTTTGGATTCTCAAAACAAAATGTTCCAAATTTGATCCATTCCCTATCGAAATTCCAAACTTCAATCCTTTCGAGAACATAAACTTCGAAATTCTTGAGAGCAGAACTATTGATTATTATCGAGAGTTTTCTTAGGTGATTCCCGTCACTTAAGATGTAATTAACTATAGGGGCTTGCCCTTATAGGGAATTTTAAAGAACCTGTGTAATATAAACCCCGTTTAATGCTTTCATATTAGCTGTGGAATTTGTCGGCTACATAAAATTGGTTCGCGTACCAAACGGATGTCACAAATCTTTTAGTTTATTTAATCGAGCCTCACCATCAAGCAGCTGTGTCTATCCTTAGGGATAGATACACGGTTTGTGGTGCGGTGCTCGTTTATATAAACTATTCGGGATGTGAGATCGGTTTGATTTCATATCTTAAAATCTTCAAATTTAAAAATTATTTTTAAAATCAAATACTACTTTTCAAATTATTTATTTAAATTAAATTAAAAAATTCGCCGACAATTTCTGTAGGCGACCCCTTTTCAAAATACAAACACAACCTAAAAAAATATGCCGACAGATTTCTGGCGACTCCGCTGGGGACAATTCCTCTCTCCATTATAATCAAATAATTCTGCTTTCAAAAATCGGTAGTGCATCCATGTCCTTAGTGGATCAAACTACCCTTCTTTCCGTTGGAATACTATGTTCATTTCTACCTTGAATAAGTATAGCCAACATTCTCTCGGATTTAGGAGCCACCGTTTAGACACCCCTAAACAGAGAGGTTCTGAGATCCTTTTACCTCATTTCTGAGGTGGGGTGGACCCCCAATAGGTGTTAGTCAAGGAATGATCCTTCGAGTCGAGAAGTCTTGCTTAAGACTCTCTTTTCCTTTCCAACTCCGAATCAGATTCCTTGCCTTCTCTACACCTTTCGAACATTCCGTTCTAAATAAACAAACCCTCTAATAAGTGATTCTTTTAACAAATGATTCCTTCTTATAAATACATGAACAAGAATGTGTTCGGACTCTTTTCAATTCCTTTCTTTTCGTCCTAAAGAAAAGAAGCATAACTCGGACCGACAACCGAATCTACCCCGCGAAATGGAAGCCCCAAAGCCGATTTTCTCCTTCACCAACGGATCGGACTTCGCCGTCTATAAGGATGAGCCGCCCGACAATGGGATCATCCGATTTGGACAAGGATTTGAAAACACGAATGTCAAGGTCACCGACGTCTCCCTCTTCGCACCGACGAACAAGGTATCCGAAGCCGAGGAGCCGCCGCTCGAGTTCAACCTTAGGTCGACCCAAGAGTTTCCTCCCCGCAAAGGATCCCGACTAGGAGGAGTACCGCCGTCCGGCAGGAGGACCGTTCTTACTACCCCCACCGGTCTAGTTGTTTCGCACCTACCCCGACTTCGCCAAATCAAAGGGGAAAGAAATCCAGAACTATGGTAAACCCGTTACCGTGGAGGGTACAGCATCTTCCGTAAGACCTTCTCGTTTTCGAAATCGGGTCCAAGCTCAAAGATTCCGTCATCGACAAGGACCCAAAGAAGAAACGAAGTAGAAGGATCGCTGGAGAAGCCGTAGCCGCCGAAATTGCTTTCCTGGAGGAAATCCTAGAACTGCCTGAATATACACCGCTGCCAGAATATACACCGCTGCCTGACTACATACCACTTTTGGGAGGAAGCAGGTTCCATCCCCTCTCCGCCGCAGAGGATGAGGAGAATGTTCGCAAGATTGCCGCCACATTACCTCAACCCGCATATTACGACGATAGCCGCAAGAAAAGAACTAGAACTACGCCGTTTGCTCGACCGCAAACTTTGGTAGAGAAGTTAGCAAAGAAGGAAAACCGCCCCGTATCGGAGATTCTACGAAGGATAGGGCGGGTGCCGACCAAATCCCGTCTCGGGCCCCCGAGTAGAACCCGCCGTCATGACGTAAAAGCCAAGTAAAAGAATGAAGGCTAGTCCACCCGTCGTAGTCTCGGGATTGCAGATTAGGGAGGATACCACCTTCCAAGCATTTGGCCGACGCACCATCCGGTCCTAGACCTTCCCGTCGCTAGAAGGATGGTATGGCGTCCCACTACCTGGCGCTAAGATCGAAACAACGAGCCCGAGAAAGAAAGTCTCGCCAGAGGCCGGAATCCGAAGAAAGTTCTACCGCGATAAAGGGGACTCGAGAAAAGGGGACCCGACAGACTATCGCACGACAACCGCAAAGACACACGAAAGCTCCCACCGGAAGATGCCATGGAAAAGTCGAGAACCGATATCCGACGGTTGGCAAAAGAAAGAGAAGAAAAGTTCGGAGATGAGATTGATTCATCGGAATTCATGGATGAAGAATATGCAGAAATCAACATGGTTGAGACACGAGCTTCATCAGCTTCGCAAGGTGCTCCTGCAGCCGCAAAAATAGAGGAGCCAGAACTGATGAGAAGACAGCTTCAGGAAAAAGATGACACGATCGCTCAAATGGCGAGAAGGATGGAAGAGATGGCCGTAGCTCTGGCCACTCTCCGCAGTCAAGTACAACCACAAAGAGAGACACCCCCGCAGGTCATTCACATTGTAGACGGAGGAAAGGAGATTACATCCGTCAACGAGGATGATCAACCGAAAAGGATACAACACAAAGTATGATCCCCGAAAAGGATATCAAGAACTTGGTGGAACAAGCAAGTGCGAGAAGCCTTAGCACAATCGAAGAACGGGACATCTATTCGGACGGGTAGACCTTACCCGTAAGAATTCGACGCTGTCCAATACCCGAAAGGCTTCGTACCACCTCCGTTCAAGACCTTCGACGGAACCGGAACCCCCGACAAGCATGTTGCACACTTTCGTGCCGCTTGTTGTAATGTCGGCGGGAGCGATGCATTACTCTTCCGACAGCTCGTCGACAGCTCGTCAGAATCGTCTTCGACTCGGTATGCGGAATTACCAAACGGTTCGGTGAAGACATTCTCGAAGCTAGAGAACCTCTTCATCAAGCGATTCGACGGAGCTCGACACCACATCACTATAGGTGATTTAGTGGTAGAGAAACAAAGGCCGAACGAAACTTTGGTGGATTACATACTTCGATGGAGAAACTTAAGCATGAAGTGTGAACCACAACTGCAAGAACAACATGCAGTCGGCATTTTACTTAAAAGCATTCACGGCCCGATAGCACTTCTCCTCAAAGGATTCACTATTAAGACTTTCGAGAAGTTGTTAAGCAAGGCCGGAAGCTTGCAAGAAGAGGCGAAGCAATTAAGTTTCGCCGACAAGACGGACAAACAGAAGCCAATGAAAACCTTCGAAAAGAAATCCGGGATCGTTGCAGCAGTTGACAAAGGCAAGCAACCGATGCAAATACCACCGTAACGGCCGCAACGAACCACAATAGAATTACCAAGCAACCTCGGCCCAGACTATCACTCATCTCCGCAAGATGAACAATCACCTCGTCCGCAACGTACATTAAGGGAGCTTCGAGCAGAGAATATCCGTTCAAAAATGAAGCAAGCATCAAAAATGTTCCGTAGCCCGATGAAGACTCCGATTTCCAACTCGCCGAGCCTAAAAGACCAGAGGAAGTCAACAAGAAAGGTGATCCCAACTTTTGCCCCTACCACCGGATGCTCGGGCACAAGATAGAAGATTGCATTACCTTTAAAAATTGGCTCAACGACAACCTTCGGAAAGGGAATATAACAATCCCGAAGGAGTACATGAAGGAACCCCATAAAGGAGGTTCCGTCAATGTTATCTCAACTGATCCCGTCATTCCGATAGATCCCTATGCAACTGACGATGGATGGACTACCGCCTGGACGAGGTCTTCGAAGAAGATTTTAGACAGCATCCGAACCGCCTCGGTGCGAGCTTCAATTCAGAGTTCGAGACCTGTTAAGCCGGTACTATCACTTGGATAGAAGAACCACCTCAACAGAGACGATTGAGGAGAAGAAGAAGATCGACGAAGAAGAGAGGACCGAGACTCCTAAGGCTGGACTAGGGGCCGCTTATCCTAGGATAGTTGTTTCCGATTCGGGGAGAAATCCCTCGAACCTCTCGATTTTGTATGATTATCTCGCTCACTTCGGTGGGATCATATAATGATAAGGGTGATGGCGTTGGCTACATTTTGACTGTTTCTAACGATTACGTAACTAGCGACAATCCGGACATCGATTTCGACATCAACGACAATTCTCAAATCATACACAATCTTAACGATCAAAATAACGAAGAAGACATCCATCAAGGAGGCTACGAGAGCTCAACAAGCAACGAATCTATCTGCAAGTTTCGAGGAGCTCCAGTCACAATAGAGTTAGAGCCTTCAGATTTTGAAGATAATCCGGAAGAGCCTGTCATTCCGATTCAGGAGGAGACACCGACAAGTTCAACACTAGATTCAGAAGAAATTACAGAAGTCAACTTAAGAAGTGGAAAAGTTCTACCTCCAAGAATGGGTCCAAAAGACAAAGGAAAGCAGGTGGTTGTTCAAGAAGAACCAACCTCAGCAGAAGAAATACCCATTCGAGAAGAAGCCGAGACGCATGAAAATAAAGTGGACTACAACGTGCTAGCCCATCTTAGGAAACTACCGGCCAAACTGAGCATTTACGATGCTCTCATCTTATCAAAGGAGATGAGAGAAGCTCTGATCAAGGCCTTACTTGATCCGGAAATTTGCTTAGCTCAAATGGCCGGAGATTCCTTAGATGAGGTTTGCTCGTTAAAGGAACAGCGAGGTGTTACCTTCACGGACAATGACCTACTACTCGGGACAGCAGATCACAACCGACCGTTGTACATTTCAGTTACAATTGGGAAGTTTACGCTCTCCGCAGTATTGGTGGATCCAGGAGCATCATTTAATATAATGAGTCTTCGAACGCTAGCATACTTGGAAATTGATGCTCGCGAGCTCGAGGCCGACAAAATGTTATTAAGAGGATTCAACCGTGAAAGGAGAAAGAGCCCTCGGATCAATAACGCTACTAATGAAGACCGGTGACTTAGCAAAGACAACCGCGAAATTTCACATAATTGATTCAGAAACATCGTTCAACGCTCTACTGGGCTGACCATGGATACATGAAAACAGGATGGTACCATCATCTCTACATCAGTGCATTAAATACTACGATCGAGGGGAACAGTGCATCAAAGGCGACTTACAACCATTCTCCGTACATGAAATTGGAATCCATGAAGACGCAGCTTATTATGCACCGCCAAAGAAAACAAAATTCTCCAGAGATACCGTAAAAAATGAAGCAAAGAAAGTTCGGGACAACGAAGAACCTGAAGTTCTAGTCCAACAGTCACTCACCACTCCCTTCCGGCGAGATGGTGAAGGTTTCTCCACAACTCGCATCCGAGGTCGAGGCCGGGGACGAGGTCGTGGTAGAGACGTTAGGACAGTTGGACAGAGGAAACCAGCCATCAATGTTGATTGGGAAGACAGTTCTGAAGAAGAAAAAGAAATCAAACAAGAAGCAGCAACATTAAGTCAGAAGAAGCCGCAATTCAAGATCTCTCTCGAAGATGAGAAGAACGAAGAATACAAATCAATGTACGAGAAGATTAACCACTACGTACATACTAAGACCCTAACCCCGATTCATTCTAACAAGATCGAGGGTATGGTGGTCAAAGAGGTACGTAACGACGGTGCAAAACCAATCAAATTCTACCGTGGTGCTTCTTCCTCCAAAACTGAAAATCATGTACAATTCGAAGATGTCACTTCATCGAATTAATGGAATTACCTTTTGAGTGGTACTCTCCCGTGTTCAAAATTTAATTCAACGTGGTTTCTTACCTCGACAATGGACAAAAGGCCGATCACAACATTTTGAAAAATTATGGAATAACTCCGGTCGTCCACCCAATTCAAAGCATGGTTTCGGATTCGGCACAGTAGGGTCAGTTGACGATACTGAATTTTGCTTGGTTGTCACTTGCGAGTCCAATGAAAACTGCATGGAAACTACAGACGAACTCGAAGATTTACAAATTGGAGACGCTCCACCAGAATTCGAAGAAGAAATTAAATCTACAATAGATGAGTTAACGGAAGTTAACTTAGGTACTAGCGAAGAGCCTAGACCTACCTTTGTTAGCTCCTTACTCAATAAAGAAGACTCCGAAGAAATAATCAAATTGTTAATGGAATTTAAAGACTGTTTTGCTTGGAACTATGACGAAATGCCAGGATTAGCTCCAGAGGTTGCAGTCCATAAGCTAGGAGTGGATCCTACTTCGTCCCAGTCGGACAAGGTCCCGAAGAATGCGTCTAGAAATCGAACAACAAGTCATAGCCGAAGTTAAAAAGCTAATAGACGCTAAATTTGTCCGTAAAGAACAATACCCGACTTGGTTAGCCAATGTGGTGCCAATCGAAAGAAGAATGGTCGGATCAGAATTTGTGTGGACTTCAGAGATTTAAACAAGGCATGTCCAAAAGATGAATTCCCTCTACCGATCCCAGAACTAATGATCGACATTGCTTCGACACATGAAATATTCTCGTTCATGGATGGATCTTCAGGATACAACCAGATAAAAATGGCTCCAGAAGATGAAAAGCTTACAGCATTCAGGACGCCGATCGGAGTATTTTGCTACACAGTAATGCCATTCGGACTGAAGAACGTAGGAGCAACCTACCAAAGAGCAATGACAAGAATTTTTGATGATCTCATCCACAATCAAGTCGAATGCTACGTGGACGATGTGGTCATCAAAAGCAAAGTAAAGGAAAACCACTCGTATGATTTGAGAATTGTTTTCGAACGGTTAAGACAATTTAACCTTAAGATGAATCCCTTAAAATGCGCCTTCGGCGTCACCTCCGGGAAATTCTTAGGATTCGTTGTCCGACATCGTGGAATTGAAATCGACCCGGAAAAGATTAAAGCTATCTTAGAAATGCCGCCTCCCAAAACCTTAAAACAACTACGATCTTTTCAAGGGAAGTCGGCATATCTTCGACGCTTTATCTCAAACCCGTCGGTAGGTGTCGACCTTTCTCGGTACTAGTTAAAAAGGACGCCAAATTTATTTGGGAAGAAAAATGCCGGAAGGCCTTCGAGGACATTAAACAATATTTAATGACACCTCCTCGTCTTAGCAGCTCCGAGTCTCGGGTAGACCGCCGATACTTTACACCGCGGCTTTAGACGACTCTCTCGGAGCCCCGTTAGCCTGAGTCAATGATGAGGGTAAAGAAAATGCTCTTTACTACTTAAGCCGTCGTTTACTTCCGACGGAAGTAAGGTATCCCGCAATTGAAAAGCATTGTTTGGCCCTGATCTTCGCCGCTCAAAAGCTCAGGCACTACATGCTTTCTCATAAGGTCAACCTAATCTCGAAGTTTAATCCATTGCAATACTTGATAACTCGTCCGACACTTTCCGGCCGACTTGCCAGATGGTCAATGATATTATTGCAATTCGATATAACTTTCGTGCCTCTGCGTGCCGTGAAGGGACAAGTCTTAGCAGACTTTCTCGCAACGACACCCTTTGCTGGCAGAATCTCCTCTCAATGACGATTTGCCAGATGAACAAATAATGAACCTAGAAGACCTTGATGATCGACGTTGGGAATTGTATTTCGACGGAGCATCTTCAGCACACAAAGACGAAGAATCGCAAGTGATAGTGCCCGGTAAGGCAAGAATCGGGCTAATCTTTATAACACCGGAGCGGGGGATGTTAAGATACTCCTACCACTTGACAGAACCGTGTACAAACAATGAAGCAGAATACGAAGCCTTCATAACGGGACTAGAATTAACCATTCAAATGGGGATAATAGACATCAACATCTACGGGGATTCGTAGTTAATCATTCAACAGATCGCCGGACAATACAGAATTTTAAAGCCAAGACTCGAACAATACTTCCAAGATGCCATACAATTGTTGGAACAGATTCCAAATGTGACGATCTACAAAATTCCTGAAAAGGAAATGCTTTAGCAGATGCTTTAGCCCGTCTCGCAAAAGAATTTGCTCGTTTGCAAGATGAATCAGTAGAAGTGTCAGTTCACGGACGTCAGGTCCTGTCACAGCTCGACGTAGACACAATACACAAATTAGAAAAAGAAAAAGAATCAGTTGCAGTAGTGATAGAAAACATAGCAGATTGGCGACAGCCATTGATAGACTACCTGCAAACAAGAAAGCTACCAGACGATAGGTCATTGGCCCATCAGATCAAGAAAAGAACTCTGTCCTACGCATTAATAAACAACACGTTATACAGAAGGTCTTTTGATAAAATGTGGCTAAGGTGCCTAAGCGGGTGCGAGGCCCGTGAAATTGTTAAGGAGGTGCATTCAGGACTCTGTGGCGCTCACCGATCGGGTCCGAAGATGAAAATGAAAATTAAAAGACTAGGGTACTACCGGCCCTCGATGATGACCGACCGCATGAAAATCGCCAAGAGCCGTCACCAATGCCAAGTGCACGGAGTGGTTCTACACCAACCTCCAAATGTGCTACATCCGACAATTGCGTCATGGCCATTCGAATGTTGGGCACGGATATAGTGGGTCCGATAGAACCACCATCTTCAAAAGGACATCGCTTCATTCTTGCGGCTACAAATTACTTTTCCAAGTGGGCGAGGCAGCTCCACTTAGAGAAGTGAAAGCACACCACGTGCTACGGCTTTTCAAGAACCAAGTTGTCTACCGTTTCGGAGTGCCGCGCAGGATCATCTCAGATAATGGGTCAGCATTCAGAAGCATGCAAATCAACAATTTTGTTAGGAGACACGGAATGACTGGCGATACTCAACAATTTACTACCCATGAGCAAACGGCCTCGCTGAGGCTTTTAATAAGACTCTCGTTCAAATCTTAAAGAAAACTTTGGACGCTAATAAGAGAAATTGGCACGAGAAATTGTTAGAAGCCTTATGGGCCTACCGGACAACCTTCGTAACTCCTACTCAAACTACACCTTACGCTCCGGTGTATGGGTCCGAGGCAGTGTTACCTTTAGAGGTTCAGCTTCCTTCACTCAGAATTGCAGTTGCGAATAAGATCACGACAGAAGAGAACGCCAAATTACGACTAGAAGAATTAGAAAGCTTGGAAGGGAAAAGACTTGCAGCGCAGCAGAATTTAGAACTATACCAAGCTAAGATGGTTCAAGCCCATGACAAACTGGTCCGCCCAAGAACCTTCAAAGTTGGTGACTTAGTTCTCATTCTCAAGAGACCTATCCTTGCACACCGCAAGATAGGAGGAAAATTTGAACCCACTTGGGAAGGACCGTTTGTGGTTGAAGCAAGATACTCGGGAGGTTCCTACCGGCTAGTGAATTGCCGTGGAGAACGACATATGCTTCTGATCAACGGACGATTCTTGAAAAAGTATTACGCTACCTGATGTTTCGAAGGAATGAATTCTTCATCCCTAAGAAACACGGGCGAAGTAATTACTTATGATTGGGTCCGAACCCAAAAATAATAAAATGTGCTAAAATAAATAAAGTCATGATAATTAAGTTTTCCTTGTTTTCTCTTCCAAATCAGAATCTCTTCCCTGATCTTATCCTACTTCATTCATGTTAAATTTAAAAATATAAAAAATAAAAAGAAATAAAAAAAATGTCTTTAATAAACGTTTTCTTAATGTTCTTGTTCTTAGTACAGCCCCTGATCCTTTCCCTTGTCTTTTCGCAGGGAAATGTCGAACGGGCGGTTGGTCCTAAACTTTAAGAATGGCGTAAGCCTTGCACTCGATGAAAAGAGGGTGAAAGATGGAGCGATAATCGAGATTGACTCGGATTTCGCACCAGCGAGCCTACGATACGAGGAAAGTGACCGGGTCCCAGCTGACCGAGAAGAACCGCCCGGCGGACAAGTGATGAAAGTGGGTGGCCCAAGCCACCAATCCAAAGCAACAAGAAAAGAAAAGCAAACACTCGAAGAAGATAAGAAAATGAAATCCGTAGTCACTACGAGTAGGGCGAGCTTGTCAGCGCCGCGCCCACGTAGATTCAAGAAGTGCGGAGAGCTACTCTCACAAGCAACGCAACGAAGAAATAAGAATCGCCGTATCCGTAAGATGTTAACAAAACTAGTCGCAGACCAGCCGCAACGAGACGATTGCTACGCCGCACGTACACTTCAAGGACACCGGTTCACCAGGAACTCGAAGAAAGGAGGCCGGCTCCTAGGATAACAGAAAGGACCGTGGAAATCTCACGAAGATCGAAGAAAGAAGGCTACCACGCCACCGGATAGAACCACCGAGTGATGCATGACCTTGTTGCAGAAGCAACCCCGGGGAATGTCCCGACAAGCATCATCCCTGAGGAGCCGAGGTATGCAGGAGAACGTGAAGGGATTGAACCGTATATCCCACAATATGTCACAAGGCCTCGCCATCTGCAGATCATTCCGGAATACGAGTTGGAGAGAATGCAGAATGTTGAAAAGAAAACCTTTGAATACTTCGAGAGAATTAAAGGTAGAAGAATCAATATACTAGAGGGCCTCGAGCTACATACCGACGTATTCTCGAGTATGAACAACAAAGAAATCGTGGATTGTATCCGGGATTTGAAAAGAATGGGCCGAGCGAGCCGCCTAAGGGAAAATACCTACTCAGAACCCCGGAGATGGATGCCGTGGAAGGGAAGAATCACAATACAATGCGGATGCTGCTACAACTTTGCTGAAGACAGGAAGGGAAACCCACCGGTAATACTCCGTCATGGGCAAGTGGATCCGATGCCATTAGTCATCAAGAGAATGGTAAAGAGATTGATAACATGGAGGGTACTGCCAGCAGATTGCATACCCAATAGTTGCATTATTAACATCTACAAGCAGGGTGACTGCATACCCCCACACATAGATCACCACGACTTTGTCCGACCTTCTGCACGCGCCTCTTTCCCGAACGAGTGTAACATCATGTTCGGATCCGACCTCCGGATAGCAGGCCCGGGTGAGTTCCGAGGGCCGGTGAAGATACCTTTACCGGTAGGTTCCGTCATGATATCGAAGGGCAACGGAGCGGATATCGCTAAGCATTGCATACCAGGAGTACCAGTGAAGCGGATCTCAGTTACTTTCAGAAGAATGGATGACAGGAAGACACCTTACCATTTCCAGCCAGACCCGGAGCTAGAGAACCTCCGGCCTTACGAGATGTGAGTTACATGGGAAATATCACACCTCCAATGTACATCCAGCCGGCATCCTTGCCAAGGATGGCTTGGAAGGTGATGTTATTAACCATGTACCCCACTATTCAGACATGAATTTTTGACAGATGCTTCTTTGGATGGACCAACAAAGATCATACATAGTCCGTTTTGAGTCTACATGGATTGTATGAGATGTATTCCAGATCGAGTTGTATGATGTATCTTCAACATGATTGGAATGAAAGTGACCATGTCACATTTTTGGCCTTCACCTCTTTTGTGCAAATTGATCAGGGAAACGCCATTAAAGTTAAATGAACTTCGAACAAAGAACAGAAAAGAAAAAAAGAAGAATAAAAGAAAACTTTCCTAAAAAAAAATCTAAAAAATGACGAACACCAAATTCACATGAACATTAAATAAACAATAAAGTAAAATTTGAATCATTAAAAGATAAACAAAATCAACATAAGTGTTAAATCAAATCACAAATCAAATTCTCAATCAAATCTCAAATTCAATATTTCCAAATTTCAAATCAAATCTAAATCAAATTTCAAATTCAATCTTTCCAGATCCTAAAACAAATTTCAATCTTTCCAAATTTCAAATCAAATTCTCAATCAGATTCCAAATCAAATCTCGATCAAATTTCAAATTTGATCTTCCAAATTTCAAATCCTATCTTAAATCAAATTTCAATCGAGTTCAAACTCATCCTTTCAAATTTCAAATTCAATCTTTCCAGATTCCAAATCAAATCTCGATCAAATTTCAAATTTGATCTTCCAAATTTCAAATCAAATCTTAAATCAAATTTCAATCGAGTTCAAACTCATCCTTTCAAATTTCAAATTCAATCTTTCCAGATTCCAAATCCAATCTCGATCAAATTTCAAATTTGATCTTCCAAATTTCAAATCAAATCCTAAATCAAATTTCAATCGAGTTCAAACTCATCCTTCCAAATTTCAAATTCAATCTTTCCAGATTCCAAATCAAATCTCGATCAAATTTCAAATTTGATCTTCCAAATTTCAAATCAAATCATAAATCAAATATCAATCAAATTCAAACTTTTGGGTCGAGGATTTTACATCCAAGACTGCACTGCTTTGGGATTCTTTCCCTATTGCACTGAAATACATCAAATTCAAACTTTTGGGTCGAGGATTTTACATCCAAGATCGCATCGCTTTAGGATTCTTTCCATATTGCACTCGAAATACATCAAATTCAAACTTTTGGGTCGAGGATTTTACATCCAAGACTCGCACTCGCTTTAGGATTCTTTCCCTATTGCACCGAAATACATCAAATTCAAACTTTTGGGTCGAGGATTTTACATCCAAGACTGCATCGCTTTAGGATTCCTCCCTATTGCACTCGAAATACATCAAATTCAAACTTTTGGGTCGAGGATTTTACATCCAAAACCGCACTCGCTTTAGGATTCTTTCCTATTGCACTCGAAATACATCAAATTCAAACTTTTGGGTCGAGGATTTTACATCCAAGATCGCACCGCTTTAGGATTCCTCCCTATTGCACCGAAATACATCAAATTCAAACTTTTGGGTCGAGGATTTTACATCCAAGACTGCACTCGCTTTAGGATTTTTTCCCTATTGCACTCGAAATACATCAAATTCAAATTTTTTGGGTCGAGGATTTTACATCCAAGACCGTACCGCTTTAGGATTCTTTCCCTATTGCACTCGAAATACATCAAATTCAAATTTTTGGGTCGAGGATTTTACATCCAAGACTCGCATCGCTTTAGGATTCTTTCCCTATTGCACTCGAAATACATCAAATTCAAACTTTTGGGTCGAGGATTTTACATCCAAGACCGCACTCGCTTTAGGATTCTTTCCCTATTGCACTCGAAATACATCAAATTCAAATTTTTGGGTCGAGGATTTTACATCCAAGACCGCACCGCTTAGGATTCTTTCCCTATTGCACTGAAATACATCAAATTCAAATTTTTGGGTCGAGGATTTTACATCCAAGACCGCACTCGCTTTAGGATTCTTTCCCTATTGCACTGAAATACATCAAATTCAAACTTTTGGGTCGAGGATTTTTTACATCCAAGACTGCACTGCTTTAGGATTCTTTCCCTATTGCACTGAAATACATCAAAATCAAACTTTTGGGTCGAGGATTTTACATCCAAGACTGCACTGCTTTAGGATTCTTTCCCTATTGCACTGAAATACATCAAAATCAAACTTTTTGGGTCGAGGATTTTACATCCAAAACTGCATTGTTTTAGGATTCTTTCCCTACAGCAATGAAATACATCAAAATCAAACTCTTGAGGTTAAGGATTTTACATCCAATACCGCATTACTCTGAGATCTCTCCTCATTGTAATGATTCAATCCAATCAATTCAATTTTCTTTTGAGGTTGAAGATGTTACATCTAAAACCACAAAATTCCAATCTTCATTTCAAGTCTAAATCCCTTCAAATTAATTTTGACAAACTTCAATCTAAATTAAAACTCCAAATTGAAATCTAAACTCACACATCAAAACTTAAATTGAAATAAAATAAAATCTAAATCGAAATTCCCCCAGATCATGTGATTTGGGATTCACCTCCTTTCCCTTTCCCCAGTGAGAGTTCAGGAATCTCCGGTTTCAGAGATATACTTGCTACTCCCCAGCGGAAACTCTTCTACTTCGTCCTAAGTTCGTCACTTGGACATCTGTGTTGGTTTTATTGATCGCTTCGGTCAACGCCAATACGCGCGGTGTGCTCCGTCAGCTCACCACACCTATTGGGGGTCCATTTGTTGACCTCATTTTTGATGAGGTCTTCTCTTCTTCTCTTTAGTACTTAGGATCTAGCCTTAGGCTTTTCCTTTGACTATCTTAGAGGACTAGAATTGGGACCCACCTTTTAGAAACTCAAACCACTTCTTAACTCCCTTCAAACTCCACAAACTTGACTGTAGACCCCTAATCACCTAGAGGGTTGAAATCAAATGTGGAAGTTTAAGGATGAGTTCCTATAGGACTCTTTGGCCTTAGACCGCCCTGGTGGCCCGGTCCGGTGAAGGGGCCGACCTACACACACACTACACCTATACACTACACTTTCACACACCCATACCTAACTTGACCTCCTGACTCATGTAGGTGATTCACATGGATGGTCCTTAACCCCTAAGCCCTTGGCTAAGAGGGTTAGGAACAACATAGTGAATGCCTCAAATGAGTCCCTTCATGGCTCATGTGGGCTTGATATGGCCTCATGGCTCAACCAAAATGATTTCACTCCACTCAAATTCACCCAATCTTCAATTTTCCAAATTTTCAATTTTCCAAATTTTCAATTTTCCAAATTTTCAATTTTTGACCCCCGGGACCCTACACCCGCCTAGCCTATCCAAAACCCTTGAAATTACCCAAATTTTTCAAAATTTCCTAAATCACCCAAAATTCCTCAAAATTGATCTTAAAAATTTCCACATCACTCAAACTGATCATCCATACCCAAAAATACCAAAAATTCCAAGAAAACCTCCCAATACCCTCCAAATACCCAAAATACCCCTCTTGACCCAAAAATCCAAAAATTCAGAAAATTCCCAGAAAATTCCAGAAAATCCCAAATATTCCCAATTTCATTTTGTCCAACTACACCATGGGCCAATTTTGTCAATTTACCCTACTTTTGTCAAAACCCTCAATTTGGCCCATTTTAACCCAAAGTGAACCCAATGTTAAACCAAACCTACCCAATTGACCCCAATTTTGGTCCAATTCAATTCTAAACTTCAATGCAACATCCCCAATACCAATCTAGACCAAATCCAAGTCCAATTTGATTGACATTTGGATCCAATATCACTTTTGGTCTTAAAGCCCAATTTGGACCCATGACCCAAACCTAACCCAAACTCACCCAATTCAACTCCAATTAACCCCAAATCTTTTCTAAATCCTCCTTAGCATCCCCACAAACAAAACACTAACATGATTTAGACCCAAACCCCACTCAAATTCAACCCAAAGCTAAAAGGCCCAATTTTGACCTAAACCCAAACCTAACCCAAATGAGCCCAAACCCTAAAATCAAAGCCCAACCAAAGTCAAAACCTCTTTGAAACACTCCCATAGACATTTCTCAACATTAATTTTACATCAATTTCAACCCTAGCCCAACATTGGCCCAAGTTAGCCCAATTTGACCTATATTGGCCCATTTACCAAATCAACCCAAATTCAACCTAATTCAAACCCAAATCACCCCCAATTTGACTCAAGTCACTCATGACACATCTATGAGCTAAACCCAACAATTATTTGGCCCAAGCCTTTACCAAAATTTCATCCCAAAATCCATTTTAAAATTCAAAAGCTCACTTTCCTAAACCATTTTAAAAGCCCATCCTTCACCACATCCAAAGGCCCAAAATCTACCCTAAAGCCCACATGACATCTCCATTTTCCATCCACTTAATTAAATCCATTACCTAGGTCCTAAATTCATCATCAAATAATTCCAAATCAAGTTTCATACAAATTTCCATCAAATTACCAAAAATTCCTAAAATTCATTTTCATGAAATTGACCAAACTTTTTGCCAAGCCAAAGGTGAGCCATGCAAGCCATGGACAAGCCACATGAAGCCATGGAAGAGCTTGACATGTGATCAAGCCATTAATGGCAAAAGGAGGGGCCCCTTTCCTAATCCTCCTTAAACCCTTTTTACCTTAAGCATGTCACACACTAAACCATGCTTAGCCACCTCATCATGGATGGAGACCACACCATTCTCTCTTGGTCGACCCAAGTGATCCTTTTCAGCCCAAGACCAGGCCTTGGGTGGTGAACCTAGCCCAAAACCATGGGTTGACTCATTTGAACCCAAAATGGTCTTCCCTCCATTCCATTTCAATCCAAGCTCTTTACACATGGCATTTGCCAATTGCCTACACTAAACCCCAGCCCTGACCCACCTGAACAAGATGGTGACCCATGCCTGGCCGGCCACCCACCGGCCGCCGGAAAACACCATGGCCGAGAGCTCACATGTGAGCCCAACTTGGAATTCTCACCTGCCGAGCCGCCCCATCCCCGATGGCCATTGGAGCCGTTCTTCTCTTGCCAAGAGCAGTTGATCCCAAGCCCTAACTCTCCCTGGGAGGCCCTCCACCCTCTCCTATTTAAACTCCACCCCTCACGGCCATGAAAGGAGAGTTGCACAAACCTTGCAGAAACTCTGCCAAAATTGTTCCAGACTCCTCCCCATACACAGAGCACTTGATCCCCAGTAAGATCCCCCTGCCATTTCTTCTCTGCAGAGCTCAATTTCGCAGTTGAAATTCCACCCAAAACCAGGACACTTCTCCACAGTGAGCCAATCCCCAAATTGATTGGTTCTACACCTTCACCGGACCGAGGGAAGGTGTCCACCGATAAAAGCCCCATCTCCAGGGCCACCCGGCTTGCTCCAGCCTCAAAGCTTTGTGATCGGGCTTGGTCGAAATCACATCTAGACAATTCACCAGACCAGGAGACTTCATCTGGAGCTTGCTAGGATCCAATCGAAGGTGCAACAACTCTCAGATTGAAGCCACACTTCTCTGAGCAAAGGTATGAGCTAATTCTTCATCCCGAGCTTCTAGAGATTCTCCATTTCGAATGCTTTAATTTCAATGTATGATAGCCGTATAGATGGGTTCTTCTCTTCAAGACGAATCCATAGAGCATAAGAACATAAAAATCCATTGAGTATCAAGTGAGATATTAGGGATTTAGTGTGGACGGCTCTCGGGTGAGGACGCTCGGGGACGATGAACGGATGCCGTCCATTCAATACACGCGCGGACGGAAGGCTCAGATGGCGTCGGACCAGGAGACGGTACAAGAACCGCGGGGCCCGGAGCGCTGAGTCAGATGGCGGCGTCGAATGGGAGCGCAACGCGTGTGCGTTCGGAGATGCCGAGGATGAGTTGGCGCCGCGTGGATAAATAGAAAATTAGGGGTATTTTTTATTTATTTAATTCCCTAAACTTCAAAAATTCATAACTTTGTGTAGAAAAATCAGAAAAATAAAATAAAAATACCCTCTTGCTCAGTGAACAGAGGAGAATAATGTGGAAAAGAAATCATTTAATTTCATCAAGTATTTTATTTTTTATAATTTATTTACTCCCTGCATACTTTTAATTCTCCATGCATGTATACAATTCACCATGGCATGAGACCATAGGGCTTTTGAAGCCTCCGAATTTGGGAACATTCCCCGAATTTTCCAAAGTCGGAGGCCATCCCTATGAAAAGTTATTGATTTTTCAAATTCAAGTTACTCGTTTTGAGTATTTTATATCCAATAAATAGCATGTTGTGAAATAAATTCTAGGAAAATTTGGTGATGTTCCTTATGGCCAGAGGACCCTAGGAAAAATAGGTTTTGAGTTATTTCATTTAAAACAACCCTAATTGGCTTAAACACCCAAAATGGATCTCTAATTAATTAGAGCTAACCATACATCAAATTGACTTGAAATCAATTGTCCACTGACCTTTAGGATCAGAGAAACCCACCATAAAAATTTGAGGTCAATTGGACTTGGTTAGCCCTACTAATTGGGTTGATTAAGCCATTTAGTCATTTTAAACTTTAAAAATTCATAACTTTCAAAATACTTTTTAAAAATTCACCAAATTGGTTTTAGAGCCTCTCTGATATCAGGGGAATTTAAGAAAATTAAAATTTCAATTTTCTTAAAAAGTTGGTTTTTAATAATATTTTAATATTTTTAATAATTAAAAAATAATAAAAATCACAAAAATAATAAAATTCACCAAAATGTCACATTTTGAATTTTAATCACTTAGGAACAAACCCCATATTTTTCTTAGGTCTATTTAGTGAGATATTAAATTTTAAAGTTCTAGGGTAATTTTAAAATTAAAAAAATGTATTTTCTAGCATTTTCACTAAAATAATTATAATAAATCATAGAAAAATCAGAAAATTGCAAAATTTGATTCTCTGATTTCCTTGATATCAGAGAGATTTTTGAAAAATATAAAATTCATTTTTCAACATTTATTTTATTTTTAAATTAATTAACACTCCAAAACTTAAAATAATTATAATAAAAATAATATAATTCAAAAAAATCATCAAAATTGGTCCAAGTGGTCCTCTGGTCATTAGGAATGTCCCCTAATTTTCTTAAGGACAGAAACTTTCCCTTGGTCATGTTATTAAATTTTCCTTGGAAATCTTTATTTTTCACCAAAAATAATTATATAAATAAATTAAATACAGAAAAATCATATTTTCTCCTCTCATGTCTTTATTGACATATAAGTGAAGTCACATAAAAAATTTCAAGTTCATTTGAGTTCAATTTAGTGAGTTATGAAATTATTAAGCTTAAAGGGTAAAGTGGTAATTAAAATTTTAACCCTTAATTAAAACTTTAGGTTTAATAAAAAATTAACAAGTAAAATATTTGATCCTAATTTGATTTGGATGATTGAAATTTAAATGATTAAAGGGTAGAAACCCATTAAACAATTTAAAATGATTAAACCTTAATTAAATAATTGATTAAGTTTGGAAGAATAATAAAATTGGAATTATTAAAATAGTGGATATTATTAGGAAGATATTTATTCTTTAATTTAAAAATCCCTAAATTAATTAGCTCATTAATATTTAATTTCTAATTAAAAATGATAACTCAAATTCAAAATATTAAAAGACTTAATCATTAAACCAAAATTAAATTGTTAAACTCTTTTAAAATTTTAATTAAAATAAAAAATAATAATAAAATAAAATTAAATTAAATTAAAATAAATCAAACTAAATTAAATTAAATTAAATAAATAAATCAAATTAAAATAAATAAAACAAACAAATTAAATTAAATGAATTAAATTAAATTAAATTAAACAAATTAAATTAAATTAAATTAAATTAAATAAAATTAAATCAAATTGAATTAAATTAAAACAAATTAAATTAAATTAAATTAAATTAAATAAAATTAAATTAAATTAAATTAAATTAAATTAAATTAAATCAAATTAAATTAAAATTAAATCAAATCAAATTAATTTAATGTAACATCAAATCAAACTAAATTAAGTTAAACCAAATTAAATTGAATTAAATTAAATTAAAACTCAATTAAATTAAATTAAATTAAATATTGTTGAATTAAACATAACATCACCAAAGACATAAAGAATTCAAAATAAATCTAAAATAACTTGAACACTATTCCAAATTAATTGAAATTAAACTAAATCACAAACCATTCGAATACCAATTTACCCTCGAAAGCTTTAGTTATCATAACTCCTAAACAGAACATTAAATGAAATGTTACTTCACCTATAGGATATTCAAATGTCCTAGTTCACTGAGCAAGTTAACAAAACTTGAATCCCCGGACGATTAATTCATTTGTATAAATAAATTCATTTGGACTTAAAACAATCCTAGAAATATTGAAAAGATGTTTAAGATTATTCTTAAGCACTTCCTCAATATGATAGGATGTTTATAAGAACAATTGAATTTAATTGTTCTTCGATGAAGAAAATCGTCTTCAAACAAAAACACAAAGAACCTAGACGTCATAGGAAATGACTAGCTATAGGATTAGGAACTTGGTAGAAAACCATAACCCTTACCTTAGCTTTACCTAGGAACTTGCTTAAATATTCTAATTGTGTTTTAAGTGCAGCTTGGGATGACGGGAAGACCCTCCAGGTACGCTTTTATTTTATTGCAATTTACTTTCTTGCAATTTACGTTATTGCAATTTATTTAACCGCATTGCACTTACTTTTCTTGCATGATAAACAATCGTTGCATGAAAACTCACACCTTTAGGATAGCCCCTAAAAGCTGAAACCAAAACTAAATTAAAAGTCATTGCAAGATAAAATTCACCGCCACAACATTTCAAAATATAAAACAACTCAAAATTTAATCACAAACAGAACACAAAACTACAATTACAACTAAATTAAAACGTCCTATTGGATGATCGGGAATACCTCGGATGATGTAACCTACGTGTTGCTAATGGGATTTCCCACGGTCTAAATGAAAGTGTGGAACTCATTCAGTTGAGTTTAGCAAATTCATCTGGACTAAGTGAATCCGATAAAAATAATGATGCCGGAAGGATGGAACCGTGGGATCTTAACCGGTGTCGTTATAATCAACTTTAAGATTTGTTTTAATTAAAATATTAAAAACACTTGGAAATTAAGATTTTCTCTAAACCAAAACACTTTTCTCATCCCCTGATTTAGGACTTCTAAAACTAAACCTCTGCAACAACAAGGAGCTCGGAGCATGGTGGGCAGCACGACCATCGTCGCCAGCAAAACTTGAATCTACATCAGCAAAACTTTCCTAGAATTAAACAACAAAGCCATAGGACTCCGAGGTAGTTTGCCTAGTGCAACATAAATCCTCAACTCTTCGTTAGCATTTGCATTGCAAATTAAGCCCTAACCGGTTTTAGGATTCCGAGGTAGTCGTCTGATACGACATAAACCCTCACATCTTCGAGGCTATTTGTATGATTGTGTCATACAAATATAAATCCAAATTAATTAAAGTTGACAAGATCAAAACATTTAAATAAATATTAGGACTTTCCTAAACTCAAGCCAAACAATAGGATAGTCGGAAATTACCGAAGTTCGCTTCGAATCCGTGATTTCTCCTACTTTTCTTCCTTTGGATTCTCAAAACAAAATGTTCCAAATTTGATCCATTCCCTATTGAAATTCCAAACTTCAATCCTTTCGAGAACTTAAACTTTCAAATTCTTGAGAGCGAAATTATTAATTATTATCGAGAGTTTTCTTAGGTGATTCCCGTCACTTAAGATGTAATTAACTATAGGGGCTTGCCCTTATAGGGAATTTTAAAGAACCTGGGTAATATAAACCCCGTTTAATGCTTTCATATTAAGCAGGGGAATTTGTCAGCACATAAAATTGGTTCGTGGACCAAACAGATGTCACAAATCTTTTAGTTTATTTAATCGAGCCTCACCATCAAGCGGTGTGTCTATCCTTAGGGATAGATACACGGCTTGTGGTGCGGTGCTCGTTTATATAAACTATTTGGGATGTGAGATCAGTTTGATTTCATATCTTAAAATCTTCAAATTTAAAAATTATTTTTAAAATCAAATACTACTTTTCAAATTATTTATTTAAATTAAAATTAAAAAAATTCGCCGACAATTTCTGTAGGCGACCCCTTTTCAAAATACAAACACAACCTAAAAAAAAAAATATGCCGACAAACATATGCTTCCGATTAACGGACGATACTTGAAGAAGTATTACGCTACCTGATGTTTCGAAGGAATGAATTCTTCATCCCTAGAAGCACGGGCGAAGTAATTACTTATGACTGGGTCCGAACCCAAAAATAATAAAAAATGTGTTAAAATAAATAAAATCATGATAATAAAGTTTTCCTTGTCCTCTCTTCCAAATCAAAATCTTTTCCCCGATCGTTTCCTACTTCATTCCTGTTGAATTTTTTTAAAAAAAAATACAAAAGAAAACTCTGTCTCTAATAAACATTTTCTTAATGTTCTTGTTCTTAGTACAGCCCCTGATCCTTTTCCTTGTCTTTTGCGGAGGAAATGTTGAACGGGCGGTTGGTCCCGAACTTTAGAAATGGCGTAAGCCTCGCACTAGATGAAAAGAGGGTGAAAGATGGAGCGATAATAGAGATTGACTCGGACTTCGCACCGGCAGGCTCGCAATACGAGGAAAGTGACCGGGTCCCGATGACCGAGAGGAACCGCCCGCAGTAGACGAGAATGAAAGTGGGTGGCCCAAGTCACCAACCCAGCAGCAAGAAAAGGAAAGCAAACACTGAGGAGGATAAAAGAATCAAGTCTGTGGTCGCTACAGCAGAGGGCAGGCTTGTCAGCGCCGCGCCCACAGAGATTCAGGAAGTACGAAGAGCTACTCTCACAGCAACTCAGCGAAGAAATAAAAATCGCCGTATCCGCAAGATGTTAACTAAACTAGCAGCGGACCAGCGCGACGAGGCAGTCACTACTACCAGTGCATATACTTCAAGGATATCGTTTCGCCAGGAACCTAAAGAGAGAAGGCCAGCTCCGAGGATAACAGAAGGGACCAGGGAAATCTCAAGGAGATCAGAAGAAGGAGGGCTACCACACCACCAGATAAAGCCACCAGTAATGCATGACCTTGTTGCAGAAGCAACCCCGGAGGATGTCCCGACGGAGACCATCCCCGAGGAGCCGAGGTATGCAGGAGAACGCAAAGGGATTGAGCCATATATCCCACAGTATGTCACCGGACCTCACCATTTACAGATTATTCCAGAATACGAGCTAGAAAGAATGCAGAATGTCGAAAAACAAACTTTTGAATACTTCAAGAGAATCAGAGGCAGGAGGATCAATATACTAGAAGGCCTCGAGCTACATACAAACGTGTTCTTAGAATACGAACAACAACAAATCGTGGACTGCATCTGGGATTTGAAAAGAATGGGTCGAGCAGGCCTCCTAAGAGAAAACACCTACGCAGAACCCCGGAGATGGATGCCAGGGAAAGGGAGAATTACAATACAATGTGGATGCTGCTACAACTTCGCAGAAGACAGGAAGGGAAACCCACCGGGGATACTCCGTCATGGCAAGGTAGATCAAATGCCATTGGTCATCAAAAGGATGGTAAAGAGAATGACAACATGGAGGGTACCGCCGGCGGATTGCATACCCAACAGCTTGCATCATTAACATTTACAAGAAGGGTGATCGCATACCCCCGTACATAGATCACCACGACTTTGTCAAACCTTTACGCACGGCTTCTTTTTGAACAAGTGTAATATCATGTTCGGATCCGACCTCCGGATAGCAGGCCCGGGTGAGTTCCGAGGGCCGATAAAGATACCATTACCGGTAGGTTCCGTCATGATACTAAAAGGCAACGGAGCGAGATGTCGCTAAACATTGCATACCGGGAGTACTCAATGAAGCGGATCTCGGTTACTTTCGGAAGGATGGATGACGGGAAAGCACCTTACCACTTCCAGCCGGACCCGCAGCTAGAGAGCCTCCGGCCTTACGAGTCGTGAGTTACATGGAAAATATCACACCTCCAACGTACATCCATACGGCATCCTTGCCAAGGATTGCTTGGAAGGTGATGTTATTGACTATGTACCTCACTATTCGTACATGGATTTCGACGTGATGCCTTTTGGATAGATCGACAAAGATCATACATAGTCCGTTTTGAGTCCACATGGATTGTATGAGATGTATTCCGGATCGAGTTGTATGATGTATCTTCAACATGATTGGAATGAAAGTGACCATGTCACATTTTTGGCCTTCACCTCTTTTGTGCAAATTGATTGGGAAACACCATTAAAGTTAAATGAACTTCGAAAAAAGAACAGAAAAGAAACAAAAAGAATAAAAGCAAACTTTCCTTAAAAAAAATCTAAAAAAAAATGATGAACGCCAAATTCACATGAACATTAAATGAACGATAAGGCAAATTTGAATTGTTAAAGGATAAACAAAACGAGCACAAATTTTAAATCAAATTTCAAATTCAACTTTCCAGATCTCAAATCAAATCTCAATCAAATTCAAATTCAACCTTCCAGATCTCAAATCAAATCTCAATCAAATTTTAAATTCAACCTTCCAGATCTCAAATCAAATGTCAATCAAATTCAAACTCAATCTTCCAAATCTGAAATCCAATCCATTCTACTCTCTCCCTTGTCTGGGATGGAAGCGGTCGATTCCACTGACACGGAGCCATAAGGTTTTTGATTCGGATCTAATGGGGAGGAATTGTATCCAATCCAGACCAGCAACTTTTGATCAACTCTTTTGAGTGGGATATGTAGCATCTACATATTCCCTCCTAATCTGTTTCTTTCCACAAAATTCTTTTACAACTTCCATGAAATTCTCGAAACACCAAAATTCCACACTTTTCAAATCAACATTACAAATCTTTGCAAAATCAATTACCATTCAAAATCAAATTCTTGGGGTTGAGGATTTTACATCCGAGACTGCATTGCTTTAGGTTCTTTCCCTATCACAATGAAATACATCAAAATCAAACTTTTGGGGTTGAGGATTTTACATCCGAGACTGCATTGCTTTAGGTTCTTTCCCTATCGTGATGAAATACATCAAATTCAAATTCTTGGGGTTAAGGATTTTACATCCGAGACTGCATTGCTTTAGGTTCTTTCCCTATCGCGATGAAATACATCAAAATCAAACTTTTGGGGTTGAGGATTTTACATCCGAGACTGCATTGCTTTAGGTTCTTTCCCTATCTTAATGAAATACATCAAAATCAAACTTTTGGGGTTGAGGATTTTACATCCGAGACTGCATTGCTTTAGGATTCTTTCCCTATCGCAATGAAATACATCAAAATCAAACTTTTGGGGTTGAGGAATTTACATCCGAGACTGCATTACTTTAGGTTCTTTCCCTATCGCAATGAAATACAACAAAATCAAATTCTTGGGGTTGAGGATTTTACATCCGAGACTACATTGCTTTAGGATTCTTTCCCTATTGTAATGAAATACATCAAAATCAAACTCTTGAGGTTAAGGATTTTACATCCAATACCGCATTACTCTGAGATCTCTCCTCATTGTAATGATTCAATCCAATCAATTCAATTTTCTTTTGAGGTTGAAGATGTTACATCTAAAACCACGAAATTCCAATTTTCATTTCAAGTTCAAATCACTTCAAATTAATCTTAACAAAACTTCAATTTAAATTGAAACTCAAACTAAAATCTGAGCTCACACATCAAAACTTAAACTGAAACAAAATGAAATCTAAATCAAAATTCCCCCAGATCATGTGATTTGGGATTCACCTCCTTCCCCTTTCCCCAGCGAGAGTTCATGAATCTCCAGTCTCAGAGATATACTTGACACTCCCCAGCGGAAATTCTTTAAGTTCGTCCTAAGTTTGTCTCTTGGACATCTCTGTTGGTTTTGTTGATCTTTTCGGTTAACGCCAATACGCGCGGTGTGCTTGGTTAGCTCTCCACACCTATTGGGGGTCCATTTGTTGACCTCATTTTTAATGAGGCCTTCTCTTCTTCTTTTTAGTACTTAGGATCTAGCCTTAGGCTTTTCCTTTGACTATCCTAGAGGATTAGAATTGGGACCCACCACTTAAAAATTCAAACCACTTCTTAACTCCCTGCAAACTCCACAAACTTGATTGAAAACCCCTAATCACCTAGAGGGTTGAAATCAAATGTGGAAGTTTAAAGGATGAGTTCCTATAGGACTCTTTGGCCTTAGGACCGCTACCAGGTGGCCCAGTGCGGTCAGGGCTGACTTACACACACACTACACTCATACACTATACTTTCATACACCTCCTAAAACCACACCCATACCCAACTTGACTTCACGACTCATGGAGGTGATTCGCATGGATGGTCCTCAACCCCTAAGCCCTTGGCTAAGAGGGTTAGGAATAACATAGTGAATGCCTCAAATGAGTCCCTTCATGGCTCATGTGGGCTTGATATGGCTTCATGGCTCAACCAAAATGATTTCATTCCACTTACATTTACCCAATCTTCAATTTTCAAAATTTTCAATTTTTGACCCCCGGGACCCTACACCCGCCTAGCCTACCCAAAACCCTTGAAATTACCCAAATTTTTCAAAAAAATCTCCAAATACCCAAAATTCCTCAAAACCAATCCCAAACATTCTCACATTACTCAAATTGATCATTCATAGCCAAAAATACCCAAAATTCCAAAAATACCCCTCTTGACCCAAAAATCCGAAAATTCAAAAAATTCCCAGAAAATTCCAGAAAATCCCAAATATTCCCAATTTTATTTTGTTCAACTACACCATGGGCCAAATTTTTCAATTTACCCCACTTTTGTCAAAATCCCCAATTTGACCCATTTTAAAACCCAATGTCAAACCAAACCTACCCAATTGACCCAAATTCTGGTCCAATTCAATTCTAAACTTCAATTCAACATCTCCAACACCAATCTAGTCCAAATCCAAGTCCAATTTTATTGGCATTTGAATCCAATTTCACTTTTGACCTTAAAGCCCAATTTGGACCCATGACCCAAACTTAGCCCAAACTAAACCAATTCAACTCCAATTAACCCCAAACCTTTTCTAAACCTTCTCTAACATCCCCACAAACAAAACACTAACATGATTTGCCCAAAATTTGGACCCAAACCCCACTCAAATTTAACCCAAAGCTAAAAGGCACAATTTTGACCTAAACCCAAACCTAACCCAAATAAGCCCAAACCCCAAAATTAAAACTCAATCAAAGTCAAAAACTCTTTGAAACACTCCCATAAACATTTCCCAACATTAATTTTACATCAATTTCAACCCTAGCCCAACATTGGCCCAAGTTAGCCCAATTTGACCTACATTGGCCCATTTACCAAAGAGGCCCAAATCCAACCCCATTCAAACCCAAATCACTCCAAACTCATTTCAAATCATTCATGACATACCCCTAAACCAAACCCAACAATTATTTGGCCCAAACTTATACAAAATTCCCATCCATGAATTCATTCTTAAACCTAAAGGCCCATCCCCTTAGCCTTCCTTAAAGCCCATCAAAAATAATTTCAAAAGGCCCAAAGCCCACATGACAATCCTCTGTCCTCATCCATTTGATAAAACCATCTCCTAGGTTCTAAATCCATGATGAAATAAATCCAAATCAAGCCATATGCCAAATCCCATCAAATCACCCCTAAATTACCAAAATTTTTATAAACCTTTTTCATGAAATTGACCAAACTTTTCCCCAAGCCAAAGGTGAGCCTTGAAGCCACTCTTAAGCCACATGCAAGCCATGTGAGTTGTTCACATGTGACCTTACCACATTGGGCAAAAGGAGGAGATCCTTTCCACATTCCCTTAAGGTGATTAACCATTTCCATGTCTCCCCTAAACCATGTTTAATCCTAATTGTACTTGGATTTTGACTTGACCCCACTAATCAAGCTGATCCAAATCACTTTCTCTTCAGCCTAAACCAAGCCTTGGGTGGTGCACCTAGCCCAAAAGGATGGGTTGACCCATTTAGAGCCAAAATAGCCATGCCCCCATGCCATTTTGATCCAACTCCTTTACACATGTCCAAAGCCAATTGACTTCACCATTTCCAAGCCCTGACCTCCCTGGTCAAGATGGTGACCAGTGCCTGGCTGGCCAGTCACCAGGCCACCGGAAAACACCATGGCGGAGACATTGGGAGGAGCCAAAAAATTAAATTCTCCCTTGCTGAGCTGCCCCATGCCCAATGGCCACCATGGCTGTTCTTCCCTTGACCTAAGCAGCTGATCACAAGCCTTAAACCCCCCGGGAGGCCCTCCACCCTCTCCTATTTAAACCTCACCTTCTCTCGACCATGAGAGGTGCTTGAACCGGACCTTGTCGAAACCACTGCCAAAATTGCTCCAAACCACTCTCCACACTTAGAGCGGTTGATCCCCAGGTGACAATTTGCCCTAATCCCCACCAGACGAGCCCGATTTCTCGGCTAAAATTCCACCCTAAAATAGGACATCTCCCAACTCTCCACCAAATTCAAATTAAACTCACCCACACCTGCACGAGGTCAGAGAAGGAGTTCCCAGGTGAAAGCCCCTCTCCAGGCCACCCATCTGTTCCAGACTCCAAGCTTTGTAATAGGTTGTGGTCGAAATCATACCTGGACAATTCACCAGCCCAAGGGACTTCATCTGGAGCTTGCTTGGACCCAATCGAAGGTGACACAACTCTCAGTTCGAAGCTTCACTTCTCTAAGCAAAGGTATGGACTCACTCTTCTTCCCGAGCTTACAGAAATTCTCTATTTAATTTGAGTCAATTTCAATACATGTTTACCATATGGATGTGTTCGTCTCCTCAAGAAGAATCCATAGAGCATAAGAACACGAAAATTCGTTGAGAATCGAGTGAGAAATTAGGGTTAGAAGGTTGACGGTCACGGGTGCACACCAGTCGTAGACGATGACTGGGAGCCGTCGGATCGAGCGTGTATCGAACGGACGGTCTGGATTGAGCCGGACAGCGCGATGGTACGTGAACCGCGGGGCCCTAGAGCGCTGAGTCGGATGGCGGCACCGAATCAGAAGACGACGCGTGGCCTTTCGGAGCTGCCGAGGATGGCGTGGCGCCGCGTGGATAAGTAGGAAATTAGGGTATTTTTGATTTATTTAATTCCCTAAACTTCAAAAGTGCATAACTTTGTGTAGGAAAATCAGAAAAATAAAATAAAAATACCCTCTTGCTCAGTGAACAGAGGAGAATAATATGGAAAAGAAATCATTTAATTTCACCAAGTATTTTATTTTTAATTATTTATTTACTCTTTGCACTATTTCAATCTCCATGCATGTATACAATTCACCATGGCATGAGACCATAGGGCTTTTGAAGCCTCTGAATTTGGGAACATTCCCTGAATTTTCCAAGGTTAGAGACCATCCCTATGAAGAGTTATTGATTTTTCAATTCTAGGTCACTATTCTGAGTATTTTAATTCTAATAATTAGTATGTTGTGAAATAAATTCTAGGAAAATTTTGTGATGTTTCTTATGACCAGAGGACCCTAGGGAAAATGGTTTTTGAGTTAACTCACTTGTAATAACCCTAATTGGCTTAAACACCCAAAATGGAGCTTTAATTAATTAGAGATAATCATACATCAAATTTACTTGAAATTAATTCTCCACTGACCTTTAGGATCAGAGGAACCCACCATAAAAGTTTGAAGTCAATTGGACTTGGTTAGCTCTATCAAATGGGTTGATTAAGCCATTTAGCCAAAATTAAATTTAAAAAATTCATAACTTTCAAAATAATTCAAAAAAATTCACCAAATTGGTTTTGGAGCCTCTCTGTTATCAGGGAAATTTAAGAAAATTAAAATTGTAATTTTCTAAAAAAGTTGATTTTTTTGCATTATTTTAATATTTAATAATTAAAAAATAATAAAAATCACAAAAATAATAAAATTCACCAAAATGTCAC
Source organism: Papilionanthe hookeriana x Papilionanthe teres (assembly GCA_022702705.1). NCBI lineage: Eukaryota > Viridiplantae > Streptophyta > Magnoliopsida > Asparagales > Orchidaceae > Papilionanthe > Papilionanthe hookeriana x Papilionanthe teres. Next base: position 32,026,282 of record CM040436.1, on the reverse strand, counting down.
ATTTTGAATTTTAATCACTTAGGAATAAACCCCATATTTTTCTTAAGTCTCTATGATGAGATATTAAATTTTAAAGCCCTAAGGTAATTTTAAAATTAAAAAATGTATTTTCTAGCATTTCCATTAAAATAATTCTAATAAATCAAAGAAAAATCAGAAAATTATAAAAATTGGTTTTCCGGTTTCCTTGATATCAGAGAGATTTTTGGAAAATATAAAATTCATTTTTCAACCTTTATTTTATATTTAAATTAATTAATACTCCAAAACTCAAAATAATTATAATAAAAGTAATATAATTCAAAAAAACACCAAAATTAGTCCAAGTGGTCCTCTGGTCATTAGGAATGTCCCATAATTTTCTTAAGGACAGAAACTTTCCCTTGGTCATGTTATTAAATTTTCCTTGAAAATTCTTATTTTCCACCAAAAATAATTATATAAATAAATTAAATACAGAAAAATCACATTTTCTCCTCTAATGTCTTGATTGACATATGAGTGAAGTCACATAAAAATTTCAAAATCATTTAAGCTGAATTTAGTGAGTCATGAAATTAGTAAGTTTAAAGGGCAAAATGGTAATTAAAATTTTAACCTATAATTAAAAATTTTAGTTTTAATTAAAAGGGTGGGTAAAATATTTGATACTAAGTTGATTTTGGATGTTTGAAACTTAGGTAATTAAAGGGTAGAAACCTACCAAATAATTTGAAAGTAATTAAAATAAACCTTAATTAAATAATTGTTTAAACTTGGAAGAATAATAAAAAATTGGAATTATTAAAATAGGGATATTATTAGGAAGAAATTTATTCTTTAATCTAAGAATCCCTAAATTAATCACTTCAATAATATTTAATTCTTAAATAAAATGATAATCCAAATTCAAAATTTAAAATGCTAAAAGACTTAATCATTAAATTAAATTAAAATTACAACATTTAAATTAAATCCTTTTAAAATTTCAATTAAATTAATACTTTAACAATTAAAATTAAATCATCCCTAAAGCATAAAAAATAAAATATTAAATTAAAAAAAATTAAATTAAAATTTAAATTTAAATTTAAATTAAAATTAAAACCAAATTAAGATTTAAATTAAAATTAAAATTAAATTAAATTAAATTAAATTAAATTAAAATTTAAATTAAATTAAATTAAATTAAATTAAGTTAAATCACATTAAATTAAACTAAATTAAAACATATAAAATTAAATTAAATTAAATTAAAAAAATAAAATCAAGTTAAAATAAAATTAAAATTAAATTAAATAAATAAAATTAAATTAAAACTAAAACTAAACCAAATTAAATTAAATTAAAATTAAATTAAATTAAATTGAATTAAATATAACATCACTTAAGACAAAGAATTCAAAAATAAATCTAAAATAACTTGAACACTATTATAAACTTAAACCCATTAATTAAAATTAAGTCGAATCACAAATCACTTGAACATCGATTTGCCCTCAAAAGCTCTTGTTTTCATAACTCCTAAACAGAGTGTTAAGTGAAGTGTTACTTCACTCATAGGATATTCAAATGTCCTAGTTCACTGAGCAAGATAACAAAACTTGAACTCCTAGATGATTGATTCATTGTATTATTAAATTCTCTTGAACTTAAAATAATCCTAGAAGTATTGAAAAGATGTTTAAGATTCGTCTTAAGCACTTCCTCAATACGATAGGATGTTTATAAGAACAATTGAACTTAATTGTTCTTTGATGAAGAAAATCGTCCTCAAACCAAAATACAAGAATCTAGACGTCATAGGAGATGACTAGCTATAGGATTAGGAATTTGGTAGAAAACTATAACCCTTCCCTTAGCTTTACCTAGGAACTTGCTTTAAATGCTTAAATATTCTAAATTGTGTTTAAGTGCAGCCTGGGATGACGGGAAGACCCTCCAGGTACGATTTTATTTTATTGCAAATTACCTTCTTGCAATTTACCTTATTGCAAATGCACTTTACTTTTTCTTGCATGATAAACAACTGTTGCATGAAAACCCACACCTTTAGGATAGCCCCTAAAACCAAAACCAAAACTAAATTAAAAGTCGTTGCAAGATAAAATTCACCGCCACAACATTTCAAAATATAAAACAACTCAAAATTTAATCACAAACAAAACAACAAAACTACAACTACAACTAAATTAAAACGTCTTGTTGGATGATCGGGAATACCTCGGATGATGTAACCTACGTGTTGCTAACGGGATTTCCCACGATGCTAAATGAAAGTGTGGAACTCATTTAGTTGAGTTTAGCAAATTCATTTGGACTAAGTGAATCCGATAAAAATAACGATGTCGGAAGGATGGAACCGTGGGATCTTAACCGGTGTTGTTATAATCAATTTTAAGATTTGTTTTAATTAAAATATAAAAAAAACACTTGGAAATCAATATTTCTAAAACGAAACTCTTCTCTTCTCTTTTGATTACAATCTTCTAAAACTAAACCCTCTGCAACAACAAGGAGCTCGGAGCATGGTGGGCAGCACGGCCATCGTCATCAGCAAAACCTGAGTCTACTTCAACAAAACTTTCTTAGAATTAAATAACCAAGCCATAGGATTTCGAGGTAGTTTGCCTAGTGCAACATAAATCCTCAATCTTTTGTTAGGCATTTGCATTACAAATTAAGCCCTAACCAGTCATAGGATTCCGAGGTAGTCGTCCGATACGACATAAACCCTCACATCTTCGAGGCTATTTGTGTGATCACATCATACGAATATAAGTCCTAATTGATTAAATTGGCAAGATCAAAACATTAAATAAATATTAGGACTTTCCTAAATTCAAGCCAAACAATAGGATATTCGGGAAATTACCGAAGTTCGCTTCGAATTTGTAATTTCTCCTACCTTTCTTCCTTTGAATTCCTAAAACAAAATGTTCCAAACTTGATCCATTCCCTATTGAAATTCTAAAATTCAATCCTTTGGAAACTTAAACTTTGAAATTCTTGAGAGCAGAACTACTGATTATTATCGAGAGTTTTCTTAGGTGATTCTCGTCACTTAAGATATAATTAACTATAGGGGCTTGCCCTTATAGGGAATTTTAAGAACCCAGGTAATATAAACCTACTTAATTTCTTTGCATTAAGCAGGGGAACTTGTCGGCTTATAAAATTGGTTCGCAGACCAAACGGATGTCACGAATCTTCTAGTTTATTTAATTGAGCCCCATTATCAAGCAGTGTGTCTATTCTTTGGGATAGATACACGGTTTGTGGTGCGATGCTCGTTTATATAAACTTTTTGGGATGTGACATCAGTTTGATTTCATTTCTTAAAATTTTCAAATTTAAAATTATTTTCAAAATCAAATACTACTTTTTCAAATTATTTATTTAAATTAAATTAAAAATTCGCCAACAGGGAGCTGATAATCAAATAGCTTATCATCTATCCAGAATAGACAATGATAAATTATCTAAATTTGAAAAAGAGATTACTGATTTTTTTCCTGATGAGCAACTCTATACTATTATGGGAAGCAATTTGCCTTGGTAAGCTGATATTGTGAATTATATTGTAAGCGATATTGTAGCACCTGATTTAACAAGGCAATAACAAAAGAAGTTTAAATATGATGTCAAATTCTATTTTTGGGATGAGCACTATCTATATAAACAGTGTAAGGATCTGATTATTAGGAAATGTGTGCCACAAGAAGAACCAAATTTGATTATTCAACGATGTCATGATTCTGAATTTGGAGGTCATTTTGGTGTTGATAAAACTGCTTTTAAGATTTTACAATCTGGATTTTATTGGCCTACTCTTTTTAGAGATGTTTATAATTATATTAAATCATGTGATCGATGTTAGAGAGTAGGTAATATCTCTAGAAGAAATGAAATGCCTCTAAGTTATAATTTGGAAGTTGAAATTTTTGATGTATGGGGATTAGACTTTATGGGACCATTTACTCCTTCATTTGGAAATTTATATATATTGGTTGTCGTTGATTATGTCTCGAAATAGATTGATGCTGTTGCTTTATCTAGATGTGATGCTCAGAGTTTCTCAAAATTTTTTTAAAAAATATATTTACAAGATATGGAATGCCGAGAGTGATTATAACCGATGGTGAATCCCATTTCAGGAATAATCAAATTATGAGATTAAATGAAAAATATAATATTATTCATAGAATCTCTACTGCTTATCATCCCCAGACTAGTGGTTTAGCAGAAGTGTCTACTCGTGAAATTAGAAGAATTTTGGAGAAAAATGTGGATAATCATAAATTAGATTGGTCTACTCGATTAGATACTGCTTTATGGGCTTATAGGACTACTTTTAAAACCGCTATTAGAATGTCTCCTTATAAACTAGTGTTTGGTAAGACTTGTCATTTACCAGTTGAATTGGAGCATAAAGCATATTGCGTGATAAAAGAGTTAAATTTTAATTTGAAAAATGCTGGAGAGAAGAAATTTGTGCAATTGAATGAATTGGAAGAGATTAGAAATGCATCTTATTACAATGATAGGATCTATAAAGAGAAAAGGAAATTATGGCTGATCGGAAGATATTGAAAAAGAACATGAAATTTGGACAAAAAATTTTATTATACAACACTAGATTGAAGTTATTTCCTGGAAAGCTCAAGTCTAGATGGTTAGGACCTTTTACAGTTGTTAAAGTTCATTCTTTTGGAGCTATTGATATTAAAGATCCTGATACTGGAAAGATTTTCAAGGTTAATGGGCATCGATTAAAGCCTTACTTTGAAGGGTTTCAACCTAACTTCAAAGAGGTTTTAATGCTGAGTCATCTCGATTAACTGAATGGTTAGTCGGGCTGACAACGTTAAACCAAGCGCTTTATAGGAGACAACACATATGTATCTTTGTGGTGTGTTTTGCTTGTTTGATGTAGTTGTGCTTTTAGATAGTTGTTTTTGAGTCCTAAATACTTTAACAATTGATAAATGATGAATCGAATCAAGATATTGAAATATTTTGGGCCAAATGAAGTTCAGTGAAAATTTTTACCACTGGCACCGTTGGAGCCAGAATGGGAGCCGCCGGCGCCCTATCACATTTGCCACACTGAACTTGCTTGTTTAAGCACCGCCGGTGCCCAATCAAGCGCCGCCGGTGCCCAAAATTTGTTTGACGATTTTTAAGTTTCAAAATGCGAGTTTTGGCGGGATCTTCATCCTTATAACTCCCTAAACTCCATTTTTGACTTCTTAACTTCATAAAAATAAAAACCACCAATCCCAATTAGTATCCTATGGATTCCTATCCCATTGAAACCCCTTGATTTTGTGTTTTCAACCGATGGAAGTTCATAAGATTGAATCGCAGCGTTTGTTCAACAAAGTGATGATGAAAAGAAGGATTATCAAGAAAAGAGGCTTCATAAATCGAGGTATGGATAATCTTACTACTATAATTGAAGAAATTATTATGGAGAGACGTTGGGAAGTGCTTTGCTACACTACCGCTGTCGTTGTTGTTCCTGTCGTGAAAGAGTTTTATGTAAATCTTCACGGGATCAACCAAGGGTTCGTATTTGTGCATGGTAGATTTGTGCAATTCACTCTTGAACGAATTAACAATCTCTTTATGATCGAGAACACACCTATTTATCATTATTCTAATTTCAATGCCACGAGGGATAATATAAATGATGTGTATCGATATCTGATGGATGAGAATGAAGAATGGGAAGTTAGAGAGAATGGATACATTAGTTTCCCATCTGCATCTCTTAATCCAGTATCAAAGCAGTGGCATTACTTTATTTCGACAAAGTTATTTCTGACATTGAAGATTAACAAAGTAACCAAGGAAAGCACCATTTTGAATTTATGTATTCAAACTGGGAGGTCGATTGAAATTGGTAATATCACTGTGAAATCAGTTTTGGGATTAATTGTGCATGGATCTAAATATGGGCTTAGACATCCGTCAACCATATTTCAGTTGTGTGGTCAGTCACATATTCCTTATGAAAGTTGGGAAAAGGTTCTTCTTTCATGGAGGCATATTGATCCAATTAATCCCTATGACTACCAGACAGTTAGAGATGAAGATGACATGAATTTTCTTGCTGATCAACCAACATAGACTTCACAACCGATTCAACCCTATTTTCCTGAAGGTTCCAGAATGATATTGAAGAAGATCAAATAGTTGGAGAAAGAGATATGGAACGTTATGAATGCAATCAATAACATTTCTGATTTATTCGATCATATAGATCGGAGAATGAAAGAGCAATTCGATCACATTGGTCTAATTGAGATGGGATTGATCAATTTGATGAAGAAGAACGCGGTGATTGCTAAGGAATCATCTGACAAATTTTCAGTTCATCCATTCTATAGTTTGTTTGTGCATCAGCAATCAATTGGAAACATTAGAGGAGAGGATAATTCTGAAACTGATGTGGAGTAATTGATGGATTCTACTTAAGTTTGTTGTGTGTTTAGCTTGCTTTGCTTAGTTATGTTTGGTTTGTGTAGTATTTGCTTTGAGATTTGAATTTGGATTTGGATGTGCTTACTTTCATTGCGCGCTTAGATCTTAGTGTTTGCCTATCGTAGAGTACTTGCTGCACTAAATATCTAAGAGTAGCTGGTTTGAATGAACATGTTTGGTGTCTATGATGTAACTTGGATTTTATATATATAAGATTGTTGTGCATTGTTTGTGTGAAGAATTGTATTAATTCTTATGGGACGATGTAAATGCCTATTGAAGTGTTAAACATCATTGTGGACGTTGAAAGCATCGAAATTATGAAAAAATTTTTAGACCCAGAAAATAATTTGGACTGGCGCCACCGACGCCCAAATCCAGAGAGTTTGGCTAATTATTCTAAATAGAGCGCCGCCGGCTCCCGAACCCAGTAAAAGGCCAAAAACCCTCATTTTCGCGATTTTTACCCTGGGACCCATGACCACAAGAAAATATATTGAGAAATTCATACCAATTTCATATGAAATTACGCTTTAAAGAAATGTATTTTTTGTGTTTTATTGCAAGAATGAATATTTATAGGTTCTGAGAGAAAAAAGAGCAAAGCGGCACGAATTTGGAGCAAAAATGATGAAAATAGATAAAAATTAAACTGTCCCACTGACGGCGAGATTTAGGCCGCCGACGGCGAGATTTTCCCGAAAGTTTTGAATATATTATAATAGAAGCCCGCCGATAGTGAGATCGAGCTCGCCGATAGTGAGCCTGAACATTTAATCTTTCTTCTAGAAGCCCGCCGACGATGAGATCGAGCCCGCCGACGGTGAGACAGTTGATTCAAGCCAAATACGTTGAATCTGGACGTTTTTTGAAGAGGTACTTAAGCAACCTTTGGAAATATGACTCTTTCTATATATAGAAACAATTTTTGTGTCATGGGTGTTGTGAAGTGTCCTTTAAGTGCAATCTGAAAGTCAGTATTGTGTTTTCCTTTTGTAGTAAGAGTTAGTGTTTAGTGTCTTGGTGAGTTTCTAAGTGTGTTGTACAAAAAGGAAGAGTCAAAGGAACTTTGAGGAATCCCCTTGGGGAGAGGATTTGAGATAAGGATGTCTTTTTATTGTTTTATAACTTTAAATGAAATCCAAGATCTGTGTTATTTTTTACATGCATTCTGAGTAGTTTTCTTTGTCTTTCTCCTTGTTGTTGAGGTTTTGTGAAATGAAGAATTAAATGAGTTGTGCATGTTGACCTCATTTTTGATGAGGTCTTCTCTTCTCTCTTTAGTACTTAGGATCTAGCCTTAGGCTTTTCCTTTGACTATCTTAGAGGACTAGAAGTGGAACCCACCCTTCAGAATTTCAAACCACTTCTTAAACTCCCTGCAAACTCCACAAACTTGATTGTAGACCCCTAATCACCTAGAGGGTTGAAATCAAATGTGGAAGTTTAAAGGATGAGTTCTATAGGACTCTTTGGCTTTAGAGCCGCTTCCAGGTGTCACAGTGCAGTGAGGGCTGACTTACACACACACTAAACTTATACACTACACTTTCACACACCTCCTAAAACCACACCCATACCCAACTTGACCTCCTGACTCATGAAGGTGATTCACATGGATGGTCCTTAACCCCTAAGCCCTTGGCTAAGAGGGTTAGGAACAACATAGTGAATGCCTCAAATGAGTCCCTTCATGGCTCATGTAGGCTTGATCTGGCTTCATGGCTCAACCAAAATGATCTCATTCCACTTACATTTACCCAATCTTCAATTTTCTAAATTTTCAATTTTTGACCCCCGGGACCCTAGACCCGCCAAACCTACCAAATGCCCTTGAAACTACCCAAAATTTGCAAAATCACCTAAATTCCCCAAAATCATTCCTAAAAATTTCCCTCCACTCAAATTGATCATCCATAGCCAAAAATACCAAAAATTCCAAAAATACCCCCCATTACCCTCGAAATACCCAAAATGCCCCTCTTAGCCAAAAAATCCAAAAATTTAGAAAATTCCCAGAAAATTCCAAAAAATCCCAAATATTCCCAATTTTATTTTGTCCAATTACACTATGGGCCAATTTTGTCAATTTACCCCACTTTTGTCAAAATCCCTAATTTGACCCATTTTAACCCAAAGTGAACCCAATGTCAAATCAAATCTACCCAATTGACCCCAATTTTGGTCCAATTCAATTCTAAACTTCAATTTAACATCCACAATATCAATCTAGACCAAATCCAAGTCCAATTTGATTGACATTTGAATCCAATTTCACTTTTGACCTTAAGGCCTAATTTGGACCCATGATCCAAACTTAGCCCAAACTAACCCAATTCAACTCCAATTAACCCCAAACCTTTTCTAAACCTTCCCTAACATCCCCAAAAACAAAACACTAACATAATTTGCCCAAAATTTGGACCCAAACCCCAATCAAATTCAACCCAAAACCAGAAAGCCCAATTTTGACCTAAACCCAAACTTAATCCAAATAGGCCCAAACCCCAAAATCCAACCCCAACAAAAGTTGAAACCTCTTTGAAACACTCCCATAAACATTTCCCAACATTAATTTTACATCAATTTCAACCCTAGCCCAACATTGGCCCAAATTAGCCCAATTTGACCTACATTGGCCCATGTACCAAATGAACCCAAATCCAACCCAATTCAAGCCCAAACCACCTCAAATTTATTTCAAATTACTCATGACACATCCCTAAAGCAAACCCAATAATTATTTGGCCCAACCTTCTACAAAAATTTCCATCCATAAAGCCCAAGGCCCACTTCCTTAAACCTTTCTAAAAAAGGCCCACCCAAAAAAAATTTAAAAGCCCAAAACTTATTCCAAAAGCCCACATGAAATTTCTCTCATCATACCCATAATTTAAAACACTTCCTAAGTTCCAAAATCAATAACCAAATAGTTCCAAATCAAGCTTCATGAAATTTGTCCACTAAAACACCAAAATTCCTTAAACCCACTTTCATGAAACCAAGCCCACTTTTCCCAAGCCATATAAAAGCCATGAAGCCACTCTTAAGCCACATGCAACCAATGTGAGTTGTTAACATGTGACCTTACCACATTGGGCAAAAGGAGGAGATCCTTTCCACATTCCCTTAAGGTGATTAACCATTTCCATGTCTCCCCTAAACCATGTTTAATCCTAATTGTACTTGGATTGTAACTTGACCCCACTAATCAAGCTGAGCCAAATCACTTTCTCTTCAGCCTAAACCAAGCCTTGGGTGGTGCACCTAGCCCAAAAGGATGGGTTGACCAATTTGAGCCAAAATGCACCCTTACCCCATTCCACTTTGATTCAAACCCTTTACACATGGCAGCCACCAATTGACTTCACAAACATCGAGCCACGACCCACTTCGAACACGAGGGTGACCTATGTCTGGCCGGCTAGCCACCAGGCCGCCGAAAAACGCCATGGCCGAGACATTAGAAGGAGCCAAGAATTGAAATTCTTCCTTGTTGAGTTGCCCCATGCCCAGTGGCCATTGCAGCTGTTCTTCCCTTGCCAAGAGCAGCTGATCCCAGTCCCTAACTCCCCCTGGGAGGCACTCCAGCCTCTCCTATTTAAACACCACCTCTCTCGGCCATGGAAGAGGTGTTGAACCAACCTTAAGGAAACTCGCCAAAATCATTCCGGACTACTCCCCACACATAGAGAACTTGATCCCCACCGAAATCCCCCTACCATTTCCTCTCTGCGAGCTCGATTTCAGAGTTGAAATCCAAGCCCAAAACCAGGACACTTCTCCACAGTGAGCCAATCTCCAAATTGATTGGTCTTACACCTTCACCAGACCAAGAGAAGAAGTTTACCAGCAAAAGCCCCTTCTCCAGGCCACCCATCTGTTCCAGACTCCAAGCTTTGTAATCGGTCGTGGTCGAAATCATACCGGACAATTCACCGGGCTAAGGGACTTCATCCGGAGCATGCTTGGACCCAATCGAAGGTGACACAACTCTCGGATCGAAGCTTCACTTCTACGAGCAAAGGTATGGACTCACTCTTCTTCCCGAGCTTACAGAGATTCTCCATTTAATTTGAATCGATTTCAATGCATGTTTACCGTATGTATGTGTTCGTCTCTTCGAGACGAATCCATGGAGCATAAGAACACAAAAATCCGTTGAGAATCGAGTGAGAAATTAGGGTTAGAAGGTTGACGGTCACGGGTGCACACCAGTCGTAGATGATGAGGCGAGAGTCGTCGGATCGAGCATGTATCGAGCCTGACAGCGCGATGGTACGTGAACCGCGGGTCCCTGGAGCGCTGAGTCGGATGGCGGCGCCGAATCAGGAGATGACGCGTGTGCATTCGGAGCTGCCGAGGTTGAGCTGGCGCCGCATCACTTAAGTAGGAAAATAGGATTTTTTCTTATTTATTAAATACCCAGAACTTCAAAAATCCATAACTTTGTGTAGAAAAATCCTAAAAATAAAATAAAAATACCCTCTTGCTCAGTGAATAGAGGAGAATAATGTGGAAAAGAAATCATTTAATTTCATTGAATATTTGATTTTTAATAATTTATTTACTCTTTGCACATTTTCAATTCTCCATGCATGTATACAATTCACCATGGCATGAGACCATAGGGCTTTTGAAGCCTCTGAATTTGGGACATTCCCTGAATTTTCCAAAGTCAGAGGCCATCCCTATGAAGAGTTATTGATTTTTCAATTCTAGTTCATTATTCTGAGTATTTTAATTCCAATAATTAGCATGTTGTGAAATAAATTCTAGAAAAATTTGGAGAGGTTTCTTATGACCAGAGGACCCTAGGGAAAATAGGTTTTGAGTTAACTCACTTGGAATAACACTAATTGGCTTAAACACCGAAAATGGAACTTCAATTAATTAGAGCTAATCATACATCAAATTGACTTGAAATTAATTCTCCACTGACCTTTAGGATCAGAGGAATCCACCATAAAAGTTTGAAGTCAATTGGACTTGGTTAGCCCTATAAAATGGGTTGATTAAGCCATTTACCAAACTTAAACTTCAAAAATTCATAACTTTCAAAATACTTTTCAAAAATTCACCAAATTGGTTTTGGAGCCTCTTTGAGATCAAGGGAATTTAAGAAAATTAAAATTACAATTTTCTAAAAAAGTTGATTTTTTGTATTATTTTAATATTTTAATAATTAAAAAATAATAAAAATCACAAAAATAATAAACTTCACCAAAATGTCACATTTTGAATTTTAATCATTTAGGAACAAACCTCATATTTTTCTTAAGTCTCTATGATGAGATATCAAATTTTAAAGTCCTAAGGTAATTTTAAAATAAAAAAATGTATTTTCTAGGATTTACACTAAAATAATTCTAATAAATCAAAGAAAAATTCAAAAATTATAAAAATTGGTTCTCTAGTTTCCTTGATATCAGAGAGATTTTTGAAAACTATAAAATTTATTTTTCAACCTTTATTTTATTTTTAAATTAATTAATACTCCAATTCTCAAAATAATTATAATAAAAATAATATAATTCAAAAAATCTCCCAAATTGGTCCAAGTGGTCCTCTGGTCATTAGGAATGTCCCATAATTTTTTTAAGGACAGAAACTTTCCCTTGGTCATGTTATTAAATTTTCCTTGAAAATTCTTATTTTCCACCAAAAATAATTATATAAATAAATTACATACAAAAAAATCACATTTTCTCCTCTAATGTCTTGATTGACATATGAGTGAAGTCACATAAAAATTTCAAATTCATTTAAGCTCAATTTAGTGAGTCATGAAATTAGTAAGTTTAAAGGGCAAAATGGTAATTAAAATTTTAACCTATAATTAAAAATTTTAGGTTTAATTAAAAGGGTGGGTAAAATATTTGATACTAAGTGGATATTGGATGTTTGAAACTTAGGTTGTTAAAGGGTGGAAACCTACCTAACAATTTGAAAATAATTAAAATAAACCTTAATTAAATAATTGATTAAACTTGGAAGAATAATAAAAAAATTGGAATTATTAAAATAGGGATATTATTAGGAAGAGATTTATTCTTTAATTTAAAAATCCCTAAATTAATCACCTCAATAACATTTAATTCTAATTAAAATGATAATCCAAATTCAAGATTTAAAATGTTTAAAGACTTAATCATTAAATTAAATTAAAGATTAAAACATTTAAATTAAATCCTTCCAAAATTTCAATTAAATTAATACTTTAACAATTAAATTAAATCATCTTTAAAATATAAAAAAATATATAAAATATTAAATTTAAATTAAATTTAAATTAAATCTAAATTAAACTAAATTAAATTAAATTAAATTAAAACATATTAAATTAAATTAAATTAAATTAAATTAAAATATATTAAACTAAATTAAATTAAATTAAATTAAAATATATTAAATTAAATTAAATTAAATTAAATTAAAACATATTAAATTAAATAAAATTAAATTAAATTAAAACATATTAAATAAAAATAAAATAAAATCAAGTTAAAATAAAATTAAAACTAAATTAAATTGAAAGTAAAACTAAGCCAAATTAAATTAAATTAAAATTAAATTAAATTAAATTAAATTAAATATAACATCACCAAAGACATAAAGAATTCAAAATAAATCTAAAACAACTTTAACACTATTCCAAACTTAAACCCATTAATTGAAATTAAATTAATCACAAATCTCTTGAACATTAATTTGCCCTCAAAAGCTCATGTTATCATAACTCCTAAACGGAGTGTTAAGTGAAGTATTACTTCACTCATAGGATATTCAAATGTTCTAGTTCATTGAGCAAGATAACAAAACTTGAACTCCTGGATGATTAATTCATTTTTAATAATTAAATTCTCTTGGACTTAAAACAATCCTAGAGGTATTGAAAAGATATTTAAGATTCGTCTTAAGCACTTCCTAATATGATAGGATATTTATAAGAACAATTGAACTTAATTGTTCTTTGATGAAGAAAATCGTCCTCAAACCAAAACACAAGAACCTAGACGTCATAGGAGATGACTAGCTATAAGAGTAGGACCTTAGTAGAAAACCATAACCCTTCCCTTAGCTTTACCTAGGAACTTGCTTTAAATGATTAAATATCCTAAATTGTGTTTAAGTGCAGCTTGGGATGACGGGAAGACCCTCCAGGTACGCTTTTGTTTTTATTGCAATTTACCTCCTTGCAAATTACTTTATTGCAAATGCATTTTACTTTTCTTGCATGATAAACAACTGTTGCATGAAAACCCACACCTTTAGGATAGTCCCTAAAACTGAAATCAAAACTAAATTAAAAGTCATTACAAGATAAAATTCATCGTCACAACATTTCAAAATATAAAACAACTCAAAATTTAATCACAAACATAACACAAAACTACAATTACAATTAAATTAAAACGTCTTGTTGGATGATCGGGAATACCTCGGATGATGTAACCTACGTGTTACTAACGGGATTTCCCATGATCTAAATGAATGTGTGGAACTCATTTAGTTGAGTTTAGCAAATTTATCTGGACTAAGTGAATCCGATAAAAATAACGATGCCGGAAGGATGGAACCGTGGGATCTTAACCGGTGTTGTTATAATCAACTTTAAGATTTGTTTTAATTAAAACACTAAAAAAAACAACACTTGGATTTTAAGACTTCTCTAAACCAGAACATTCCTCTCATCTCTTGATTTTCACCTTCTATAACTAAACCCTCTGCATCAACAAGGAACTTGGATCATGGTGGGCAGCACGGTCATCGTCATCAGCAAAACCTGAGTCTACTTCAGCAAAACTTTCTTAGAATTAAATAGCCAAACCATAGAACCTCGAGGTAGTCTGCCTAGTGCAACATAAATCCTCAACCTTTTGTTAGGCATTTGCATTGAAAATTAAGCCCTAACCGATCTTAGGACTCTAAGGTAGTCGTTGGATACGACATAAACCCTCACATCGTCGAGGCTATTTGTATGATCATGTCATACGAACATAAGTCCTAATTAATTAAAATTGGCAAGATCAAAACATTAAATAAACATTAGGACTTTCCTAAATTCAAGCCAAACAATAGGATAGTCGGGAAATTACCGAAGTTCGCTTCGAATCTGTAATTTCTCCTACCTTTCTTCCTTTGAATTCCCAAAACAAAATGTTCCAAACTTGATCCATTCCCTATTGAAATTCTAAAATTCAATCCCTTGAAAACTTAAACTTTGATATTCTTGAGAGCAGAATTATTGATTATTATCGAGAGTTTTCTTAAGTGATTCCCATCATTTAAGATGTAATTAACTATAAGGGCTTGCCCTTATAGGGAATTTTATGAACCTGAGTAATAAAAACCTTGCTTAATTTCTTTGTATTAAGCGGGGAACTTGTCGGCTTATAAAATTGGTTCGCAGACCAAACGAATGTCACAAATCTTCTAGTTTATCTAATCGAGCCCCATCATCAAGTAGTGTGTCTATTCTTCGGGATAGATACACAGCTTGTGATGTGGCGCTCATTTATATAAACTATTTGGGATGTGAGATCAGTTTGATTTCATATCTGTCGGCATATTTTTAGGTTGTGTGTTTCATTTTAAAAAGGGGTCGCCTAACAGAAATTGTGCGGCGAATTTTAATTTTAAATTTGATTTAAATATATATATAATTTAGAAAGTAGTATTTGGCTTTGAAAATAATTTTTAAATTTGAAAGTTTTAAGATATGAGATTAAACCGATCTCACATCCCAAATAGTTTATATAAGCGAGCACGCACCACAAGCCGTGTATCTATCCCTAAGGATAGACACACTCGCTTGATGGTGGGGCTCGATCAAATAAACCGAAGTTTTGTGACATCCGTTTGGTCCGCGAACCAATTTTATAAGCCGACAAATTCCCTGCTTAATATGAAAGTATTAAACGGGGTTTATATTACTCAGGTTCTTTAAAATTCCTCATAAGGGCAAGCCCCTATAGTTAATTACATCTTAAGTGACGGGAATCACCTAAGAAAACTCTCGATAATAATCAATAACTCTGCTTTCAAGAATTTCAAAGTTTAAGGTTTTCAAAGATTGAATTTTAGAATTTCAATATGGAATGGATCAAATTTTGGAACATTTTTTTTTGTGAATCCAAAGGAAGAAAGGTAGGAGAAATCACTGATTCGAAGTGAACTTCGGTAATTTCCCGACTATCCTATCGTTTGGCTTGAGTTTAGGAAAGTCCTAATACTTATTTAGTATTTCAATCTTGCCAATTTTAATTAATTAGGGCTTATATTTGTATGATAAAATCAAACAAATAGCCTAGAAGATGTGAGGGTTTATGTCGTATCGGACGACTACCTCGGAATCCTAAGACCGGTTAGGGCTTAATTTGCATAAAATGATTATGCAAGTGCCTAACGAAAAGGTTGAGGATTTATGTTGCACTAGGCAAACTATCTCGAAGTCCTATGGCTTTGTTGTTTAATTCTAAGAAGGTTTTGCTGAAGTAGGTTCAAGTTTTGCTGACGACGATGGCCGTGCTGCCCACCATGCTCCAAGTTCCTTGTTGTTGCAGAGGTTTAGTTTTAGAAACCATAAATCAGGGGATGAGAAAAGTGTTTTGGTTTAGAGAAGTCTTAATTTCCAAGTGTTTTTTACGTTTTAATTAAAACAAATCTTAAAGTTGATTATAACGACACCGGTTAAGATCCCACGGTTCCATCCTTCCGGCATCATTATTTTTATCGGATTCACTTAGTCCGGATGAATTTGCTAAACTCAACTGAATGAGTTCCACACTTTCATTTAGACCGTAGGAAATCCCGTTAGCAACACGTAGGTTACATCATCCGAGGTATTCCCGATCATCCAACGAGACGCTTTAGTTTAGTTGCGATTGTAGTTTTGTGTTCGTTTGTGATTAAATTTTGAGTTGTTTTATATTTTGAAATGTTGTGGCGGTGAATTTTATCTTGCAATGACTTTTAACTTAATTTGGTTTCAGTTTTAGGGACTATCCTAAAGGTGTGGGTTTTCATGCAACAGTTATTTTATCATGCAAGAAAAGTAAAGTGCATTTGCAATAAAGTAAATTGCAAGAAAGTAAATTGCAAGAAAGTAAATTGCAATAAAATATAAAAGCGTACCGGAGGGTCTTCCGATCATCCCAAGCTGCACTTAAAACACAATTAGAATACTTAAGCAAGTTCCTAGGTAAAGCTAAGGGAAGGGTTATGGTTTTCTACCAAATTCCTAATCACATGGCTAGTCGACTCTTATGACGTCTAGGTTCTTTGTGTTTCGTTTGAGGACGATTTTCATCATCGAAGGACAATTAAGTCCAGGTTGTTCTTATAAATATCCTATCATATTGAGGAAGTGCTTAAGAAGAATCTTAAACATCTTTTCAATATTTCTAGGATTGTTTTAAGTCCAAATGAATTTAATTATACAAATGAATCGATCGTCCAGAGGTTTTCAAGTCTTGTTAACTTGCTCGATGAACTAGGACATTTAAATATCCTATGAGTGAGATAACACTTCATTTGATGTTCCATTTAGGAGTTATAATAATCAAAGCTTTCAAGGGTAAATTAGTATTCAAATGATTTGATTTAAGTTAAGGGTTTAAATTTGGAATAGTGTTCAAGTTACTTTACATTTATTTTGAATTCTTTATGTCTTAGGTGATGTTATATTTAATTCAACTTAATTTAATTGAGTTTTAATTTAACTTAATTTAATTTAATTTGATTTGATGTTTAATTAATTTGATTTGATTTAATTTTAATTTAATTTGATTTAATTTAATTTAATTTAATTTAATTATTTAATTTAATTTAATTTTGATTTAATTTAATTTAATTTAATTGTTTAATTTAATTTAATTTAATTTTAATTTAATTTAATTTAATTTAATTTGTCTTAATTTAATTTAATTATTAAATTTAATTTAATTTTAATTTAATTTATCTTTAATTTACTTTATTTTTAATTTTAATTGAAATTTTTGAAAGAGTTTAATTTTAGTTTAATGATTAAGTCTTTTAATATTTTGAATTTGAATTATCATTTTAATTAGGAGTTGAATATTAATGAGATGATTAATTTAGGGATTTTTAAATTAAAGAATAAATCTCTTCCTAATAAATATCCCTTATTTTAATGATTCCAATTTTATTATTCTTCCAAATTTAATCCATTATTTAATTAAAGTTTAATCATTTTGAAATTATTTAATGGGTTTCTACCCTTTAATTATTTAAATTTCAATCATCCAAATCAGATTAAGATCAAATATTTTACTTGTTGATTTCTTATTAAACCTAAAGTTTTAATTAAGGGTTGAAAGTTTAATTACCATTTTACCCTTTAAGCTTAATAATTTCATAACTCACTAAATTGAACTTAAATGAATTTGAAATTTTTATGTAACTTCACTCATATGTCAATAAAGACATGAGAGGAGAAAATGTGATTTTTCTGTATTTAATTTATTTATATAATTATTTTTGGTGGAAAATAGAGATTTTCAAGGAAAATTTGATAACATGACCAAAAGAAAGTTTCTGTCCTTAAGAAAATTAGGGGACATTCCTAATGACCAGAGAAGCACTTGAACCAATTTTGGTGATTTTTTGAATTATATTATTTTTATTATAATTATTTTGAGTTTTGGAGTGTTAATTAATTTAAAAATAAAATAAATGTTGAAAAATGGGTTTTATATTTTTAAAAAATCTTTCTGATATCAAGGAAACCAGAGAATCAAATTTTGCAATTTTCTAATTTTTCTATGATTTATAATAATTATTTTAGTGAAAATGCTAGAAAATACATTTTTTTTTAATTTTAAAATTACCCTAGGGCTTTAAAATTCAATATCTCACTAAATAGACCTAGGAAAAATGTGGGATTTGTTCCTAAGTGATTAAAATTCAAAATGTGACATTTTGGTGAATTTTATTATTTTTGTGATTTTTATTATTTTTTAATTATTAAAAATATTAAAATATTATTAAAAATTAACTTTTTAGAAAATTGAAATTTTAATTTTCTTAGATTCCCCTGATATCAGAGAGGCTCCAAAACCAATTTGGTGAATTTTTGAAAAGTATTTTAAAAGTTATGAATTTTTAAAGTTTAAAGTGGCTAAGTGACTTAATCGACCAATTAGTGGGGCTAACCAAGTCCAATTGACCTCAAATTTTTATGGTAGATTCCTCTGATCCTAAAGGTCAGTGGAGAATTGATTTCAAGTCAATTTGATGCCTGGTTAACTCTAATTAATTAAAGACCTATTTTGGGTGTTTAAGCCAATTAGGGTTGTTTTAAATGAACTAAGTCAAAACCTATTTTTCCTAGGGTTCTCTGGTCATAAGGAACATCACCAAATTTTCCTAGAATTTATTTCACAACATGCTATTTACTGGAATTAAAATACTCAAAACAGTGACACTGAACTTGAAAAATCAAGAACTCCTCATAGGGATGGCCTCGACTTTGGAAAATTCGAGGGAATGTTCCCAAATTCAGAGGCTTCAAAAGCCCTATGGTCTCATGCCATGGTGAATTGTATGCATGCATGGAGAATTAAAACAATGCAGAGAGTAAATAAATTATAAAAAATAAAATACTTGATGAAATTAAATGATTTCTTTTCCACATTATTCTCCTCTGTTCACCGAGCAAGAGGGTATTTTTATTTTATTTTTATGATTTTTCTACACGAGATATGAATTTTGAAGTTTCGATATTTAATAAATACATTAAATACCCTATTTATTTACTTATCCACGCGGCGCCGACGAAACATCGGCGACTCGAAGGGGTACGTGTCGCGCCGTGATTGGGCGCCGCCATCCGAGTCGGCAGCCCGGGCCCCGCGGTTCTCGCACCGTTTCTCGGTCCGACGCCATCCGAGCCGTTCGTCCGCGCGTGTATTGAATGGACGGCATCCGTTCATCGTCCCCAAGTGTTCTCACCCGAGAGCCGTCCACACTAAATCCCTAAGATCTCACTCGATTCTCGATGGATTTTTACGTTCTTATACTCCATGGATTCGTCTTGAAGAGACGAACACATCTATACGGCTAACATGCATTGAAACTAAGGCATTTGAAATAGAGAATCTTCGAAGCTCGGGATGAAGAGTTAGCTCATACCTTGGCTCAGAGAAGTGTGGCTTCAATCCGAGAGTTGTTGCACCTTCGATTGGGTCCCAGCAAGCTCCAGATGAAGTCTCCTGGTCTGGGGAATTGTCTGGATATGATTTCGACCAAGCCCGATCATAAAGCTTGGAGGCCGGAGCAACCGGGTGGCCTCGGAGATGGGGCTTTTGATGGTGGACACCTTCCCTTGGTCCGGTGAAGGTGTAGAGCCAATCAATTTGAGAATTGGCTCACTGTGGAGAAGTGTCCTCGGTTTTGGGTGGAATTTCAACTCTGAAATTGAGCTTACAGAGGAGAAATGGCAGGGGGATTTCACTGGGGATCAAGTGCTCTAAAGGTGGAGAAGGGTCTGGAACAATTTTGGCAGAGTTTTGGCAAGGTTTTTGCTTCTCTTCTCTCATGGCCGAGAGGAGTGGAGTTTAAATAGGAGAGGGTGGAGGGCCTCCCAGGGAGAGTTAGGGCTTGGGATCAGCTTGCTGCGGTGAGGAGAAGATCAGCCATGGTGACCACTAGGGATGGGGCGACTCGGCAAGTGAGAATTTCAATGTTGGCTCACATGTGAGCTCTCGGCTATGGTGTTTTCCGGCGGCCTGGTGGCCGGCCGGCCAGGCAATGGTCACCATCTTGGTCAGGTGGGTCAGGGCTGGAGGCTTGTGCAATCAATTGGCAATTGCCATTTGTAAAGGAGTTGGATTGAAATGGAATGGGGGATGAGCCTATTTTGTTTCCAAATGGGTCAACCCACCTTTTGGGCTTGGTTCACCTCCCCATGGCCTGATTTTGGGCTGAGAGGATCAGTTGGGTCAGCCAAGAGAGAGTGGTGTGGTCTCTATCCATGATGAGGTGGCTAAACATGGTTTAGTGTGTGACATGCTTAAGGTAAAAAAGGCTTAATGAAAGATTAGGAAAGGAGCCCCTCCTTTTACCATTAATGGCATGGTCACATGTCAAGCCTCCCATGGCTTCATGTGGCTTGTCAATGGCTTGCATGGCTTGTCTTTGGCTTGGGGAAAGTTGAGTCGATTTCATAAAAATGGGTTTTAAGAAATTTTTGGTAATTTGATGGGAATTTGGATGAAGCTTCATTTGGAATAATTCAATGATGATTTTAGGACTTAGGTAATGGATTTAATTAAATGGATGACAAATGGAGATGTCATGTGGGCTTTAGGGTAGATTTGGGCTTTTGAATTTTGAAGGAAATGGGCTTTTAGAAGGGTTTAAGGGAAGTGGGCTTTTAAGTTTATGAATGTGTTCATGGATGAAAATTTTTGTAAAAGGATGGGCCAAATAATTGTTGGGTTTAGCTCATGGATGTGTCATGAGTAACTTGAAGCAAATTTGGGGTAGTTTGGACTTGAACTGGGTTGGATTTGGATTCTTTTGGTGAATGGGCCAATATAGGTCCAAATGGGCCAAGTTGGGCCAATGTTGGGCTAGGGTTGAAATTGATGTAGAATTATTGTTAAGAAGTGTTTATGGGAGTGTTTCAAAGAGGTTTTGACTTTGGTTGGGCTTTGATTTTTGGGGTTTGGGTTCATTTGGGTTAGGTTTGGGCTTAGGTCGAAAAATGGGCCTTAAGGTCGAAAGTGGAATTGGATCCAAATGTCAATCAAATTGGACTTGGATTTGGTCTAAATTGGTATTGGGAATGTTGAATTGAAGTTTAGAACTGAATTGGACCAAAATTGGGGTCAATTGGGTAGGTTTGGTTTGACATTGGGTTCACTTAGGGTTAAAATGGGTCGATTTGGGGGTTTTGACAAAAGTAGGGTAAATTGACAAAATTGGCCCATGGTGTAGTTGGACAAAATGAAATTGGGAATATTTAGGATTTTCTGGAATTTTCTGGGAATTTTCTGAATTTTTGGATTTTTAGGCCAAGAAGGGTATTTTGGGTATTTGGAGGGTATTGAGAGGTATTTTTGGAATTTTTGGTATTTTTGGATATAGATGGTCAATTTGAGTGGTGTAGAAATGTTTGGGAATAATTTTGAAGAATTTTAGGTAATTTGGAAATTTTGCGAAAATTTGGGTAATTTCGAGGGTTTTGGGTAGGTTTAGTAGGTGTAGGGCCCTAGGGGTCAAAAATTGAAAATTTGGGAAATTGAAGATTGGGTGAATCTAGGTGGAAAGAAATCATTTTGGTTGAGCCATGAAGCCATTTCAAGCCCATATGAGCCATGAAAGGACTCATTTGAGGCATTCACTATGTTGTTCCTAACCTCTTGCCGAGGGCTTAGGGGTTAAGGACCATCCATGTGAATCACCTACATGAGTCGGGAGGTCAAGTTGGGTATGGGTGTGGTTTTAGGAAGTGTGTGGAAATGTAGTGTGTAAGTGTAGTGTAAGTCAGCCCCTTCACTGGACCAGGGCCGCCCGGGCGGTCCTAAGGCCAAAGAGTCCTATAGGAACTCATCCTTAAAACTTCCACATTCGATTTCAACCCTCTAGGTGATTAGGGGTCTATAGTCGAGTTTGTGGAGTTTGCGGGGAGTTTAGAAGTGGTTTGAATTTCTAAAGGCGGGTCCCGATTCTAGTCCTCTAAGATAGTCGAAGGAAAAGCCTAAGGCTAGATCCTAAGCACTAAAAGAAGAAAGGAAGACCTCATCAAAAATGAGGTCAACAAATGGACCCCAATAAGTGTGGTGAGTCGACGGAGCACACCGCGCGTATTGGTGTTGACCGAAGCGATCAACAAAACCAACACGGATGTCCAAGTGACGAACTTGGGACGAAGTAGAAGAGTTTCGCTGGGGAGTGTCGAGTATATCTCCGGAACCGGAGATTCTTGAACTCTCGTCGGGGAAAGGAAAAGGCGGTAAATCCCAAATCACATGATGCGGGGAATTTCGATTTAGATTTTATTTTGTTTCAATTTATGCTTTGATGTGTGAGTTTAAATTTTAGTTTGGAGTTTCAATTTAGATTGAAGTTTTGTCAAAATTAATTTGAGGGATTTGATTTGAAATGAAAATTGGGATTTTGAGGTTTTAGATGTAACATCTCCAACCTCGAAAGAAAATTGAATTGATTAGATTGAATCGTTGCAATGAGAAGATATCTCAGAGTAAAGTGGTGTTGGATGTAAAATCCTTAACCTCAAGAGTTTAAATTTGATTTGATGTATTTCATTGCGATAGGGAAAAGATCCTAAAGCAATGCAGTCTCGGATGTAAAATCCTCGACCCAAAGGTTGAATTTTGATGTATTTCAGTGCAATAGGGAAAGAATCCTAAAGCAGTGCAGTCTTTGGATGTAAAATCCTCGACCCAAAAGGTTTGAATTTTGATGTATTTCGAGTGCGATAGGAAAAGAATCCTAAAGCGAGTGCGGTCTTGGATGTAAAATCCTCGACCCAAAAGTTTGATTTTGATGTATTTCGAGTGCACATAGGAAAGAATCCTAAGCGATACGGTCTTGGATGTAAAATCCTTGACCCAAAAGTTTGAATTTGATGTACTTCAGTGCAATAGGGAAAGAATCCTAAAGCAGTGCAGTCTTGGATGTAAAATCCTCGACCCAAAAGTTTGAATTTGAATTTGATGTATTTCAGTGCAGTAGGAAAAGAATCCTAAAGCAGTGCAGTCTTGGATGTAAAATCCTTGACCCAAAAGTTTGAATTTGATGTATTTCAGTGCAATAGGAAAAGAATCCTAAAGCGATGCGGTCTTGGATGTAAAATCCTCGACCCAAAAGTTTGAATTTGATGTATTTCGAGTGCGATAGGAAAAGAATCCTAAAGCGGTGCGGTCTTGGATGTAAAATCCTCGACCCAAAAGTTGAATTTTGATGTATTTCAGGTGCAATAGGGAAAGAATCCTAAAGCGAGTGCGGTCTTGGATGTAAAATCCTCGACCCAAAAGTTGAATTTTGATGTATTTCGAGTGCGATAGGGAAAGAATCCTAAAGCGATGCGATCTTGGATGTAAAATCCTCGACCCAAAAGTTTGATTTGATGTACTTCGAGTGCAATAGGGAAAGAATCCTAAACGGTGCGATCTTGGATGTAAAATCCTCGACCCAAAAGTTTGAATTTGAATTTGATGTATTTCGGTGCGGTAGGAAAAGAATCCTAAAGCGATGCGGTCTTGGATGTAAAATCCTTGACCCAAAAGTTTGAATTTGATGTATTTCGAGTGCAATAGGAAAAGAATCCTAAAGCGGTGCGATCTTGGATGTAAAATCCTCGACCCAAAAGTTTGAATTTGATGTATTTCAGTGCGATAGGAAAAGAATCCTAAAGCGATGCGGTCTTGGATGTAAAATCCTCGACCCAAAAGTTGAATTTTGATGTATTTCGGTGCAATAGGAAAGAATCCTAAAGCGATGCGATCTTGGATGTAAAATCCTCGACCCAAAAGTTGAATTTTGATTTGATGTATTTCGATGCGGTAGGAAAAGAATCCTAAAGCGATGCGGTCTTGGATGTAAAATCCTCGACCCAAAAGGTTTGAATTTGATGTATTTCAGTGCAATAGGAAAAGAATCCTAAAGCAGTGCAGTCTTGGATGTAAAATCCTCGACCCAAAAGAGTTTGATTTTGATGTATTTCAGTGCAATAGGAAAAGAATCCTAAAGCAGTGCAGTCTTGGATGTAAAATCCTTGACCCAAAAGAGTTTGATTTGATGTATTTCAGTGCTGATAGGAAAAGAATCCTAAAGCGATGCGGTCTTGGATGTAAAATCCTCGACCCAAAAGAGTTTGAATTTGATGTATTTCAGTGCAGTAGGAAAAGAATCCTAAAGCAGTGCAGTCTTGGATGTAAAATCCTCGACCCAAAAGGTTTGAATTTGGATTTGATTTTTCGATTGAAATTTGATTTGAGATCTAGAAGATCGGATTTGAGATTTGATAGAGATTTAGAATCTGGAAAGATTGAATTTGAATTTAAAAGGATGAGTTTGAACTCGATTGAAATTTGATTTAAGATTTGATTTGAAATTTGAAAGATCAAGTTTGAAACTTGATCGAGATTGGATTTGGACTTTGATTGAGAATTTGATTCGAAATTTGGAAAGATCAAATTTGAAATTTGATCGAGAGTGGACTTGGAATTTGATTGAGAATTTGATTTGGAATTTGGAAAGATGGAATTTGAGATTTGTGTTGATTTTGTTTATCTTTTAATGGTTCAAATTTTATTTTATTGTTTATTTAATGTTCATGTGAACTTGGTGTTTGTCATTTTTCAGATTTTTTTTTTTATATTTTCGAATTTAACGAGAATGAAGTAGGATAAGATCCGGAAAGAGATCTTGATTTGGAGAAGAAAACGAGGAAAACTTTATTATCATGATTTTATTTATTTTAGCACATTTTATTATTTTGAGTTCGGACCCAATCATAAGTAATTACTTCACCCGTGTTTCTTAGGGATGAAGAATTCATTCCTTCGAAACATCAAGTAGCGTAATATTTTTTTAAGTATCGTCCGTTGATCGGAAGCATATGTCGTTCTCCCTGGCAATTCACTAGCCGGTAGGAACCTCCCGAGTATACTCGCTTCAACCACAAACGGTCCTTCCCAAGTGGGTTCAAATTTTCCTCCTCATCTTGCGGTGTGCAAGAATAGGTCTCTTGAGAATGAGAACTAAATCACCAACTTTGAAGGTTCTTGGGCGGACCGGCTTGTCATGGGCTTGAACCATTTTAGCTTGGCATAGTTCTAAATTACGTTGCGCTGCAAGTCTTTTCCCTTCCAAGCTTTCTAATTCTTCGAGTCGTAGTCCGGCGTTTTCTTCGTCGTGATCTTGTTTGCAACTGCGATTCCGAGTGAAGGAAGTTGAACCTCTAAAGGTAACACCGCCTCGGACCCATACACCGCAGCGTAAGGTGTAGCTTGAGTAGGAGTTCGAAGGTTGTCCGGTAGGCCCATAAGGCTTCTAACAATTTCTCGTGCCAATTTCTCTTATTATCGTCCGGGGTTTTCTTTAAGATTTGAACGAGAGTTTTATTAAAAGCCTCGGCGAGACCGTTTGCTCTTGAGTAGTAAATTGTCGAGTATCGCCGATCGATTCCGTGTCTCTCGACAAAATTGTTGATTTGTGTGCTTCGAATGCCGACCCATTATCCGAAATGATCTCGCGCGGCACTCCGAAACGGTAGACAACTTGGTTCTTGAAAACCGCAGCACGTGGTGTGCTTTCACTTCTCTAAGTGGAACTGCCGCCCACTTGGAAAAGTAATCAGTAGCCGCAAGAATAAAGCGATGTCCTTTCGAAGATGGTGGTTCTATCGGACCCACTATATCCGTGCCCCAACATTCGAACGGCCACGACGCAATTGTCGGGTGTAGCACATTTGGAGGTTGGTGTAGAACCACTCCGTGCACTTGGCATTGGTGACGGCTCTTGGCGATTTTCATGCGATCGGTCATCATCGAGGGCCAGTAGTACCCTAGTCTTTTAATTTTCATCTTCATTTTTTGGACCCGACTGGTGAGCGCCACAGAGTCCTGAATGTACCTCTTTAACAATTCCACGGGCCTCGGACCCGCTTAGGCATCTTAGCCACATTTGATCAAAAGACCTTCTGTACAATGTGTTGTTTATTAATGCGTAAGACAGAGTTCTTTTCTTGATCTGATGGGCTAGCGACCTATCGTCCGGTAGCTTTCTGTTTGCGGAGTAGTCATCAATGGCTGTCGCCAATCTTCCGTGTTTTCCGTCACCGCTGCAACTGATTCTTTTTCTTTTTCGATTTGTGTATTGTGTCTATGTCGAGCCGTGATAGGACTCGACGTCCGTGAACCGACACTTCCATCGATTCATCTTGCAAACGAGCAAATTCTTTTGCGAGACGGGCTAAAGCATCTCGCTAAAGCATTCTCTTTTCTAGGAATTTTGTAGATTGTCACATTTGGAATCTGTTCCAACAACTTGTATGGCATACTCTGGAAGTATTGTTCGAGTCTTGGTTTAAAAATTCTGTATTGTCCGGCGATCCGTTGAATGATTAACCGTGAATCCCCGTAGATGTTGATGTCTCGTTATCCCCATTTGAAAGGTTAATTCCAATCCCGTTATGAGGGCTTCGTATTCGCTTCGTTGTTTGTACACGGTTACGTCAAGTGGTAGGAATATCTTAACATCCCCCGCTCCGGTGTTATAAAGATTAGCCCGATTCCCGCCTTACCGGGCACTATCACTTGCGATTCTTCGTCTTTGTGTGCTCGAAGATGCTCCGTCGAAATATAATTCCCAACGTCGATCATCGTGGTCTTCTAGGTTCATTATTTGTTCATCCGGCGGATCATCATTGAGA
Source organism: Papilionanthe hookeriana x Papilionanthe teres (assembly GCA_022702705.1). NCBI lineage: Eukaryota > Viridiplantae > Streptophyta > Magnoliopsida > Asparagales > Orchidaceae > Papilionanthe > Papilionanthe hookeriana x Papilionanthe teres. The sequence goes on along the minus strand of CM040436.1, from coordinate 31,999,386 downwards.
GGAGATTCGGCCGGCAAAGGGTGTCTCTGCGAGGAAGTTTGCTAAGACTTGTCCCTTTACGGCACGCGAGGCACGAAAGTTATATCGAATTGCAATAATATCATTGACCATCCGGCAAGTCCGTCGGAAAGTGTTGGACGAGTCATCAAGTATTGCAATGGATTAAACTTCGAAATCAAGTTGACCTTATGAGAAAGCATGTAGTGCCTGAGCTTTTGAGCGGCGAAGATCAGGGCCAAACAATGCTTTTCAATTGCGGGATACCTTACTTCCGTCGGGAGTAGACGACGGCTTAAGTAGTAAAGAGCATTTTCTTTACCCTCATCATTGACTCAGGCTAACGAGGCTCCGAGAGAGTCGTCTAAAGCCGCGGTGTAAAGTATCGGCGGTCTACCCGAGACTCGGGCTGCTAAGACGAGAGGTGTCATTAAATATTGTTTAATGTCTTTGAAGGCCTCTCGGCATTTCTCTTCCCAAATAAATTTGGCGTCCTTTTTAACTAGTGCCGAGAAAGGTCGACACCTACCCGACGAGTTCGAGATAAAGCGTTGAAGATATGCCAGCTTCCCTTGAAAAGATCGTAGTTGTTTTAAGGTTTTGGGAAGCGGCATTTCTAAGATGGCTTTAATCTTCTCCGGGTCGATTTCAATTCCACGATGTCGGACAACGAATCCTAAGAATTTCCGGAGGTGACGCCGAAGGCGCATTTTAAGGATTCATCTTAAGGTTAAATTGTCTTAATCGTTCGAAAACAATTCTCAAATCATACGAGTGGTTTTCCTTTACTTTGCTTTTGATGACGACATCGTCCACGTAGCACTCGACTTGATTGTGGATGAGATCATCAAAAATTCTTGTCATTGCTCTTTGGTAAGTTGCTCCTGCGTTCTTCGGTCCGAATGGCATCACTCGTGTAGCAAAATACTCCGATCGGCGTTCGAATGTCGTAAGCTTTTCATCTTCTCGGAGCCATTTTTATCCGGTTGTATCCTCGAAGATCCATCCATGAATGAGAATATTTCATGTGTCGAAGCAATATCGATCATCGATTCCGGAATTGGTAGAGGAATTCATCTTTTGGACATGCCTTGTTTAAATCTCTCGAAGTCCACACAAATTCCGATCCGACCATTCTTCTTTCCGATCGGCACCACATTGGCTAACCAGGTCGGGTATTGTTCTTCACGGACAAATTTAGCGTCTATTAGCTTTTTAACTTCGGCTATGACTTGTTGTTCGATTTCCGGACGCATTTTTCGGGACCTCGTCCGACCGGAACGTAGTAGGATCCACTCCTAGCTTATGGACCGCAACCCCAGGGCTAATCCCGGCATTTCATCGTAGCTCCAAGCAAAACAGTCTTTTAAATTCCATTAATAACTTGATTATTTCTTCGGAGTCTTCTTTATCGAGTAAGGAGCTAACAAAGGTAGGTCTAGGCTCTTTGTTAGTACCTAAGTTAACTTCCGTTAACTCATCTATCATGGATTTAATTTCTTCTTCGAATTCGGTGGAGCGTCTCCAATTTGTAAATCTTCGAGTTCGTCTGTAGTTTCCATGCAGTTTTCATTGGACTTGCAAGTGACAACCAAGCAAAATTCAGTATCGTCAACTGACCCTACTGTGCCGAATCCGAGTCCATACTTTGAATTGGGAGGACGGCCGGAGTTATTCCATAACTTTTCAAAATGTTGTGATTGGCCTTTTGTCCATTGTCGAGGTAAGAAACCACGTTGAATTAAATTTTGAACACAGGGAGAGTACCATTCAAAAGGTAATTCCATTAATTCTGATGAAGTGACATCTTCGAATTGTACATTATTTTCGGCTTTGGAGGAAGAAGCACCACGGTAGAATTTGATCGGCTTTGCACCGTCACTACGTACCTC